>OU015638.1:17955000-19155000 GCA_907165235.1 Zeuzera pyrina | reverse complement strand
TTTTGTAATGTAAATAAATGTAAAAATGTACAGTTTGTAAATGTCTAAAGTAAAATTAATTTTATATTAGATACATTCTAATACAAACATGTAATAAGACATGACGACCTAGATGGCACAGTGGTTCGACAATAACCCAAGCGCGGAAGGTTCCGGGTTCGATTCCCGGTCGGGTCAATGTAGAAAAAACGACGAGTGAACATGAGTAAAACATGAACAGGTACATTTAAATACCCCTAAAGATTAACGGTCGTTTTTTCATTTCCGTTCCAGATAATAACGAACAGAAAGCGCTATGGATTCTCCAATTGGTTCAAGAAGTCTGGAAAACACGACCATAATATACTGGTCTGTCGCCCTCGTGTGGAAGAGATCCAAGCTGTGCGAACTGTTGGCGAAGTTCATTTACTTATGTTTCAATGGCGGTCTCTTTGAACATCCTCAGTGCATACGACAATTGCGGGATAACATGAACACTGAGATAGAAAAGGAGATCCGCGCGATGAGAAGTGACACACCAGACATTATGATCAAGAAATGGGAGGAGAAATGGCGGGAGGTGGTTAACAATTGTGAATCGTTTGCATACGAAATTGGTAGAGAAAGGGCTTTAAGAGCAAGTTGCTTGGAGTTTTGCTTAAGAAGATTCAAAATCACCTCTTCAGGGATGATCGACAAACAAGCGACATTAAGGACGATACTCCACGATTCGAAACTAACCGTACCGCTATATTTTCTGGCTTATGAATATAAGGTGGACGTCCATAACATAGTCAGTAGGTTTATGGACAAGAAAAAGTTTCATCCATTGAAAATAGTACAGAATATGAAGAAATCCATAGCAGAGGAACCGCTGCAAGGTTTAGACTTTTGCAACTGTCTTTCTTGAATAAAGAGACCGTGTTATTTAGTATTCGATCATAGAATCATAAACGTATTATATTTTCTCTACTTTTAACTTTGTATAATTTAAAATATAATATGTATGATGCAATGAAATGTAACATTGTTGTTAAACATATTTTATAATAAACGCACTTTCGATTTAATTTGTTTATTTCCATACATTTTTTTTTTGTTAAAAACTGCAAGTAATTCAAACTCAAACCACTGTTTAGAATATTCTATTCTAAATAAGCAGGTAATGTAACACGTAGATTATCACAAGTTGTTATGGCTCGTGTGAGTCTCAACAACTCGACATACAGAAGACACTTGTATCGTACCTATATTTGTTTTAAAAGCGAAGCTTTGCGATCGTAGATCTCTAGTAGTAGCGGGTCTGAAGTAGACAAATTAATTAAAAGATGAACATTCCTTTGTTACACAATGTAACCCCACTTCTCATTGCAATTGTCCAATCAAGTTCATAATAGGTTTAGTGTCAGTTCAAAAGTGGAATCTCTCACTAATGCACAAAATCCATGCTTAGGAAGAAAACTCACAGTGAAAAGAAATGATATCGGGTAATAGTTCTTTTAGTGTCGTGTCGTAAAATAATACGATGTTTCAAAAGACTATGATGTTTTCAAAGTTACGCAGGTAGTAGATTTATCGTTCCGTTATTTAATTATCACCACTGATATAGTAGGCACATAATTATATCTCCACACAGTTGAATCCTGATCTCTTTGATTTTTTAGACACGACTAGTGAAATAACTCTCTTCGTCTCTACAGAAGTCGTCAACGATTGCGCGCTGAAGGCCTCTTCAATTATCTAAACGTAAACATGACAAATAATGCGTTATTATACGAAACAGAAATTTGGAAAAGAAAAGGAAATTCGATAAATAACAAATGATTTTCTAAACAGCATCATTAACAATTTATATTTTTGCATGTTGCGATTTATAGTAATCTTCCGTTACGTCTTTTTTGGCTATCAGTGATCGTTTGTCAAGGCCGCCTAATATGTGGGTTTAAACCTTCAACATAAACATTCAGAACTTATCGTATACATATATATATATATATATATACATACTCTATTATATATATACTCTATTACCAATTAACTAATAGCTAATTTTCTTTTTGTTCCCATGCTGGACCACTGATCGCTACTATCAGTCTGTGCTCGATATACTAGAGATACTTCAATATTTTGAGTCGAACGATCGCACATCTATAATTCTTTGTTTTAATTTGTGAGTTCTTATACAAAAGCCTTGTATGGAATTATTGTACAAATAATACGTTGGTTCGTTTTTAAATCCTCAACCGTTTATTCTTCCGTTTGCTATCACGGAACCATACTTATATATTATCAACATAACTGGATTAGGTATGTCTTTTCGAAGTGATATTTCTTTCAAATGTTTGCTGTTGAGACAGCAAATATTTCATTTATAACGGCGGCCACAGGTTCCGAAATAGCGTTGTAAAACATACATACATACATATATACACATCTTGAGGCTGTTTCCCTATCGGGGTAGTCTGGGAGGACGGAGCGCCAAGCTTCGCGGTCCTCACGTACTTATTTCGCCTCCTAAAATCTCATCCTTCTCCTCATGCATTTTCGCCTAGGTGATAGGTATGCGGATGCTTTTGACATTTCCGTCAGCTAACACTCTGGCTATTTCATCTTCGTAAGTCAGCCTTGGTTTTCCTTGGCTTCTGCTACCGCTCACTTTGTAAAGATTATCAGTATAAGTTTATTTCTTATAATACTTTGTATAGTCGGCCAAGAAATTGGTTGAGCACCTCAAGAGTGACTATAGTTTACGCGTCATAAACCTACAAGGACTATTTTCGCTTGCCAACATATTATGACATCTGTGACGTGTTGGTTTCAATTTGAGTGCAGAATGGTAAATTACAAAACCTACAAACAAAATCAGATTTTCATTATGACAGAATTGTCAGAATTTTATCGACTGAATCACCAATAGAATTTTATCTTGTCATCCATTTGTAAGGGTGAATGAGATAGAAGCAAAGAAGGAAGCGAAAGATGGAAGTAGTGATGCCACTCTCAACAGAAAGCGACTCAAAATTTACGCGTTTGATAAAGTTTATCATTCATGTAGGCGTACCACATCGCTACGTGTTACATTGTAAAAATTCTGCTAGATCTCTTTGTTACACGTTGTGTAGATTGTACACTACAGACAAGCCATGTTAACTGCAGCACAGCGCACGCATTTTATTGAGACCAAAAAGAGTGTTCACATATAGAAATTACAAAATTAATAACGTAAAAAATTTAATCTTCTTCTTCTTCTTCTTTTAATATTATTGGCTTCTCGTTTATACGAATTCTGCCAGTGTCAAGTTATTCATGAGAGATTCACGCAAAAGTAATCATAAAATCAAAATCATCGCGCACATGCCAAACTATATACTCTATGTCTTCCAGAAGTCTGAAAAAAAGGAAACACAAAACAAACATTTACCATCACCTTATAAAAAAAATGTTAAAATTATGGACTGCTACATAGGAATTAGTAATATATAATTATAGCTTAATGTTGTTAATAAAGATAAAATACGCCAGGATCTTTACAAAAGGAGTAAATACATATGATAGCAAGGATTTGAAATTACTAGGTCGAGGTATATTTGAGGGAAGAACATCATAGAGAGAATAACTCATCTTTGGACATTCAAAGAATATATGTTCAAGTGTGCCTTCGTCTAGACCACACTCACATAATGAACTATCCTTGATTCTAAGTTTTGCGAGATGAACAGGGGTGCATACGTGTCCTAGAAATTTAATCTTGTAACGTAGCACTTTACATGTTGAATTCTTATAAGTATACCGCCATGTTTCATAATGCTTCAAAAGAATTTTGTAAAATTTTACCCAATGAGAAGCTAAAATTTAGCCTGTATTTGTCTTCACAGTTGCCTCCCGAACATTTATTGTCACCGTTACAATACACATTAAAGTTTCGGTGATCAAAGCTGTAAACAAAATTTTGTAGTGAAATTGTTAATTTTGAAGTTCACCTTATTTACTAGATAAAATTGGTAAATTTAATGCGGAGACTATTAGTTTTAAACTACATCTCATTCATATCACATTAGTTTTATATATTGTGAGTTGTAGATGAGTTTACTAATTCTATAGCTCCATTAATCAAGGCAAGGGAAATTGTGAGAAATAGGCGTGTTTTCTGATTGATAAGGCAGTGAACTAAAACTCGTGGTTCTAAATAATTTTCATTTTGTACACGACCAAAATGAATGGAGTCATTTTCTAGCGCAAAGTCAATGACTGTTCGAAGTTTCATTTACAGCTATTACAACATTAAAGGCCATTAGGTAATATGAAGTCTTTAATTTTGACAGCAAAATTATCTCGACCACCATTAACTACTTTAAAACGTAACATTTTTAATCCATTTTCTCCAGTTAAATTTTCTCGGTGGTCTTCAGCGTTTAAAACAATCAGAACAAAATCGAACTCGGACGGCTACGGAGCCCACGGCGCCAACTAGGTAGTGCTTTTTAAATTAGGGTAGTAGCAAAAAGTTGTTGAGTACTTCTGAAAGTGTGTTCTAACTAATGAAAATATACTAATGAAATACAGATCATTGCTTAGGCTGATATTGGAAATTTTGCAATTATTAACGTGATTGGCTGATTAGCATCCAATAATAAATAAAGGCATAGGTAAAGGCGCTTACTATTTTAACCTCTATTAACAAGCATTAAACATTATTTTCTGCAAGCAATCTTATATGTCACAGGAAACCATCAAATGTTATAGAAAAGTTTTGTCAGATTCATTACCTTCATGCTTGTTACATTTGAATTTAAAAAAGATTATGATAAGCTTTCTTTTGACAGCGGTTCATTTAAAATATATACCTGTTCCAATTTACCTAACATTAATTATTAAACTTAATGGCTCGTAATTTATCTTTAGCTGAAAGGGCAGAAATCATAGCATTACATAGAAACGGTCAAAATAACAGTGAAATTTCAGAAAATTTAAATACATCCGTAAGTATGATTGTCTGAATGTTATCTTTTTATCTTTTTTTTATTTGTAATCGGTTTAGTGTACAAAATGCAATAATATGAATGTCGTGGTTTTATAATTTCAGCGAAACATCGTTTCCTTTTCGATTTCGCGCTAAAGTGAAGTAGGTAACCTTTAAGAAATGATCGTCGACCTAGCGTAACTAATATGCATAGGAAAACTATGAGACGTGACACCTACGTCTCAGTATACGGAAGAATTTGATGCCAGTACTCAAAGTATACGGCAGCACTTGCACGGTATAGGTTTGCACTAAAGACGTCATTCCAAAAAGGTTCATTTGACGAATAACCATAAAGCAGCTCGTTTGAATTTTGCTAGAGAATTTTGAAATTTTGATTGGTCACCTACAACATTTACTGATGAGAAGACGTTCAAATCCAACAAACATGACCGGTTAAGTCTGTGACGTTACGATAACACAAGATACGATGAAAGTAATTTAGTTCCAAACATGGCATCTGGTAAAATTTGTCTTAACATATGGGGCTGGAAGTCGGCTGACGAGCAACCGCTTTCAATTATATTGACAACCTCGATGAAAACTTAATGTTACCATCTGTCCTGATTGTCTACCCGGAAAAAGGTTACATACTGCTTGAGTGACCCTCAATTGGTTTCAACGACATCAATGTATTCTATTGATTCCATTGCCTTCAAGATTACCTGATATGAACCCCATAGAAAAATTCTGGGGACTAATGGTGCAATGATGGCCTAACCGGAATGAAAGAACACGTGAAGCACTTGTAAGTTATTTTATTAAGGTATGGGATGCCATGCGGCGTATGGATATTTGTTCACGACATACCTAATCCAGTTATGTTGTAACTAAGTAGGGTTCCGTGATAGCAAACGGAAGAATAAACGGTTGAGGATTTAAAAACGAACCAACGTATTATTTGTACAATAATTCCATACAAGGCTTTTGCATAAGAACTCACAAATTAAAACAAAGAATTATAGATGAGCGATCGTTCGACTTAAAATATTGAAGTATCTCTAGTATGTATATCGAGCACAGACTGAGAGTAGCGATAACTGGTCCAGCAGGGGTGCAAAAAAAAAATTAGCTATTAGTTAATTGGTAATAGAGTAACGAAAATGAGTGAGAAATGTTAAAATCATTGTGGTATCGATTCAATTGGTAAATAATTTACCCCGTTATCCCTAATGGCACCACCATTAAAGGAAGTGATTAGTTAATTGGACGCACCTGTACGGTACACTATATATTTTGGGTGGGATTATCTCGCAATCAAGTGCAGTCCAGAGTATCTACAGTGCAGTCCGGTGTGGTTAAGCGGTTTAACGAAACCTAGTCGACGAATATTACAGGTAAAGATTTACTGACTTTTTTATGGTGACTTTTTACATTTATTGTGACTCTTATATTTTGTAATGTAAATAAATGTAAAAATGTACAGTTTGTAAATGTCTAAAGTAAAATTAATTTTATATTAGATACATTCTAATATAAACATGTAATAAGACATGATGACCTAGATGGCACAGTGGTTCGACAATAACCCAAGCGCGGAAGGTTCCGGGTTCGATTCCCGGTCGGTCAATGTAGAAAAGATAAACTTTTCTAGATTGTTTCGAGTCTGGGTGTGTACGGGCAGAGACGCCCCCAGCAATCGTCATCTGGTTTTCATAGCACAGCGAAAATCGTAGTTTAAAATCAGATGATTGGTGTGTATTGTTTTAAAAAAAAATCTACGTTCTATATTCAAAGGAATATTATAATATTAGAACGTAGTTCAAAGCTTAATTTAGAACGTAACACAATTACAATGTACGATATAAAATATGACTTTTAATTAATCGTTGTTGAAAATGAGAATAGTAATAATAAGTAAAACCTATCAGGGACGTAGTGGGAGGCAGAAATAAACGTTATTTTATTTGTAACTGTAGAATAATTGTAGGAAACGAAGTAACACTAATACATACTCTACTTATGATCATTTTAAATTCAATGAGTGCATAAAAACAAAAGATTTCATCATTATTGACTGCTACGCATCAAAAAATGTAAAATGAAATGAAGTGTTTGCGTCAAGGTTCATTTCGTTCGTTCGTTTCTCACTGATGATGATATTACAACAGACATCAATTGAAGAAAAAATGAGTGAACATGAGTAAAACATGAATAGGTACATTTAAATACCCCTAAAGATTAACGGTCGTTTTTCATTTCCGTTCCAGATAATAACGAACAGAAAGCGTTATGGATTCTGCAATTGGTTCAAGAAGTCTGGAAAACACGACCATAATATATTGGTCTGTGGCCCTCGTGTGGAAGAGATCCAAGCTGTGCGAACTGTTGGCAAAGTTCATTTACTTGCGCTTCAATGGCGGTCTCTTTGAACATCCTCAGTGCATACGAAAATTGCGGGATAACATGAACACTGAGATAGAAAAGGAGATCCGCGCGATGAGAAGTGACACACCAGACATTGTGATCAAGAAATGGGAGGAAAAATGGCGGGCAGTGGTTAACAATTGTGAATCGTTCGCATACGAAATTGGTAGAGGCAGGAGTTTAAGAGCAAGCTGCTTGGAGTTTTGCTTAAGAAGATTCAAAATCACCTCTTCAGGGATGATCGACAAACAAGCGACATTAAGGACGATACTCCACGATTCGAAACTCACCATACCGCTATATTTTCTGGCTTATGAATATAAGGTGGACGTGCATAACATAGTAAGTAGGTTTATGGACAAGAAAAAGTTTCATCCATTGAAAATAGTACAGAAGATGAAGAAATCCATAGCAGAGGAACCGCTGCAAGGTTTAGACTTTTGCAACTGTCTTGAATAAAGAGACCGTGTTATTTAGTATTTAATCATAGAATCATAAACATATAATATTTTTTCTACTTTTAACTTTGTATAATTTAAAATATATTGTGTATCATGCAATAAAATGTGTAACATTGTTGCTAAACATATTTTATAATAAACACACTCGATTTAATTTGTTTATTTCCATACATTTTTTTTTGTTAAAAACTGAAAGTAATTCAAAATCGAACCTCTGTTTCAAATACTTTATTCTAAATAAGTAGGTAGTGTAACAAGTAGGTTACCACAAGTTGTTATGGCTCGTGTGAGTCTCAACAACTCGACATACGGAAGACACTTGTATCGTACCTAAATATTTGTTTTGAAAGCGAAGCTTTGCGGTCGTAGATCTCTAATAGTAGCAGGTCTGAAGTAGATAAATTAATTAAAAGCTGAACATTCCTTTGTTACACAATGTAACCTCACTTATCATTGCAATTGTCCAATCAAGTTCATAACAGGTTTAGTGTCAGTTCAAAAGTGGAATCTCTCACTAATGCACAAAATCCACGATTAGGAAGAAAACTCACAGGGAAAAGAAATGATAGCGGGTAACAGTTCTTTTAGTATCATGTCGTAAAATAATACAATGTTTCAAAAGACTATGATGTTTTCAAAGTTACGCAGGTAGTAGATTTATCATTCCGTTATTTAATTAGCACCACTGATATACTAGGCATATCTCCACAAAATTAACTCCTGATCTCTATGAATTTTTAGACAGGACTAGTGAAATAACTCTCTTACTCTCTTCAGGAGTCGGCAACGATTGCGCGCTGAAGGCCTCTTCAATTATCGAAACGTAAACATGACAAATAATGCGTTATTATACGAAAGAGAAATATGGAAAGGAAAACGAAGTACAATAAATAACAAATGATTTTCTAAACAGCATTATTATCAACTTATATTATTGCATGTTGCGAATAAATACATGAAAGTAACAAAGAACGCGGTTACAACTTGAGAGTTGACAGTGTTACATTATTTAAAATTTTAAAATAATGTAGAGTTAGTATTTTGATTATATCTATTTCTTTGGCATCCAATAACGACGAAACCAAGACAACCAAAAACCCATTTGACAAACAAAAAGTTAAACCGCCTTCAAAAAAAACACTGAAAAGTATAAAATAACTATCCTTTACTAATCAAAACTCAAGTACCATTAAAATAACTTTATAAATACGAAACACATACATATATCACAGATTAAATAGTTTACTAGCGTAAAGTTTTACTTTGTTACACGTTTTTAACTTTTTTTATAATAATTAAACCTGTTCAGAGGTTAATTTTTCTAAATTGAAAAAATACACGTCCAAGTAATTATCGAATATTATAATAGGGGTACACAAAGTTTTGGGTTCAGAATTTGGATTTAAATTATTTTATTTACATACTGTGTAAATAAAATAATTAAAATCCATTTTACATCCTTTTAACCTTTTTAGGGGTTGAACTTCTAATAACCCTTTCTAAGCGGGAACCTACATCGTATAAGAATCTCATGTGTAATTTGTCTGTCGGCCAGCTTTTCCTTTTATACATATAAGAAAATTAGGTACATTTCCCTATGGCGTTGTTTTGTTGACGAAACAAAATTTTTTTTTTTCACAAGCTAGGTATTTCTTCTACAATGTTCGCAATAATTCTTGATTAAAAGTACTAAAGGGCTAACCAAAAAACAAAGGAAGGTCTGACCGCATTGCAGGATCTGAACCCGCGATTTCGGCATGGTAGACCTACGTTCTAGCCATTGTGCTATAGAGAAGGTAAACTCCTGCAAAAATAAAAAAGTTTCGAAGTTTAGTTTCGAAGTTTTAGCTAGGTCGATTTCTTACCCTCCTCAAACCATATATTATACATTTCATCGAAATCGCTAGAGCCGTTTTCGAGAAAGCGATATCAAATATATATAATATACAAGGTGTTACAAAAGTCCCCCTAATCCGTGAAAAGTATTTATTATAAGCATGTCAAGTAGAGAGTCCACCTATGAGATTACAAGTCCTGTGATATTTTAATTTTGATAAAAGTTAAATAATTTTAACGATAAATAAAAATATCGACTAAACTGACGGCATCACTATTTTGAGTTCATGACACATATACAATGCCACGGAGTAGTGAATTACCTGCTAACTACCTCATTCGCTAGGCTACTAGAAGACCACGCCCACAGCTGTTAGCTAGTTGTGTATATAAGTATCTATTGTTAAATGCTATGTGCCGTTGGGACGCGCCTGGCACCCGCAACATAGTACACGTATACCTATCGTTAGCAATTAAATCGCGCGTTACTTAGTAGATAATAAAAAATAAAAGCTTCTTCGTCTAGGTATGCATATACCTAAGCAAAAATGTGTGAGGCGAATGATGAGATGAGAAGAAGCGAAAGAAGTATGTAAGAACCGCAAAGCCTGGCGCTCCGTCCTCTCTGACTACCCCGTTAGGGATACAGCGTGAAGAAATGTATGTGCAAAAGCTACTTAATAAATAATAGGTGCTGAAATACTGTACAGATATGCGTGTCCGTTAACTCTCGCAAACTGTGCTACGTCCCGACGGCACGTGGCTCGCGCCTGCTACATAGTACATAAACATACCTACTGTTAACAATTATATCGCGCGTTACTCAATAAATAAAATAAATAAAGATTACTTAACATTTTAATAGGTCGTGAAATACTGTACAGATATGCGTGTATGCGTAAGAAAAGTAGGTACGTTCACTGCGGCGCGAGCGTTGTTTTGTTGACGAAACAAATTATTTCTTTTCACAAGCTAGGTATTGCTCCTACAATGTTCGCTATAATTTTTAATTGAAGGTACTTAAAGAACTAACAAAATTATTTCAGATATTCTTTGCAGTTTAAAATTTAGCGGGGGACATGCTTTGCTGAATTTTATATTTCCAAATATTTATTTCATTGAAATTTTTGAATACGATCTTCACGGTACTTATATAATTTTATAACTGGCATGTTGAAATTGCAAAAAAAGAAATGTAGTCTTTATAAAATAATGCCTGTGTCAAAAGTATGCGTTCGCACGAGAGCTAAAAAAAGCCTTGTGTAAAAAGCGTCGGTGGCATTATTTTGTTTAACCGCTTCGATCCTCAATGTTCATATGAGCCTTGTTAAAAAAATCACTTGTCTTAATATTTTGCTAGAGGCGGATGCACGATTTATGTAGCTGAAATTCCCGCATTAGCTATTTGTATATCCATCCATCCATGTCTTTTTAACTTTTATTATAAGTCCATGATAAGTGCGAAGTGATTTAATGACTTCCATGATAAGTGTGATCGCGCACGGAAAGTCAGAATGTCTATCTAAATCGTTAAAAACAGCTCACGCTAAAGAGTTGAAAAGGATCCTGTGCGAACTACATTAAAACCTAACATTGATATTATTATTGAATACTGATTATTTTCAACCTGTCAAAAAGTCATGAATGAATCAATAAAGTAGTATATACATACACATCTTCACGCCGTATCCCTAAGGGGGTATTCAGAGACGACGGAGCAATAAAGTAGTAATTTCTATAATTAGGTAGGTAGGTAGGTAATTAAAAAATCGGCCAAGTGCGTGTCGGACTACGCAGTGAAGGATTGCGTAGTTGGAATGCACAATATTCATTTAATTGCCAGCAAAATTAAGTTTGTATTTCATAGCATTTCTCAATAATACTGTAAGAAACAAAATATTTTTGCGGTCGTTGAACGTTTAATCGAAAATTGTATTGAAACTAATTTTCGTAGAAAGTGCTTTTTAAGATCTACTCTCTCAAATTTTTTTCAGAATTTTCCACTCCATCCATAATTGAAGTTTGAGAGAAAGGGCACACTTTTAGGGTTCCGTAGCTAAATGGTAAAAAACGGAACCATTATAATTTCATTTGAAAAATTGATTTGAATAAGGATATACATACATACATATCTTCACACCGTATCCCTAACAGGGTAGTCAGAGAGGTCGGAGCGCCAAGCGTCGTGTTCCTTACATACTTCTTTCGCTTCCTCGAATCTCATCATTCTCCTTGAATTGAATTGAATTGAATTGAATTGAATAAGAATGCATCGTGCAGTTTTTGAGATATGGGGTATTCTCGGTTATGCGCTCAGTGACTGCAGAAATAACTGTCTTATAGTTCACTGTGAAACGTTATTAAATGGAAATTCGTTTTTACGGGAGATTAAATTAATATTGCGCATCCCGTCTGGAACCTTTCCCTGCGCGTGGTCCGACACGCACTTAGCCGGTCTTACTTCTTTAGAAGTGCGAATATCAGGAACTATTGACTTAGATAAGTCACTTCGAAACCACTATGTCATTGAACACCTATCTGAATATAAATCACACGCTAAGTGTGCTGGGATCTTTTTTTCATACTTCAGTTACATTTTCAAGATTTCGCTACAGCATTGTATAGCGGTTTGTGAAATACACCTATCTTCCAAATTCTATCTATGTAGTGCCAATTATAGTCTCCGAGTAAAATGACTGACATACGGACAGAATGAAATTATAAGGGTTTCGTTTTTGCCATTTGGCTATGGAACCCTTAAAAGGGGAATCTGACCAAGTATCGAAAATCAAAAACTAAAAATAGGAGAAGTGTAGCGCAGGAACTAAATTCAAAAACTGCGAAAGCATCGTTGGATAAAGTCCAAGTTTTTAGGCTTTGATGATTTGATGTCGTTTGCTTTGTTTGCGAACCTATACTAGATGCCACTGACATTGAAATTTAATAAAAGGTTTTTCATTTTTATAATTGAAATTAACACATAAAATGTGCGTAAATCTAAAAGTATTCAGTTCTAAATAGCAATACAAACTATATTTTTGGATACATTTGCAATTACAAAAGAATTACTTTATGTTCACATTCTACCGATACTGGTAGTGACATCTTTCATTGTTTTTGGTGTACCATGAAATCTAATGTATGTCGCTGACACCACATGCTTATGTAATTAAATTTGACAGTTACTGAAGTCGGTGCCAAGCCTACCAAACTAAAGACTTTCTGTTGTTGCACATTGATTTGGCACCGACTTCAATAACTGTAAAATTTAATTATATAGGTATATGTTTCGTATTTATAAAGTTATTTTAATTGTACTTGAGTTTTGATTAGTAAGGGATAGGTTATTTTAT
This sequence comes from Zeuzera pyrina, assembly GCA_907165235.1. Lineage (NCBI taxonomy): Eukaryota > Metazoa > Arthropoda > Insecta > Lepidoptera > Cossidae > Zeuzera > Zeuzera pyrina. The sequence continues at coordinate 19,141,984 of OU015638.1, read as the reverse complement.
ACTTTTCAGTGTTTTTTTTGAAGGCGGTTTAATTTTTTTTTAATAATTTTTTTTTTATTTCTCCCTTTTGAGTGATCTTGACCTAAATAAATATCTAGGACAGGTCTGCAATTAACTTCATTCTAATTCCGGAGCGCAACGATATACAAGAGAATCGTCAATATATATAAAGGTTATAACCAGGTCGCGTTATCTAGTGTATTTTCGAAGTCCAAGCTCCAATATTGGTGAAATTTAAATGGGACCACCTCTGAAACCTCTGAAACCTACCAAACGAAAGAATTTTCGAAATCGGTTCATAAATGACAGAGTAATGAGGTAACAAACATACAAAAAAAACAACATACAGACGAATTGAGAACCTCCTCCTTTTTTGAAGTCGGTTAAAAAGCACCTACAAGGAAAGTTCGTAAAAAGAAAAGAAGTATGCATGTTTGTTGTTTTTTTTGTTGAAATGAAGACGATTTTAGCAAAAATACGACAATATTATGATGATGTGATGCTTCATACTTTGAAAAGAAGCACAATATTTAGTAAATACAAATTCGTTGTTGGTGGTACGGAACCCTCGATTCGCGAGTTCGATTCGCACTCGACCAGGCTTTTCAACCTCAAGTCCTTTCAAGCGATGTTATTTTCTCTAAAGTTAATATACTTATTTTTAACGAAGATAATATAGTGTCAGATGCAGGTAAAAATTATAGTTAGAAATAATGCAGACTACGTACTAAGGATTTATATTGTATGGTAAATAGGTTGAAAACATCAATGTAAGGTAAAAGGGTATGGTGTCTCAACAAGTTGCACGACACAAGAAACGCCGCACGGACGATGCGGAGTTGCAGGGCCCGTCTGGTCGTTCGGAAGCGAGCTCAACAGCCAAGACCCAGTTTGGCAGACAAATAAACTGGATACGCTCGCACGCGGGAAGAACGAGAGTATATTATTTTTATGTAATAATGTTTTCAAATTGCGTGAGCCGGCAATTGGGAATGCCGAGTAGGTACAGGTAGAATAGTACGCGTACGTTGTGGGTAGAGATCGCGGATGATCGAATGCAGAAACAGGAACGTGACATCGTAGCCACTTCCCGATGTGATGAATAGAGCCAAAAAGATGAACGATAGAAAGAGAATCGATCGCATCGGAACTAGACGCAAGTTAGTGCCTAGTTTAAATTTCGATTTTTCGATTTGCAGAACTATATATTTTAACTCAGTTTTAAAAGAGATGAAAAGGTACATTTGTTATTATTAAGTTTAGCCAGAGCACAAGTAAGCATACAGTATTCTATCTTCATACAAACGCTCCCAAACGACGCGCTCGAAATCTAGGCATTTCTCGCCATACAACGTGTGAGACGTTCCCGCGCATTTACTGACTAAATATTACGTCAATCAAGTTTACGAGCATAATGTTCAGTATATGGATGTTTGAATACATCTATATCGAAACCGGAAATATTTCTCTGTTGCTAATTTGTAGGAAATATATTATCATAATGATCTAGTTACTTTGTTGCTCATTTTTTATTATACTGCACAGAAAATGCATTTTTTTTTGTCCATTTCCACCATACTAACTCACAAACTTTTGAAACTAGATGTAAAATACTAGCAAAATTATATAAATAAAAACGTATTAAATTTGCAATAATATAAAATGAAAAGATAATATGACAATTGAATATAGTACCTATTATCAAATACGTAACCCAAGAAAAACATTCAGTCCAAGTCGGTAGCCCTATTGCGTGTTTACGTACCAAACGACCGTAGGTAATTATCTCTAGGACACTGCCGAGATAGAATACTGTATGCTTACTTGCACTGTGGTTTAGCTGTCTATATAACCACTCTTTTCATATGTAATTAATTTGAATGGAAAATCGACGTAGACCGATAGACTGGGAAATATTCACATGGAATGAGATAGATTTTCTCAATGTATCTTTTTAACTAAGACTACCACAATCTTAACATTACCGCTCAAAGGGTAAATGAATAAAAACAATTGCCTACCAAACTACAAGCTGTGTTACAATTTACGATAGCTCAGCCAGTATTGTATCTGGCGATATCGTCACAACCGTTCCATTTATTATATTACAACCATCGTCATTTTAATAGTAAACATTACAATTTACCTATTCAAGCATAAATATAAGAAATGGTTATTCTAAGAAGGTCACAAGGAAGGTAAGAAGGTATGCGAAAAATCTGTATACACTGCGTCCTCTTGTACTCATGCTTCTACAATATTGATATATCGTTTATTTAACTAATGACATTTGTCACAGTGGATTTCTTCTCACGAAACACGTGCTGATGATCAATTATTATATGTTAGGTAAAAATAGATACTGTTCGATATACCAGCTTTTCAAAAATTTTAGAAAAAATATTCAATAGTTTTTATGTTGTCTTGCTCGCATTTCCTACAGCCTGAAAACCCCCATTGGGGTATACGCATTATTTTCGAAAATGGTTTTCAGGCTGTATTTCAGTAACGGATGAAATTATTACAAAATAAAAAATACGTAAGATTTAAAATCTGTAACTGTACACGATCAACCCAATTTTACGAGAAATGGTGGGGATAACACTTGAAAATTAAAACGGTCATAACTCTTAAACGGATACGTTTTTTTCGATAATTCTTTTTGTAACTACATACTAAAGTTATGCCCTTTCATCCATTAAAGTAACTGTCCCGTTTTCATATACACCCTGTATAATATGTAAGATGTTATAGACGGGGATTCTAGCATTCGATGTATATTATTTATATTTATGGAAGCTACTAAGTTTTCACCTATAGAAGAGAAGGATAATAATAACTCTTAGTACTACCTCGTTGTGGAAGTTACTGAAGGATGAATGGCGCCCGATTTAATAAACAAGATACTCGCTGATTTCGTCTAATTCTCTCTCTAATATCATAACCGATTCTAATATTTGAATGCAAGTAGTGGAAACATCTTCCATTACATCGCAAATGATTTTATTTGTTTTGTGGAGATATGAGCTTATTCTATCTAGGTTTTCATTCATGACGTGTTCATCATATGATATTTTTAATAATGTCTCATTAAAATTCGAAATAGTGGATGAGATTATTTGTAGTTGTTTTAACATTTCGTTAATACTTAATTCTTATTTTTATAAAAATTCGATGCATTCATGATAATATTTCGCATCTTTAACATTTGGGATACCTATCAATCTAGTCCGTCAATTAGTCGGCGTTTAAAACATCTATTGGTCGTATAAAATTGAATTCAGAGTCTGATATCGACATTGTCTATGTTAAGGTGTACAAAGAATGCGGTGGCTTCATCTGCTGGTATGTTTTTATTGTTTGAAGGTAGGAGATTGAATTTATCAGTCAATCGTTTTAATGAGTAAGGTTTTATTAAGTAAGGTTCCGTAATAGCAAACGGAAGAATAAACGGTTGAGGATTTAAAAACGAACCAACGTATTATTTGTACAATAATTCCATACAAGGCAAGGCACAAGGCATAAGAACTCACAAATTAAAACAAAGAATTATAGATGAGCGATCGTTCGACTTAAAATATTGAAGTATCTCTAGTAGGTATATCGAGCACAGACTGATAGTAGCGATAACTGGTCCAGCATGGGAGCAAAAAAAAATTAGCTATTAGTTGATTGGTAATAGAGTAACGAAAATGAGTGAAAAATGTTAATATAATTGTGGTATCGATTCAATTGCTTAATAATTTACCCCGTTATCCCTAATGGCACCACCATTAAAGGAAGTGATTAGTTAATTGGCGGCAACTGTACGGTACACTATATATTTAGGGTGGGATTCTCTCGCAATCAAGTGCAGTCCAGAGTATCTACAGTGCAGTCCGGTGTGGTTAAGCGGTTTAACGAAACCTAGTCGACGAGTATTACAGGTAAGGATTTACTGACTTTTTTATGGTGACTTTTTACTTTTAATGTGACTCTTATATTTTGTAATGTAAATAAATGTAAAAATGTACAGTTTGTAAATGTCTAAAGTAAAATTAATTTATATTAGATACATTCTAATATAAACATGTAATAAGACATGACGACCTAGATGGCACAGTGATTCGACAATAACCCAAGCGCGGAAGGTTCCGGGTTCGATTCCCGGTCGGGTCAATGTAGAAAAGATAAACTTTTCTAGCTTGTTTCGAGCCTGGGTGTGTACGGACAGAGACGCCCCCAGCAATCGTAATCTGGTTTTCATAGCACAGGGAAAATCGTAGTTTGAAATCAGACGATTGGTGTGTATTGTTTTAAAAAAAATCTACGTTCTATATTCCAAGGAATATTATAACATTAGAACGTAGTTCAAAGCTTAATTTAGAACGTACCACAAATGAACGTATCACAACGAGTGAACATGAGTAAAACATGAATAGGTACTTTTAAATACCCCTAAAGATTAACGGTCGTTTTTCATTTCCGTTCCAGATAATAACGAACAGAAAGCGCTATGGATTCTCCAGTTGGTTCAAGTCTGGAAAACACGACCATAATATACTGGTCTGTGGCCCTCGTGTGGAAGAGATCCAAGCTGTGCGAACTGTTGGCGAAGTTCATTTACTTACGTTTCAATGGCGGTCTCTTTGAACATCCTCAGTGCATACGAAAATTGCGGGATAACATGAACGCTGAGATAGAAAAGGAGATCCGCGCGATGAGAAGCGACACACCAGACATTGTGATCAAGAAATGGGAGGAAAAATGGCGGGCAGTGGTTAACAATTGTGAATCGTTCGCATACGAAATTGGTAGCGGCAGGGGTTTAAGAGCAAGCTGCTTGGAGTTTTGCTTAAGAAGATTCAAAATCACCTCTTCAGGGATGATCGACAAACAAGCGACATTAAGGACGATACTCCACGATTCGAAACTGACCATACCGCTATATTTTCTGGCTTATGAATATAAGGTGGACGTGCAAAACATAGTCAGTAGGTTCATGGACAAGAAAAGGTTTCATCCATTGAAAATAGTACAGAAGATGAAGAAATCCATAGCAGAGGAACCGCTGCAAGGTTTAGACTTTTGCAACTGTCTTGAATGAAGAGACCGTGTTATTTAGTATTTAATCATAGAATCATAAACGTATTATATTTTCTCTACTTTTAACTTTGTATAATTTAAAATATATTGTGTATCATGCAATAAAATGTAAAATTGTTTTTAAACTTATTTTATAATAAACACACTCGATTTAATTTCTTTATTTCCAAACATTTTTTTTGTTAAAAACTGAAAATAATTCAAAATCGAACCTCTGTTTCAAATACTTTATTCTAAATAAGCAGGTAGTGTAACAAGTAGGTTACCACAAGTTGTTATGGCTCGTGTGAGTCTCAACAACTCGACATACGGAAGACACTTGTATCGTACCTAAATATTTGTCTTAAAAGCGAAGCTTTGCGGTCGTAGATCTCTAGTAGTAGCAGGTCTGAAGTAGATAAATTAATTAAAATATGAACATTCCTTTGTTACACAATGTAACCCCACTTATCATTGTAATTGTCCAATCAAGTTCATAACAGGTTTAGTGTCAGTTCAAAAGTGGAATCTCTCACTAATGCACAAAATCCACGCTTAGGAAGAAAACTCACAGGGAAAAGAAATGATATCGGGTAACAGTTCTTTTAGTATCATGTCGTAAAATAATACAATGTTTCAAAAGACTATGATGTTTTCAAAGTTATGCAGGTAGTAGATTTATCATTCCGTTATTTAATTAGCACCACTGATATAGTAGGCACATAGTTATATCTCCACAAAATTAACTCCTGATCTCTATGAATTTTTAGACACGACTAGTGAAATAACTCTCTTACTCTCTTCAGAAGTCGGCAACGATTGCGCGCTGAAGGCCTCTTCAATTATCGAAACGTAAACATGACAAATAATGCGTTATTATACGAAAGAGAAATATGGAAAGGAAAACGAAGTACAATAAATAACAAATGATTTTCTAAACAGCATTATTATCAATTTATATTATTGCATGTTGCGAATAAATACATGAAAGTAACAAAGAACGCAGTTACAACTTGAGAGTTGACAGTGTTACATTATTTAAAATTTTAAAATGATGTAGAGTTAGTATTTTGATTATATCTATTTCTTTGGCATCCAATAACGACGAAACCAAGACAACCAAAAACACATTTGACAAACAAAAAGTTAAACCGCCTTCAAAAAAAACACTGAAAAGTATAAAATAACTATCCTTTACTAATCAAAACTCAAGTACCATTAAAATAACTTTATAAATACGAAACACATACCTATATCACAGATTAATTAGTTTACTAGCGTAAAGTTTTACTTTGTTACACGTTTTTAACTTTTTTCATAAAAATTAAACCTGTTCAGAGGTTAATTTTTCTAAATTGAAAAAATACACGTCCAAGTAATTATCGAATATTATAATAGGGGTACACAAAGTTTTGGGTTCAGAATATGGATTTAAATTATTTTATTTACATACTATGTAAATAAAATAACTAAAATCCATTTTACATCCTTTTAACCTTTTTAGGGGTTGAACTTCTAATAACACTTTCTGAGCGGGAACCTACATCGTATAAGAATCTCATGTGTAATTTGTCTGTCAGCCAGCTTTTCCTTTTATACATATAAGAAAATTAGGTACATTTCACTATGGCGTTGTTTTGTTGACGAAACAAAATTATTTTTTTTCACAAGCTAGGTATTTCTTCTACAATGTTCGCAATAATTCTTGATTAAAAGTACTAAAGGGCTAACCAAAAAAACAAAGGAAGGTCTGACCACATTGCAGGATCTGAACCCGCTATTTCGGCATGGTAGACCTACGTTCTAGCCATTGTGCTATAGAGAAGGTAAACTCCTACAAAAATAAAAAAGTTTCGAAGTTTAGTTTCGAAGTTTTAGCTAGGTCGATTTCTTACCCTCCTCAAACCCTGTATTGTACATTTCATCGAAATCGCTAGAGCCGTTTTCGAGAAAGCGATATCAAATATATATAATATACAAGGTGTTACAAAAGTCCCCCTAATCCGTGAAAAGTATTTATTATAAGCATGTCAAGTAGAGAGTCCACCTATGAGATTACAAGTCCTGTGATATTTTAATTTTGATAAAACTTAAATAATTTTAACGATAAATAAAAATATCGACTAAACTGACGGCATCACTATTTTGAGTTCATGACCCATATACAATGCCACGGAGTAGGGAACTACCGCATTCGCTAGGCTACTAGAAGACCACGCCCACAGCTGTTAGCTAGTTGTGTATATAAGTATCTATTGTTAAATGCTATGTGCCACTGGGACGCGCCTCGCACCCGCAACATAGTACACGTATACCTATCGTTAGCAATTAAATCGCGCGTTACTTAGTAGATAATAAAAAATAAAAGCTACTTCGTCTAGGTATGCATATACCTAAACAAAAATGTGTGAGGCGAATGATGAGATTAGAAGAAGCGAAAGAAGTATGTAAGAACCGCAAAGCCTGGCGCTCCGTCCTCAATGACTACCCCGTTAGGGATACAGCGTGAAGAAATGTATGTGCAAAAGCTACTTAATAAATAATAGGTGCTGAAATACTGTATAGATATGCGTGTCCGTTAACTCTCGCAAACTGTGCTACGTCCCGACGGCACGTGGCTCGCGCCTGCTACATAGTACATAAACATACCTACTGTTAACAATTATATCGCGCGTTACTCAATAAATAAAATAAATTAAGATTACTTAACATTATAATAGGTCGTGAAATACTGTACAGATATGCGTGTATGCGTAAGAAAAGTAGGTACGTTCACTGCGGCGCGAGCGTTGTTTTGTTGACGAAACAAATTATTTCTTTTCACAAGCTAGGTATGTCTCCTACAATGTTCGCTATGATTTTTAATTGAAGGTACTTAAAGAACTAACAAAATTATTTCAGATATTCTTTGCAGTTTAAAATTTAGCGGGGGACACGCTTTGCTGAATTTTATATTTCCAAATATTTATTTCATTGAAATTTTTGAATACGATCTTCACGGTACTTATATAATTTTATAACTGGCATGTTGAAATTGCAAAAAAGAAATGTAGTCTTTATAAAATAATGCCTGTGTCAAAAGTATGCGTTCGCACGAGAGCTAAAAAAAGCCTTGTGTAAAAAGCGTCGGTGGCATTATTTTGTTTAACCGCTTCGATCCTCAATGTTCATATGAGCCTTGTTAAAAAAATCACTTGTCTTAATATTTTGCTAGAGGCGGATGCACGATTTATGTAGCTGAAATTCCCGCATTAGCTATTTGTATATCCATCCATCCATGTCTTTTTAACTTTTATTATAAGTCCATGATTTTATGACTTCCATGATAAGTGTGATCGCGCACGGAAAGTCAGAAAGTCTATCTAAATCGTTAAAAACAGCTCACGCTAAAGAGTTGAAAAGGATCCTGTGCGAACTACATTAAAACCTAACATTGATATTATTATTGAATACTGATTATTTTCAACCTGTCAAAAAGTCATGAACGAATCAATAAAGTAGTATATACATGCACATCTTCACGCCGTATCCCTAAGGGGGTATTCAGAGACGACGGAGCAATAAAGTAGTAATTTCTATAATTAGGTAGGTAGGTAGGTAATTAAAAAATCGGCCAAGTGCGTGTCGGACTACGCAGTGAAGGATTGCGTAGTTGGAATGCACAATATTCATTTAATTGCCAGCAAAATTAAGTTTGTATTTCATAGCATTTCTCAATAATACTGTAAGAAACAAAATATTTTTGCGGTCGTTGAACGTTTAATCGAAAATTGTATTGAAACTAATTTTCGTAGAAAGTGCTTTTTAAGATCTACTCTCTCAAATTTTTTTCAGAATTTTCCACTCCATCCATAATTGAAGTTTGAGAGAAAGGGCACACTTTTAGGGTTCCGTAGCTAAATGGTAAAAAACGGAACCATTATAATTTCATTTGAAAAATTGATTTGAATAAGGATATACATACATACATATCTTCACACCGTATCCCTAACAGGGTAGTCAGAGAGGTCGGAGCGCCAAGCGTCGTGTTCCTTACATACTTCTTTCGCTTCCTCGAATCTCATCATTCTCCTTGAATTGAATTGAATTGAATTGAATTGAATAAGAATGCATCGTGCAGTTTTTGAGATATGGGGTATTCTCGGTTATGCGCTCAGTGACTGCAGAAATAACTGTCTTATAGTTCACTGTGAAACGTTATTAAATGGAAATTCGTTTTTACGGGAGATTAAATTAATATTGCGCATCCCGTCTGGAACCTTTCCCTGCGCGTGGTCCGACACGCACTTAGCCGGTCTTACTTCTTTAGAAGTGCGAATATCAGGAACTATTGACTTAGATAAGTCACTTCGAAACCACTATGTCATTGAACACCTATCTGAATATAAATCACACGCTAAGTGTGCTGGGATCTTTTTTTCATACTTCAGTTACATTTTCAAGATTTCGCTACAGCATTGTATAGCGGTTTGTGAAATACACCTATCTTCCAAATTCTATCTATGTAGTGCCAATTATAGTCTCCGAGTAAAATGACTGACATACGGACAGAATGAAATTATAAGGGTTTCGTTTTTGCCATTTGGCTATGGAACCCTTAAAAGGGGAATCTGACCAAGTATCGAAAATCAAAAACTAAAAATAGGAGAAGTGTAGCGCAGGAACTAAATTCAAAAACTGCGAAAGCATCGTTGGATAAAGTCCAAGTTTTTAGGCTTTGATGATTTGATGTCGTTTGCTTTGTTTGCGAACCTATACTAGATGCCACTGACATTGAAATTTAATAAAAGGTTTTTCATTTTTATAATTGAAATTAACACATAAAATGTGCGTAAATCTAAAAGTATTCAGTTCTAAATAGCAATACAAACTATATTTTTGGATACATTTGCAATTACAAAAGAATTACTTTATGTTCACATTCTACCGATACTGGTAGTGACATCTTTCATTGTTTTTGGTGTACCATGAAATCTAATGTATGTCGCTGACACCACATGCTTATGTAATTAAATTTGACAGTTACTGAAGTCGGTGCCAAGCCTACCAAACTAAAGACTTTCTGTTGTTGCACATTGATTTGGCACCGACTTCAATAACTGTAAAATTTAATTATATAGGTATATGTTTCGTATTTATAAAGTTATTTTAATTGTACTTGAGTTTTGATTAGTAAGGGATAGGTTATTTTATACTTTTCAGTGTTTTTTTTGAAGGCGGTTTAATTTTTTTTTAATAATTTTTTTTTTATTTCTCCCTTTTGAGTGATCTTGACCTAAATAAATATCTAGGACAGGTCTGCAATTAACTTCATTCTAATTCCGGAGCGCAACGATATACAAGAGAATCGTCAATATATATAAAGGTTATAACCAGGTCGCGTTATCTAGTGTATTTTCGAAGTCCAAGCTCCAATATTGGTGAAATTTAAATGGGACCACCTCTGAAACCTCTGAAACCTACCAAACGAAAGAATTTTCGAAATCGGTTCATAAATGACAGAGTAATGAGGTAACAAACATACAAAAAAAACAACATACAGACGAATTGAGAACCTCCTCCTTTTTTGAAGTCGGTTAAAAAGCACCTACAAGGAAAGTTCGTAAAAAGAAAAGAAGTATGCATGTTTGTTGTTTTTTTTGTTGAAATGAAGACGATTTTAGCAAAAATACGACAATATTATGATGATGTGATGCTTCATACTTTGAAAAGAAGCACAATATTTAGTAAATACAAATTCGTTGTTGGTGGTACGGAACCCTCGATTCGCGAGTTCGATTCGCACTCGACCAGGCTTTTCAACCTCAAGTCCTTTCAAGCGATGTTATTTTCTCTAAAGTTAATATACTTATTTTTAACGAAGATAATATAGTGTCAGATGCAGGTAAAAATTATAGTTAGAAATAATGCAGACTACGTACTAAGGATTTATATTGTATGGTAAATAGGTTGAAAACATCAATGTAAGGTAAAAGGGTATGGTGTCTCAACAAGTTGCACGACACAAGAAACGCCGCACGGACGATGCGGAGTTGCAGGGCCCGTCTGGTCGTTCGGAAGCGAGCTCAACAGCCAAGACCCAGTTTGGCAGACAAATAAACTGGATACGCTCGCACGCGGGAAGAACGAGAGTATATTATTTTTATGTAATAATGTTTTCAAATTGCGTGAGCCGGCAATTGGGAATGCCGAGTAGGTACAGGTAGAATAGTACGCGTACGTTGTGGGTAGAGATCGCGGATGATCGAATGCAGAAACAGGAACGTGACATCGTAGCCACTTCCCGATGTGATGAATAGAGCCAAAAAGATGAACGATAGAAAGAGAATCGATCGCATCGGAACTAGACGCAAGTTAGTGCCTAGTTTAAATTTCGATTTTTCGATTTGCAGAACTATATATTTTAACTCAGTTTTAAAAGAGATGAAAAGGTACATTTGTTATTATTAAGTTTAGCCAGAGCACAAGTAAGCATACAGTATTCTATCTTCATACAAACGCTCCCAAACGACGCGCTCGAAATCTAGGCATTTCTCGCCATACAACGTGTGAGACGTTCCCGCGCATTTACTGACTAAATATTACGTCAATCAAGTTTACGAGCATAATGTTCAGTATATGGATGTTTGAATACATCTATATCGAAACCGGAAATATTTCTCTGTTGCTAATTTGTAGGAAATATATTATCATAATGATCTAGTTACTTTGTTGCTCATTTTTTATTATACTGCACAGAAAATGCATTTTTTTTTGTCCATTTCCACCATACTAACTCACAAACTTTTGAAACTAGATGTAAAATACTAGCAAAATTATATAAATAAAAACGTATTAAATTTGCAATAATATAAAATGAAAAGATAATATGACAATTGAATATAGTACCTATTATCAAATACGTAACCCAAGAAAAACATTCAGTCCAAGTCGGTAGCCCTATTGCGTGTTTACGTACCAAACGACCGTAGGTAATTATCTCTAGGACACTGCCGAGATAGAATACTGTATGCTTACTTGCACTGTGGTTTAGCTGTCTATATAACCACTCTTTTCATATGTAATTAATTTGAATGGAAAATCGACGTAGACCGATAGACTGGGAAATATTCACATGGAATGAGATAGATTTTCTCAATGTATCTTTTTAACTAAGACTACCACAATCTTAACATTACCGCTCAAAGGGTAAATGAATAAAAACAATTGCCTACCAAACTACAAGCTGTGTTACAATTTACGATAGCTCAGCCAGTATTGTATCTGGCGATATCGTCACAACCGTTCCATTTATTATATTACAACCATCGTCATTTTAATAGTAAACATTACAATTTACCTATTCAAGCATAAATATAAGAAATGGTTATTCTAAGAAGGTCACAAGGAAGGTAAGAAGGTATGCGAAAAATCTGTATACACTGCGTCCTCTTGTACTCATGCTTCTACAATATTGATATATCGTTTATTTAACTAATGACATTTGTCACAGTGGATTTCTTCTCACGAAACACGTGCTGATGATCAATTATTATATGTTAGGTAAAAATAGATACTGTTCGATATACCAGCTTTTCAAAAAATACGCATTATTTTCGAAAATGGTTTTCAGGCTGTATTTCAGTAACGGATGAAATTATTACAAAATAAAAAATACGTAAGATTTAAAATCTGTAACTGTACACGATCAACCCAATTTTACGAGAAATGGTGGGGATAACACTTGAAAATTAAAACGGTCATAACTCTTAAACGGATACGTTTTTTTCGATAATTCTTTTTGTAACTACATACTAAAGTTATGCCCTTTCATCCATTAAAGTAACTGTCCCGTTTTCATATACACCCTGTATAATATGTAAGATGTTATAGACGGGGATTCTAGCATTCGATGTATATTATTTATATTTATGGAAGCTACTAAGTTTTCACCTATAGAAGAGAAGGATAATAATAACTCTTAGTACTACCTCGTTGTGGAAGTTACTGAAGGATGAATGGCGCCCGATTTAATAAACAAGATACTCGCTGATTTCGTCTAATTCTCTCTCTAATATCATAACCGATTCTAATATTTGAATGCAAGTAGTGGAAACATCTTCCATTACATCGCAAATGATTTTATTTGTTTTGTTGAGATATGAGCTTATTCTATCTAGGTTTTCATTCATGACGTGTTCATCATATGATATTTTTAATAATGTCTCATTAAAATTCGAAATAGTGGATGAGATTATTTGTAGTTGTTTTAACATTTCGTTAATACTTAATTCTTATTTTTATAAAAATTCGATGCATTCATGATAATATTTCGCATCTTTAACATTTGGGATACCTATCAATCTAGTCCGTCAATTAGTCGGCGTTTAAAACATCTATTGGTCGTATAAAATTGAATTCAGAGTCTGATATCGACATTGTCTATGTTAAGGTGTACAAAGAATGCGGTGGCTTCATCTGCTGGTATGTTTTTATTGTTTGAAGGTAGGAGATTGAATTTATCAGTCAATCGTTTTAATGAGTAAGGTTTTATTAAGTAAGGTTCCGTAATAGCAAACGGAAGAATAAACGGTTGAGGATTTAAAAACGAACCAACGTATTATTTGTACAATAATTCCATACAAGGCAAGGCACAAGGCATAAGAACTCACAAATTAAAACAAAGAATTATAGATGAGCGATCGTTCGACTTAAAATATTGAAGTATCTCTAGTAGGTATATCGAGCACAGACTGATAGTAGCGATAACTGGTCCAGCATGGGAGCAAAAAAAAATTAGCTATTAGTTGATTGGTAATAGAGTAACGAAAATGAGTGAAAAATGTTAATATAATTGTGGTATCGATTCAATTGCTTAATAATTTACCCCGTTATCCCTAATGGCACCACCATTAAAGGAAGTGATTAGTTAATTGGCGGCAACTGTACGGTACACTATATATTTAGGGTGGGATTCTCTCGCAATCAAGTGCAGTCCAGAGTATCTACAGTGCAGTCCGGTGTGGTTAAGCGGTTTAACGAAACCTAGTCGACGAGTATTACAGGTAAGGATTTACTGACTTTTTTATGGTGACTTTTTACTTTTAATGTGACTCTTATATTTTGTAATGTAAATAAATGTAAAAATGTACAGTTTGTAAATGTCTAAAGTAAAATTAATTTATATTAGATACATTCTAATATAAACATGTAATAAGACATGACGACCTAGATGGCACAGTGATTCGACAATAACCCAAGCGCGGAAGGTTCCGGGTTCGATTCCCGGTCGGGTCAATGTAGAAAAGATAAACTTTTCTAGCTTGTTTCGAGCCTGGGTGTGTACGGACAGAGACGCCCCCAGCAATCGTAATCTGGTTTTCATAGCACAGGGAAAATCGTAGTTTGAAATCAGACGATTGGTGTGTATTGTTTTAAAAAAAATCTACGTTCTATATTCCAAGGAATATTATAACATTAGAACGTAGTTCAAAGCTTAATTTAGAACGTACCACAAATGAACGTATCACAACGAGTGAACATGAGTAAAACATGAATAGGTACTTTTAAATACCCCTAAAGATTAACGGTCGTTTTTCATTTCCGTTCCAGATAATAACGAACAGAAAGCGCTATGGATTCTCCAGTTGGTTCAAGTCTGGAAAACACGACCATAATATACTGGTCTGTGGCCCTCGTGTGGAAGAGATCCAAGCTGTGCGAACTGTTGGCGAAGTTCATTTACTTACGTTTCAATGGCGGTCTCTTTGAACATCCTCAGTGCATACGAAAATTGCGGGATAACATGAACGCTGAGATAGAAAAGGAGATCCGCGCGATGAGAAGCGACACACCAGACATTGTGATCAAGAAATGGGAGGAAAAATGGCGGGCAGTGGTTAACAATTGTGAATCGTTCGCATACGAAATTGGTAGCGGCAGGGGTTTAAGAGCAAGCTGCTTGGAGTTTTGCTTAAGAAGATTCAAAATCACCTCTTCAGGGATGATCGACAAACAAGCGACATTAAGGACGATACTCCACGATTCGAAACTGACCATACCGCTATATTTTCTGGCTTATGAATATAAGGTGGACGTGCAAAACATAGTCAGTAGGTTCATGGACAAGAAAAGGTTTCATCCATTGAAAATAGTACAGAAGATGAAGAAATCCATAGCAGAGGAACCGCTGCAAGGTTTAGACTTTTGCAACTGTCTTGAATGAAGAGACCGTGTTATTTAGTATTTAATCATAGAATCATAAACGTATTATATTTTCTCTACTTTTAACTTTGTATAATTTAAAATATATTGTGTATCATGCAATAAAATGTAAAATTGTTTTTAAACTTATTTTATAATAAACACACTCGATTTAATTTCTTTATTTCCAAACATTTTTTTTGTTAAAAACTGAAAATAATTCAAAATCGAACCTCTGTTTCAAATACTTTATTCTAAATAAGCAGGTAGTGTAACAAGTAGGTTACCACAAGTTGTTATGGCTCGTGTGAGTCTCAACAACTCGACATACGGAAGACACTTGTATCGTACCTAAATATTTGTCTTAAAAGCGAAGCTTTGCGGTCGTAGATCTCTAGTAGTAGCAGGTCTGAAGTAGATAAATTAATTAAAATATGAACATTCCTTTGTTACACAATGTAACCCCACTTATCATTGTAATTGTCCAATCAAGTTCATAACAGGTTTAGTGTCAGTTCAAAAGTGGAATCTCTCACTAATGCACAAAATCCACGCTTAGGAAGAAAACTCACAGGGAAAAGAAATGATATCGGGTAACAGTTCTTTTAGTATCATGTCGTAAAATAATACAATGTTTCAAAAGACTATGATGTTTTCAAAGTTATGCAGGTAGTAGATTTATCATTCCGTTATTTAATTAGCACCACTGATATAGTAGGCACATAGTTATATCTCCACAAAATTAACTCCTGATCTCTATGAATTTTTAGACACGACTAGTGAAATAACTCTCTTACTCTCTTCAGAAGTCGGCAACGATTGCGCGCTGAAGGCCTCTTCAATTATCGAAACGTAAACATGACAAATAATGCGTTATTATACGAAAGAGAAATATGGAAAGGAAAACGAAGTACAATAAATAACAAATGATTTTCTAAACAGCATTATTATCAATTTATATTATTGCATGTTGCGAATAAATACATGAAAGTAACAAAGAACGCAGTTACAACTTGAGAGTTGACAGTGTTACATTATTTAAAATTTTAAAATGATGTAGAGTTAGTATTTTGATTATATCTATTTCTTTGGCATCCAATAACGACGAAACCAAGACAACCAAAAACACATTTGACAAACAAAAAGTTAAACCGCCTTCAAAAAAAACACTGAAAAGTATAAAATAACTATCCTTTACTAATCAAAACTCAAGTACCATTAAAATAACTTTATAAATACGAAACACATACCTATATCACAGATTAATTAGTTTACTAGCGTAAAGTTTTACTTTGTTACACGTTTTTAACTTTTTTCATAAAAATTAAACCTGTTCAGAGGTTAATTTTTCTAAATTGAAAAAATACACGTCCAAGTAATTATCGAATATTATAATAGGGGTACACAAAGTTTTGGGTTCAGAATATGGATTTAAATTATTTTATTTACATACTATGTAAATAAAATAACTAAAATCCATTTTACATCCTTTTAACCTTTTTAGGGGTTGAACTTCTAATAACACTTTCTGAGCGGGAACCTACATCGTATAAGAATCTCATGTGTAATTTGTCTGTCAGCCAGCTTTTCCTTTTATACATATAAGAAAATTAGGTACATTTCACTATGGCGTTGTTTTGTTGACGAAACAAAATTATTTTTTTTCACAAGCTAGGTATTTCTTCTACAATGTTCGCAATAATTCTTGATTAAAAGTACTAAAGGGCTAACCAAAAAAACAAAGGAAGGTCTGACCACATTGCAGGATCTGAACCCGCTATTTCGGCATGGTAGACCTACGTTCTAGCCATTGTGCTATAGAGAAGGTAAACTCCTACAAAAATAAAAAAGTTTCGAAGTTTAGTTTCGAAGTTTTAGCTAGGTCGATTTCTTACCCTCCTCAAACCCTGTATTGTACATTTCATCGAAATCGCTAGAGCCGTTTTCGAGAAAGCGATATCAAATATATATAATATACAAGGTGTTACAAAAGTCCCCCTAATCCGTGAAAAGTATTTATTATAAGCATGTCAAGTAGAGAGTCCACCTATGAGATTACAAGTCCTGTGATATTTTAATTTTGATAAAACTTAAATAATTTTAACGATAAATAAAAATATCGACTAAACTGACGGCATCACTATTTTGAGTTCATGACCCATATACAATGCCACGGAGTAGGGAACTACCGCATTCGCTAGGCTACTAGAAGACCACGCCCACAGCTGTTAGCTAGTTGTGTATATAAGTATCTATTGTTAAATGCTATGTGCCACTGGGACGCGCCTCGCACCCGCAACATAGTACACGTATACCTATCGTTAGCAATTAAATCGCGCGTTACTTAGTAGATAATAAAAAATAAAAGCTACTTCGTCTAGGTATGCATATACCTAAACAAAAATGTGTGAGGCGAATGATGAGATTAGAAGAAGCGAAAGAAGTATGTAAGAACCGCAAAGCCTGGCGCTCCGTCCTCAATGACTACCCCGTTAGGGATACAGCGTGAAGAAATGTATGTGCAAAAGCTACTTAATAAATAATAGGTGCTGAAATACTGTATAGATATGCGTGTCCGTTAACTCTCGCAAACTGTGCTACGTCCCGACGGCACGTGGCTCGCGCCTGCTACATAGTACATAAACATACCTACTGTTAACAATTATATCGCGCGTTACTCAATAAATAAAATAAATTAAGATTACTTAACATTATAATAGGTCGTGAAATACTGTACAGATATGCGTGTATGCGTAAGAAAAGTAGGTACGTTCACTGCGGCGCGAGCGTTGTTTTGTTGACGAAACAAATTATTTCTTTTCACAAGCTAGGTATGTCTCCTACAATGTTCGCTATGATTTTTAATTGAAGGTACTTAAAGAACTAACAAAATTATTTCAGATATTCTTTGCAGTTTAAAATTTAGCGGGGGACACGCTTTGCTGAATTTTATATTTCCAAATATTTATTTCATTGAAATTTTTGAATACGATCTTCACGGTACTTATATAATTTTATAACTGGCATGTTGAAATTGCAAAAAAGAAATGTAGTCTTTATAAAATAATGCCTGTGTCAAAAGTATGCGTTCGCACGAGAGCTAAAAAAAGCCTTGTGTAAAAAGCGTCGGTGGCATTATTTTGTTTAACCGCTTCGATCCTCAATGTTCATATGAGCCTTGTTAAAAAAATCACTTGTCTTAATATTTTGCTAGAGGCGGATGCACGATTTATGTAGCTGAAATTCCCGCATTAGCTATTTGTATATCCATCCATCCATGTCTTTTTAACTTTTATTATAAGTCCATGATTTTATGACTTCCATGATAAGTGTGATCGCGCACGGAAAGTCAGAAAGTCTATCTAAATCGTTAAAAACAGCTCACGCTAAAGAGTTGAAAAGGATCCTGTGCGAACTACATTAAAACCTAACATTGATATTATTATTGAATACTGATTATTTTCAACCTGTCAAAAAGTCATGAACGAATCAATAAAGTAGTATATACATGCACATCTTCACGCCGTATCCCTAAGGGGGTATTCAGAGACGACGGAGCAATAAAGTAGTAATTTCTATAATTAGGTAGGTAGGTAGGTAATTAAAAAATCGGCCAAGTGCGTGTCGGACTACGCAGTGAAGGATTGCGTAGTTGGAATGCACAATATTCATTTAATTGCCAGCAAAATTAAGTTTGTATTTCATAGCATTTCTCAATAATACTGTAAGAAACAAAATATTTTTGCGGTCGTTGAACGTTTAATCGAAAATTGTATTGAAACTAATTTTCGTAGAAAGTGCTTTTTAAGATCTACTCTCTCAAATTTTTTTCAGAATTTTCCACTCCATCCATAATTGAAGTTTGAGAGAAAGGGCACACTTTTAGGGTTCCGTAGCTAAATGGTAAAAAACGGAACCATTATAATTTCATTTGAAAAATTGATTTGAATAAGGATATACATACATACATATCTTCACACCGTATCCCTAACAGGGTAGTCAGAGAGGTCGGAGCGCCAAGCGTCGTGTTCCTTACATACTTCTTTCGCTTCCTCGAATCTCATCATTCTCCTTGAATTGAATTGAATTGAATTGAATTGAATAAGAATGCATCGTGCAGTTTTTGAGATATGGGGTATTCTCGGTTATGCGCTCAGTGACTGCAGAAATAACTGTCTTATAGTTCACTGTGAAACGTTATTAAATGGAAATTCGTTTTTACGGGAGATTAAATTAATATTGCGCATCCCGTCTGGAACCTTTCCCTGCGCGTGGTCCGACACGCACTTAGCCGGTCTTACTTCTTTAGAAGTGCGAATATCAGGAACTATTGACTTAGATAAGTCACTTCGAAACCACTATGTCATTGAACACCTATCTGAATATAAATCACACGCTAAGTGTGCTGGGATCTTTTTTTCATACTTCAGTTACATTTTCAAGATTTCGCTACAGCATTGTATAGCGGTTTGTGAAATACACCTATCTTCCAAATTCTATCTATGTAGTGCCAATTATAGTCTCCGAGTAAAATGACTGACATACGGACAGAATGAAATTATAAGGGTTTCGTTTTTGCCATTTGGCTATGGAACCCTTAAAAGGGGAATCTGACCAAGTATCGAAAATCAAAAACTAAAAATAGGAGAAGTGTAGCGCAGGAACTAAATTCAAAAACTGCGAAAGCATCGTTGGATAAAGTCCAAGTTTTTAGGCTTTGATGATTTGATGTCGTTTGCTTTGTTTGCGAACCTATACTAGATGCCACTGACATTGAAATTTAATAAAAGGTTTTTCATTTTTATAATTGAAATTAACACATAAAATGTGCGTAAATCTAAAAGTATTCAGTTCTAAATAGCAATACAAACTATATTTTTGGATACATTTGCAATTACAAAAGAATTACTTTATGTTCACATTCTACCGATACTGGTAGTGACATCTTTCATTGTTTTTGGTGTACCATGAAATCTAATGTATGTCGCTGACACCACATGCTTATGTAATTAAATTTGACAGTTACTGAAGTCGGTGCCAAGCCTACCAAACTAAAGACTTTCTGTTGTTGCACATTGATTTGGCACCGACTTCAATAACTGTAAAATTTAATTATATAGGTATATGTTTCGTATTTATAAAGTTATTTTAATTGTACTTGAGTTTTGATTAGTAAGGGATAGGTTATTTTATACTTTTCAGTGTTTTTTTTGAAGGCGGTTTAATTTTTTTTTAATAATTTTTTTTTTATTTCTCCCTTTTGAGTGATCTTGACCTAAATAAATATCTAGGACAGGTCTGCAATTAACTTCATTCTAATTCCGGAGCGCAACGATATACAAGAGAATCGTCAATATATATAAAGGTTATAACCAGGTCGCGTTATCTAGTGTATTTTCGAAGTCCAAGCTCCAATATTGGTGAAATTTAAATGGGACCACCTCTGAAACCTCTGAAACCTACCAAACGAAAGAATTTTCGAAATCGGTTCATAAATGACAGAGTAATGAGGTAACAAACATACAAAAAAAACAACATACAGACGAATTGAGAACCTCCTCCTTTTTTGAAGTCGGTTAAAAAGCACCTACAAGGAAAGTTCGTAAAAAGAAAAGAAGTATGCATGTTTGTTGTTTTTTTTGTTGAAATGAAGACGATTTTAGCAAAAATACGACAATATTATGATGATGTGATGCTTCATACTTTGAAAAGAAGCACAATATTTAGTAAATACAAATTCGTTGTTGGTGGTACGGAACCCTCGATTCGCGAGTTCGATTCGCACTCGACCAGGCTTTTCAACCTCAAGTCCTTTCAAGCGATGTTATTTTCTCTAAAGTTAATATACTTATTTTTAACGAAGATAATATAGTGTCAGATGCAGGTAAAAATTATAGTTAGAAATAATGCAGACTACGTACTAAGGATTTATATTGTATGGTAAATAGGTTGAAAACATCAATGTAAGGTAAAAGGGTATGGTGTCTCAACAAGTTGCACGACACAAGAAACGCCGCACGGACGATGCGGAGTTGCAGGGCCCGTCTGGTCGTTCGGAAGCGAGCTCAACAGCCAAGACCCAGTTTGGCAGACAAATAAACTGGATACGCTCGCACGCGGGAAGAACGAGAGTATATTATTTTTATGTAATAATGTTTTCAAATTGCGTGAGCCGGCAATTGGGAATGCCGAGTAGGTACAGGTAGAATAGTACGCGTACGTTGTGGGTAGAGATCGCGGATGATCGAATGCAGAAACAGGAACGTGACATCGTAGCCACTTCCCGATGTGATGAATAGAGCCAAAAAGATGAACGATAGAAAGAGAATCGATCGCATCGGAACTAGACGCAAGTTAGTGCCTAGTTTAAATTTCGATTTTTCGATTTGCAGAACTATATATTTTAACTCAGTTTTAAAAGAGATGAAAAGGTACATTTGTTATTATTAAGTTTAGCCAGAGCACAAGTAAGCATACAGTATTCTATCTTCATACAAACGCTCCCAAACGACGCGCTCGAAATCTAGGCATTTCTCGCCATACAACGTGTGAGACGTTCCCGCGCATTTACTGACTAAATATTACGTCAATCAAGTTTACGAGCATAATGTTCAGTATATGGATGTTTGAATACATCTATATCGAAACCGGAAATATTTCTCTGTTGCTAATTTGTAGGAAATATATTATCATAATGATCTAGTTACTTTGTTGCTCATTTTTTATTATACTGCACAGAAAATGCATTTTTTTTTGTCCATTTCCACCATACTAACTCACAAACTTTTGAAACTAGATGTAAAATACTAGCAAAATTATATAAATAAAAACGTATTAAATTTGCAATAATATAAAATGAAAAGATAATATGACAATTGAATATAGTACCTATTATCAAATACGTAACCCAAGAAAAACATTCAGTCCAAGTCGGTAGCCCTATTGCGTGTTTACGTACCAAACGACCGTAGGTAATTATCTCTAGGACACTGCCGAGATAGAATACTGTATGCTTACTTGCACTGTGGTTTAGCTGTCTATATAACCACTCTTTTCATATGTAATTAATTTGAATGGAAAATCGACGTAGACCGATAGACTGGGAAATATTCACATGGAATGAGATAGATTTTCTCAATGTATCTTTTTAACTAAGACTACCACAATCTTAACATTACCGCTCAAAGGGTAAATGAATAAAAACAATTGCCTACCAAACTACAAGCTGTGTTACAATTTACGATAGCTCAGCCAGTATTGTATCTGGCGATATCGTCACAACCGTTCCATTTATTATATTACAACCATCGTCATTTTAATAGTAAACATTACAATTTACCTATTCAAGCATAAATATAAGAAATGGTTATTCTAAGAAGGTCACAAGGAAGGTAAGAAGGTATGCGAAAAATCTGTATACACTGCGTCCTCTTGTACTCATGCTTCTACAATATTGATATATCGTTTATTTAACTAATGACATTTGTCACAGTGGATTTCTTCTCACGAAACACGTGCTGATGATCAATTATTATATGTTAGGTAAAAATAGATACTGTTCGATATACCAGCTTTTCAAAAAATACGCATTATTTTCGAAAATGGTTTTCAGGCTGTATTTCAGTAACGGATGAAATTATTACAAAATAAAAAATACGTAAGATTTAAAATCTGTAACTGTACACGATCAACCCAATTTTACGAGAAATGGTGGGGATAACACTTGAAAATTAAAACGGTCATAACTCTTAAACGGATACGTTTTTTTCGATAATTCTTTTTGTAACTACATACTAAAGTTATGCCCTTTCATCCATTAAAGTAACTGTCCCGTTTTCATATACACCCTGTATAATATGTAAGATGTTATAGACGGGGATTCTAGCATTCGATGTATATTATTTATATTTATGGAAGCTACTAAGTTTTCACCTATAGAAGAGAAGGATAATAATAACTCTTAGTACTACCTCGTTGTGGAAGTTACTGAAGGATGAATGGCGCCCGATTTAATAAACAAGATACTCGCTGATTTCGTCTAATTCTCTCTCTAATATCATAACCGATTCTAATATTTGAATGCAAGTAGTGGAAACATCTTCCATTACATCGCAAATGATTTTATTTGTTTTGTTGAGATATGAGCTTATTCTATCTAGGTTTTCATTCATGACGTGTTCATCATATGATATTTTTAATAATGTCTCATTAAAATTCGAAATAGTGGATGAGATTATTTGTAGTTGTTTTAACATTTCGTTAATACTTAATTCTTATTTTTATAAAAATTCGATGCATTCATGATAATATTTCGCATCTTTAACATTTGGGATACCTATCAATCTAGTCCGTCAATTAGTCGGCGTTTAAAACATCTATTGGTCGTATAAAATTGAATTCAGAGTCTGATATCGACATTGTCTATGTTAAGGTGTACAAAGAATGCGGTGGCTTCATCTGCTGGTATGTTTTTATTGTTTGAAGGTAGGAGATTGAATTTATCAGTCAATCGTTTTAATGAGTAAGGTTTTATTAAGTAAGGTTCCGTAATAGCAAACGGAAGAATAAACGGTTGAGGATTTAAAAACGAACCAACGTATTATTTGTACAATAATTCCATACAAGGCAAGGCACAAGGCATAAGAACTCACAAATTAAAACAAAGAATTATAGATGAGCGATCGTTCGACTTAAAATATTGAAGTATCTCTAGTAGGTATATCGAGCACAGACTGATAGTAGCGATAACTGGTCCAGCATGGGAGCAAAAAAAAATTAGCTATTAGTTGATTGGTAATAGAGTAACGAAAATGAGTGAAAAATGTTAATATAATTGTGGTATCGATTCAATTGCTTAATAATTTACCCCGTTATCCCTAATGGCACCACCATTAAAGGAAGTGATTAGTTAATTGGCGGCAACTGTACGGTACACTATATATTTAGGGTGGGATTCTCTCGCAATCAAGTGCAGTCCAGAGTATCTACAGTGCAGTCCGGTGTGGTTAAGCGGTTTAACGAAACCTAGTCGACGAGTATTACAGGTAAGGATTTACTGACTTTTTTATGGTGACTTTTTACTTTTAATGTGACTCTTATATTTTGTAATGTAAATAAATGTAAAAATGTACAGTTTGTAAATGTCTAAAGTAAAATTAATTTATATTAGATACATTCTAATATAAACATGTAATAAGACATGACGACCTAGATGGCACAGTGATTCGACAATAACCCAAGCGCGGAAGGTTCCGGGTTCGATTCCCGGTCGGGTCAATGTAGAAAAGATAAACTTTTCTAGCTTGTTTCGAGCCTGGGTGTGTACGGACAGAGACGCCCCCAGCAATCGTAATCTGGTTTTCATAGCACAGGGAAAATCGTAGTTTGAAATCAGACGATTGGTGTGTATTGTTTTAAAAAAAATCTACGTTCTATATTCCAAGGAATATTATAACATTAGAACGTAGTTCAAAGCTTAATTTAGAACGTACCACAAATGAACGTATCACAACGAGTGAACATGAGTAAAACATGAATAGGTACTTTTAAATACCCCTAAAGATTAACGGTCGTTTTTCATTTCCGTTCCAGATAATAACGAACAGAAAGCGCTATGGATTCTCCAGTTGGTTCAAGTCTGGAAAACACGACCATAATATACTGGTCTGTGGCCCTCGTGTGGAAGAGATCCAAGCTGTGCGAACTGTTGGCGAAGTTCATTTACTTACGTTTCAATGGCGGTCTCTTTGAACATCCTCAGTGCATACGAAAATTGCGGGATAACATGAACGCTGAGATAGAAAAGGAGATCCGCGCGATGAGAAGCGACACACCAGACATTGTGATCAAGAAATGGGAGGAAAAATGGCGGGCAGTGGTTAACAATTGTGAATCGTTCGCATACGAAATTGGTAGCGGCAGGGGTTTAAGAGCAAGCTGCTTGGAGTTTTGCTTAAGAAGATTCAAAATCACCTCTTCAGGGATGATCGACAAACAAGCGACATTAAGGACGATACTCCACGATTCGAAACTGACCATACCGCTATATTTTCTGGCTTATGAATATAAGGTGGACGTGCAAAACATAGTCAGTAGGTTCATGGACAAGAAAAGGTTTCATCCATTGAAAATAGTACAGAAGATGAAGAAATCCATAGCAGAGGAACCGCTGCAAGGTTTAGACTTTTGCAACTGTCTTGAATGAAGAGACCGTGTTATTTAGTATTTAATCATAGAATCATAAACGTATTATATTTTCTCTACTTTTAACTTTGTATAATTTAAAATATATTGTGTATCATGCAATAAAATGTAAAATTGTTTTTAAACTTATTTTATAATAAACACACTCGATTTAATTTCTTTATTTCCAAACATTTTTTTTGTTAAAAACTGAAAATAATTCAAAATCGAACCTCTGTTTCAAATACTTTATTCTAAATAAGCAGGTAGTGTAACAAGTAGGTTACCACAAGTTGTTATGGCTCGTGTGAGTCTCAACAACTCGACATACGGAAGACACTTGTATCGTACCTAAATATTTGTCTTAAAAGCGAAGCTTTGCGGTCGTAGATCTCTAGTAGTAGCAGGTCTGAAGTAGATAAATTAATTAAAATATGAACATTCCTTTGTTACACAATGTAACCCCACTTATCATTGTAATTGTCCAATCAAGTTCATAACAGGTTTAGTGTCAGTTCAAAAGTGGAATCTCTCACTAATGCACAAAATCCACGCTTAGGAAGAAAACTCACAGGGAAAAGAAATGATATCGGGTAACAGTTCTTTTAGTATCATGTCGTAAAATAATACAATGTTTCAAAAGACTATGATGTTTTCAAAGTTATGCAGGTAGTAGATTTATCATTCCGTTATTTAATTAGCACCACTGATATAGTAGGCACATAGTTATATCTCCACAAAATTAACTCCTGATCTCTATGAATTTTTAGACACGACTAGTGAAATAACTCTCTTACTCTCTTCAGAAGTCGGCAACGATTGCGCGCTGAAGGCCTCTTCAATTATCGAAACGTAAACATGACAAATAATGCGTTATTATACGAAAGAGAAATATGGAAAGGAAAACGAAGTACAATAAATAACAAATGATTTTCTAAACAGCATTATTATCAATTTATATTATTGCATGTTGCGAATAAATACATGAAAGTAACAAAGAACGCAGTTACAACTTGAGAGTTGACAGTGTTACATTATTTAAAATTTTAAAATGATGTAGAGTTAGTATTTTGATTATATCTATTTCTTTGGCATCCAATAACGACGAAACCAAGACAACCAAAAACACATTTGACAAACAAAAAGTTAAACCGCCTTCAAAAAAAACACTGAAAAGTATAAAATAACTATCCTTTACTAATCAAAACTCAAGTACCATTAAAATAACTTTATAAATACGAAACACATACCTATATCACAGATTAATTAGTTTACTAGCGTAAAGTTTTACTTTGTTACACGTTTTTAACTTTTTTCATAAAAATTAAACCTGTTCAGAGGTTAATTTTTCTAAATTGAAAAAATACACGTCCAAGTAATTATCGAATATTATAATAGGGGTACACAAAGTTTTGGGTTCAGAATATGGATTTAAATTATTTTATTTACATACTATGTAAATAAAATAACTAAAATCCATTTTACATCCTTTTAACCTTTTTAGGGGTTGAACTTCTAATAACACTTTCTGAGCGGGAACCTACATCGTATAAGAATCTCATGTGTAATTTGTCTGTCAGCCAGCTTTTCCTTTTATACATATAAGAAAATTAGGTACATTTCACTATGGCGTTGTTTTGTTGACGAAACAAAATTATTTTTTTTCACAAGCTAGGTATTTCTTCTACAATGTTCGCAATAATTCTTGATTAAAAGTACTAAAGGGCTAACCAAAAAAACAAAGGAAGGTCTGACCACATTGCAGGATCTGAACCCGCTATTTCGGCATGGTAGACCTACGTTCTAGCCATTGTGCTATAGAGAAGGTAAACTCCTACAAAAATAAAAAAGTTTCGAAGTTTAGTTTCGAAGTTTTAGCTAGGTCGATTTCTTACCCTCCTCAAACCCTGTATTGTACATTTCATCGAAATCGCTAGAGCCGTTTTCGAGAAAGCGATATCAAATATATATAATATACAAGGTGTTACAAAAGTCCCCCTAATCCGTGAAAAGTATTTATTATAAGCATGTCAAGTAGAGAGTCCACCTATGAGATTACAAGTCCTGTGATATTTTAATTTTGATAAAACTTAAATAATTTTAACGATAAATAAAAATATCGACTAAACTGACGGCATCACTATTTTGAGTTCATGACCCATATACAATGCCACGGAGTAGGGAACTACCGCATTCGCTAGGCTACTAGAAGACCACGCCCACAGCTGTTAGCTAGTTGTGTATATAAGTATCTATT
Source organism: Zeuzera pyrina (assembly GCA_907165235.1). Taxonomy (NCBI): domain Eukaryota; kingdom Metazoa; phylum Arthropoda; class Insecta; order Lepidoptera; family Cossidae; genus Zeuzera; species Zeuzera pyrina. Next base: position 19,114,299 of record OU015638.1, on the reverse strand, counting down.
GTTAAATGCTATGTGCCACTGGGACGCGCCTCGCACCCGCAACATAGTACACGTATACCTATCGTTAGCAATTAAATCGCGCGTTACTTAGTAGATAATAAAAAATAAAAGCTACTTCGTCTAGGTATGCATATACCTAAACAAAAATGTGTGAGGCGAATGATGAGATTAGAAGAAGCGAAAGAAGTATGTAAGAACCGCAAAGCCTGGCGCTCCGTCCTCAATGACTACCCCGTTAGGGATACAGCGTGAAGAAATGTATGTGCAAAAGCTACTTAATAAATAATAGGTGCTGAAATACTGTATAGATATGCGTGTCCGTTAACTCTCGCAAACTGTGCTACGTCCCGACGGCACGTGGCTCGCGCCTGCTACATAGTACATAAACATACCTACTGTTAACAATTATATCGCGCGTTACTCAATAAATAAAATAAATTAAGATTACTTAACATTATAATAGGTCGTGAAATACTGTACAGATATGCGTGTATGCGTAAGAAAAGTAGGTACGTTCACTGCGGCGCGAGCGTTGTTTTGTTGACGAAACAAATTATTTCTTTTCACAAGCTAGGTATGTCTCCTACAATGTTCGCTATGATTTTTAATTGAAGGTACTTAAAGAACTAACAAAATTATTTCAGATATTCTTTGCAGTTTAAAATTTAGCGGGGGACACGCTTTGCTGAATTTTATATTTCCAAATATTTATTTCATTGAAATTTTTGAATACGATCTTCACGGTACTTATATAATTTTATAACTGGCATGTTGAAATTGCAAAAAAGAAATGTAGTCTTTATAAAATAATGCCTGTGTCAAAAGTATGCGTTCGCACGAGAGCTAAAAAAAGCCTTGTGTAAAAAGCGTCGGTGGCATTATTTTGTTTAACCGCTTCGATCCTCAATGTTCATATGAGCCTTGTTAAAAAAATCACTTGTCTTAATATTTTGCTAGAGGCGGATGCACGATTTATGTAGCTGAAATTCCCGCATTAGCTATTTGTATATCCATCCATCCATGTCTTTTTAACTTTTATTATAAGTCCATGATTTTATGACTTCCATGATAAGTGTGATCGCGCACGGAAAGTCAGAAAGTCTATCTAAATCGTTAAAAACAGCTCACGCTAAAGAGTTGAAAAGGATCCTGTGCGAACTACATTAAAACCTAACATTGATATTATTATTGAATACTGATTATTTTCAACCTGTCAAAAAGTCATGAACGAATCAATAAAGTAGTATATACATGCACATCTTCACGCCGTATCCCTAAGGGGGTATTCAGAGACGACGGAGCAATAAAGTAGTAATTTCTATAATTAGGTAGGTAGGTAGGTAATTAAAAAATCGGCCAAGTGCGTGTCGGACTACGCAGTGAAGGATTGCGTAGTTGGAATGCACAATATTCATTTAATTGCCAGCAAAATTAAGTTTGTATTTCATAGCATTTCTCAATAATACTGTAAGAAACAAAATATTTTTGCGGTCGTTGAACGTTTAATCGAAAATTGTATTGAAACTAATTTTCGTAGAAAGTGCTTTTTAAGATCTACTCTCTCAAATTTTTTTCAGAATTTTCCACTCCATCCATAATTGAAGTTTGAGAGAAAGGGCACACTTTTAGGGTTCCGTAGCTAAATGGTAAAAAACGGAACCATTATAATTTCATTTGAAAAATTGATTTGAATAAGGATATACATACATACATATCTTCACACCGTATCCCTAACAGGGTAGTCAGAGAGGTCGGAGCGCCAAGCGTCGTGTTCCTTACATACTTCTTTCGCTTCCTCGAATCTCATCATTCTCCTTGAATTGAATTGAATTGAATTGAATTGAATAAGAATGCATCGTGCAGTTTTTGAGATATGGGGTATTCTCGGTTATGCGCTCAGTGACTGCAGAAATAACTGTCTTATAGTTCACTGTGAAACGTTATTAAATGGAAATTCGTTTTTACGGGAGATTAAATTAATATTGCGCATCCCGTCTGGAACCTTTCCCTGCGCGTGGTCCGACACGCACTTAGCCGGTCTTACTTCTTTAGAAGTGCGAATATCAGGAACTATTGACTTAGATAAGTCACTTCGAAACCACTATGTCATTGAACACCTATCTGAATATAAATCACACGCTAAGTGTGCTGGGATCTTTTTTTCATACTTCAGTTACATTTTCAAGATTTCGCTACAGCATTGTATAGCGGTTTGTGAAATACACCTATCTTCCAAATTCTATCTATGTAGTGCCAATTATAGTCTCCGAGTAAAATGACTGACATACGGACAGAATGAAATTATAAGGGTTTCGTTTTTGCCATTTGGCTATGGAACCCTTAAAAGGGGAATCTGACCAAGTATCGAAAATCAAAAACTAAAAATAGGAGAAGTGTAGCGCAGGAACTAAATTCAAAAACTGCGAAAGCATCGTTGGATAAAGTCCAAGTTTTTAGGCTTTGATGATTTGATGTCGTTTGCTTTGTTTGCGAACCTATACTAGATGCCACTGACATTGAAATTTAATAAAAGGTTTTTCATTTTTATAATTGAAATTAACACATAAAATGTGCGTAAATCTAAAAGTATTCAGTTCTAAATAGCAATACAAACTATATTTTTGGATACATTTGCAATTACAAAAGAATTACTTTATGTTCACATTCTACCGATACTGGTAGTGACATCTTTCATTGTTTTTGGTGTACCATGAAATCTAATGTATGTCGCTGACACCACATGCTTATGTAATTAAATTTGACAGTTACTGAAGTCGGTGCCAAGCCTACCAAACTAAAGACTTTCTGTTGTTGCACATTGATTTGGCACCGACTTCAATAACTGTAAAATTTAATTATATAGGTATATGTTTCGTATTTATAAAGTTATTTTAATTGTACTTGAGTTTTGATTAGTAAGGGATAGGTTATTTTATACTTTTCAGTGTTTTTTTTGAAGGCGGTTTAATTTTTTTTTAATAATTTTTTTTTTATTTCTCCCTTTTGAGTGATCTTGACCTAAATAAATATCTAGGACAGGTCTGCAATTAACTTCATTCTAATTCCGGAGCGCAACGATATACAAGAGAATCGTCAATATATATAAAGGTTATAACCAGGTCGCGTTATCTAGTGTATTTTCGAAGTCCAAGCTCCAATATTGGTGAAATTTAAATGGGACCACCTCTGAAACCTCTGAAACCTACCAAACGAAAGAATTTTCGAAATCGGTTCATAAATGACAGAGTAATGAGGTAACAAACATACAAAAAAAACAACATACAGACGAATTGAGAACCTCCTCCTTTTTTGAAGTCGGTTAAAAAGCACCTACAAGGAAAGTTCGTAAAAAGAAAAGAAGTATGCATGTTTGTTGTTTTTTTTGTTGAAATGAAGACGATTTTAGCAAAAATACGACAATATTATGATGATGTGATGCTTCATACTTTGAAAAGAAGCACAATATTTAGTAAATACAAATTCGTTGTTGGTGGTACGGAACCCTCGATTCGCGAGTTCGATTCGCACTCGACCAGGCTTTTCAACCTCAAGTCCTTTCAAGCGATGTTATTTTCTCTAAAGTTAATATACTTATTTTTAACGAAGATAATATAGTGTCAGATGCAGGTAAAAATTATAGTTAGAAATAATGCAGACTACGTACTAAGGATTTATATTGTATGGTAAATAGGTTGAAAACATCAATGTAAGGTAAAAGGGTATGGTGTCTCAACAAGTTGCACGACACAAGAAACGCCGCACGGACGATGCGGAGTTGCAGGGCCCGTCTGGTCGTTCGGAAGCGAGCTCAACAGCCAAGACCCAGTTTGGCAGACAAATAAACTGGATACGCTCGCACGCGGGAAGAACGAGAGTATATTATTTTTATGTAATAATGTTTTCAAATTGCGTGAGCCGGCAATTGGGAATGCCGAGTAGGTACAGGTAGAATAGTACGCGTACGTTGTGGGTAGAGATCGCGGATGATCGAATGCAGAAACAGGAACGTGACATCGTAGCCACTTCCCGATGTGATGAATAGAGCCAAAAAGATGAACGATAGAAAGAGAATCGATCGCATCGGAACTAGACGCAAGTTAGTGCCTAGTTTAAATTTCGATTTTTCGATTTGCAGAACTATATATTTTAACTCAGTTTTAAAAGAGATGAAAAGGTACATTTGTTATTATTAAGTTTAGCCAGAGCACAAGTAAGCATACAGTATTCTATCTTCATACAAACGCTCCCAAACGACGCGCTCGAAATCTAGGCATTTCTCGCCATACAACGTGTGAGACGTTCCCGCGCATTTACTGACTAAATATTACGTCAATCAAGTTTACGAGCATAATGTTCAGTATATGGATGTTTGAATACATCTATATCGAAACCGGAAATATTTCTCTGTTGCTAATTTGTAGGAAATATATTATCATAATGATCTAGTTACTTTGTTGCTCATTTTTTATTATACTGCACAGAAAATGCATTTTTTTTTGTCCATTTCCACCATACTAACTCACAAACTTTTGAAACTAGATGTAAAATACTAGCAAAATTATATAAATAAAAACGTATTAAATTTGCAATAATATAAAATGAAAAGATAATATGACAATTGAATATAGTACCTATTATCAAATACGTAACCCAAGAAAAACATTCAGTCCAAGTCGGTAGCCCTATTGCGTGTTTACGTACCAAACGACCGTAGGTAATTATCTCTAGGACACTGCCGAGATAGAATACTGTATGCTTACTTGCACTGTGGTTTAGCTGTCTATATAACCACTCTTTTCATATGTAATTAATTTGAATGGAAAATCGACGTAGACCGATAGACTGGGAAATATTCACATGGAATGAGATAGATTTTCTCAATGTATCTTTTTAACTAAGACTACCACAATCTTAACATTACCGCTCAAAGGGTAAATGAATAAAAACAATTGCCTACCAAACTACAAGCTGTGTTACAATTTACGATAGCTCAGCCAGTATTGTATCTGGCGATATCGTCACAACCGTTCCATTTATTATATTACAACCATCGTCATTTTAATAGTAAACATTACAATTTACCTATTCAAGCATAAATATAAGAAATGGTTATTCTAAGAAGGTCACAAGGAAGGTAAGAAGGTATGCGAAAAATCTGTATACACTGCGTCCTCTTGTACTCATGCTTCTACAATATTGATATATCGTTTATTTAACTAATGACATTTGTCACAGTGGATTTCTTCTCACGAAACACGTGCTGATGATCAATTATTATATGTTAGGTAAAAATAGATACTGTTCGATATACCAGCTTTTCAAAAATTTTAGAAAAAATATTCAATAGTTTTTATGTTGTCTTGCTCGCATTTCCTACAGCCTGAAAACCCCCATTGGGGTATACGCATTATTTTCGAAAATGGTTTTCAGGCTGTATTTCAGTAACGGATGAAATTATTACAAAATAAAAAATACGTAAGATTTAAAATCTGTAACTGTACACGATCAACCCAATTTTACGAGAAATGGTGGGGATAACACTTGAAAATTAAAACGGTCATAACTCTTAAACGGATACGTTTTTTTCGATAATTCTTTTTGTAACTACATACTAAAGTTATGCCCTTTCATCCATTAAAGTAACTGTCCCGTTTTCATATACACCCTGTATAATATGTAAGATGTTATAGACGGGGATTCTAGCATTCGATGTATATTATTTATATTTATGGAAGCTACTAAGTTTTCACCTATAGAAGAGAAGGATAATAATAACTCTTAGTACTACCTCGTTGTGGAAGTTACTGAAGGATGAATGGCGCCCGATTTAATAAACAAGATACTCGCTGATTTCGTCTAATTCTCTCTCTAATATCATAACCGATTCTAATATTTGAATGCAAGTAGTGGAAACATCTTCCATTACATCGCAAATGATTTTATTTGTTTTGTTGAGATATGAGCTTATTCTATCTAGGTTTTCATTCATGACGTGTTCATCATATGATATTTTTAATAATGTCTCATTAAAATTCGAAATAGTGGATGAGATTATTTGTAGTTGTTTTAACATTTCGTTAATACTTAATTCTTATTTTTATAAAAATTCGATGCATTCATGATAATATTTCGCATCTTTAACATTTGGGATACCTATCAATCTAGTCCGTCAATTAGTCGGCGTTTAAAACATCTATTGGTCGTATAAAATTGAATTCAGAGTCTGATATCGACATTGTCTATGTTAAGGTGTACAAAGAATGCGGTGGCTTCATCTGCTGGTATGTTTTTATTGTTTGAAGGTAGGAGATTGAATTTATCAGTCAATCGTTTTAATGAGTAAGGTTTTATTAAGTAAGGTTCCGTAATAGCAAACGGAAGAATAAACGGTTGAGGATTTAAAAACGAACCAACGTATTATTTGTACAATAATTCCATACAAGGCAAGGCACAAGGCATAAGAACTCACAAATTAAAACAAAGAATTATAGATGAGCGATCGTTCGACTTAAAATATTGAAGTATCTCTAGTAGGTATATCGAGCACAGACTGATAGTAGCGATAACTGGTCCAGCATGGGAGCAAAAAAAAATTAGCTATTAGTTGATTGGTAATAGAGTAACGAAAATGAGTGAAAAATGTTAATATAATTGTGGTATCGATTCAATTGCTTAATAATTTACCCCGTTATCCCTAATGGCACCACCATTAAAGGAAGTGATTAGTTAATTGGCGGCAACTGTACGGTACACTATATATTTAGGGTGGGATTCTCTCGCAATCAAGTGCAGTCCAGAGTATCTACAGTGCAGTCCGGTGTGGTTAAGCGGTTTAACGAAACCTAGTCGACGAGTATTACAGGTAAGGATTTACTGACTTTTTTATGGTGACTTTTTACTTTTAATGTGACTCTTATATTTTGTAATGTAAATAAATGTAAAAATGTACAGTTTGTAAATGTCTAAAGTAAAATTAATTTATATTAGATACATTCTAATATAAACATGTAATAAGACATGACGACCTAGATGGCACAGTGATTCGACAATAACCCAAGCGCGGAAGGTTCCGGGTTCGATTCCCGGTCGGGTCAATGTAGAAAAGATAAACTTTTCTAGCTTGTTTCGAGCCTGGGTGTGTACGGACAGAGACGCCCCCAGCAATCGTAATCTGGTTTTCATAGCACAGGGAAAATCGTAGTTTGAAATCAGACGATTGGTGTGTATTGTTTTAAAAAAAATCTACGTTCTATATTCCAAGGAATATTATAACATTAGAACGTAGTTCAAAGCTTAATTTAGAACGTACCACAAATGAACGTATCACAACGAGTGAACATGAGTAAAACATGAATAGGTACTTTTAAATACCCCTAAAGATTAACGGTCGTTTTTCATTTCCGTTCCAGATAATAACGAACAGAAAGCGCTATGGATTCTCCAGTTGGTTCAAGTCTGGAAAACACGACCATAATATACTGGTCTGTGGCCCTCGTGTGGAAGAGATCCAAGCTGTGCGAACTGTTGGCGAAGTTCATTTACTTACGTTTCAATGGCGGTCTCTTTGAACATCCTCAGTGCATACGAAAATTGCGGGATAACATGAACGCTGAGATAGAAAAGGAGATCCGCGCGATGAGAAGCGACACACCAGACATTGTGATCAAGAAATGGGAGGAAAAATGGCGGGCAGTGGTTAACAATTGTGAATCGTTCGCATACGAAATTGGTAGCGGCAGGGGTTTAAGAGCAAGCTGCTTGGAGTTTTGCTTAAGAAGATTCAAAATCACCTCTTCAGGGATGATCGACAAACAAGCGACATTAAGGACGATACTCCACGATTCGAAACTGACCATACCGCTATATTTTCTGGCTTATGAATATAAGGTGGACGTGCAAAACATAGTCAGTAGGTTCATGGACAAGAAAAGGTTTCATCCATTGAAAATAGTACAGAAGATGAAGAAATCCATAGCAGAGGAACCGCTGCAAGGTTTAGACTTTTGCAACTGTCTTGAATGAAGAGACCGTGTTATTTAGTATTTAATCATAGAATCATAAACGTATTATATTTTCTCTACTTTTAACTTTGTATAATTTAAAATATATTGTGTATCATGCAATAAAATGTAAAATTGTTTTTAAACTTATTTTATAATAAACACACTCGATTTAATTTCTTTATTTCCAAACATTTTTTTTGTTAAAAACTGAAAATAATTCAAAATCGAACCTCTGTTTCAAATACTTTATTCTAAATAAGCAGGTAGTGTAACAAGTAGGTTACCACAAGTTGTTATGGCTCGTGTGAGTCTCAACAACTCGACATACGGAAGACACTTGTATCGTACCTAAATATTTGTCTTAAAAGCGAAGCTTTGCGGTCGTAGATCTCTAGTAGTAGCAGGTCTGAAGTAGATAAATTAATTAAAATATGAACATTCCTTTGTTACACAATGTAACCCCACTTATCATTGTAATTGTCCAATCAAGTTCATAACAGGTTTAGTGTCAGTTCAAAAGTGGAATCTCTCACTAATGCACAAAATCCACGCTTAGGAAGAAAACTCACAGGGAAAAGAAATGATATCGGGTAACAGTTCTTTTAGTATCATGTCGTAAAATAATACAATGTTTCAAAAGACTATGATGTTTTCAAAGTTATGCAGGTAGTAGATTTATCATTCCGTTATTTAATTAGCACCACTGATATAGTAGGCACATAGTTATATCTCCACAAAATTAACTCCTGATCTCTATGAATTTTTAGACACGACTAGTGAAATAACTCTCTTACTCTCTTCAGAAGTCGGCAACGATTGCGCGCTGAAGGCCTCTTCAATTATCGAAACGTAAACATGACAAATAATGCGTTATTATACGAAAGAGAAATATGGAAAGGAAAACGAAGTACAATAAATAACAAATGATTTTCTAAACAGCATTATTATCAATTTATATTATTGCATGTTGCGAATAAATACATGAAAGTAACAAAGAACGCAGTTACAACTTGAGAGTTGACAGTGTTACATTATTTAAAATTTTAAAATGATGTAGAGTTAGTATTTTGATTATATCTATTTCTTTGGCATCCAATAACGACGAAACCAAGACAACCAAAAACACATTTGACAAACAAAAAGTTAAACCGCCTTCAAAAAAAACACTGAAAAGTATAAAATAACTATCCTTTACTAATCAAAACTCAAGTACCATTAAAATAACTTTATAAATACGAAACACATACCTATATCACAGATTAATTAGTTTACTAGCGTAAAGTTTTACTTTGTTACACGTTTTTAACTTTTTTCATAAAAATTAAACCTGTTCAGAGGTTAATTTTTCTAAATTGAAAAAATACACGTCCAAGTAATTATCGAATATTATAATAGGGGTACACAAAGTTTTGGGTTCAGAATATGGATTTAAATTATTTTATTTACATACTATGTAAATAAAATAACTAAAATCCATTTTACATCCTTTTAACCTTTTTAGGGGTTGAACTTCTAATAACACTTTCTGAGCGGGAACCTACATCGTATAAGAATCTCATGTGTAATTTGTCTGTCAGCCAGCTTTTCCTTTTATACATATAAGAAAATTAGGTACATTTCACTATGGCGTTGTTTTGTTGACGAAACAAAATTATTTTTTTTCACAAGCTAGGTATTTCTTCTACAATGTTCGCAATAATTCTTGATTAAAAGTACTAAAGGGCTAACCAAAAAAACAAAGGAAGGTCTGACCACATTGCAGGATCTGAACCCGCTATTTCGGCATGGTAGACCTACGTTCTAGCCATTGTGCTATAGAGAAGGTAAACTCCTACAAAAATAAAAAAGTTTCGAAGTTTAGTTTCGAAGTTTTAGCTAGGTCGATTTCTTACCCTCCTCAAACCCTGTATTGTACATTTCATCGAAATCGCTAGAGCCGTTTTCGAGAAAGCGATATCAAATATATATAATATACAAGGTGTTACAAAAGTCCCCCTAATCCGTGAAAAGTATTTATTATAAGCATGTCAAGTAGAGAGTCCACCTATGAGATTACAAGTCCTGTGATATTTTAATTTTGATAAAACTTAAATAATTTTAACGATAAATAAAAATATCGACTAAACTGACGGCATCACTATTTTGAGTTCATGACCCATATACAATGCCACGGAGTAGGGAACTACCGCATTCGCTAGGCTACTAGAAGACCACGCCCACAGCTGTTAGCTAGTTGTGTATATAAGTATCTATTGTTAAATGCTATGTGCCACTGGGACGCGCCTCGCACCCGCAACATAGTACACGTATACCTATCGTTAGCAATTAAATCGCGCGTTACTTAGTAGATAATAAAAAATAAAAGCTACTTCGTCTAGGTATGCATATACCTAAACAAAAATGTGTGAGGCGAATGATGAGATTAGAAGAAGCGAAAGAAGTATGTAAGAACCGCAAAGCCTGGCGCTCCGTCCTCAATGACTACCCCGTTAGGGATACAGCGTGAAGAAATGTATGTGCAAAAGCTACTTAATAAATAATAGGTGCTGAAATACTGTATAGATATGCGTGTCCGTTAACTCTCGCAAACTGTGCTACGTCCCGACGGCACGTGGCTCGCGCCTGCTACATAGTACATAAACATACCTACTGTTAACAATTATATCGCGCGTTACTCAATAAATAAAATAAATTAAGATTACTTAACATTATAATAGGTCGTGAAATACTGTACAGATATGCGTGTATGCGTAAGAAAAGTAGGTACGTTCACTGCGGCGCGAGCGTTGTTTTGTTGACGAAACAAATTATTTCTTTTCACAAGCTAGGTATGTCTCCTACAATGTTCGCTATGATTTTTAATTGAAGGTACTTAAAGAACTAACAAAATTATTTCAGATATTCTTTGCAGTTTAAAATTTAGCGGGGGACACGCTTTGCTGAATTTTATATTTCCAAATATTTATTTCATTGAAATTTTTGAATACGATCTTCACGGTACTTATATAATTTTATAACTGGCATGTTGAAATTGCAAAAAAGAAATGTAGTCTTTATAAAATAATGCCTGTGTCAAAAGTATGCGTTCGCACGAGAGCTAAAAAAAGCCTTGTGTAAAAAGCGTCGGTGGCATTATTTTGTTTAACCGCTTCGATCCTCAATGTTCATATGAGCCTTGTTAAAAAAATCACTTGTCTTAATATTTTGCTAGAGGCGGTTGCACGATTTATGTAGCTGAAATTCCCGCATTAGCTATTTGTATATCCATCCATCCATGTCTTTTTAACTTTTATTATAAGTCCATGATTTTATGACTTCCATGATAAGTGTGATCGCGCACGGAAAGTCAGAAAGTCTATCTAAATCGTTAAAAACAGCTCACGCTAAAGAGTTGAAAAGGATCCTGTGCGAACTACATTAAAACCTAACATTGATATTATTATTGAATACTGATTATTTTCAACCTGTCAAAAAGTCATGAACGAATCAATAAAGTAGTATATACATGCACATCTTCACGCCGTATCCCTAAGGGGGTATTCAGAGACGACGGAGCAATAAAGTAGTAATTTCTATAATTAGGTAGGTAGGTAGGTAATTAAAAAATCGGCCAAGTGCGTGTCGGACTACGCAGTGAAGGATTGCGTAGTTGGAATGCACAATATTCATTTAATTGCCAGCAAAATTAAGTTTGTATTTCATAGCATTTCTCAATAATACTGTAAGAAACAAAATATTTTTGCGGTCGTTGAACGTTTAATCGAAAATTGTATTGAAACTAATTTTCGTAGAAAGTGCTTTTTAAGATCTACTCTCTCAAATTTTTTTCAGAATTTTCCACTCCATCCATAATTGAAGTTTGAGAGAAAGGGCACACTTTTAGGGTTCCGTAGCTAAATGGTAAAAAACGGAACCATTATAATTTCATTTGAAAAATTGATTTGAATAAGGATATACATACATACATATCTTCACACCGTATCCCTAACAGGGTAGTCAGAGAGGTCGGAGCGCCAAGCGTCGTGTTCCTTACATACTTCTTTCGCTTCCTCGAATCTCATCATTCTCCTTGAATTGAATTGAATTGAATTGAATTGAATAAGAATGCATCGTGCAGTTTTTGAGATATGGGGTATTCTCGGTTATGCGCTCAGTGACTGCAGAAATAACTGTCTTATAGTTCACTGTGAAACGTTATTAAATGGAAATTCGTTTTTACGGGAGATTAAATTAATATTGCGCATCCCGTCTGGAACCTTTCCCTGCGCGTGGTCCGACACGCACTTAGCCGGTCTTACTTCTTTAGAAGTGCGAATATCAGGAACTATTGACTTAGATAAGTCACTTCGAAACCACTATGTCATTGAACACCTATCTGAATATAAATCACACGCTAAGTGTGCTGGGATCTTTTTTTCATACTTCAGTTACATTTTCAAGATTTCGCTACAGCATTGTATAGCGGTTTGTGAAATACACCTATCTTCCAAATTCTATCTATGTAGTGCCAATTATAGTCTCCGAGTAAAATGACTGACATACGGACAGAATGAAATTATAAGGGTTTCGTTTTTGCCATTTGGCTATGGAACCCTTAAAAGGGGAATCTGACCAAGTATCGAAAATCAAAAACTAAAAATAGGAGAAGTGTAGCGCAGGAACTAAATTCAAAAACTGCGAAAGCATCGTTGGATAAAGTCCAAGTTTTTAGGCTTTGATGATTTGATGTCGTTTGCTTTGTTTGCGAACCTATACTAGATGCCACTGACATTGAAATTTAATAAAAGGTTTTTCATTTTTATAATTGAAATTAACACATAAAATGTGCGTAAATCTAAAAGTATTCAGTTCTAAATAGCAATACAAACTATATTTTTGGATACATTTGCAATTACAAAAGAATTACTTTATGTTCACATTCTACCGATACTGGTAGTGACATCTTTCATTGTTTTTGGTGTACCATGAAATCTAATGTATGTCGCTGACACCACATGCTTATGTAATTAAATTTGACAGTTACTGAAGTCGGTGCCAAGCCTACCAAACTAAAGACTTTCTGTTGTTGCACATTGATTTGGCACCGACTTCAATAACTGTAAAATTTAATTATATAGGTATATGTTTCGTATTTATAAAGTTATTTTAATTGTACTTGAGTTTTGATTAGTAAGGGATAGGTTATTTTATACTTTTCAGTGTTTTTTTTGAAGGCGGTTTAATTTTTTTTTAATAATTTTTTTTTTATTTCTCCCTTTTGAGTGATCTTGACCTAAATAAATATCTAGGACAGGTCTGCAATTAACTTCATTCTAATTCCGGAGCGCAACGATATACAAGAGAATCGTCAATATATATAAAGGTTATAACCAGGTCGCGTTATCTAGTGTATTTTCGAAGTCCAAGCTCCAATATTGGTGAAATTTAAATGGGACCACCTCTGAAACCTCTGAAACCTACCAAACGAAAGAATTTTCGAAATCGGTTCATAAATGACAGAGTAATGAGGTAACAAACATACAAAAAAAACAACATACAGACGAATTGAGAACCTCCTCCTTTTTTGAAGTCGGTTAAAAAGCACCTACAAGGAAAGTTCGTAAAAAGAAAAGAAGTATGCATGTTTGTTGTTTTTTTTGTTGAAATGAAGACGATTTTAGCAAAAATACGACAATATTATGATGATGTGATGCTTCATACTTTGAAAAGAAGCACAATATTTAGTAAATACAAATTCGTTGTTGGTGGTACGGAACCCTCGATTCGCGAGTTCGATTCGCACTCGACCAGGCTTTTCAACCTCAAGTCCTTTCAAGCGATGTTATTTTCTCTAAAGTTAATATACTTATTTTTAACGAAGATAATATAGTGTCAGATGCAGGTAAAAATTATAGTTAGAAATAATGCAGACTACGTACTAAGGATTTATATTGTATGGTAAATAGGTTGAAAACATCAATGTAAGGTAAAAGGGTATGGTGTCTCAACAAGTTGCACGACACAAGAAACGCCGCACGGACGATGCGGAGTTGCAGGGCCCGTCTGGTCGTTCGGAAGCGAGCTCAACAGCCAAGACCCAGTTTGGCAGACAAATAAACTGGATACGCTCGCACGCGGGAAGAACGAGAGTATATTATTTTTATGTAATAATGTTTTCAAATTGCGTGAGCCGGCAATTGGGAATGCCGAGTAGGTACAGGTAGAATAGTACGCGTACGTTGTGGGTAGAGATCGCGGATGATCGAATGCAGAAACAGGAACGTGACATCGTAGCCACTTCCCGATGTGATGAATAGAGCCAAAAAGATGAACGATAGAAAGAGAATCGATCGCATCGGAACTAGACGCAAGTTAGTGCCTAGTTTAAATTTCGATTTTTCGATTTGCAGAACTATATATTTTAACTCAGTTTTAAAAGAGATGAAAAGGTACATTTGTTATTATTAAGTTTAGCCAGAGCACAAGTAAGCATACAGTATTCTATCTTCATACAAACGCTCCCAAACGACGCGCTCGAAATCTAGGCATTTCTCGCCATACAACGTGTGAGACGTTCCCGCGCATTTACTGACTAAATATTACGTCAATCAAGTTTACGAGCATAATGTTCAGTATATGGATGTTTGAATACATCTATATCGAAACCGGAAATATTTCTCTGTTGCTAATTTGTAGGAAATATATTATCATAATGATCTAGTTACTTTGTTGCTCATTTTTTATTATACTGCACAGAAAATGCATTTTTTTTTGTCCATTTCCACCATACTAACTCACAAACTTTTGAAACTAGATGTAAAATACTAGCAAAATTATATAAATAAAAACGTATTAAATTTGCAATAATATAAAATGAAAAGATAATATGACAATTGAATATAGTACCTATTATCAAATACGTAACCCAAGAAAAACATTCAGTCCAAGTCGGTAGCCCTATTGCGTGTTTACGTACCAAACGACCGTAGGTAATTATCTCTAGGACACTGCCGAGATAGAATACTGTATGCTTACTTGCACTGTGGTTTAGCTGTCTATATAACCACTCTTTTCATATGTAATTAATTTGAATGGAAAATCGACGTAGACCGATAGACTGGGAAATATTCACATGGAATGAGATAGATTTTCTCAATGTATCTTTTTAACTAAGACTACCACAATCTTAACATTACCGCTCAAAGGGTAAATGAATAAAAACAATTGCCTACCAAACTACAAGCTGTGTTACAATTTACGATAGCTCAGCCAGTATTGTATCTGGCGATATCGTCACAACCGTTCCATTTATTATATTACAACCATCGTCATTTTAATAGTAAACATTACAATTTACCTATTCAAGCATAAATATAAGAAATGGTTATTCTAAGAAGGTCACAAGGAAGGTAAGAAGGTATGCGAAAAATCTGTATACACTGCGTCCTCTTGTACTCATGCTTCTACAATATTGATATATCGTTTATTTAACTAATGACATTTGTCACAGTGGATTTCTTCTCACGAAACACGTGCTGATGATCAATTATTATATGTTAGGTAAAAATAGATACTGTTCGATATACCAGCTTTTCAAAAAATACGCATTATTTTCGAAAATGGTTTTCAGGCTGTATTTCAGTAACGGATGAAATTATTACAAAATAAAAAATACGTAAGATTTAAAATCTGTAACTGTACACGATCAACCCAATTTTACGAGAAATGGTGGGGATAACACTTGAAAATTAAAACGGTCATAACTCTTAAACGGATACGTTTTTTTCGATAATTCTTTTTGTAACTACATACTAAAGTTATGCCCTTTCATCCATTAAAGTAACTGTCCCGTTTTCATATACACCCTGTATAATATGTAAGATGTTATAGACGGGGATTCTAGCATTCGATGTATATTATTTATATTTATGGAAGCTACTAAGTTTTCACCTATAGAAGAGAAGGATAATAATAACTCTTAGTACTACCTCGTTGTGGAAGTTACTGAAGGATGAATGGCGCCCGATTTAATAAACAAGATACTCGCTGATTTCGTCTAATTCTCTCTCTAATATCATAACCGATTCTAATATTTGAATGCAAGTAGTGGAAACATCTTCCATTACATCGCAAATGATTTTATTTGTTTTGTTGAGATATGAGCTTATTCTATCTAGGTTTTCATTCATGACGTGTTCATCATATGATATTTTTAATAATGTCTCATTAAAATTCGAAATAGTGGATGAGATTATTTGTAGTTGTTTTAACATTTCGTTAATACTTAATTCTTATTTTTATAAAAATTCGATGCATTCATGATAATATTTCGCATCTTTAACATTTGGGATACCTATCAATCTAGTCCGTCAATTAGTCGGCGTTTAAAACATCTATTGGTCGTATAAAATTGAATTCAGAGTCTGATATCGACATTGTCTATGTTAAGGTGTACAAAGAATGCGGTGGCTTCATCTGCTGGTATGTTTTTATTGTTTGAAGGTAGGAGATTGAATTTATCAGTCAATCGTTTTAATGAGTAAGGTTTTATTAAGTAAGGTTCCGTAATAGCAAACGGAAGAATAAACGGTTGAGGATTTAAAAACGAACCAACGTATTATTTGTACAATAATTCCATACAAGGCAAGGCACAAGGCATAAGAACTCACAAATTAAAACAAAGAATTATAGATGAGCGATCGTTCGACTTAAAATATTGAAGTATCTCTAGTAGGTATATCGAGCACAGACTGATAGTAGCGATAACTGGTCCAGCATGGGAGCAAAAAAAAATTAGCTATTAGTTGATTGGTAATAGAGTAACGAAAATGAGTGAAAAATGTTAATATAATTGTGGTATCGATTCAATTGCTTAATAATTTACCCCGTTATCCCTAATGGCACCACCATTAAAGGAAGTGATTAGTTAATTGGCGGCAACTGTACGGTACACTATATATTTAGGGTGGGATTCTCTCGCAATCAAGTGCAGTCCAGAGTATCTACAGTGCAGTCCGGTGTGGTTAAGCGGTTTAACGAAACCTAGTCGACGAGTATTACAGGTAAGGATTTACTGACTTTTTTATGGTGACTTTTTACTTTTAATGTGACTCTTATATTTTGTAATGTAAATAAATGTAAAAATGTACAGTTTGTAAATGTCTAAAGTAAAATTAATTTATATTAGATACATTCTAATATAAACATGTAATAAGACATGACGACCTAGATGGCACAGTGATTCGACAATAACCCAAGCGCGGAAGGTTCCGGGTTCGATTCCCGGTCGGGTCAATGTAGAAAAGATAAACTTTTCTAGCTTGTTTCGAGCCTGGGTGTGTACGGACAGAGACGCCCCCAGCAATCGTAATCTGGTTTTCATAGCACAGGGAAAATCGTAGTTTGAAATCAGACGATTGGTGTGTATTGTTTTAAAAAAAATCTACGTTCTATATTCCAAGGAATATTATAACATTAGAACGTAGTTCAAAGCTTAATTTAGAACGTACCACAAATGAACGTATCACAACGAGTGAACATGAGTAAAACATGAATAGGTACTTTTAAATACCCCTAAAGATTAACGGTCGTTTTTCATTTCCGTTCCAGATAATAACGAACAGAAAGCGCTATGGATTCTCCAGTTGGTTCAAGTCTGGAAAACACGACCATAATATACTGGTCTGTGGCCCTCGTGTGGAAGAGATCCAAGCTGTGCGAACTGTTGGCGAAGTTCATTTACTTACGTTTCAATGGCGGTCTCTTTGAACATCCTCAGTGCATACGAAAATTGCGGGATAACATGAACGCTGAGATAGAAAAGGAGATCCGCGCGATGAGAAGCGACACACCAGACATTGTGATCAAGAAATGGGAGGAAAAATGGCGGGCAGTGGTTAACAATTGTGAATCGTTCGCATACGAAATTGGTAGCGGCAGGGGTTTAAGAGCAAGCTGCTTGGAGTTTTGCTTAAGAAGATTCAAAATCACCTCTTCAGGGATGATCGACAAACAAGCGACATTAAGGACGATACTCCACGATTCGAAACTGACCATACCGCTATATTTTCTGGCTTATGAATATAAGGTGGACGTGCAAAACATAGTCAGTAGGTTCATGGACAAGAAAAGGTTTCATCCATTGAAAATAGTACAGAAGATGAAGAAATCCATAGCAGAGGAACCGCTGCAAGGTTTAGACTTTTGCAACTGTCTTGAATGAAGAGACCGTGTTATTTAGTATTTAATCATAGAATCATAAACGTATTATATTTTCTCTACTTTTAACTTTGTATAATTTAAAATATATTGTGTATCATGCAATAAAATGTAAAATTGTTTTTAAACTTATTTTATAATAAACACACTCGATTTAATTTCTTTATTTCCAAACATTTTTTTTGTTAAAAACTGAAAATAATTCAAAATCGAACCTCTGTTTCAAATACTTTATTCTAAATAAGCAGGTAGTGTAACAAGTAGGTTACCACAAGTTGTTATGGCTCGTGTGAGTCTCAACAACTCGACATACGGAAGACACTTGTATCGTACCTAAATATTTGTCTTAAAAGCGAAGCTTTGCGGTCGTAGATCTCTAGTAGTAGCAGGTCTGAAGTAGATAAATTAATTAAAATATGAACATTCCTTTGTTACACAATGTAACCCCACTTATCATTGTAATTGTCCAATCAAGTTCATAACAGGTTTAGTGTCAGTTCAAAAGTGGAATCTCTCACTAATGCACAAAATCCACGCTTAGGAAGAAAACTCACAGGGAAAAGAAATGATATCGGGTAACAGTTCTTTTAGTATCATGTCGTAAAATAATACAATGTTTCAAAAGACTATGATGTTTTCAAAGTTATGCAGGTAGTAGATTTATCATTCCGTTATTTAATTAGCACCACTGATATAGTAGGCACATAGTTATATCTCCACAAAATTAACTCCTGATCTCTATGAATTTTTAGACACGACTAGTGAAATAACTCTCTTACTCTCTTCAGAAGTCGGCAACGATTGCGCGCTGAAGGCCTCTTCAATTATCGAAACGTAAACATGACAAATAATGCGTTATTATACGAAAGAGAAATATGGAAAGGAAAACGAAGTACAATAAATAACAAATGATTTTCTAAACAGCATTATTATCAATTTATATTATTGCATGTTGCGAATAAATACATGAAAGTAACAAAGAACGCAGTTACAACTTGAGAGTTGACAGTGTTACATTATTTAAAATTTTAAAATGATGTAGAGTTAGTATTTTGATTATATCTATTTCTTTGGCATCCAATAACGACGAAACCAAGACAACCAAAAACACATTTGACAAACAAAAAGTTAAACCGCCTTCAAAAAAAACACTGAAAAGTATAAAATAACTATCCTTTACTAATCAAAACTCAAGTACCATTAAAATAACTTTATAAATACGAAACACATACCTATATCACAGATTAATTAGTTTACTAGCGTAAAGTTTTACTTTGTTACACGTTTTTAACTTTTTTCATAAAAATTAAACCTGTTCAGAGGTTAATTTTTCTAAATTGAAAAAATACACGTCCAAGTAATTATCGAATATTATAATAGGGGTACACAAAGTTTTGGGTTCAGAATATGGATTTAAATTATTTTATTTACATACTATGTAAATAAAATAACTAAAATCCATTTTACATCCTTTTAACCTTTTTAGGGGTTGAACTTCTAATAACACTTTCTGAGCGGGAACCTACATCGTATAAGAATCTCATGTGTAATTTGTCTGTCAGCCAGCTTTTCCTTTTATACATATAAGAAAATTAGGTACATTTCACTATGGCGTTGTTTTGTTGACGAAACAAAATTATTTTTTTTCACAAGCTAGGTATTTCTTCTACAATGTTCGCAATAATTCTTGATTAAAAGTACTAAAGGGCTAACCAAAAAAACAAAGGAAGGTCTGACCACATTGCAGGATCTGAACCCGCTATTTCGGCATGGTAGACCTACGTTCTAGCCATTGTGCTATAGAGAAGGTAAACTCCTACAAAAATAAAAAAGTTTCGAAGTTTAGTTTCGAAGTTTTAGCTAGGTCGATTTCTTACCCTCCTCAAACCCTGTATTGTACATTTCATCGAAATCGCTAGAGCCGTTTTCGAGAAAGCGATATCAAATATATATAATATACAAGGTGTTACAAAAGTCCCCCTAATCCGTGAAAAGTATTTATTATAAGCATGTCAAGTAGAGAGTCCACCTATGAGATTACAAGTCCTGTGATATTTTAATTTTGATAAAACTTAAATAATTTTAACGATAAATAAAAATATCGACTAAACTGACGGCATCACTATTTTGAGTTCATGACCCATATACAATGCCACGGAGTAGGGAACTACCGCATTCGCTAGGCTACTAGAAGACCACGCCCACAGCTGTTAGCTAGTTGTGTATATAAGTATCTATTGTTAAATGCTATGTGCCACTGGGACGCGCCTCGCACCCGCAACATAGTACACGTATACCTATCGTTAGCAATTAAATCGCGCGTTACTTAGTAGATAATAAAAAATAAAAGCTACTTCGTCTAGGTATGCATATACCTAAACAAAAATGTGTGAGGCGAATGATGAGATTAGAAGAAGCGAAAGAAGTATGTAAGAACCGCAAAGCCTGGCGCTCCGTCCTCAATGACTACCCCGTTAGGGATACAGCGTGAAGAAATGTATGTGCAAAAGCTACTTAATAAATAATAGGTGCTGAAATACTGTATAGATATGCGTGTCCGTTAACTCTCGCAAACTGTGCTACGTCCCGACGGCACGTGGCTCGCGCCTGCTACATAGTACATAAACATACCTACTGTTAACAATTATATCGCGCGTTACTCAATAAATAAAATAAATTAAGATTACTTAACATTATAATAGGTCGTGAAATACTGTACAGATATGCGTGTATGCGTAAGAAAAGTAGGTACGTTCACTGCGGCGCGAGCGTTGTTTTGTTGACGAAACAAATTATTTCTTTTCACAAGCTAGGTATGTCTCCTACAATGTTCGCTATGATTTTTAATTGAAGGTACTTAAAGAACTAACAAAATTATTTCAGATATTCTTTGCAGTTTAAAATTTAGCGGGGGACACGCTTTGCTGAATTTTATATTTCCAAATATTTATTTCATTGAAATTTTTGAATACGATCTTCACGGTACTTATATAATTTTATAACTGGCATGTTGAAATTGCAAAAAAGAAATGTAGTCTTTATAAAATAATGCCTGTGTCAAAAGTATGCGTTCGCACGAGAGCTAAAAAAAGCCTTGTGTAAAAAGCGTCGGTGGCATTATTTTGTTTAACCGCTTCGATCCTCAATGTTCATATGAGCCTTGTTAAAAAAATCACTTGTCTTAATATTTTGCTAGAGGCGGTTGCACGATTTATGTAGCTGAAATTCCCGCATTAGCTATTTGTATATCCATCCATCCATGTCTTTTTAACTTTTATTATAAGTCCATGATTTTATGACTTCCATGATAAGTGTGATCGCGCACGGAAAGTCAGAAAGTCTATCTAAATCGTTAAAAACAGCTCACGCTAAAGAGTTGAAAAGGATCCTGTGCGAACTACATTAAAACCTAACATTGATATTATTATTGAATACTGATTATTTTCAACCTGTCAAAAAGTCATGAACGAATCAATAAAGTAGTATATACATGCACATCTTCACGCCGTATCCCTAAGGGGGTATTCAGAGACGACGGAGCAATAAAGTAGTAATTTCTATAATTAGGTAGGTAGGTAGGTAATTAAAAAATCGGCCAAGTGCGTGTCGGACTACGCAGTGAAGGATTGCGTAGTTGGAATGCACAATATTCATTTAATTGCCAGCAAAATTAAGTTTGTATTTCATAGCATTTCTCAATAATACTGTAAGAAACAAAATATTTTTGCGGTCGTTGAACGTTTAATCGAAAATTGTATTGAAACTAATTTTCGTAGAAAGTGCTTTTTAAGATCTACTCTCTCAAATTTTTTTCAGAATTTTCCACTCCATCCATAATTGAAGTTTGAGAGAAAGGGCACACTTTTAGGGTTCCGTAGCTAAATGGTAAAAAACGGAACCATTATAATTTCATTTGAAAAATTGATTTGAATAAGGATATACATACATACATATCTTCACACCGTATCCCTAACAGGGTAGTCAGAGAGGTCGGAGCGCCAAGCGTCGTGTTCCTTACATACTTCTTTCGCTTCCTCGAATCTCATCATTCTCCTTGAATTGAATTGAATTGAATTGAATTGAATAAGAATGCATCGTGCAGTTTTTGAGATATGGGGTATTCTCGGTTATGCGCTCAGTGACTGCAGAAATAACTGTCTTATAGTTCACTGTGAAACGTTATTAAATGGAAATTCGTTTTTACGGGAGATTAAATTAATATTGCGCATCCCGTCTGGAACCTTTCCCTGCGCGTGGTCCGACACGCACTTAGCCGGTCTTACTTCTTTAGAAGTGCGAATATCAGGAACTATTGACTTAGATAAGTCACTTCGAAACCACTATGTCATTGAACACCTATCTGAATATAAATCACACGCTAAGTGTGCTGGGATCTTTTTTTCATACTTCAGTTACATTTTCAAGATTTCGCTACAGCATTGTATAGCGGTTTGTGAAATACACCTATCTTCCAAATTCTATCTATGTAGTGCCAATTATAGTCTCCGAGTAAAATGACTGACATACGGACAGAATGAAATTATAAGGGTTTCGTTTTTGCCATTTGGCTATGGAACCCTTAAAAGGGGAATCTGACCAAGTATCGAAAATCAAAAACTAAAAATAGGAGAAGTGTAGCGCAGGAACTAAATTCAAAAACTGCGAAAGCATCGTTGGATAAAGTCCAAGTTTTTAGGCTTTGATGATTTGATGTCGTTTGCTTTGTTTGCGAACCTATACTAGATGCCACTGACATTGAAATTTAATAAAAGGTTTTTCATTTTTATAATTGAAATTAACACATAAAATGTGCGTAAATCTAAAAGTATTCAGTTCTAAATAGCAATACAAACTATATTTTTGGATACATTTGCAATTACAAAAGAATTACTTTATGTTCACATTCTACCGATACTGGTAGTGACATCTTTCATTGTTTTTGGTGTACCATGAAATCTAATGTATGTCGCTGACACCACATGCTTATGTAATTAAATTTGACAGTTACTGAAGTCGGTGCCAAGCCTACCAAACTAAAGACTTTCTGTTGTTGCACATTGATTTGGCACCGACTTCAATAACTGTAAAATTTAATTATATAGGTATATGTTTCGTATTTATAAAGTTATTTTAATTGTACTTGAGTTTTGATTAGTAAGGGATAGGTTATTTTATACTTTTCAGTGTTTTTTTTGAAGGCGGTTTAATTTTTTTTTAATAATTTTTTTTTTATTTCTCCCTTTTGAGTGATCTTGACCTAAATAAATATCTAGGACAGGTCTGCAATTAACTTCATTCTAATTCCGGAGCGCAACGATATACAAGAGAATCGTCAATATATATAAAGGTTATAACCAGGTCGCGTTATCTAGTGTATTTTCGAAGTCCAAGCTCCAATATTGGTGAAATTTAAATGGGACCACCTCTGAAACCTCTGAAACCTACCAAACGAAAGAATTTTCGAAATCGGTTCATAAATGACAGAGTAATGAGGTAACAAACATACAAAAAAAACAACATACAGACGAATTGAGAACCTCCTCCTTTTTTGAAGTCGGTTAAAAAGCACCTACAAGGAAAGTTCGTAAAAAGAAAAGAAGTATGCATGTTTGTTGTTTTTTTTGTTGAAATGAAGACGATTTTAGCAAAAATACGACAATATTATGATGATGTGATGCTTCATACTTTGAAAAGAAGCACAATATTTAGTAAATACAAATTCGTTGTTGGTGGTACGGAACCCTCGATTCGCGAGTTCGATTCGCACTCGACCAGGCTTTTCAACCTCAAGTCCTTTCAAGCGATGTTATTTTCTCTAAAGTTAATATACTTATTTTTAACGAAGATAATATAGTGTCAGATGCAGGTAAAAATTATAGTTAGAAATAATGCAGACTACGTACTAAGGATTTATATTGTATGGTAAATAGGTTGAAAACATCAATGTAAGGTAAAAGGGTATGGTGTCTCAACAAGTTGCACGACACAAGAAACGCCGCACGGACGATGCGGAGTTGCAGGGCCCGTCTGGTCGTTCGGAAGCGAGCTCAACAGCCAAGACCCAGTTTGGCAGACAAATAAACTGGATACGCTCGCACGCGGGAAGAACGAGAGTATATTATTTTTATGTAATAATGTTTTCAAATTGCGTGAGCCGGCAATTGGGAATGCCGAGTAGGTACAGGTAGAATAGTACGCGTACGTTGTGGGTAGAGATCGCGGATGATCGAATGCAGAAACAGGAACGTGACATCGTAGCCACTTCCCGATGTGATGAATAGAGCCAAAAAGATGAACGATAGAAAGAGAATCGATCGCATCGGAACTAGACGCAAGTTAGTGCCTAGTTTAAATTTCGATTTTTCGATTTGCAGAACTATATATTTTAACTCAGTTTTAAAAGAGATGAAAAGGTACATTTGTTATTATTAAGTTTAGCCAGAGCACAAGTAAGCATACAGTATTCTATCTTCATACAAACGCTCCCAAACGACGCGCTCGAAATCTAGGCATTTCTCGCCATACAACGTGTGAGACGTTCCCGCGCATTTACTGACTAAATATTACGTCAATCAAGTTTACGAGCATAATGTTCAGTATATGGATGTTTGAATACATCTATATCGAAACCGGAAATATTTCTCTGTTGCTAATTTGTAGGAAATATATTATCATAATGATCTAGTTACTTTGTTGCTCATTTTTTATTATACTGCACAGAAAATGCATTTTTTTTTGTCCATTTCCACCATACTAACTCACAAACTTTTGAAACTAGATGTAAAATACTAGCAAAATTATATAAATAAAAACGTATTAAATTTGCAATAATATAAAATGAAAAGATAATATGACAATTGAATATAGTACCTATTATCAAATACGTAACCCAAGAAAAACATTCAGTCCAAGTCGGTAGCCCTATTGCGTGTTTACGTACCAAACGACCGTAGGTAATTATCTCTAGGACACTGCCGAGATAGAATACTGTATGCTTACTTGCACTGTGGTTTAGCTGTCTATATAACCACTCTTTTCATATGTAATTAATTTGAATGGAAAATCGACGTAGACCGATAGACTGGGAAATATTCACATGGAATGAGATAGATTTTCTCAATGTATCTTTTTAACTAAGACTACCACAATCTTAACATTACCGCTCAAAGGGTAAATGAATAAAAACAATTGCCTACCAAACTACAAGCTGTGTTACAATTTACGATAGCTCAGCCAGTATTGTATCTGGCGATATCGTCACAACCGTTCCATTTATTATATTACAACCATCGTCATTTTAATAGTAAACATTACAATTTACCTATTCAAGCATAAATATAAGAAATGGTTATTCTAAGAAGGTCACAAGGAAGGTAAGAAGGTATGCGAAAAATCTGTATACACTGCGTCCTCTTGTACTCATGCTTCTACAATATTGATATATCGTTTATTTAACTAATGACATTTGTCACAGTGGATTTCTTCTCACGAAACACGTGCTGATGATCAATTATTATATGTTAGGTAAAAATAGATACTGTTCGATATACCAGCTTTTCAAAAATTTTAGAAAAAATATTCAATAGTTTTTATGTTGTCTTGCTCGCATTTCCTACAGCCTGAAAACCCCCATTGGGGTATACGCATTATTTTCGAAAATGGTTTTCAGGCTGTATTTCAGTAACGGATGAAATTATTACAAAATAAAAAATACGTAAGATTTAAAATCTGTAACTGTACACGATCAACCCAATTTTACGAGAAATGGTGGGGATAACACTTGAAAATTAAAACGGTCATAACTCTTAAACGGATACGTTTTTTTCGATAATTCTTTTTGTAACTACATACTAAAGTTATGCCCTTTCATCCATTAAAGTAACTGTCCCGTTTTCATATACACCCTGTATCAGACTAATTTTTTTGGAATTTGTGACAATTTAATTTTCAATCCTCTGCACATATAATAACTACGAAAATATTTAATAATCAACATTCTAACACATTTATTTAATCATCTTAATTCTAGCAAATCTCTAGGTGTATGGTATTAATTTATATCTACTCCTAGTTGTCTCTTTTTCTGTAATTAGGGAGATTAATGGGTAACTGAACCACAGAGAACATTTCTTATTACGCTTCTTCATTTGTGATAACATAGAATCTATTATACGCCTCAAAGAACGGTTTACAGTACAATGTAATGCAGACAGTACGGTCTATCAAATTTTTACAGTAGATACTGTAAAAATTGGTCAGCTAGATTCAATTCATATAAACAAGCATCTAGTACTTGGTAATAGATTAAGCCCGAGCTCTGGATTTTTCTGAGCATGCTTTGTTGAGAATCAATAGAGATCAGTGGGTATTCGAAACGTTGGGCTGAAGATAGATAAAAACATAAAAGTCTCTATCTACAACATACAAAACATATTATTGACATGCATACACTAAAACGATATCTCGTTACCATAAACACATGTTAAGTAATTAGTGTTTCATATTAATTACCTAATCATGTATTGTTTTATATACATCAACTAAATACTTTTAACTTATCCCTAGTTATACGAAAGTAAAATCGTAATTCGATGTTATAAGTAGAAGACAGCATAGTCGTTAAGTAATTACTGTTTATTATAAATTAACTAATTTTGTGCTTACTGCGTGTGTGCTACTCATGTCCCTTACTGCACGCTGTGAGGTCATTACATCGAAGCCACAGAGCCTGTGTAAGGATAGAAGGTGGCGTGTCGCCCTGGTTCGAAGTCTGTTCAGGCATCAGACATGGCTGCGTGATGTCTGCCTGGCTGCTCGTGCTGTATTTGGACAGTTGCCTCCAGAGATTGAAAACTAGTATGAGTGGTATGATATGTGATGACTGATGACACAGTGGTAAACTGGTTATTGTACGCTGACGATGCTGTGCTTAAAGCACCATCAGAAGCAGATTTGCGGACACTAGTCACGTGCACGAAAGAAGAATGTGAAGGGAAAGGATTGAATATGAATGTGAACAAAACTAAGGTTCTGATATTGTCACCTCCTGTTCCTTAGGGGAGCTTGAGGGAGCAAAAGAAGTATATTAAGAAAAATTATGTTAAAAAAAAAATAAAAAAAATTTATTAAGTCAAGACAAAAATTAGTTACATTTATTTCAAGAACAATTACATACATACATATCTTCACGTTGTATCCCTAACGGGGTTAAGAACAATTAATTATCAATTAATACTTGGAAATAAAAATAAGCGGGTCGTGGATCAGGCTAGCAATGAGTTTGGATGTACTGCGGTCAGCGTTCTTTCGCGGCACCGTATGTCCTTGTCCTCTTAGTCTGGGTATGGCCGGATGTTGCAACCTGTACAGCCGCGCTGTAGGTAGATTGTTGTTGCTTGTTGGTTGGTGATTGATGTTGGTGTTTGCGATGTAGATAGAAGGGACAAAGACCAATCCCAACGGAGTTCCTGGAACGTGCGTGGATTGGGTTATCATAAGTACTACTACTACATAGTATATACAAGGGGGTAGGTTTACAATTAGCAACGAAGCAAACTGGGTGATGCTGCAGTCCAGATAATGAAAATTAGCAGTAATTTACAGCAGTAGATACAAAGCATTATGTAAGAATAAATAGTGAATTATACTACAAAAGTTTAAAATTTTGTGAAAACAAAATGACGGTTTGCAACCAGTATGATTTAAATAATTTATAAATATGAGATATACGGTATGAACTAGTACTATATATAATCTAGATAGATCTATTTAGCGTTTAAGTTTCAAATAATACAGGTATAAACATGAAGTTACTAAAAAAAACAAACCTACAATATTAAATAATATAGTGAAAAGTAGGTATGCACATTGCAACAACTTACCCGGTACGGGATCACACACAATTCACAAATATATTGTATTATTTAGAATATTATGCTTATTATAAATTTAGAAAGATTGTCACCAAAACGATAGTATGTTGGAGAAAATTATAAATATTAGGTATATTGTAACAGCTGAATAGTTTTTCTATTAATGTTTGTACTTAGAATAATTAAGTCGAGTGAGTGCTGGTGAGTGCTGGTTTGGTGAAAAAAACTTCAGCGGAATGAATGTTATTCGTTCTCTTCGAGAATTAATGTAACGAACGCATCGCGGTGTAGCTACCGTGCGTCTATTGTTCGAATTCACTATATAAAACTCTTATTAATAAATTCAGAATCTGTCTGTATATCGATTTTTTATATTACATGTTTGTAAATAATGTAATTTTGTTTTAATATTGTTATTAATTACAAGTGTTACAGGTAAGGATTAAGTGATATTTTTATTTTTGTAAAAACGTAATTTGTGAATTGTGTAAAGTAGAATCAGTAAAACGAGAATAGTAGTACCTAATAAAGTAATATATAAGTATTGTAATGGAAATAGTCAGAGGCAGATATCATAAACGTTATTTTATGTTTGAATGTACAAGAACTGTACATTTTCTTCCTACGATTATTTTAATTTTAATGAGTTTATAAAAAACAAGAAGTACTCTTCATTTTTCAGTGTAACATATCGAAAATTTTTTAAATTGTTTGTGGTGTTTTTTGTCTATAATTTGAAAAGAAATTGTCTTTGAGTTACACATTGAAATACGAGTAAATTGAATGAAAATAAATTGTGTAACGATTTCATCGAAATTCTGTTCTGCGATATAATATCGAATAGTTCACAAGTGCTTCAAAGTAAATCATGGTCAAACATTGTTTCAACTACCTTACTGAGGTTATCGTTACATGATAGGTACCTATTAGAGAAATATTCGTTACGAATCTCATTTGTCACTGATGATAACAAACATGGAGTAAAGAAAAAACGAGTTAACACAAGTAAAACATGAAAAATATTACACACTTCTAAATAATAATAGATTTTTTTAAATTTATGTTCCAGAATATAAAGCACAGAAAGCAAAAAGAACAGAAAGGATTCACTAATTGGTTCGATAAGTTCCGAAGACATAGCT
The DNA here is from genome assembly GCA_907165235.1 of Zeuzera pyrina. Lineage (NCBI taxonomy): Eukaryota > Metazoa > Arthropoda > Insecta > Lepidoptera > Cossidae > Zeuzera > Zeuzera pyrina. Next base: position 19,085,085 of record OU015638.1, on the reverse strand, counting down.
GTGTACTGGTTTGTGGGCCTCATGTGGAAGAGATCCAAGCTGTGCGAACTGTTGGTGAAATTCGTGTACTCACGTTTTAATGATGGTCTCGTTAAACATCCTCAGTGTCTACGGAAATTGCGATAAGATATAAATACTGCGATAGAAAAGGAGATCCGCACGATGAGAAGTGACACATCAGAGACTATGGTTAAAAAATGGGAAGAAGATGGTTGGAAGTGAGTCAAAGTTGTGCGTGGTTTACATACGAAATTGGTGGAGAAAGAAGTTTAAATGTAAATGGTTTGGAATTCTGCGTAAGAAGAATAAACATCACTTTTTCGAAGACGATCGACAAACGCGCGACGATGAGAACGATACTCCACGATTCAAAACTAACGATACCGCTATATTTTCTGGCTAATCAAGATAAGGTGGACATCTAGAAGATAGCTCATGGCCTTATGGACAAGATTCAGTTCGATCCCTCCTTTTTTAACATCTGATGTTTTTACGGAGTTTGCGAGAATAAACATATAAATTATAAACACTGAGTAGAAAACGAGATCCGCACGATGAGAAGTGTCATTCGCACCAGAGACTACGATTACAGATGGGAGTCAAATGGTTGGAGGTATTTTAAAATGGTAGGTGATTCGCATATAAAATTAGCGAATCAATAAGTATAAGAGTAAACTGCTTGGAGTTCTGCTTAAAAAGAATCAAAATCTCCTATTCAGAGACGAGCGCCAAACGTGCGACAATAAGGATGATAATCTGCTGTTCAAAACTAAGCATACCGCTATACTTTCTCGCTTATCAATATGAGATGGACATCAGTAAGACGCCTTACAGACAAGAATCAGTTCGACCTATTCTCATTTATCATTATGAGTGTATACAGAAATTGCGGGAGAATATTAAATACTGAGATACTAGACCAAATCCGCACGACGAAAAATGACATATGCACCAGTGAAAGTACTTAAGTGAAAGTACGCTCACTACGTATTCTAATTTAATTCGTTTATTAGTATATTATTTATTTTCAAATGTATTTTACTATTACGTATTAATTTTTTTAACTAAATAAACGTTAGTGTACTTTACAACCGTTCTACGGCTACAACATTGTTTAATAGATGGTAGCACTGTCGCATGAGGGATGAGAGTGTTGCTATCCAAAAACTATTTACGACTTCGACAGAGTTTGTATTTTTTTATTAGTTTTAAAATATTATTATTATTAAACATTTTACTTAGGTAGTTCTAAAAATCCAATTGAAAAAATTGGTTGCCCAAAGAATTAAAGAAAAGAAAAGCTAAAAATAAAAGATTCAAACCAAAACATTGCAATATTGAAAAAAAAAATGGAAAAGCATATTAATATATAATATTTTAATGAACATCTTGAACATCCTACAAAAAATAACATACACATGGAAACATTCACACGCACATACGTATGCACGAGTTGAGTTTATATTATTTCTATACAAATAAAATTAACAGATGAATGACGGTAGTCGAAAAAACTTTATAAAGTTTATGTATTATACTACTGACCGCTTATTTTTACCGCTGTTATTATTATAATGTCTTAGCCGTAATAAATAAAATGAAAAAAAGAATAAAAAGCAATAAATAATGAGAAAGAACTTATTTCTATCTTTATAATATTCTGCTGTTCATTGCTTATTTTGTCCACAAGCGGCACTTATCTATATATACTATAAAAGGCGATGTATGTATGTATGTTCCTTATGGACTCAGAAACGGCTGGACCCATTTATATGAAATTTTCAGGGAATCTTCAGATTGCCCTAGCGGGTGTTCCTGTAAAGTTTGGTAGCGATCGGATCAGTAGTTTTTTTTTGTTTTTTTTTTTGCAGTACAAAAATAATTATAAAAACTATTAATTTATTGTAACTTCTAACGCCCAGTGAAACGGGCCGGACTTGCTAGTTTTAAATAAATAAAGTAATAAGCAATGAAGAGATACGCAGTATGACGGGGTTGCATGACGGTGTTATTGTAAAAATGAAGAAAGGAATGCTTAGATGATTCGGGCACTTGGAATGAATGAGTGATGAAAGACTGACGAGGGAAATCTACAGAGCGAAAGTGAGTGGTAAAAGAAGCCAAGGAAGAGCAAGGCTGACTTACGAAGATCAAATAGCCAGAGTGTTGGCCGACGGAAAAGTCAAAAGCACTCGCATACCTAGGCGAAAATGTGTGAGGAGATTGATGAGATTTGAGGAAGCGAAAGAAGTATGTAAGGACCGCGACGCTTGGCGCTCCGCCCTCTTTGACTACCCCGTTGGAGATACGGCGTGAAGATATATATATAGGTATGTATGTCAAAAAATTATTCGATTTCAGCTCAGAAAAGCTATAAACAATTAAGCTTCGCTTTTTCGTACTCGTACATAATCCTGATATAACTAAATGTCATTTTTTTATATTTTCGATTATTGTCACAGACGTAATAGACACTTGAGACTCGGCGTCTCATATTAAAAAGTAAAAGGTACATCTAATAAAATAAAATACAGATTCGTGAGGTGATTTTAGGTATCCCAAATGATGCCAAATTTCATGTTTACGTAATAAAAAATATATTTTAATTTATACATTTTTATAATATAAAGAAATATTGATCTAACGCATATGTTCGGTGACTTCAACAAACATGCTTAAACGAGAGGTAGGGTGCGCGAGGTGAAGCTACCTCGGAGACATCGCAGGTTCACACCGCGTGCCGAAGCACCACAGGGCTGAATTCAGGGTCAGAGAAAAACAGATGTACAAATACATCTTAAATTCGGACTATGTTATGTCTAAGCAAGTTACTTATTTAGCTATGTACGTACGGACTCCTCCAAATCCTTGCTAACTACTATAAACTACAAAACAGCAGGATTTCTAACAGCAGATCCGTTTTACCATCATTTGAGTATGTTTGTAAGATTCTGAATGTCTTAAGTTCCATGCCAAAATTGAAGAAACGGAGCACTTATATCGCGTTTTTGTCTGTATATCTGTCACAGTAGCGTTCTCGGAGATTGTTTAACATAGATAGCTGAAAGTATCAATTACGTGGCCGTTGGTTGCTACGTTGGCTGTCAGTTGTACCACAGTTCAGCCTACGCTATTTACAAGCTCCGATGGGTTCCGTAGAAGATAACAGAGCCCCTCGAGAACATATCGAGAACGAGTACTGAAGAGTTTAAGTAAGGAAAGCCTTAGATAACACTCTCTCACCACTAGGGAGCTTGGTACTGGGTACTTGCGTGTAACAGTGTAATGCTCGATTTCACCCAAATCCTCTAATATTTAGCGAACCCCTAAAAAAGGATAGGAGTCCGCTAGCGATGATTTTGTGTTTCAGGAAACGTTAGAAGCCGCTATGTAGTTAAAAGATCCCCTAAATTTAAAAACCCGATTTTCGATCCCATAACACTATGTAACAGTTTTGTGTGTTAGTTTTTGTATAATATGGAGATTAATTTAATATATTATGTAGAAACGTAAAAGTGAAACAATAATGTCTGTTTTATCGATAACTTTTGAAACGAATAGTCACTATGGAAACGATGAAACGTCACATATTTATATTTGACATTACTAGGAAAAAACCGTTAGATTGGTGAAAACGAATATTATCTAAGAACTGGTTTAGGCGTCCTTTTAATTTAGGTGGTACATAGTTATGTGACGACTTAGCGTTGGTGAAATCGGGCATAAGTATATTCTGCGTATAACAAAAATAGGTTTAATTAACACGTAATGCAGCGATCGATGATCAAAGAATCACACGATCTGATTGTTGAGTGACGAATATTACGGAACTATACAGCTGTCATTCATTTATATTCTAGGTTCCCAAACTTATTTTGTCTACTGAGTCGAGAGCTCATGCAGTCGTTGTCTAAGATGCCTCCTAGCTAAATGAAATTACAAATCACCCCCCAGGCCTCTACACAACGCCCCCATTTTTTTTCTGGGCCTCTTGCCGCCCCCCTTTAGGGCTGCAGCGCCCACAGGGGGGCGTTATCGCCCACTTTGGGAATGGGTGATTTATATGATGCTTATATGAGCGTTTAACGGCCGCCATAAAGTAATGACCCAAACCGTAAACAAAGATGTGAAATTCTAAAGTCGAGTTTTGACTTTTGTCCATTAGATGGCTTGAATAGAAAGCTAAAAGCATTTTATTTTAATTAGACAAGTCATGTTATATATTTTTAATAGCTAACGCCACATCCTATACAATCTTACATCTACTAGTGAAAGCTAGTAATAGAAAGGTATAACTTTTCTATGTGGCAGTTACATAAACACTACAAACCAATTAAGAAAAATTCGTTTTTCGTTCTTTGTGAGATTGAACGTGACACCTACAATAAAAATTCCTTGCGATAATTACAACAGGAATAACAAAATATGCCGATATAATAAAAAAAATATCAACCAAAGTACATAAGGTCTTAAAGGTGGTAGAGCCATGCGGCTTCGCAGTACGAATAGGGCCGGCTTACCCGGTGAAATACCACTCTCTCACAGAATATCGGCGTGAAATAAAAGCATTTATTGCTATTGTATTTCGTTCGGTGAGTGAGAGTTCCGGTGGCCCATCACCCCTCCCCTTCCTTTCCCTATTCCCTAAAGGCCGGCAACACACCCATGATTCTCCGGATGTTGCGGGTGTCCATGGGCGGCGGTTGGTTGCTCTCCATCAGGTGACCGCTAACTGGTTTTCCCCCCTCTTTTATAAAAAAAAATAAATGAATAAAGGACAAATAATTAACGAACAAAATATACCTTTCATTACGCTACGTAATAAAACTCAGTTTATCTCTTACATTTTAAGTAAGGATAGATAGATATGGATAGGTATCTTAATTGATAATAATGCGGGCTGCTCTGTGCTGTGACTTGGCATACTCAATGCTGAGTCGCAGGATAAAGTAGCATGCTGTATATTGTAAATATATCGGCAGCGCATGCGGCGGTGGTAGATAACTGCCTTCAAGACGTGCGAAAGAGCGCACGATATTTTATTTCATTCACGCTCGGTATCATTAATAGGCAGATACCTACTTGAGTAATGTAGATATACTAACTAGATGCCAGATTGTACCAACCATTACCAAACGATTTAATAAAAAAGCGAGTGTGCGGTGTCACAACAAACACCTTTATGTTTAGTGACACCAAGTAGTATATAAGAAACGTGAAATTGTATGTAATATTACTTTGTTAAATAAAAAAATAAGTATGATGTATTCTGTAACTATCGACTCTCCTCTTCGGCCAGTTGGGTTTTTTTTGTAATATACCTATACAAAAACCTTTAAGTAAAAATCTGTAAATGATGGTAAAAGCCTATAAACCACATTAAAATCTCTTTTTTTTACGACGGAGGGGGGCAAGCAAGCAAGCGAGTTTACGTATTTTAAAAGAACTAAAGACACAAACAGAGTGACAGAAATGGCGACTACGTTTTGTACTTATAGAGATATTATAGAAGAATAAATGTAGATAGATAGACTAGATATTTATTCACTTTATAGTTATCTTCCTTTTTCTATACTTATGCCATCTTTTTTCTGTTTTATAAAATCATGTGGCGATAGAAACCACTCAATTCAGGCGTGAAGGAGACGTATTTAATTGAAAGTAAGTCAAATTACTAAAACCATTTCATTCAGTTACATCAATAAATAATCCTCGTAATCATTAAATTAAACATTAATAACTAGAATATTAAAAATTTAAAAACCATCAAGTGCAAAAATTATATAATCTGAAAAGATTTCACCAACCAGCTAAGAATATTATCAAAAATTATAATTCAATAACCCACGTTGAAATCCGTTCATTTTTCCAGAAGCTATGATGTTACAAACCAACACACAGACAGACAGCCAGACGACGCCGTCATATTTATTCTTTCGGGGTTAAAATTTCCCCCTCTTAATGCGGCCCATGCAGCGTTTACTCCTGAATTTCAGTAATCAGCTACAAGTAGATACGACTCGGTATTGGGCGCGGCAGTAACCTATTCGCAATAGAGGCCGGAGTTTCGTTCTCTAAGATTTTAAAGACAACTCGAAAACCTACTAGATACAAACAAAAGAAATAATTAAAATTCAACTCAGCCTTCAACGTGTCGCTTCTAAACGAGGCTTCGAGAAATCAAGATTTACGCAAAATAATCACACAAAAAGCACTAAAAAATTCTTGTAATCTCGTGGTTTACACAAAATATTATGGACGAAATTATTATATTTAATACAATCACATTCCCAAGAATAAATCGAAAAATTTAAGCAAAAATGAACAGGGACAGATCCGATGCCTCTACTTCCACCGATGATATGAAGGTTGGTTGTAAATATCATATTTTCATCTCATTTTTTTGTTGAATCAACTATATTTTGAACCAGCTTCTATAAATTCCTTAATTTGTGTTTGCTTTAATTAAAAACACTTAGTCTTACAAAAGAATAAGCAATAGACGGTGTAGTGGTTTTTCTTCGGCACAGGGGCGTCCACTGTGTCTGTTCTACTTCACACATCCCTTCGGCGTGCTGTCTCCCGAGCCGCCTGTAATCATCGATATGGAGAGGTTGTCCACTCCTCACTTTTGGCAGACGGAGTCCAGCGACTCCTACAACACCGCAACAAGCTCCACTACAGACAAACCCAATTATGACCTCGGGAACGCGACCATACACCGGAAACCTATCAACTTAGCTGGTGTTGCACCGCGGAAATGCTCTCTGAACTTTGAATTACAGAGAGATTCGTTGTCGTCTTCATTGTTTTCCACCGAAAGTTTGTTTTCGACACCGAGTTCGAGGAGTCGTGAGTACGCCAGGCGATTGATACCGTACAACGCAATCTTGCCTCCTTTAAGACTGCCGCCACCAAAAGTGATGACTTCAGATAACTCAGATGACATTTGGCCGAAGAAATTATTTCTGGAAAAGTTTTCTCTTCCGCCTCTTGAGTTGGAAGTGAACGATAACGTTGTGCCGGATAGTGTTGTGCCGGAAAGACTAGAAAGGACTTTAATCGATAATAATGGTGAAAAAGCTAGACATTCAAAGTGCCGTTTTGTGGGTGTGAGAAAATATAGATTAGGTCGAAGAAGACTCAGCGGCGTGCGGAGAATGGTCACTTGCTTGATGAAGAGAGCTATCAAAGGTAAGCTATGTAGAACTAACTACATTCCAGAAGATTTTAGTACATTTATCAACAATTCTTGCCTATACTAAAAAGACTTATTATATTAATTTACCTAGCTGTTCTGATAGAAATCTCAAGATCGGGTTGTATCGATGAATGAATTACCTTAAGCGTTCAAATAATCATTTTCTTTATCAACTAACAAATAAATCATATTTGCAATTATATTTTGCAAGGCAATTTCTAATGCAAGGTGCAAAATAACCTTGCATTGCAATCTTGCGGTAATTTTTTTTAGATATTATTGTTTTCAACTATGAAATAAACATATCATATTTATGTCTAAAATTTCGATGAACGTACCTGCAAAATAATTATGTACGTATGTATTCGCATATTTTGTTCATTTTTTGTCAATAATTAGGATTACATTTTGTGACTGACAGACTCACGTAAAATCAACTTTTAAATCTACCACTATATATCTATATTTTCGCGATCTGTACCCAAAATGTGGGGTCGAGGGGAAGAACACGGCACGCAATTCCGACAGGTCACGACCTAACTCTTGTTTTATTGATAAGGAGCAATTCTACAAACGCGAATTTGTTACAAATGACAAAGCCCAAATTTCCTACCGCTGGTCCCAAAGTAACCATGCTATTTCAAAAATATATTTCGATTTTTTATGATTTTCTGTGTGGTCTATGAAACTTCCTTGTGCTAGCGCAAGCAATGATCAATATAAAAAGTATTTTTAGTGACTAGACATTAATTATGGCTGAAGAAGGTTGTTTACATGGACATTTTTGTTCCTTATATTACGTTATATGCAGATTTATGCCAAAAAAATGATTGTATCCTAGAATTTAATAACGCTAGATTTTCTAAACTATATATTACTAAAAATCTCTAAAATTAAATTGATTTTTCTTAAATGAAACCACTGACAGGAAGATAGCAAATCAACGACGCTGTCCGAGTTTGACTTATGAATCATGATACACCTAACGTCATTGACTGAATTTCAGATTTTTATGAAGTTACATCTTGTAAACGCCTTACATATTACAATTGCAACGCTAGTTGTGATAGTGCGCGGTAGTGTGATATTATTAAGTTTTTTTTGTATTCTCTATAATTGTTCCATTAACCTTGTCACGAAATTAAAGCTAAATAAAAAAATAAAGTTCTTTTCTTTAAAAACTATACTACGTCTAAAATATATAAAAAATTCTTCACATCTACATATTTGCTTGTGGAAGAATGTGTGAACTTGTTTTTCTGGCGATTTAATTAGATCATATCATCATATCATATCTTCACGCTGTATCCCCAACGGGGTAGTCAGAGAGGACGGAGCGCCAGAAGTCGCGGTCCTTACACACCACTTTCGCGTCCTCAAATCTCATCATTCTCTTCACACATTTTCGCCTAGGTATGCGAGTGGTTTTGACATTTCCGTCTGCTAACACTCTGGCTATTTGATCTTCATAAGTCAGCCTTGGTCTTGATTGGCTTCTTTTACTACTCACTTTCGCTCTGTAGGTTTTCTTCGTCAGTCTTTCATCACTCATTCTTTCTAAGTGCCCGAACCATCTAAGCATTCCTTTCTTCATTTTTACAATAACACTATTGTGTAACCCTGTCATACTGCGTATCTCATCATTGCTTATCCTGTCTGCAAGCGTGACACCGCACATATTTCTGAGAGACCGCATCTCCACACCATTTATCATACTGTCACTCGATTTCGGGTATATCCAGGCCTCACTACCGTACAACAAAGTTGGCACCAACACCGCATTGTGGATTGCGGACAATGCGGACAATGCGGAAAGAGCACCGTTCACTACCTGCTCCCGTCTCTCCACATCCAACTCACATCTTCCATCCCTCGAAAACGCACTCCCCAGATACACAATTTCATTAATTTAATTACAATTTAATTAGATTTATGTAATTAACCTTGCTGTGTTTCTGGATGCTTTGTTTGTCTGTACGATTACTTGTGGCTGTATTCAACTTGACTTCTGTAGTCGTTTTGGAAAATGTCGCGTTGCGAGTGCTATTTTTTGGCAGGCGCTATTAATTTTTTTTTGTTATATCTTTAGATTCGCTGGATATTTCGCTTTAGTTACTATACTATTTCGAAGTGCTCTTAATATCCCGTACAATAAAATAAATATTAATACCGGGTATCAAATTTGTGGATGGGGCAAAGTGCCATAGTTTTTGGGCATTATCGTTCCATAATAAGCAGTACCTGAGCGACCGAGCTTTACTCGATGCCTTACAAAAAAAAAATAACAAAAAAAAGTCTGACCGCATTGCAGGATTCGAACGCGCGTATTTCAGTTTGGTAGATTTACGCTCTCACCACTGTGCTCTAAGAAGGTAAACTTTGTTGTGAAATCAGAAGAGTTTAGAGATTTTAAGTGTGTGAAAACAGAGAAAACGAATTTTCTCGGAATTGCACCTTAGCTAGATCGATTTTTGACCACCGTAAAGCACTATATTTTAAATTTCATCGAAATCGTTACAGCCGTATTCGAGAACGCGATTATAAATATACAAATATTGCCTAAATAATACTACGCTTTTAAATAACACAGTATCATTATATAAAGGAAGTCTATGAATTTGAACATTAAATCATTGTTCAGGAAAATTTTCACATTTTTCTCCATGACTTTTAGCCATAGACTATATATATAACTCCAAAGCCAGACGCCGTGTCTGAGTAACAAAGATGAGCTAAATCAGATAACCTGACTCACCTGTGCATACGACACATTTATTACCAAATAAGGTGATGGGTAAGGTTACCATTTCGTTAGAAAACAGCACCCACACATCTATATTTTATCTGATGTTATTTGACTCACTTCGTAGTACAGACAGGCAGTCTGAAGTTATGAAGTCTATGCTTTTATCATTATTTTTCATTTTATTTCCTTATTATAAGTACATTATTAAACTGATATGTGTTTTTAATAGATACTTGTTGCAAACTGAACTTAGACATATTATTTCAACATACTTAAAAAAAAGAGTCTGACCACATTGCAGGATTCGAACCCGCGCACTTTGGCGTGGTAGATCTAGGCTCTAGCCATTATGTTATTGAAAAGATAAACTGCTGCAAAATTAAAAAATTTTAGAAGTTTTAAGTGTGTGAACGATGGGAAAAACGATTTTTCCCAGAATTGAAACCTAGCTAGATAGATATACAAATATTGCTCATTTAATATAATAGTGGATACAAGGTATTTAAAAGTTGTTATTGTGATATTAGTATGCAAATTATTCATTTTGAAAAAACCTGTGGTCGATACCTGTAATGAACTCTAATAAGTATAATTATATTACTATAGCCAAATTCCGAATTGCTAACCTTCGCCCAAAATAGTTAGGGTTTCCAAATATTGTGCTGACAGTTATTTAAATTTGTTTACAGATGCACATGTTTCGAATATAATTTCGATAAACAAGGACTTTAATTAAACTTGCATAGACTGCGGCTACAGGCTAGCGATCTATCAGGTGTCCTAGGGTATTATAGTCATTGTCACTATAATATCGTATATGTAAATCCAAATATTGGCTGAGAAAGTGGTGTAATTGTGTGATTTTATTCGTGTGGTGTAACGTTATGTAGTATGTAGGAGCCTACTTATTTACTAGTCTCATATATTGTATATGCAATTTATTCGATCGATTAGATAGTAACATGTAACTGCATACAAAATATATGTATACAATATACATATATATATATATATATTATTTTATAAATTAACCGCAGACTTATATACACATACTTAGTCGACAAAACAAATGCAAAATAAACGCCTGAAAAAATTTATTTACGACACTAGTTATGAGTTTGCTATTACAATATGAACAGGCGTTAAAGGCATGTGCATTTATAATTCTAAAAACAAATCAAAATGGGTTATACTTTAAACCTTATTACATAGTATTTTTTGAGGGAAAATTATCTACTACGTTTGGAAATACTTCGGAAAATAACATTTTTCGATATCTTATAAAAAAATAAATGTAATTTTATTATGCCTTCTGATACCAATTGTTACTATCTGATTACGCTTTGCCTTTTGTAAACTGAAGAACTTATCGCTAAAGCTGCTAGGATGTTGTGATGTCTCATTTTACACCTTCATATTTTGTCCATCCCCTATTGGGAGATGGCGCGGAGTTATGTAGGAACGTAGCTGTCCAAATTTTCTAAAATTTCTAAGCCATGGTGAATATTGTATTAAAATCTATTCAGTAATTCAAAAGTAAAAAGTTTAACTAATTCAAAGAAGATGCTTATTAATTTAGTAACGGCGATGTATGTTATGAACAATATTTTTCATAATTAATTATTAAAACATAAATAAAAAGAAGTTTTAAAAAATAACCCAACTATGTACGTATTTAACAAAACTTTTCATAGCTCAAAAGACTAATTCTGTAGCTGATTTCTGTGAACCTATTTCCCTTATTTTGGAATATCATATAGCATTAAAAAAAAGATAAAAGCTCCGCAATGTATTCAATGTCGACATCCTTTTCAACTCTCCTCATTAATATAAACTCCACTGTAGTTGTAACGTCGCTTTACTCAGACATTTCGTCATCGATAAATAAAATAGGTAACAAAATCGGCCAATAAAAACACTCTATTCATTGGTTCCTAACTCGCACGACAGATGTCGCCACGGAATCATTATTAAAAAAAAAGTTTATAATCACTAAAATAACATCGAACAAACTATTTAAAATGCGTTTTAAAATTAAAGGATACGTACAGAAACCAATCGAAATATGTTTCAATGTAACTAAAATTTCATTACGCTGTAAATAATCAACCATAGCAATAAACAAGTGTAACTATCTTGTATCTAATTAATATTAGTTGTTAATTAATCATGAGTGATGTGGGTTGACATTATAATAGATAAGATACCAAAGTATCTAACACGAACGTGTTTGCGAATAATACGTTCCGGTTTGACGAGTCAGCGGGACTGTCTCGTGTTACGATTGCATTCATTCAGCTCGACACTGTAACGACATTGCGTAATTTATTAAGTATAATCACGTTTGACGTTAGTTCTATCCATGTCTGTTTTAATATTATTAACAACATTTAATCTTTTCGCTCTTCTTATGCAAGTAGGCAAGTTCTACAAGCTACCCTCATAGGCTTACACCACAGTACTTTTCCAGTGTCATAGATCTTATTTTGTACTATATTATAGTCGCAAAATTATTACCTATATACACAAGGTTATTGTGTAAGGGGTTATGAATCGGCCGGGGTTGTAATGTATCGCTATTGACTGTTATATTTTAGTTACGGGATACGTTTTTTTTTTGTTTCCATACATAAAAAATTCGCCTAACAGAAAAAAATATACAACCCTATCGTTATGCCCTATATTCCAAATGTTTGCTAGCGACGTAAAAACTCTAATATTAGGGTTGTCTCACCTTTATTTTTTTTTAAACTTTGAAGTGTTACACTAGAACTATGGTATTGACTTTTGACGAAGTTGTAGAACGCAGGCTTTCCATTGTCTTGGGTACTTGTAATACCCTTTCCCTTTTACCCATTATTTCAAAATAACCTTGTATATGTTAGTAATCGCGTTCTCGAAAACGGCTCTAACGATTTCGATAAAATTCACAGGATAGAAGTTTACGGGGACGAAAAATCGATCTAGCTAGGTCTCAATTTTGGTAAAATTCGTTTTGTCCTTATTTTCACACACTTATAACTTTTGACTTCTGAATTCTTATAATATAATTACAAATAGTAGAAACATTAATTACTAATGTGGTAAATTCTTACAATCTTTAACTATTTTCCGCTCAAACTCCAAAAACCACCAATCGACACGTCTTTCGCCTCTCAAGCAGCACCGAATCCTGATTCCGTGCTGGTTAGCTGACCGAGTCTGATCTCTGGAATATCCTGAGGTTGATTCGTTGAGATTCGCCTCTCAACGACGTGTCGACACGTGTCGATGGTTTTTGGAGTTTGAGCGGAAAATATCTAAAGATTTTAGGAATTCATTACATGAAATGGATTTCCGCAAAGTATCACCTGAGTGTATACAATCTCTTATAATTTCGCAGCCGAGTTTATCTTCTCAATAGCACATTGGCTAGAGCGTAGATCTACACTAATCTAGGTCTACGTCTACGCCGAAGCGCGCGGATTCGAATCCTGCAATGTGGTCAGACTTTCTTTTTCTATATACCCGAGCAAAACTCGGGTGCCCAAGAACTTAAAAAGCTAATTTATACATTTTCTACTTACACAAATATTAATATAGCTCTTCGCCTTCAGTAAATACACTGATTTGTTATACACTATGTAAAATTTATTAAACGATTGGTGGTTAATCTTTGGTTCACAGACCAGTTATGGTCCCTGAAAGCACCTGAAGTGGTCCGCGAAGTCTTCATACAAACCTCTCATATATCAAAAATGCGTAAAACATAGGAAATTCATTGGGAACCCTTTCACTTCAACATTTCTGAGGTCCCCGAATAAATTCAAGAAGAGTAAATGGAAACGCAACACGACAGTATCTAACTACAAGGATACATTCGCGACATTTTGGAGAATTTCTGGAGTTGCAAACCAATTTCATTCTTTATAACTCAAGAAATTGCTTTGTGTTGCTGTTTTCTATATACATATAACTATTTTCAACCACATATTTATGTGAACAAAAATTCTCGGTCAGCGCTTTTAATAATTAAAATAAATATAGAGATCGTTTGAACGCCAGTGCCGACATGCGTTTGGCTTTGAGCAGAATTCCGCAGTTAATATACAGCACTAAAAATAATTAAACTGAAAACTTTTGCAGATATAATACTTTTTGTATCAAATAACTTTTTACCTACGTATTTTACTTATAGAATAGGCTAAGAAATCAACTCTATCGTAATTTATATTAGCCCTAAGCCTAAACTAACAGTTAGTGGTCTATAACTAAGAAGACAAAAATCTGTGAAATGGACCCTTACCTCGAAAAAGTTAAGAACTACTGGCCTATACGATAGTGAAAATTGTATCAAAATTCGTTTGGTAGTGATCCAGTTAGAAGCGATGAAGGAGACACATTGTAATGTCTTTTTCTTTCATCTTTAGTTACGCGACCAAAGGCAAAAACCCCTGAAAGGCCAAAAATTTGAAGAATTTGAAATTGATAATAACAATAAAACTACTACCTATTTATCACTTCTAAAAATAAAATATCCTTTAAAAAAACGTTACAATTTCTTTAAAAAACTATTAACTTGCCTATATAAAATTTAAACACTGTGAAATAATAGTTTGAGATACAATTCTGTAGGTATCTACTACCTACATAATCTTTTCCCAATAATTTCTTCTATCATTCTGACAATATCATATAATAATGGGTTTACGACTAAATCTAAGGGACTATAATCTTTGTTGTATTAATAAAAAAAATTAATCAACTTCAAACGGAGGAGGTTCTATGTTTCTACTATGTATTTTTTTCGGACATAATTTCCTTGATATGAAGCAATTTCAATGATACTTTTACTATTGGGTTCAATATAGCTCCAAGGCGGTGTCATTTATTTTTCTCCGTTACCGAAGCTTGTACCTCGAAGGTACCTACACCAAATAATTCTATTTATGATGGTTTATTTACATTGATGATTCTTTTGTGTATCATTCCGTTCCAGAATTAGAAAAAAGTTGGTTGTAGGTAGGCCTACCCTAGATATTTATTTAGGCCAAGGTCATTTCAAAGAGAAAAAAAAAACAAAAAAATTAAATCGACAAACAAACGATTAGAAGGATTAAATAACTTATTACTTATACTGTATACAGGTATCCTATTTTTGTACTTGAATTTTGAATAGTAAAGGATAGGATAGGATAGGATTTCGTTTGGTAGGTAATACTTCAGAAGTAGTCCCATTTAAATTTCACCGATATTGTAGCTTGGACTTCGAAGATACACTAGATAACACGACCTGGTTATAACCTTTATTTATATTGATGATTCTCTTGTATATCGTTGCGCTCCGGAATTCGATTGAAGTTAATTGCAGACCTGCCCTAAATATTTATTTAGGTCAAGATCACTCAAAAGGGTGAAATAAAAAATGTTTATTAAAAAAAATTAAACCGCCTTCAAAAAAAAACTGAAAAGTGTAAAATAGCTATCCTTTACTAATCAAAACTCAAGTACAATTAAAATAACTTTATAAATACGATACACATACCTATATAATTTACGGTTAAATTTTTTTTAATATAATTTTTTTGTGTTAGAGCTAACTACCCGTAAAATTCAATTTTAACCGTTATGCTTTACGTTAGTAACTAATTAATCTGTGATTGTACCTTAACTTTTCAATTCTGAATATATTGTATTTTAATAAAGTGCTTGTATTTTGTGTTCGTCGAGTTAAGTGATTCTTAAATTATGGAAAGAAAGTGTAAAAATGATCCTGACAACTTTTGTTACATTTGTGGTCCATACCGATTGATCAGGCTGCTAACATGAAAAAGACGTATGAAATCAGGAAATTTATTTTGGATAAAATTCAATATAACGAACATGAATGGAAAATTTGTGGAGATCTAAAAGTTATTCCACTTGTTTTAGGATTACAGCTTGGATATACTGCATTCTGTTATTCTATTTGTGAATGGGATACTGGCCCAAATGAGAATCTTTTACATCAGGACAAAAAAATAATAAATATGCTCCGTTAGTACAACCTGATAATGTATTTTTGCTGCCTCTTCATATAAAACTTGGCCTTATTAAAAACTACGTGAAAGCAATGAATTGGAATGGTGATGGATTCTTATACATAAATGAAAAATTTCCTAAAATCACTGGAGCAAAAATGAAAGAGAACATATTTGTAGGTCCTGAAATCAGGAAATTAATGAAAAATGGACTTTTTAAAGAAAAACTCTGATCTGGAAAAATCTGCTTGGGTATCTTTCATGACTTCAAATTTTCTTGGAAATCATCGACCAAATGACTATAAAAGTATTGTCCAGGAGCTTTTAACTTCCTATAAAGCTTTAGGTTGTCACATGACTTTAAAAATACTTCCTGCACTCTCGTTTGGACTTTTTTCTTAAAAATTTGGGCGGCATCTGCGATAAGCATGGTGAAAGATTCCACCGTAACATTTCTACAATAGAACAACGATATCAGGGCAAGTAGCGCCCAGTATGCCAGCAAATTATTATTGGACATTACGACGAGATGTCCCTAAAGCAAAATTCTGAGAAAATCATAAAACACATGTACATTTAACACTACAATAGCATATACATGTTAATTTAGTTCATGAAAACCGTATTTTTGCAAAAATGAAAAAAAACTTTATTGCAATAAATCTTTTCGTATACGAAATATTCTAATGTCAATTCTACCTTTCTCAACCTTGTCTAAATGTAATTAGTTTCTTGTTACATACAAAAAGTGGATTTTTGTTGACTAGCGTTTTCAGTGTTTTTCTCGAAATCGCTTTTTAAGGAAATAAATCTAAAACATGCAAACTGACATAACGAACAACATTGTTATATACAACCGTATTCACCATTTACAACCGCAATTCAATTGAATTAAACATTTGTTAAATGATTTAGCTACTTCAAAATTTGAGATTGCAAACTATTATTTTCTGAAGTAGGTAATAACGGTAAATTAAAAGCAGTAAATTTATTGTAGAAACTATTCATTTTAAACTGTATAAGAGTGTAATTCGAAAAAGTATTTTTAAATGGGATCTATTGAAAATATAATATTTTTGTAAGCTTTAGATAATGAAATATTGTATTTATCTTTATTAATGTATGAATAATCCGATTAGTATTTTCTTTCTTTATGGCATGGCGCACAGTTTAAGCATTTGCCAATGTCACGTATTAATAAGTAGAATCACAAGTAAATTAGCTTTTTCTTATCGTAAAACTCCTCCAGTAAAGTGCTCCAGTAAAGTAAAGCCTACTATAGGCTTTACTGAAGTTATAAACGACTTCTTGGAAGAGCGCGAGAACTTCAGCTACACATGTTTATTTAGACCTACTCCATTCTTTTCACTTACACAGAACTTTGAAACACAATATACTATCACTTTTGTATTTTGTTGTTGTATCACCGTCCTCGACTCTATGGATTCCGGAAACTGGCAACATTATTAAAAACAGTTTCTCAGAAAACATAGGAAATATAACGGTATCTTTTGGTTACTAACGCCATTGTGAAACATTTCCATTTTGTATTTCGGTCCTACAACCTCAAAAAGATAAACGTTATAAATACAGTATTTATAATACAATGAAAAATATAATAATAATTATTATTATTATGAAATAAATATAATTTTAATAATACTGGATGCAGCCCTGTGGTCGAAATTCGACGGTAAATATAAACTTATAAACTTTATATTGGCGACAATCTTTCTACTCTGTGCGACTGTTTGATCGAAGAAGGTTACGTTACATATGATCACAAACTACAATGAATTTGACATTGACAGTCTATTTGACATTGACATTATTAACGTAAACAATGAAAGTTTAATTTAATGTGCTTATTTGCAACACATATTACATAACAATTTTAGCTTTCTCCAGTCCTTCTCCATATGAACTTTAAGTGTACCAAATTTTACACTCCTCCGTGAAGCAAAGCTTTCGCTTCACGCATGAAACGAAAGCTTGAAAAAATGAAGCCAATTATTGTTATCTACATATTAATAGATAGTAATAATTGGCTTCATTTTCTCTGCATTTTATGGTTTTATGGTTAAGCTCACAATTTATAGTTTATATTAATAATTCTGTTGCTACATAAATACAAGTTTTCCAAACTCATAAGATGATATTAACAAAATTATACTTGTCTTCCGGGTATCACTAAGACTTCTTGTAATATTGTTGTCTTCTGTTTCCCAACGCAATTTATTTACTTCACTCTTAAAATATGACTTTTCCCAGAGGGCAGATAATAATGCAATGCATTTAACTTTCTTAAAGGATAAATACCTGTTTATTACTTTCAGTTTTGATATTATTCTAATTTCTTTTTTCATCTCTTATTTCACGTTCTTTAAAGATAGCAATACCTTATGCTGATCATTGTCAGACCTTTGACTGCCTAAATTTGATCCAATTAAAAGTATTTAGCATCAATATAGTTTATAGTAAAAGATTGAAGGCTGAATATTCTGAGCATAACTAGACCAAATTCCACCATGATTGTTAAGAACATTTCCCAAAACTGCAAATATCGAACAGAAAACCGCAAGCAAATCAGTTTAACCCTTCGAGAGCTATGACACAGACAAACATACACACTGACAGATTATTCACGAAAATGCAGTACCTACTAGCAGATGGGTTAACGCGTTCTTCCACGAAATTCTTCTTAGCCCAGTTACTATCAAAGCAAAATAAACACTACAAAGTATTCATGAATCT
This sequence comes from Zeuzera pyrina, assembly GCA_907165235.1. Taxonomy (NCBI): domain Eukaryota; kingdom Metazoa; phylum Arthropoda; class Insecta; order Lepidoptera; family Cossidae; genus Zeuzera; species Zeuzera pyrina. Next base: position 19,066,385 of record OU015638.1, on the reverse strand, counting down.
ATCACCTAAATACCTGATGAGAAGCTCTGGTATAAATTAGCTACTTTTTTGGTTTAACTGTAAATATTAAGTATCATAGTAATAGTAATATGTAAGTATCATAGTAACTTGCAATGAACGGACCATATGGGGACTTTGTGTAGTAAGATTAGTTTGATGATAAATTACACAATGCTATTAAACACATTAGACCGTTGACGAATGTGGCTACAGCTAAATTGGCATATTTCGGATATTTCTATAGACTAACGTCTTTTGGCCTTCTACGCATGTTAAGTCCATCTTTATTTTACAAAAGTGAGCATTGTGTGCCATCTACAGTGTGATTGCACGAGAATTGCTAAGAAATCGTTCTAAAGACATCAATGTACTCAAATTGCCCTCCTTATGCATCTTTGAAAATATAATGTACACTAGAAACAATATGGATAATGTAATTAGAAAAAAGGCAACATTAACGGTATGGAAACCCGAAATCGTAATAATCTAGTTATTCCTAAATTTCAATTATAAAAGTCATTTTTGGGCAGCTATATTCATTTTAATAATAGGGTTACTTGAGTAGTCACTACATACATACATATATACATATCTTCACGCCCTATCCCTAACGGGGTAGTCAGAGAGGATGGAGCGCCAAGCGTCGCGGTTTTTACATACTTCATTCGCTTCCTCAAATCTCATCATTCTCGTCACACATTTTCGCCTAGGTTTGCGAGTGGTTTTGACATTTCCGTCGGCTAATACTCTAGCTATTTGATCTTTATAAATCAGCCTTCCTTGGCTTCTTTTACCACTCACTTTTGCTCGTGACACCGCACATATTTCTAAGAGATCACTTTTCTACTGCATTTATCTTACTTTCACTCGATTTCGGGCATATCCAGGCCTCACTACCGCACAACAAAGTTGGCACCAACACCGCATTGTGGATGACCATTTTAGCAGTGTTAGATATATTCACACTGCCTACTATGCGGACACTCAAGAGTCAATCACTCAAGTCACTCAAAACATATTTAAACTTGTTATTAAACGTACACTGATTGAAAAAGCGTACTGTAAAATAAAAGACTTCATTGAAGATGTTAAAAAAAATCTGTCTGATTTTCTTATCGATTCTACTTAATGATTCGATGCTCAAAACACCTTACAATTGGGTTACTTGATTGAATAGATATGACTTTGACTCCTATTTTTATTACCACTATAGAACTATAGAATTACTCCAGTTATATGGCCAGGGGGCCTAGAAAAGTGGCTCAGTTGTCGCAAACGTTAGTAGAATAGAATGATAAATACCACGTGATCTGGCATAACAAATTTTAAATTGGCAATCAAGACTTATTAACTTTTTATTAAATTAAACTAAAAGTAAAGTCGTGTAAAAACTGCCGTACATAACATAGCCAAATGGCACTTTTGAGGAGCAGTGAAACCAGCAAGAGATTTAATTTTACGAAGCGTTTGTCACTTGTTTAGCCGCTCAGGTTAGGTTGACGGGCTAACCGCCAATGCTTTACAAAATTAATAAAATAAAATTTGAAATTATGGATTTGTGAGATGTATTATCAATTAGTATGAAGTTTTTGGCGAGATTTTATGGAGCATTGGGCGTTTATTTAAATTATATGCAAATTGTTTCTAGTAGACATTATGATGTAAAATCGGCACGCTTATTACGTAACTTGCAGACAGCATGCGACAGCCAATATCGCGCGATATCTGCTGTCAAAATGAGAATTTGTGTAAGGTAATTTGTATAGTGGCGCTAAATCTACCGCGAAAAGTGCATCTTACGGTTATAGAATAATAGACACGCAATCGCCATACATTATACTAATTTTTTATTGCAATTAATGACTGGTCGCGCGGTAATCGCGTGGTTGTCGCTGTCTGCATTTTTAGGTAATAACCCCGCGGCGTAGTCTTGCGTCCCAAGTATCTATGCTATTATACAATATGTAAAATGGTTAAATAAGTCTATTCTGTTTATGAGTGTGAAACTCCAAGAAACATTGAAATGTATTACGTCGACATTTTAATTAAATATAATGAAGAATATTTATACTGAAGACATCGGCTGTTATGGACATAAATCCCTTTGACTTCTCTCTCAAGGGAAAATTGTCCAAAAATAATTATAGTACAATGATATTTGAATTTAGTTCTCGTATTATATTTTGTGTGATACTGTCGTAACACTGAATCACAGATGTTTACTAACGAGGTTATATAGTTAGTTTGAGAGATATGTTAGCAAGTTCTGGCCTGAGGCGAAGCTGCTTCAGTGTGTTTCGCCTTGAACGAGTTAACTATATAAGTTAGATTCTTTATGTACTTCGTTAATAAACGTCATAATGAATACTTATAACTACATATAGTTATTGCCAGCAAATTTGCGCGCTTATATCAGTATTAGACCTTGATTTTAATCTTACAATGTCCACAAGACTAAGGCCATAGATTAAATTATGGATATCTACCGAAACTTTGTGTTAATCTTGTATTTACTGTAAGAAAAGAATGTTTAGATGGTCTGGGCACATAGAAAGAATGAGGAATTAAATATTGACGAATTAAATCAATAGAGCGAAAGTAAGTAATAGCAGAAGCCAAGGAAGGCCAAGGCCTAGGATCAAATAATCTTAGCTAACGAAAATGTCAAAGGCATTCCCAAATTCAGATGAAAATATGTAAAAGAATGACGAGGATTGAGGATGCGAAAGAAGCATGTAAAGACCGTGATACTTGGCGCTCTTTCCTCTCTGACTGCTCCGTTAAGGATACAGCGTGAGAATGTGATTTTGGCTTACAGCCTTAGTTTTTCTTACAGTACATACATATGTACTGTAAGAAAAACTAAGGCTGTAAGCCAAAATCCATTACTGAGGTAATGTTGATCTTGCACTTTTCTAAGACCAAAGTTGCAAATACGATTCCGATTTTAGGCATGGTCTTTCACTTTCTGCAAGACTAAGAGTAACTTTCAGTCTGATCGGGATTTCCTGTAAGACTAATTGCAAGCGTAACATCGATTTTACACTGTTTTGGTATTTTACTTTATGCAAGACCAAGACCAACTTTGAACTTCGTCGAGTTAGAAGACCAATATCAATTTCGGATTTGGCCTTGATTTTGCATTTCTTGCAAGAGTAAAATTATGACTCCATAAACGAGATTTTTGGCCTCAGACATTCTGCTAAATTTACATTAATTTTGATATTTGTTTTGTATTGTAAGCAAAATTAAAATCAACACCGATTATGGGCTTGGTCTCGTATTTTCTGCAATAGTTAAGCCAAGATTGCAAGGCCAAGGCTGATTTTGATATCATTAGCGCGAACGCTGACATTAAAATCAATCGCAAGTGAGTTCAATGGATCTTCTTCCTTATTATGCAACGCAATGATAGCGTAATGATTTGTATCCTGTTGAATAACTGGAGCCGTAGTCTTCCAAACGGCTTAGTAGGCATTAATATTAATTTAGTAATATTTGAAAGCCTAAACCAACAAATAACAGGCCAAGAACCTAAAATATGCATTCTAAACATTCATGTGTGATTGTTTAAAAATTAATACGAGCTAACAACTTTTTAACACCAATTTTGTGACCGCAAATCTATAAGTGAACAACAAAATTAGTAATTAAAACCTCAAGAAAAATTTTTTTTTGTTTTTTTTTTTACAAAAGGTTTTCAATACGACTGTGTTCTTTTTTGTATGTTTGTTACGCGATTACTCCGCCAATTATGAATTGATTTCGATGATTATTTTTTGTTTGGTAGGTCATATTTCAGAGGTGGCTTCATTTAAATTTAAGATTACTCAAAAGGGAGAAATAAAATAAAATTTAAGAAAAAAAATTAAACCGCCTTCAAAAAAAACACTGAAAAATATAAAGTAACTACCTTTTACTAATCAACACTCAAGTACAATAAAAATAACTTTATAAATACGATACACATGTACATATAATTAAATTTTTCAGTTACTGAAGTCGGTGCCAAGTCTACCAAACTAATAAACTTCTGTTGTTGCACATTGATTTGGCACCGACTTCAGTAACTGTCAAATTTAAGTATACAGGAATGTGTATCGTACTTATAAAGTTATTTTTATTGTACTTGAGTTTTGATTAGAAAGGATAGTTATTTTGTACTGTTCAGTGTCTTTTTTTAATTATTAAAATGGTTATGTACTTAAAACATTGACACATAAACCGATACATTGACTCTCACACTAGGATACCCTGTGTGTGAACAGTAAAAGTCAGTAAGATGACAATTATAAAATTAAGAATAATTAATTAAAAAATAAATAAATACTTGTGTGTTCTTATGTTGAGTGCGTGCGTATGTGGTTGTGTTGTATTATATATATATATTTATTAATATTAAATATAGACACATATTTTTTTAATATATAAAGTAGATATATATCTATATATACACATAATACAATTTTTTTTTCTTTGACCGCGATAAACTTGAAAACTACTGGACCGATCGTCATGGGACCATGACCATTCGACGCGGAATCGTCTGTAGATGGTTATAGCCTACGTATTTTTTGAACTCCATAGACCCTTCACCATTTTTCAAACAAAAATGTACTATATCTAAAAACACGGGATATTAACGCGATTACCTTTTATTTTCTCTTGACGTTTCGGCCGAGTTTCATCGGCCGTGGTCTCAAGTATACTGTCGCAGCAAGCTTCACTCCGTGTCAGAGGCAGATTTTATTTCATCTACCCCCGATATTTGTAAATAATTATTAGGGTTCCTACACACAACACTCACGGTGTCCACACACTGAACCGGATGTGAAAAACGAGGTTTTATCTTTGAATCACAGGATTCCACGCTGTTGATAAATTGTATCCGCTTTCCCGATTGAAATTTTTGTGTCTCTTGATTTCAATTGCTTCACGCACGACTCTTGGATAAGTGGCGATCAGTGGAAAGGACTTGTGGGCGATAAAATTCTATCCAATGATTCGTATCCGATTGGAGATGTTCCGCTATCGCTGATTTGGTAGTTTGCTGGTTTTTTACAGCTGCAATGTGTTCCTTAATCCTTTCAGCAATAGTCCGCTTCGTTTGGCCAATGTATGAGCTACCGCAACTGCAATCTATTTTGTAGACCCCTGGTGTCTGCAACGGTAAGACATCCTTCGGTGTGCCCACTATTTTGTTTACCTTAGTTCCCGGTGTGTACACGGTATGGATGGAATACTTTTTTAAAATAGATCCTATTTTGTCCGTCACTCCTTTCACATAAGGCATATAGGCGGGTTGTCTGCTCACGTCCAGATATCTGTCCTTCTTTTTAGACCGCCTCATTCGTCGGTTAATCTGATATCCGTTCTTTATCAGTACCTCCTGAACATAATCGAGCTCTTGCTCCAGATGTTCAGGGTCACACAGATCGTACGCTCTGTTCTTCAGTGATCCAAGACCAAAAAGACCTTTTTACAGAAGACGAGTACGAAAGCTTATACAAACCTCAATCTCATCAAGCACCAAAACTATATGGCTTACCAAAAATACATAAGTCTAACGTGCCTTGCGTCCTATCGTAAGTCAATTTGCATCTCCTACTTACGATCTCGCGAAGCACGTTGCATCAGTATTGCAGCCTCTTGTGGGAAAAACACCGTCTTTTGTAAAAGACTCGCGTCATTTCGTTCAGATTATACAGAACCTTACATTGGAACCGGATGACATCATGGTGAGCTTTGATGTAGAATCCCTATTCACCCTAATAATTATTTACAAATATCGGGGGTAGATGAAATAAAATCTGCCTCTGACACGGAGTGAAGCTTGCTGCGACAGTTTACTTGAGACCACGGCCGATGCAACTCGGCCGAAACGTCAAGAGAAAATAAAAGGTAATCGCGTTAATTTCCCGTGTTTTTAGATATTTTATAATGCAGCGCGAACGTTTAAAAGTTTATAAAAATGTACTATTACGTGCAAAATGTTCACTTACGCCCAGCGAAGCGGGCGGGAAACTGCTTGTATATACTATATAATATATAAATAGATAATGCAGATTTTATTAAAATATGTTATTGATTATATTATTATTCCAACCAATGTTACTTGAAATCATTATTAAGTTCTACTCTTTAACTACTTACTTTTCGATTGTGAATCGAAAAGTTAGAGGGAAAAAATACTTTTTACAATTTCGGAAGCGCATATCTTATCTACAACCATTGACATAAATTAAAAAGTTATTTTGAAAACTAGATTCTGAAAATTCATCGGATGATTGCAAAAATCTTTCTTACACTCGAGTTATCTGCATGGTCCGCGGGTCTTAGGATCGTTGCAAAGAACCCATTCATGTGATTATCCTACGATACTTGCACGAATTGCACAAAATATAACCGCCATTGTTAGAATGACAAGACAAGTAGGTGAATTCACCTACTTTATTTTCGGTGCTGTTGCTTCTTCTATAGTTTTCTTATATTCTTATAGTCGCTAGTTCAGTTAAATAGAACTGGCTAAATACTATTTGCACTCGCTCATCGAGGGTTCCGCACCATTAAAGGAAATGTATAAGAACTTACTTAGATATCTTCACGCTGTATCCTTAATTACTTATTTTCGTTAAGTTCATCTACTACCTCCAGAACAATAAAGTCTACCCGTTTATATTATACTGATGTCATAATTTTCTAATTATAACATCATTGCGATTGATCCATAAAACATTTAACACCGCATAACTAAGATCGTTAGTAAAGGATTTTCCCTCGTATCTAAAAATCGTGCTGGTTAGATACAACGTTTTATTTTTCATGTTAGTTTTATGTAGGTAAATACTACAATTTAATAACGAGGACTCTATTTTGGATTTATTGCTTATTGTTAGCAAATTTCGCAGATAAGAGAGAGAGAAGTGTGTTTTTTTATGTATTTTTCATCATAAATCAAAAATTATACAGCATAAAAGGAAACAAAGATATATCTTATAATGTGCAAATGAAGTCGATTCAAATGATACCCTGAACCCACTTTAAAACTGTCGATACCCTATACAGTAATTTTTTTAAATATTCATTTTTCGCAGTAAAAGTTGGCAGGCGTTATTAAAGACTAACATTCTCGTATTTGCGACGAACGGACAGACGTACGAACGTTATTGAAGGGTTCCTTTCGGCTATTACATTAAGGAACCCTAATTATCTAGTAAGACAAGTCTTAACTGTGAAATGAATGAGACACGCTTCCTTTTCCGTAGCCTCGCGCGTCGCCCGCGAGGCCGCACCGCCCGGTTACAGCGTTCCGTCCAGTGTAACACGGCCACCGTACCGGCCGCACGCGACAACGCACACCAGTTAGAGCCTTATGGGCTGAACTGCGAAGAGCGTTATAAAATATAGCACTCCTAGTGCTCTTATACCACCGCGATTCGTGGAAATCCCTCTTGGGAGTTGAGCGCGGTTCGGAAACTTATGAAGTTGCACTGTCCTTATTTTGGTACATTGTTCGACGACTTTGCAGTAACTTTAAGCTGGTGGTATCCCCAACGTGGACTCGTTGGTATCGATTTTTCTTTACACTTGTTTAGTAATGCTTTGTGCTAGCGTCACGATCACGAACGATAGCTGTTCGCCTTGCTTATAATAATAGAATGCGATAATAATGCAACAGTTAACGGCGAGGTTTAAGACTAGTTTTACTGCACCACATCGAGCAGAAACACAAAATATGTGATGAATTTTTAAAATTGTTAATTGTCTTCTACCTAAAATCTCAAACTTTGTTAATCAACACGTGTTTCGCCTCTAAAGGAACCATCTTTAAGAAAGTTTGGAAGTCAGATTTGATCAGCTAACTACCACTAAAAGCTTTATTTCGGTGCTAGTTAGCCGACCGAGTCTGATCTCTGGAATTCTTGACGACTTTTCATTGAGAAGCGAGAATTAAGAAGTGTTTCGATGAACAAGTTGAAATTTAGGGAGGAAAATAAATAAATATTACAATAATTCATCAAATTAAATAGATTTCACAGAACGTAACACATTAATGTACACATACATACCTTCACGCTGTATCCCTAACGGCGTAGTCAGAGAAGGCGGAGCGCCAAGCGTCGCGGTCCTTCTTGCGCTTCCTCAAATCTCATCATTCTCCTCGCACATTTTCGCCTAGATATGCGAGTGCTTTTAAACATACAGAGAGAGAGTGGTTGAGGAAGCCATGGAACACCAAGGCAGACTTATGAAGATCAAATAGCCAGAGTGTTAGCTGACGAAAATGTCAAAAGCACACATATGAATGTACACATACAATATATATAGAATATTCGTTCGCTCTGTTTATAATAGGAAAGTCTTAAAAATCAAAGAGCCCGAGTAGTAGCTCAGGGGAATGTCAAAAGCATTCGCATATCTTGGTTTAAACGTACAAAAATAATTATGTTTCAGGAAGTATGCAAGGATAGCAATTCTTGGTGCTCCGCCTACCCTGTCTGTTCTGTTCCCTGTGACAAATATAGCTCGTATAGTAATTTTTATGGTTCTGTAGCAAAATGTTAAAACGGAAAGCTATGGATGGATAGCCTGAATGTTCGCTGTCAGTCATTTTTCTCACACACTATTCGTCATCGTACAATTTGTACGGGTTATAGTAAGCGACAGGCCAAATGGTACTCTGCATTTTGTTTGATGATTAATTTGGACTTTTGGAGGCATGAATGCAAAGTAAAAAAAATTGAAGAATGCGGGGGTCATCATGTGGATTGTCAAGTGAAAGTTCCTTAAATCATTAACAAAATTTATAATACGCTGCTTTGAGTTAATTTTATAATTTTTTGCGAAAATACGTATCAAATTGTTGTCCTTCCACCTTACTCTAAAAATATAATTCACAAAAATCAGAACAAGATGTATATATTAAAGAAAAATGATCAGGATTATAAATACATTTTTTACATAAAAAAGGCTCCATAACAAGCTTTATTTTGCAGTTACACAAAGAGAAAGCTCTACAAAAAGCAACTGACATGGAACACTGGCTTAATTACGACTCACACTTGGTCTGTTTTTTACATAAGTGAACAGACCACAAATGAAAAGAGACATTTTGATTTGGATAAAATCTGGGACATCCATTTCTGACAATTTTATCTTCAAGCCATCTTTTGTAGCCAATATACACTATACATACGTATCTATATATAGCTCATTTAACAGGCACACGCATCAATACCCCAAATGCAGAAAGAGATGCATTCGAAATAACTTTAAATATGATAATACGACTATGAACATGTTGTTTATAGCTGTAAAAATATACTGTTCCATACTAAAATATTACCATTTCATTCAAAATACAGTAACTTGAAAATATATTATTACGCTATAAAATTATAATTATAATAGACTATAAAACAATTGAAATAATACATTATAATATTTTGAGCTATTAAATTACGACTCTGTATGCAGTTTATTTCAATGTATTCAGCTGTCATCCTAACAATGACATCTGCCCGTGATTTATGCGATCGAAGCAGTAAAAAAGAATTTGGTTATAACATTATTAGGTTTATTTACAATAGTTATAGTTAAACTTAGTAAAATTATGAGACCTAATAATTTAGAATTGCACACCTATATGATTAAACTTAGTAATAATTTTATAGAGAAACTATTACATACATATCTTCACGCTGTATCCCTAATGGGGTAGTCAGAGAGGACGGAGAGCCAAGCGTCGCGATCCTTACATACCTCTTTCGCTTCCTCAAATCTCATCTTTCTCATCACACATTTTCGTCTAGGTACGCGAGTGCTTTTGGCATTTCTGTTTGCTAACACTGGCTATTTGATCTTCTTAAGTCAGCCTTGGTCTTCCTTGTCTTCTTTTACCTCTCACTTTCGCTCTGTAGATTTTTTTCGTCAACCTTTCATCACTCACTCTTTCTAAGTGCCCGAACCATCTTAACATTCCTTTCTTCATTTTCACAATAAAACTGTCGTGCAACCCTGTTATACTGCGTATCTCTTCATTGATTATCCTGTCCGCAAGGATGACATATTATACTATTCGAAGAGATCACATTTCCACTGCATTTATCATACGTTCACTCAATTTCGGGCATATCTAGGCCTCACTACCGTACAAACTGGTAACTTTAACTAAAAGAAATTGCAGTTTGAATATTATATTATACCAGCTTTTGGCACTTCGTCAGCGTGATGGCCACTTACAACAAAGGTGATAGCATAAAATCTTCTCCACAAAAAATACACGTTACGTGCCGACTTTTATCGTGTTCGGTCAAACAGTATCGAAGTTTATAAAGATTTATTTTATATAGCTAACTAATCACCGCGATTACGTCCGCTTTTTTTTATTTTAAAATAGCCTGTGTCCTTCTCCCAAGTTTAATCTATCTTCATACCAAATTTCATCGCAATCGGAAGAACGGTATGGTAGCCCATAAAACAAACAAACATTGATTTTTATATATTAGATATGAAAGATTTCTTTTCTATAATATTTACTGAGTTAAAGACACGAGTAACAAAACTTATCCCAACCAAAAATCCCAACGATATTTACAAAAATATCTTCAATGTAAAAAACATATTATCGTGGCTGTTCCATAAAACTTATACACAACTGCTATTAATAAAAAAATATTTGACGTCGCAATACGCAATGCCAACGTTAGTAGATGTTCGTATATGAAATAACTGACTACTTATTATGCGGTGTAGCGTCTATCAATCCATCTATCCTTCTATTTATACTAAGACAGGCTAGTGTCTGTAGACAGATTATTTTGATAAAAACACATTATCTTCACGCTGTATCTCTCATGGATACACAAAGGGAATGGAGTGCCAAGCATCGTGGTCAGATTCTTTCATAGATTCTCAAGCCTTGCAATATTGCGTATCTCTTCAAGCGATCTATCCATATTGTTAGTTTCACATTAATTTTAATCACATAAATTATCCACGTGTGATATTTTGTAACATTTTAGTAACAAGAACGAGGGTAGAATGGATTTCCTACGTGTAGTGGCATAACAGCTTGATTTTGGTCTTGTAAGAGTCAGTTGTCGAGAAGTCGTCGAATAGTCAAGTACATAATAGTTGTGATAAAGAATCGATAGCGTGTTCATAGTGATCAGTGCTTCTGTTACATTTCATATTTAACAATATATAAAAATCAATTGCCTTGCGTTAGTCTCGCAAAAACTGGAAACCGGTCGATCGATTTTAATATTTTTTTTCGTTTTGTTCACCTCAATACTGGAGTGGTTTAAGAAATAAGAAAATTCAAAATAGTAATTTTGTATGTGAATTGTCACTTCATATCCAGGTGTATATATTATTTATACATGAAAATGTAACTTAACCTAATTCGAGAAAGCCATGGAAGAATTTTCGCGGACAAAGTCGCGGGTACATCTAGTACGTAATAATAATATTGGATGAGTATTCCAGACAATGATCAATTGTGTAACCCTAATCCGAGCTATACTATGAAGTACTATATTTTGCATAGGTACCAAGCAACGAACTGGAAGCGCTCTTAGTTATACCTGTACCACGAGACAATCCAGAAAATATCGTATCCCAAATTGGTATGATTGAAACCGTATCCGGGACCCTTATATAACAGAGCAAATGCATTACTGTACTAACGAACCAGTCATTGGTTTCTGTGATTCCAAATGCAAATAAAAAGAAGAAGTGTTTTTACATATTGGCGTATTATAATTTTCCGTTGCACGTTTTTATCGCCACGTATTTATCGTTCACGATGCTATGGGAAGTAAAATGTATGCAGTTGTATGGAGATGCTTTTATATTTCCGTGCACGATAACGTCATAACGTGAACGTTGAAAAAGCGTCTTTATCACCGACATAACAGGGAATCATTTCGCTTACCTATTGTATTTCGGACGTGACGTAAAAACGTGACGATAAAAACGTGCAACGATAAAATATAAAACCACCTATTGGCACAGCGCAGGAATCTGGTATGTAGGACATCTCAAAGCCTTTCAAAGAATAACCATCGCAGAAGTTTAAAAGCCTTACATAGTACAGTGTCATCCATTTCGCAATCCATCATACACTTCACTTCCCAAAATATAATTTTGTGAATTTTTACACATTACCGCAGCCGCAGAGCGCGTCACTAGTTTCATATAAAATTCAATGTCAAGTCCACATTGAACTAACAATACACCATTATATTAAACGTAACAACTAAGAGATGGTTAAATTATCGCACTGTCAACCAAAAAAGGTTGTCTATTTATTGTTATATTGTACTGACTCGGTTGTTATTTTGTGCAAAATTCATATTATGTCTATCTCTAAATAGCACAAAACAAACCCGCAAACCGTGATTATATATTCTCGTATTCTCGTATAACTTCTAAAAGTTCTAAGTAGTGTTGGTTTCACATTAATTTTAATCACGTAAATTACCCACATGTGATATTTTGTAACATTTTAGTAAGAATAACGACGGTAGAATGAATTTCTTGCGCGTAGTGGGGCTGCATATCTGATTTTGATCTTGTAAGAGTTCAGTTGTTGAGAAGCCGTCGAATAGTCAAACGTACATAATAGTTGTGATGAAGAATTGATAACGTGTTCATAATGATCAGTACTCCGGTTACATTTCATATTTAACCGTAGATTTGTAAGTAACACTTCAGAACGGCTAGACAGAATTATTATTTTTAATATTCATTAAAATCCGAGTAAGAAAAATTTTAAACGTGTCCCAGAGAATTGGATATATTCGGGAAAAGCTGATAGCGCTTTTTTCTATGAGATTTTTGTATAAACTCAAAACCATAACTCAGGAATAATAATATAATACCTAGTAAGCCACACAAACGCGTGCGCGGGCATAGATAGTAAGCCACTGAATATACAAAATATTTAATCAAAATAGGTCGAGCCATTTTTGAGTTTTTACGAGACTAACGCACGGCAGTTGTTTTTATACACTATATACAGCGTGTATATGAAAATAGAATATCTACTTAAACATTCTGTAGTGTACCGAGAATGGATCTTGATTACGCTTCAATAAAATATTATTATACAATAATAACAAAGATGCAGGTTAAGGAATGCTTAGAAAGAATGAGTGATGAAAGACTGACGAAGAAAATCTACAGAGCGAAAGTGAGTGGTAAAAGAAGCCAAGGAAGACCAAGGCTGACTTATGAAGATCAAATAGCCAGAGTGTTAGCAGATGGAAATGTCAAAAGCACCGCATACCTAGGCGAAAATGTGTGAAGAGAATGATGAGTTTTGAGAAAGCGAAAGAGGTGTGTAAGGACCGCGACTCCTGACGCTCCATCCTCTCTGACTATCTCGTTGGGGATACAGCGTGAAGATATGTTATGTTGTTATGTTATGCAGGTTAAAACACAATTTACTTCAGTTATGCTTAGTCCCCTTAACACGAAAAGTAAACACCGAAATTTAATTTTACCTAATTTCACAAATCCACAGAAATCTCCTTTATTTATGTAACGATAACGTTGATATTCCTGGGTATGTGGAAATAACGTGTTTTAAAGGATCAATTTGAGTTCACGACCGTAGCGATTTCTAAATATTGGTAAGGAACATAATGCATTATTTTTCAAGTTGGTTTTCATGATATTTCAATAACGGATGAAATTATTACGAAACAAAACCATATGTTCGGTTCAAAATCTGTAAGTTTATACGTTCCAATGTAAGAGAAATGGTAGTGGTAACACCTGAAAATTTAAATAGTCATAACTCTTAAACGGATACGTTTTCTTAGATAATTTTTTGTAACTACATACTAAAGTTATGCCCTTTCATCCATTACAGTAACTGTCCCGTTTTCATATACATCCTGTAGATGTATAACACATTCAGCAATCTATAGATGTCTATAAATATCGATATTTCGCAAGTATTTGTGCGAAGTCGACGCGGATCACTAGTATTGTGGATGGTAGGACCTTGTGAGGAAACCGTTTCGATCACTACTATTATCTTACTCAATAATGCTGTCGGTAAACAGCAGTTCTTGCCCTGTGTACTCTGATGTGGGGGGTAAGATAGCCGGTGAAACTGCCACAAAAGACACATCCCAGTCCCCAAGGTTGCCAAACGCAATTTTTTTGTGCCCTGATGTGAGGAGTAAAGCAGCTGATGAACTTTCTGGAACAAGTCACACATGTCAGTCCTTAGGGTTGCCAAACGCATTTGTTATGTGCCCTGGTGTGGGGCGTAGAGTAGGACAGCTGGTGAAATTTCTGGAACAAGAGACACATCTACTAAGATGTGTCTCTTTCTCAACCCTGTGGACCACCTTAGGGTTGTTAACGCATTTTTTGTAGCTAGAAATGCTTTCTTAGCAGCGATAAATGTCCATAGTCATCAGATCACTTGCCATTAGATGGATTGTTTGCTTGTTTGTCTTCTCTGTAATATAAAGAAAAGTTAGTGATACTGTTTTGCAGTATTGTTACCTATATTGTACATATGTTTGTATTTCGCCGAAATGCAAAGATATGAAACACAAAGTATAAACTGATCTATTGAATTAAGTCGATTAAAACAAAATTTAATTTGAAAACATTATTGCCACTCTGGCTATAAAATCGTAACAATGTAAAAAATGCTAACGATACAGAATAACAAAAAACGAATTTAACAAAAAATTAATTTACTTAGTACCTACTAGAAATAACTGTTAGCAATGAATATTAAAATGTAGTGTGAGTAGAGTAGATAAGATGCCCGCTGCGGATGTCACTGCCTGATCGCAAATGTAATGAATAATTTAACACTAGGCTAGAGTACACGTAAACGTGAATTAAATAAAAAATCGGTCAATTGCGAGTTGGACTAGCGCACCGAGAGTTCTCTACCTCCACACAATATATTTGTGTTATAGATTTACCAGAAAAAATATATTTTCTTTCATATAATTCGGAATCCTTAATGCGAGCCTGACTCACCCGTCGAATTTTATTATAAACGTTGAAGTTTTTTATACAAATAAAAAAAACAAACGAAAAATTTCGTTTGCTGCTAATTAATTAATGATTTCGGAATCCTTCACTGTGCGTGGTCCGACAGCTGGCTTTTATTTTTGTAAAAAATATTATTTTTAAATTACTTTAGACAAAAATTTCTTCGGTAAAGAAAAACATAAACTTTCACTTCAATAAAATGATGTGCATACTTCATTATTTATTACACTGCCTTCATTATAAGAGTAGGTAACCTCATTTAACCTGAGATATCATGAGACTGATCTTGGGTTCATTGTGCGTTAGTCATTATTTTACGGGCAAAAACTGATAACGTAGTTATAATATAATCGTTATACATATTGACAACCTGACAAATATATTTATACAAATATGTTACCGAGTAACCGAGGGCTAACCTAATAGACATACATAATGTACACACATACTGATACTCATACACATGATATGTATATATGTGTAAGAGCGAGAACTCGCGGATCGCGGCGCTTGTTAGAAGAACTAACGAAGTTGCTAGGGTTGTCACTCCATTGTATTAATTCATGACCTCTTTATTTAGTTTCCTGTCACTCCATTGTCTTAATTGATGACCTCTTTATTTAGTCATCTCTAGAACTATAAAGCGTATCTAATATCTAAGTTTATGCTATTATAAATTAGCTTTTATGCAATTACTTAAGAAGTTATTTTTCGTAAAATGCTGTTAAATATTTTTGAATAACTTGCCAATTTGCTTTTGATTGACATGTTTGGTTTCATTTTTATGGTTCGTTTTGAAATAAAAAAAAAAGAAACACAATAAGTATTTGTCGTAAACAGCTGAAATAAATTAGTAATAGTAGATAAATGGTGATCTAAAGATAGACATTAGCTTTAGATCTCGAAGTTTGACATTTGGGAGTTACTTTTCAAAGCTTAATCTTAAAGTGTATCAAATGAAAGATTTCGCTGACTCACAAATCCAAAAATGTATAATGTGATACTTACTTCGAGCAGATTTTTAAACACCTTTTCGATGACATGTGTGATTTGATAATTCTTGTCCTCCTTATTCGAAAAATATAGCTTAGAAAGTTCTTTAAAAAAATCATTAACATTAAATATAGAGTGTAAATTGATTGCAAATTGTCAGTGGGAGTGAATGGCTGAAGACTGGTGAGAGACATTTCGAGGAGTTACGAAAAATGAAACATGCGTTTTTTTTATCTTTCAACTAAGGTTCTTGAGTTGTTTTTCACAAATTACATTATGTAATTTAGTACACTCGCGGCGAGTTTGATATTATATTTACGACTTTATATCTATGATTTGGGTAGATTAGCGTCCAGTGAGTTGCGTGCGCGTGAGAGGAGTGGAAGCGGGGGAAAGTATGTAGTGTTGCCAATGTATTGAATAATTATTTTAAAATATATAAATACAATCGGCGTAGACATTGTCATAATCGTAATATTATAGATACTTTTTTACTTAAAAAGAGAGATCTACTATAAACTCTGTATCGCGGTTTGCGGTTGACGGTACGTAACACTAAATCTCCAAGTACGTCTTATATTTGGGCTGTACTGATTTTTAATTGCATAATGTTATGATTTATGACACAATTAGTAAACTTTGTTCAACTTTGCTATGGTTTCGTTTTCAAACATTTCCGTTGACGAGAACTTAACCATTTTGTTATATAACAATATCTAGTGGTATTCATCTTCAGCGCATTGAAATGCGATACTTTTTGCTTGAAAATAGCGTGTTTTGTATTAAATTCAGTGTATGTAAGCAAAAATGCGGACAAAAGCCAATCGACTTATATTATTTATTAGAGCTGACATGTGATAAATTCCTAAAATCTTTAGCTATTTTTCGCTCAAACTCCAAAAACCACCAATCGACACGTGTTTCGCCTCTCAACCAAGCATCCTCAGGAAATACCAAAGATAGGATTCGGTCAGCTAACCAGCACCGAATCAACAACTGAATCAGCTGCATGACTATTTCAGCCAATTGCCCCCCTACCCACACCAAAGAGTAAATTCGTTTAAATAGTCGTGCAGCTGATTCAGTTGTTGATGCGGTGCTGGTTAGCTGACCGAATCCTATCTCTGGTATATCCTGAGGATGCTTCGTTGAGAGGCGAAACACGTGTCGATTGGTGCTTTTTGGAGTTTGAGCGGAAAATAGCTAAAGATTTTAGGAATTTAACACATGAAATGGATTTCTGCAAAGTAACACCTGAGTCTATACAATATCTTAGAGCTGACATATTTAACATGTCAGCTAGTAGTTTGTATACAATTTTTTGTGTCTTAGATTTACACGAATATTAAATAATCATCAATCAATTAACCACCTGTGATAATTTTATGTTATTTCAACAACAAGAGGGATAAATTGTTGTCTGCATTAATGGGGCCGTATATAAGAGCGCAATTTTTCCGTTAAGTAAGTAGCCATCAAGAAGTTGTCAAGACAGTCGCAGAGCGGTAGTCTGAAGATAGTCGTTTAAAAACAGACGCGTATAAATCGTGTTTGAACAATGCGTGTACACCGTGCAAACGTATTTTGTAGTCCGATAGAGGCAGCAGTCAGAGTCAGATTAATTCTAACAACCGCCATATACCGTCTGTTATAAGTAACCTAATTGTGACTATTGTGATAATTGACTGAGGCGATTGGTATAATTTCATAAATCGAGTAAAAATGTGTTTTTACGTTTCCAATATGTGGCAACCCTATTATTACTAACCTACATCTGCGAGAAAAAGTATGAACAAGTCAAGGAATGAATCATCTCGTGGAAGTAAAAATTGAGGAACTAGAATATTTAACTCAATAGGTATTATACTGAGAGAACAAGTGATCCTTTTACTTTCAGTAGAACGAAAATATTTAAAGAAATAACATTGCGTTTAATAATGTACTATTTTAACATATAGCAATTATCATTATGATACATTTGACCCTTAAAAAATAGTTTTTAATTGTATTTTGCATGCAAATAAATATAAATACCTTCACACTATATCTCTATTCCCTAACGTCGTAGATCTTTTTCTTCAACCTCTATGCCTTGTCTGACTACCCCGTTAGTGATACAGCGTGACGATATGTATGTATGTTGTTTGTATGTATGTATTAAAAATATTATTCAAATAGCCAGTAAATGCAAGTGTAGAGAAGATTTTTTACACTATAATTTTGTCTCCTATCAAATAGTTCATTTTATTTTACAGCATATTTTTCCAATTATTGTATATTCATTTTTATTAAAATGGAACGTGGCACATGGAAAGAATGAGTAATGAAAGACTGACGAAAAAAATCTGTAGAGCAAAAGTGAGTGGTAAAAGAAACCAAAGAAGACCAAGGCTGACTTATGAAGATCAAATAGCTAGAGTGTTAGCCGACGGAAATGTCAAAAGCACTCGCATACCTAGGCGAAAATGTGTGACGAGAATGATGAGATTTGAGGAAGCAAATGAAGTATGTAAGGACCGCGACGCTTGGCGTTCCGACCTCTCTGACTACCCCGTTACGGATACGGCGTGAAGATATGTATGTTTGTATTAAAATGGCATATATTCAAAAAGTTTAATCCGACCCAGTTAATGATTCATAAGAAAGTAAAGTGTGCTATGTAGTTGCTTCTTTTATAAACTGTATAGCCTGTTCTGTTACTTGGAAACCATGCGAGCGCAGCTGTGTGAAAACGCTAGTAACTGTAATGTCTTCTGAAAACAATGCTTGATTCCTTACTAGTGTAGTATTCGTATGAATGTCGAGTATGTGTGTGTGTGTGTATCGATCTCGGTCAGTCACCCGCCATATTACCAACAACTTACACTTATTTTAGTACAATCGTCTACTTGCTGTTTTTATCCGACTACGGCATAGCTAAAAGAAGAGTAATGTACTTATTACTCATATTGACTAAACTATGCAGGGTAATTCTTTTATATGGAACAGTGTGGGCAAATATTAAACTGTAAGACTTAGAGCACTGCCGCTTTTAAAGACATTATTTTTCAATTATAAGTGAAACAGTGAACATTTTTTTGTCAAGCGTGAAATTTTTTGTCAAGCGTGAAATTTTTCCGGAAGTAGTAAATGTTTACATTTTTTTTATTTCGTAAATCGATCCAGTTTCATATCTTCATCAAATCATTGCAAGACATAAAAAAGCTAACCACTGGAAGTAGGTGGAATTCTGGAATTTGGAAAAAAATAGTTTATTACACTTTCTGAATAAATTAACTTCATAACGACAATTATATTTAAAAATACTTATAATTACATTCCAAGGGAATAGAAGCTATTTCTACAGCATTATTACATTTGTAAAGACATTTACATGTAATATTTTTCCAAAATTTACAGAGTTACGGTTTACATAGAAAACGATTTACAAAGAAAACTAGAATTCTTAATAAAATAAAATATCGTGTTGTGAACCTCTGACATGTTCAGAGATTCACAACATTTCGTAAATTTTTTGTAAAGTACTTCCGTTAATTCAAAACGTGATGCTTAGTGCTTAGTTATGTTCTAAACGCAGTATTTTAGTACAGCAAAAAGTAACGTTCAACGAGTTATTCCTGTACATGGTGTTCTAGTGAACATTAGACATAGTATGTTACGTACTTATGTTGGTTTTATAAAACTCCAAAAATGACGATAATAACCATTTTATGAAAATCATCGGAAATCTCTGTACGCAAATTGAACTCTCACTAGACTATTAATACCGTATATTGCTTCCATCAAATTTCGCATCCTGTATTAATTCTTATAACTTAAGTTATTGGCAGTTGAAGGTCCTTATTCGACCTTACGTACGTTCGTGCGTCAACACTTAAGTTTATTAAGGGCAATGTCTAATCGTATGATCGAGGAGGTGGGCAGAATGGGGGAGAGGGGAAATTGCGGTTTCTTTGTACTAGACCTGTCTACGTATACAAGTTTTTATGTTGTTAGAAAAAGCTTTTAAGTCCTGTAAGATCGTGTCGTTTTTGTAGTAGAAGTATAGGAAATCAGTAATGTAAGAACCGCTTTTAAGATATGCACCCTTAGAATGAAACTGTGGGGATCAGCGGGGCATATTATCTCGATTTTTATTTTACAAAAAAGAGCGATATGTGCCATCTACAGTTGAATGCACGAGAATCACTAAGAGATCGTTTTAAAGACATTGATGTCCTCACCTTGCCGTCCTTATACATCTTTGAAATAATTATGTATACGAGGAAAAATATAGATCTATTTATAAAGAAAGGCGATATTGGTGGTATGGAAACCCGAGGTCGTCATAAATTGGTTACCAAAATTTAAATTACATAAGTCAAATGTTTAATTTATGGTAACTGCATTCGTTTTTATAATAAAGTTCCTCAAGAAGTCACTCAATTAACAGAAAGTATTGGTTATAAAACGAACATTGATTGGACAAGCATACTATAAAATAAACGATTTCGTTGAAGATAAAACAGTAGTCTGGAAATGATCTTCTCTGCACATGCATTTACTGGCTCTCTAAATATTTTATTTTAATAAACCTTTCGTAAAATGATGTTGAAAAAATGATACCTGCCTGAGTTTCTTGTCGGTTCTTCTCAGTGAACAGGTTTTCTTTTCTCTTCTCTTTGAACCGAACTAAAATAGATTTGACGTTCAAAAATACCTTGTAATTGGGTTTACTTGAATAAATTGATATGACTTTGATTTTGAAGCTGACCTAATCCAAAATTTCAGAAATTATGACTTGTAATATTAAACTTATCCTACCTACTACTTAAAAATATAATATGAACCTACCTATCTGTCCGCCACATTAGCCACAATCTTAAGAATATTTAAACATGCATTCGTGAAAAATCCATTTTATTATTTTAATAGAATTCATTGCTGCAACTTGCCAAAACAAAATCTCACAATTTTGAGTTACGTCAGTTTCATTTTAAAGGTGCGATTTGTTGGAAAATGGAACACTTGTCGAATCAAGAATCATCTCAATGTCTGTCTTCTGTCCGATACAGTGGTTTTTCTGGAATACTTTTTGACGCAAATATACTGTAATTATCTCTAAAAACAAGGAGGTTAAAATATTTTTTGCGAGGTTATATTTGAGGTGCTAGGTATCAAATGAATTTTCTTTGTCACGAATTGAAAAATATATAACATACTATATAGTTGTTTAAGTTTTTTTTGAATATTCTCTTCAAAAAAATTACATAGTAAACGTAAGTACATAGTTGTTCATGTTTTTACCCGATTGCGAAAGAGGGTTATGTTTTTCGAGTGTATGTATGTATGTGAGTATGTATGTATGTATGTCCATTTTTTTGGTACTCTTTGTAGCCTAAACGGCTTGACGAATTTTAGCATATGAGGTGTCATTAAATTTGTTATAGTTGTGGGAATGACATAGGGTATAAAATGTCAAAATAGCGCCCGAGGAAAAGAAAGTAGAGAGAGAAAAGTATAACAATATAAGTATCGAAGGGAAGGTAATAAATAGCCAATTCTAAATATATAATAACTAATAAAAATTGTGAAATGCGGTCGGGTTTTTTGTTTTTTAAATAATTTAGTCTCGTTTCGAAAAATCTTTAAAAAAAATATTATAATAGGTACCTACATAATGTAGAATTAAAATATAATGTAAACTAATGTTATGAACAGATAAAGTTTGTAAATTTGGATGTTGGAGGTAATCTCCGAAACTGCGATTTTCAAAACACATGCGATTTCAAAAATTCTTTTACCAATATTTAGAATGGACCTTCAGAGTTCACACATCTTCAGGAAACACCTGTTGTTTAAGTAGAACTAATTTTGTCAAAATATAACTAAAATACATTATATTCATGATATATAATAGTGAAATTAGAATCGAACAATAGATTTCTTTCTCGTATATAAAATAATATATTATAAGCTCATGTCATTCAATTCTGTGATTATAACTGATGCATCTTGGATGCCGCATTATAATACGCGTGTCGTTCGCTCGCTCTGTTGCCGTATTTCTCTGCTCTGGTTATACACATGTTCTTCCTGCTAGGGTTGCCAACCTGTGCTTTAAGTATTTATTTTCAAACCAAATAAATTTCATAATTAATTTGCCTGATGGTGAGAAACTTCGTATGTTTGTCTTCTAATTAGATTTGATGAAGAAATACCTAATTTTAATGATTATCAATGATGGTATGCATGGAATATTCGGAATAACTCTTTTTTTTCATTACAGATATTACGCTTAGCATTTTTTTTAATACCCGTAATAGGATTTCTGTTTCCGTACAGTTTTATGTTATAAGCTTGTTTAGATGAACAGATAATGTTTTCAGTTAGATAAAACATGCATTTTCGCAGGTAATAATAAATGAACTGACTTCAAAATTGGTGAAAATGTGAACGAAAATGCTATTGTTCACATTTTCAATTTGCGAACGAAACACTGAGTGCTTTTCTTCCAGTTTTGAACGAATTACTAAAAAAATCGTTGCCAGCCCTATCGCTACAAATAAAAGTGTCTGGGAGACACCGTTGTGGCGTTGGTTCTTGGTTTGTTTATAAATAGCGTGTGAGTCACTCGCCCTCGGCCCTACGGGCGAACCAACAGTGCTAATACATGGCCAAGTTCATCACACCAGTAGCGTTAAAAAACAGTTTATAACACGATACATTATTCAGTCTTTGGCTATTGTATCAACTACTGAATCATTACTGCGCCATTCGTTTCTCAGTAACCAAAAAAATCAAAATCTGTATCTTTTTTATACCCGATTACATCAAAACGAAAAAGGAAGCTATGCCTTTAGCAGCGTGTCTTTGTAGGTTCATTTGCGCCCTCATAGTGCCGAAACTGATCAATTTTAATATATGAAGCTTCATCTCGTCTCTATTATGTTACTTTTTGAAGAATTCAATCTGACGTCTGCACTGGATTCTTTCCGCAATATTGCGCACATTGATTTTCCAATCAGTTTTGTTTTCAATGAAGTCGCTAATTTTGTAGTATACTTTTCCAAGCATACGATAATACAAAATTAGCGATTTCATAGAAAAGAAAACAATGGTCTACGAAAATCCTCTCTACACATGCATTTACGGGCTTTATGAATCCTGTATTTTAAACAACTATTGTAGAATGACGTTGTAGAAATTATATCTGACTGAGTTTCTTGTCGGTTCTTCTCAGTTCTCAGGTTTTCTTTTCAAACCGAAGTAAGTAGATTTGACGTTAAAAAAACTTTGCAATTGAATTTACTTGAATAAATTGATTTGACTGCGACATCCCACTCTATGCACTTTACAAGCACCACGATCACGGATTAACCCACGGTAAGGACCTGTTCATTTCTGTTGAATAATGAATACAAACCGTGAAGTCCAGTAATAGTATTTATAACCAACTTAAAAAAAGGAGGAGGTTCTCAATTCAGTTGTATTTTTTTTTATGTTTGTTACCTCAGAACTTCGTCATTTATGAACAGATTTGAAAAATTCTTTTTTATTTGAAAGGATATACTTCAGATTGGTCCCATTGATTTTTCACTAGTCAATACTAGTAGTAGTACTACCACAGATTAATTAGTTACTAAGTACTACAAAGCTCCAATGAGCTTAGATTTCGAAGATTTCAAATATCACAAACTTCTTATAACCTTTATTATTTATATTGATGATTCGCTTGTCTTTTTTTGCGCTCCAGAATTAGAAAAGAAATTAATTGTAAGTCAAGTCAACAAATTAATAAAAAAATTAAACTGACTAAAAAAAATCACTGAAAAGTATGAAATAACTATCCTTTACTAATAAAAACTCAAGTACAAAAATAACTTTATAAATACGATACAAACGCCTATATCATTAAATTTGACAGTTATTGAAGTCGGTCCCAAACAGAAAGTCTATTAGTTTAGTAGGAAGGTAGGAGTAACAAACGAACATATATATTTTTATTTATATAGCTTATAGCCTTCGTTACTTAAAGTTTACAGGAAAAATATCGTCTTGCAATTTGCGCGGGAAATCAAGTTGCTATGTACTTTCTATATTTTCCTCTTCGCTCAAATTGCCTGATTATCTGATTGGATAACTTCCTATTGGCATTCAGCTGTATTTATCGGCCGTGACAGTGACGAGAGCGGCGGCGCCTTTTTATTTACAAACAAGAAACTAACAAAAAATTGACGGTAGTCTGGTAATCTATTATTTATACATCTTGAAAGAAACGAAAATCGATCGAGATTATTTCTTGGGTCCAGTTGTTACTGATAATTCCAGATTCTGGATATAAATTGCGCAAACGCAAAATGAAGTTTGTAATAACGCTTTTGACTATCTAAAAAAACTCAGACCAAATAAAAAAAGGAAGAGAAACTCCGCCGCGAACAACACAGCGAGGCAGGCAAAACTATGCCTCGCCAACGTACTTATTACTTACAAAACAACACGCTCAATCGCAATCAAACTACGCTTATAGCACTATTAATTTCAGCTAGGCCGTTAGAGGAGCGTGACGTCATTATAAAACAAGTACAGGAACCAGTATTCGGAAAATAAAAAGCAAGATGGAAATAAATAACTTAGAATCCCATAAAACCCTTAGATTTTTCAAAAAATCGAAATAAATTCTGTTTGGAACATCTAACCTCAACAACTGTTGCATTAGTGGGTATTATAATTATTCCGATTATTGAGTAAGTAAGGTTACATGTAAGGTTACTTATTTCCTTGTTTGTTTTACTACAACTATGTAAGGCCCGAGCAAATACTAATACTGCTATAAAATTATTATTATTTATTGTACGGTAGTGAGGCCTGGATATGCCCGAAATCGAGTGAAAGTAAGATAAATGCAGTAGAAATGCAATCTCTTAGAAATATATGCGGTGTAACCGTTGCGGACAGGATAAGCAATGAAGAGATACGCAGTATGACAGGGCAGCACGACAGTGATATTGTAAAAATGAAGAAAGGAATGCTTAGATGGTTCGGGCACATGGAAAGAATGAGTGATGAAACTCTGACGAAGAAAATCTATAGAACAAAAATGAGTGGTAAAAGAAACCAAGGAAGACCAACGCTGACTTATGAAGGTCAAATATCCAGAGTGTTAGCAATGGAAATGACAAAAGCACTTGCATACGTAGGCGAAAATGTGTGAGGAGAATGATGAGATTTGAGGAAGCGAAAGAAGTAAGTAAGCACCACGACGCTTGGCGCTCCGTCCTCTCTGACTACGCCGTTAGAGATACGGCGTCAAGATATGTATGTATGTATTTGCTCTTAGTATTTACAATGCTCTATACGCTACAGAGTCATGCATTTTTTTCAAGTTTTCAGTGTATGAGAACACGAATAAATCGAATTTTCCCAGAACTGAGACAACTAGATCTATTTGTCGCCCCCATGAACCCCTATATTGTAAACATTGAAATCGTTACGAGCCGTTTTCGAGAACGCAATTATAAATATTGCTCATATTATAGGATATTACTGTGTTAAAAATGAAAAAACAGTTTGTAAAATACAACAATTGCGATGGGCAAGTGATGTGTTATTTATGAGAGAGAAAAAAGCCGATCAAAATACAGATGTAAATAGAAGGACGTCAAACGAAGTGTCAGGAAGATGACGTCAAAGAACAGCCGGTGCAGATTAGATTTGGACGACGCGAGGCAAATTCAGAAATATTGCATGTGTTTAGTTGACTGTTCTTAGGCTACCCGCAAACACACAATACTATTGTCAATAGGTAAATTATTGTCAATAATATTTCGTGTGTGCGGGTAGGCTTAAACTGTGACAATTTTGGATCAAGAACAAAATGGACGGACTATTCGTTCTAAGAGCGAGTCCGGTTCTTGTTGACTGACTTTCTGGACTTCTACTAATGTAGGTGATAGAGAAGAGTCACAATACAACAGTACACAACTAACAACATAAACATATTCTGTGCATTGTATTAAAATGATTTAAAATTTCGAATACGCGGGTACACTTGTAAAAAAACCTCAATTAAATCGTCCTAGAAAAACTACTTGAATATATTGTGAAAAAAAGAATTATTGGGTTTTAAAATTCAGCGATGAGCATAGAGTAGATAAGCTTAAGAGATGGCGCTACAGAGTTGCTCACATCACAATCTCACAGTATCATTTCCTAGCGCTACGAGTGATAAATACGGAATTTATCCTCACTCTGTTCTCTACTTGAGTTTCAAAGTGAATAATTGCTACATTTTCCTATTATTCCTAATATTTTGTGCAATTTTGTTCATAATTACTAAATTTTTCTTGTTAATTAAGTTGTTATGATATAAGCAAGTAGCCTATTAAAAATCTGAATTCACGAATAGCAGAAAATAAATTACTTTTCGAAAACATTGGGTAAACAGAAGTAAAGGCCTACTTTAATTAACTTTTTATGTGCATGAAGTCGCAAACAAGAACTAGTATAGCAACTGTATAATAAGAGAGCAAACAAGCAAGTGTTTCACGCAAGATACGCGTAACTCGTTGATTAGTTTGCTCTACTTACTAAATCGCTAAAGATGGCGGCGGAAGACACACATAGGGGAGAATGTGGGTACTTGATAGCGTTGAATATAAATTTACTCAGGTTTTGACTAAAAGGGGCGGAATGAAAGGCAAGTTAAACACAAAACAAAAAATTCCTACCACAGAATAATCTAGAGTGATTTCTGAATTCTTAAAAACTGCAGCTTTCGAACTGTTAGATATTCAGAATTAGTTTTTTTACACGAACAAAAATAAACGGTTTAGCGCGAGGTTGTCTCGCGCTCAGAAGATTCTGTACGATATGCTTTTTGTTGATACGCCATATCTCATAAAACTTCATGAAAATTAACAATTGAGACATCATTTTAATGATTATATTCCCGTTAATGACGAAAAACAAACAAATAGAATAAAATTAGTTTTCATTAAGAACTTTATTTTTTTCATCCATCTGCCATCAGCGCCATCTGTTGATAATTTGTTTACCTGACATCGACGACAGCTGTCAGTGACTGATCGCGTTGTAGAAGTTTGTAGAAAATGAACGTCTACATTTGTTTTCTAATTATCTGTAGGACCTAGCTAAGTCTTTCGTTATATTTTTTCTTTAAATTTTAGATAAGTTTTGATATTCCTTAATATTTGTAAAATTATAGACCCAGTATCGTATGAAGATAGAGTAGCGTTTAAGAATCCAGTTATTTCTTCGTCTTTTATATATATTCTCTTATGTATGTTTAAAAATGTTAGCTAGTACAAAATATGTGGCTAAGACATGCGGTACTGCCAAATTTTAAGCTTGCACGTCAAACAATTTTTGAGCAAATCTACTACAACGGACAAATGGACGAATGCATGAGTCATCTTATGAAGGCTCCGTTTCCTTTTATGGTACAGAATCAGTTGATATTTAAGCTGTTAATAACAGGCATAAAAAAATTAATATTAATAAATATTTGGCTCGTTGGCGTAGTGACAGATCATCTAATTTTCAATCCGGGGTCATCGGTTCAATCGCCAGACAGATCAATTTAGACAACGAACTTTTCTGAATTGGCTTGTAGTCTCGGAGTTACTGGAACCTCCCCCAGCTCGTTGAGTGGTACGAATAGTACAAGCCTGGTGTTTAATTTGGTGTCACGCAATTCGTCTGGAGTATTATTATTTTTCCCAAACAAACATACAAACAGCAAAGAAACGCCGTCGAAATTATAACTTTTGGTGTGGTAGAGCCATGCGGCATTGCAGCACGAATTGGGCCCACTCGCCCGGTGCAATACCACCATCTCACAGAATATCGGCGTGAAATAACAGCATCTATTGCTGTTGTGTTTCGTTCAATTAGTGAAAGTGCCGGTGGCCCATCTCCCCTTCCCCACCTTTTCTTAAAAGACAGCAACGCACCCATAATTCTCCGGACGTTGCGGGTGTCAATGGGCGCCGGTGATCACTTTCCATCAAGTGACTCGCTCTTGCTCTCTCTTTTATAAATAAATACACTTCTCTGTCCAGGAATTTTCTGCGCAGTACAAAATAACAACAAACGTATTTCCTCACCTGACTCCATTCTTTATTCAACTAATTTTTGTAAAATTTCTTTCATACCTACTTTCATTTAGCCTAAAATATGTTATGAAAATTCGTTATCAGTTATGAAGATCAAGCCGATCAATTATTAGCTGACGAAAATGTCAAAACTCTCACATACTTCGGCGAAAGTGTGTAAAAAGATTAAAATTTGAATATGTGAATGTATAAAAACCGTTTAGCGTTCCTTTCTCTTTATCTATCCCGTCTTAGATAATGCTTAACAATAAGTATGTATATATTTCTTCGCAGAAGCGTAGACAAAACACATTTCATATTTATGAACTTTAAACAGACCGTTATATACACATCATTTTGTTAACAATTGCGTTTTTGAAGCCCGCATAAAACAAATATGTAAATTAAGTGAAAATACAAAAACCGTAACCACGGTTAGGGTTGTCTAAAAGTCGCCAACAATTAAAATTCACAATTATTAGAACAATAGGCAATTTAGTTTAGAACATAAATCTAAAGCCGTAATCTACAGAAGCCAATAATTACGTTTGAAAGAGATCTCTTCCAGCATACTTCGTTAAGAAAACGTTTGAGGGTACTGCGTGCTTATAAAAAATATGTATGTATATGTAAAATAATTATTAGGTAATACAAAATAAGAAGATAAATTAGGTAATACAAGGCTAACTTATGAAAATCAAGCTAGAGTATTAGCTAACTGAAATGTCCAAAGCACTGGCACAACTTGTGTGAGAACAATGATGAGATTTGAGGAAGCGAAGGAAGTACGTAAGGGCTTGGTACTCCATCCTCTCTGACTATCCCGTACCGTAATTTCCGATTTACATTGGTCAAGTGTTTAGTAAGCTAGATAAGTACAGTACGAAGTACAGTGATGTAAACCGATAGGACAGTAACGAGTCAACTGGCTTGCAAGCTGCCTTGCAAGTGGATCCAAACAGTATTGCTGTTTATTTTTTGTGTAAGGGCACCTTTATTCGACACGAATTTCTTCGCCCCGAAACAACGCGGTCGCCGCGCGGCCGCCACGCGGTCGCTAAGCGGACGCCGCAAAATAGAGCAAATTACACTATACAGAATGTTTTTTTTATAGTATGGAGAAATCCGAATCTATAAAAGATGCAGGGGAACTGTCTCAGAAACTAATTGGTATTTTTTTGTGACAACAATTTTATCATTTTCATTGTATGAGATTTCCATAAAAATTAGCAAAATCAGTAAAAAAAAGTTTTAACGTGGATCGACTCAGTTTTATGTAAGCATCATTTCATTCTATCTGAAGAAATCTGAACAGCAGAAGTTAGTAAAATTTGATAAAATATTTTTTCATACAATACTATCCAGAGAAGATACAAAGAAACCATCTTAGGTATCATTTAGTCCTTTTTTTGAAAACCATTTCGGCATTACAAATTTTTTGGTCAAGCGTGCGTGCAAGCCATAAAAGTTAGTAAAATTGTCTATTTCTTTTTCTAATGCAGATTGACTCGGTTTCACATAAACGTAATTTTATTGTATGGGACGAAAAAAATCTGGACAGCAGAAGTTGGTCAAATTTAATGAAAATTTTTCATGCAATAGATGATTTCAATGTAATAAATTATAGTCAAATTACTAGGAAACAATTCATTCAAACTTTCGTAGGCTAAAAAAGTGTTCCACATTTGAATTTCATGTAAGACGTATCGACATGAAATTCAGCTATGGAACACTTTGAATGAATTGTTCCCGAGTAAGTAGACTATAATTTAGTATATTGAATTCTTCTGTGGTATGAAAAAAAATTTCATTAAATTTGAGCAACTTCTGCTGTCTAGATTTATTTCGCACGATACGATGAAATGACACTTACGTGAAACAGAGTCGATCTGCATTAAAAAAAAAATTTGCCCATTTTACTAATTTTTAAGGACATCTCACGCTTTACCAAAAAATTTATAATGCCAAATATGTTGTCACGAAAAAAGACCGAATAGTTCCTAAGACAGTTCCCTTGTATCTCTTATGCCGGGCAAGCTGGCCCAATTCGTGCTGCAATACAGCATGGCTCTACCATTTCCAAAAACTACTACTTGACGACTACTACGCAAAGACTAAAGTCAGACTCTTATGCAAAGCCTTATTAATACGTACACTACCTATTTTAACCCTATTTTGGCTATTAAAATGTTACAAAATGGTCATAAATGGCTAATTGACGTGATTAAAATTGTATTGCAGGTTCTGTGGACTGCAAGGCGTCATCTCCAGCTTTACAACAGGCGTTGGCTACCATCAGAGAGGCCTGGACTGAACCCCGATCGCTACTGGACAGCTGGTCAGTACATACAAAAGAGCTATATAGGAGCTATAGAAATAGCAAACAAACTACAACTCAAAATCTTTAAAATAAATAGATTTCTCTGTAAATTTGCTACTGTTGATATTCATGACATGCACTTTAAAATTAATGGTCTCCGCAGTAAATTTACTAGTTTTATCCAAAATTAACAGTTTCGCTATAAAATTTTGTGTCCAACTTTGATCACTGAAAATTTAATGTAGTTTAATGGTAATAATATACTTGGGAAGTATTTGTGAAGTCAAATACAGGCTTAAGTTTAGATTGTTTCACGTTGGGTAAAATTTTACAAAATTCTTTTGAAAATTATTTAATTGAATTATTAAACATTCGATACAAGTATTTAAGATTTAAAGTACCACTTTACAAGTTTGAATTTTTTACGGTATTAATTTAGTAATTTCTATACGAACACTCTTTTAGGTTTGATTATGTTAGGTATTTTTACCACAACGCGCGAGCCGAGCAAGCGAAGCGAGCGTGCCGCGGCAGCGGCCGGCGATGCGCCAGATCAGAATCCGCTTCATATATGGAGCGGTATTATATAAATAGTAGATCGCATTCTGAGGAGGTAGTTGAGGTCGTGAAATTTAATCTTGAAACATATCTATTCCCCTCCATCTCTTTTCATTTTTTGCTGTTGGTTTATCTATATATAGCAATCTTATATACATATACAAGTCTAGTAGGTTATTTCCAAGAGTTAGAAAGAGACGAAAATGAAATGTTAGTGATCAAAGGTTACTTGAGGTTATACAATTTGTCTTCAACTACCTCTTCGGAGTACGGTATCCAGCTAGATTCAAAGATTGGATACGATTCATTTCTATTAGTTCGTTTTTTAGTTTTTCTTTTTTAATTTTAGGTATATATTTGTTAGGTATATATTGTTTGTTGTT
Source organism: Zeuzera pyrina (assembly GCA_907165235.1). Classification (NCBI taxonomy): domain Eukaryota; kingdom Metazoa; phylum Arthropoda; class Insecta; order Lepidoptera; family Cossidae; genus Zeuzera; species Zeuzera pyrina. The sequence continues at coordinate 19,035,000 of OU015638.1, read as the reverse complement.
AATTCTCATACGCTATTGGATCAATAAAAAGGAATAAGTGAATGATAATGCGTGAAACGAAACTTTACGGCGAATGTCATTGTTAGAATGACAGTTTGAAAAGTTTGTTCTCTAATTTTAAATACATTAATAATACAAGCTGTTAATTTAAACAATTTCAATTTTTTTTACAGGCTATAAATATTTTATATAATCAATTATTTTTTTTATGCTAATATCTTTTAAATGAAGGAGTAACATTTTAATGTACAACATTATATTTTTTATTAGTAATTCATAGTAATTTTGTCTATATTTTCATCAATTTTGAAGTGCCATTAAATACATCAAAATATAAAACAACCGAGAACTTGTTACATCCACCCACAGACATACAATAATGTCCTTATAATTCATATTCAATATCATTATCTATTAATTTATATGTATACTAGCTCTACCCGCGACTTCGTCTGCGTGGAAATGTTTTCCTGGCTTTTCCGGCTTAGATTAGATTACATGTATATGTATTTTATATGTACAAAGATTGTTTTTGAAAAAAGCCTACGTCTAGCTTACGTCTGCCTCCGGGCACATACTATCTTAATATAACCAAATTTCATCATAATTTGTTCAGAGGTTTAACTTTTTCCATTCAAAGTTTTATCACCCCTTTTTATCCCTTTATGGGTAGATTTTCGATAAAAAGTAGCCTATCTTTTATGCAATCACATATTATTACTGTGTACTACTTCTCATTCTTGAGTTATAAAAAAACATACAGACAGACAAAAATTTTAAAAACGTAGAATCAAAGTCAGTGAATCATAAAATAACTATTTACAGACAGAAGCTATAGATTTATATAGTAGTATAGATAACATAGATACTGGCTTTTGTCTGCAATGTTTAACCTAATAAAATAATACTGATAATACTTTAAAAATATAATTTAAGAGTCCATTTAGTTCCCAGTTAAATACGTATATTTTAAAACATGCGAAACTACTTGACCTACAGAAACATTCTGCGATCTATTTTAAATTACTTTTCATTTACGATATTGTAACACTTGACGTACTAAGGGAAAATCGCTCCTCCTAAAATCTGAACAATTCCTCTCAAAATTATTCAGTTGCAATTATTAAATTGTCGATACTAACGTGCACTTACATGGAACATGAAATTTCAAATTGAAATTGAACTTCATTCAATGTATCTATTAATTTTAACCTCAAATCTCATTAAAATATTCAATTTTATTTATTTTACCATCAAATATATTACCAATTCGGAAAAAACTTATGCACAGAACACCAACAAGAGTTGAGTCAGATGAGAAGCAGAGATTGATCGTAAATCTGACGGTGTTTTCTTTTGGTTGATATTTCAAAGCTCATCGGCGTATATTATTTAAGATAACATCAAGTACGATTATTTAACTCTTAATAAAATGCTTTATATTTTGCGTCATATCTTACAGTTGCGAACAAAAAACCAAACTATATTTATTGCGTTAGTCTTGGATGATTATTTCTGAATTTGTTTATCTCTGACCTTTCCGGAAATAATAAAGTTATCTTAACTTTGATGTTAAAAACGTGATACTCATCGGTGATTAAATTAAATCATTTCTATTGACTTCCAGTCCTTGAAAGAGAGGATATTCGATGGAACTGTCTGACAAGGGGGAAGTATTCGCCTTTCTCGCCCTAGATACAGCCATCAACAAATAGATTTACTTACAAGCGTATCGGATTAGATTAGACTGAATTAGCAATGGGTAAATGCACTCGAAACACGAAGATACAGATGCCTGTTAGCTATGAATGGGTTCTTTGTTTAACATGACACCATTTCATCTGATTAAAAGGATTAATTAAATTTTGATGTTACGTTTTGCGCATTATAATTTATAACGCTGTGTTTCGCAATATCTTTTATTTTTGTGTTTATCAAAATTTCAAGAAATTATAGTTTTAGCAGAATCATTGGCGTCTGTCTGTCTGCTACAAACGTTTTTAATAGAGACTATATAAAAAGCTAAAATGTGGAACAATTGTATAAAGCAGAGGCCTCAAGGGAACCACAGTTATGAATGCAGAAATTAAGTTTTGACTTTAGGTTTTTACGTTGAGAGTTTTTCTTCAGTTTTGACTTTGGGAGTTAGTTTTGTGAGTTATAAATAGACCGTTAATCTACTTTTTTGGGGATCAAACGTGTGTAATTTGAAATGACAATTCCATGTCATAAATTTAAAAATACATGGCATTGCGTCACTTTTATTTCACTCATTGTCGAAAAAGCTCACAATAATTTGCTGCGCCTATCTTAAAAGCAAAATAGAATCTCTCGCAAAATAAAATATTACTTTAAAAAATGAAAACAATCATGAGGTTTGAGAATAAGTTGCAGATTACTGGCAAATCATCAAGCTTTTATTACACAAAATGTAACCTCTGAGACTGAGACTTAAATGAACAGGAATTTCCTTATTTTAGAGTTAGGGCGCTGGCTTGCACCATCTATTTAAATTCGATTTAAAGATTTGACATCTCGCTTGCACCAATTATTTAATAGCTGGTGCAAGCGAGATGTCAGATCTAAGGATTTATTTACTATCTATTTAGATATAGGACTTAGGTTGGCTTACACCAACACCAATTATTTAAACTCGATTTAAAAATACATGGCATTGCGTCATAATCTACATAAATAAAAATCAATTGCCTCGTGTATGACGGAGCATCACTAGAGAACGACTCGATTGATTTGACTGATTTATTCTTTGTTGCGTTCGTAATTGTCTGAACAGGGTTTGTATGAAAGAAAATCTTTGGAAAATACACGGATAAAGCAGGAAATTTGGATGTTATTTTTATATGGAAATCTCATAAACAAAATGTCCAAAATGGCGTCACAGCTTGGTGTTCAGTTTCCCACTGGTGCGAGGCCGAGGCGAGTTGCTAGTTAGTTTTAAAAAAACAGATACGCAGTAATTTATCCTGTTAATCCAATTACTGTCATTGTATCTGTTAGTGTTATTATTAAAATGAAGAAAGGAATGCTTAGATGGTTCGGGCACATGGAAAGAATGAGTGATGAAAGACTGACGAAGAAAATCTACAGAACGAAAGTGAGTAGTAAAAAGGCAAAGGAAGACCAACACTGACTTACGAGGATCAAATAGCCAGAGCGTTGGCTGACGGAAATGCCAAAAGCACTCGCATACCTAGGCAAAAATGTGTGAGGAGAATGATGAGATTTGAGGAAGCGAAAGAAGTACCGGTTTAATTCGTGCTGCAATACGGCATGACTCTACCAAATCATAAGGAACTAGAATGGTTTTTTAAACATTATAAATCGCACACTTTGTAGCATAAAGCGAATTTAAAATGTAATTTAATGTGTAAAGTAAAAGTAAGCTCTTTCATACGATACCCATTTTTTTTTTCCGTCAGGAAATGCTTTATGCATTCCGTCCCGCCTGGGGGAGGCGGTGGGATATGTGGGACTCCTCGGCTGATAGTGCGAAGCCGAGTATACCCACTAAAACCTGACGGTGTTCCTCCGGGGCGCCTGATGCCGGGGCACTGGGGACGCGTTTTGCACTCTACCACGTGCCCCGGCGGCGATGCCCAGCGCGTTTGATGCGCCGGGCTCATCCCGTTATGGGCAGGAGGGTGGAGCCGCTCCTGCCCTATTTGTTTACTGCGTGGGAGGCGCGCGGGAACACCACGCGCGCCCTCCCGGGGCTATTTAGATGGGGGGGGTGACGCTCCCCCGAACGTCACCCCCGAGCCCCTAGGTGGGGGGGAGAAGGGTGTGGAAGGCCCTCCTCCGGGCCCCGGCTCTCCGGCGGCGGATTGATTGTGAGAGCGGATCGTTCTCCCGCTCCCGTTCCGCCGCCTCCTTCTGCATGATTACGTCCTCGCAGAAGAACCTCGCAGAACCGCCAGCCATGCCTCCTCGCTACCGACCATCGATTTTACGACAGCCGGCAGCGAGAGGTCCCTCCCCACCGCCGCGACTAGCGCACGACGCTGCTCGGCCCACGCCGAGCATTCCTCCAATGTGTGCTGCGCCGTGTCTTCGTCGCGGCCGCAGTGGTGGCACTCGGTCGTCGACTCACGCCCGGCTATTCGACACAGGTACTTGCCGAAGCAACCGTGCCCCGACAGCACCTGCGTCAGTCGGTAGGTCAACGACCCCGTCTTCCTGTCCGTCCAGTTTTTCAACACCGGACGGATCGCCTCAACGGTCCGGCGGCCGGCGTTCGGTGTTGCCAGCCGCCTCTCCCACTTCTCCATTATGGACCGCCGGGCCTGGAGTCTCCGCGCTTCAACCTCCCTGGGTAACGGGTCTTCCCTAACTGCTCTTAGACCCTCACGCCACTCGTACACTGTGGCGTGCACCTCCGCTTCTAAGTCCCAGGTAGGGCTTCCGGCCAAAACGCACGCCGCCTCAAAGGAGACGGTGCGATAACCCCGAATGACCCCGACGGCCATCGCCCGTTGAGGGCGCCTTAAAGTGGCGACGTTTGGTGCCGTCAGGGTCCCTATCCAGATTGGCGCTCCGTAGAGCGCCATTGATTGCACCGCCTCCATATAGAGGCGGCGGTATCCCCCCTTAGGACCCCCCATATTGGGCATCAGCCTTTTCAGCGCGGCTGATGCCCTTACAAGACGGGGGGCCAATTGCCGGAAGTGCTCGCGGAAACTCCAACGGGCATCGAGGATCAGGCCCAGGTACCTCATATGGGGCCGGACCTCGATGCGAGTTCATACGATACCCTATCAACCTGACCTGCAACCTAACCAAGTAACCTCACTTTAAAACTTTAAACACTCTATCGGCCCTATTTCCAATAAAAATAAAAATATTTTTGTTGTTTTTTTCTTTAAGAGTTCAGCTAAGCAGGCCAGTGTAACCGTATTCGTTCATTACACCCGCGCCCTATGGCGATAGGGCTGCCACCTTTCAAAAAGAGCAAACCTGGAGATTTCGGAAAAATCACTATTTTCAATCAATAAAACAATGTTTTTTGAGGTAGGTATTATTTACATAATGATCGAGGTAAGTATTGACCCGAGAGTCCCGAGACGGACATAAACTTTATAATCCAAAATTTTTTTCTATGTTTTATTGATTAGGTATTTGTTTCGATGTTTGGAATTTAAATGCTTTTACTGCAATCATGATTATTTATTGATATTAAACAAGTAGGTATTCACAAACTCAAATATTACATTTGAGTTGAGTCCCAGCCTGGGACCAGCTACACTTTTAAAACTATAATTTTTATTTGAAAGAAATTATCTTAACATTTGTTTGTCGTCCGCTGCCCGGAGATATCAATGTTAAACCCGTAGTCCGGATATGAACCATTCAAGCCCGGAGACTCCGGGTCAAACCCGGAGGGGTGACAGCCCTATATGGCGATAACAATAAAGTTGATTTTCTCAGTTGCGGTTTGATCATATTTTAGCGCGAGATATTTATTTATTTACTCTTCATTGCACATAATGTTTACAATAGGCGGACTTGATGCCTAATGGCATTCTCTACCAGTCAACAATAAAGTCACCGAAAAATGAATACAATATGTATATACCATACATACAAATAAGCATACACAGACATATACGCATACATACACACATACATATATATACATAAATACATATACAACGGAGATATACCTATCCATTTTAATAAAAATCGTTTTACATAAATTCTAAGGAATCTCGAAGATTTAACTGAATCTTTGTGTAAAATAGGTAGATTTTTTTCTTCAATAATATTTTCACGTTTAAGGATTTCATGATAAAGAGTTGCAGTTGTATGTATCCAAATATTAAACTCTCAGTCTTCTTAGATATGGAGATCCAGGTCACAAAACACCAAATTCTGCAAATGGCACCATGAGGGTTTTTCTAATTTAATATGGAACCTTAAAAACCGTGACAGACGAAGTGACAGACAATGAGGTGATTCTACAAATGTACCGCTAATTCAATTTTGGACATCGATCGTCAAGCGGTAAGACGGTAAGCCATTGTATACGCAGTAGTAATGCAACGGGTATTCTCATTCGCATTCGCATAAATTATGCGAATGACTTTATAAATCTATTTGTCATTGAAAAAAGTAAATAAATATTTATAAAATAACAATAATTCTAAGATTTATAATATTTATTTACATTTGAACAAAAAAGTTTTAATTAGGGAATAGCCTCAATTTTACTGATTTAAAGTTTGGGCCTATTCAGTACCACAAACGTATTAATAGTTGATTTATTGATTAGTAGCGACCTGCCCCGGCTTTATACGGATTGCAGAGCATTTGATAAGGATTAATCTGAAAATCTAAATAGCTTTCCAATTACTACATTATATGTGACCATTTTTTTAAACATTAAAATGCGTGTAGTAAGCTATCCTTAAAAAATAGACAATATAATATAGGAACAATTCCATCATACACTTTTGTTACATCTCAAAGGGATTAGGCAGCATTTTTGATGAAAGCTCCCAGTCGGCTTAATTTTTCCGAGATCTTCGACAATCGTCGTCGTATTTCAACTAATTTACACAAAACAATTAATTATACACATAAACCTTCCTCTTGAATCACTCCGTCCACTGGTAAAACCCGTATTAAAATTCGTTAGGTAGTTTTTTTAGTTTATCGCTTTCAGATAGACAGACAGACGTGGCAGGGGAGACTTTGTTTTATAATACATATGTAGTGATAGTGATGTAGTGATTAACATTCACGAATGTTTATATGTTTTTTGATATTCGCATTGGTATTCGTGAATATGAAGCTCAACGTTCGTACATCACTAAACTAAACAGAGACTGTCTGACTGCGTGTTTTCTGTATGATTATACAATAACTGAATGGTATTTAAACTAATGCTATTGCGCGCTTATTTTTAAATCATACGTTTAAGAAATTAAGACAGACATGAAAGTCCTTGAACAAACAGACGTTAATTATTATTAAGTTTTATTGAGATCGCGCGCCAGTTAAATAACTGACGGTTCCCAGCAGCCGTAATAACAGCCTGTTGGCAGATTGTCAAGACAGATAAACTTGGTCAATGTGAGCCTGACTCGCGCGTCGAAGGTTCCGTAGTCCCTATCATATTTATGAAATGATTTAGCTGATACATATGTTTTTAAAAGAAGTACCCTGTCGTGATAGGCGCTTTGACCATACATAATTGATACATACATACACACATATATTCACGTTGTATACCTAACGGAGTAGTCAGAGATATTAATTGATGCATACATATATGCATATCTTCACGCTGTATCCCTAACGGAGTCAGAGGTCAGGTCAGAGATAGTAGACAGGTAGTATAGGTAGAATTTTTAAAAAATGATACCCGACTGAGTTTCTTCTCGACTCTTCTCAGTATGCAGGCTTTCTTTTTGAACCGGAGGAAGATTTGACTTGACTTGATTTCTATCTATTTATCTATCTATAAATATATGAACAAAATCGCTATTTCTGTCTTTTTATTTATTTATTACTTTGAGCATTTAGTTCTTTTAAATTGCACAATAGATTTTAATACTGTTTTAACCATCATTTAATAATTTCTTTCGAACGGTTTTTATAGACCTCTACAAGCATTGTACTACATTGTACACCTACATTGACAAAATTGGGGCCGTTCGCTACAGTACTAGAATAAATTGATTTGACTTTAACTTATAACAAACAGACGGTAGGGAGTGATCGCCCAATTTCCCTTGAGTATGGAATCCTAATACAGAACGATTTTTCTCTATATTCCCAAAGCCAAATTTTCCGGTGTTTTTCTTAACGACGCTAACCCAGATTCCGATGTTATTTGTGTTTTGAACTGTCTGTCTGTGTGTCATCGTGCTGACCGCACACGGTGACACCGGACGTATTAGAGACATTTGTCTATAACTCTCATTATGACATTAGAGTAAACAACTCGACTTGCGACAAATAAATTCCGCTGAATATACCGAAAGTTCGATTGGTTTGATATAAGGCGAGTGTTCGAGTGCGAACATGAAGGCAGCACTTCAGCATTGTTTGGGCGAATGAGCGAATGGGCGATGCCCATATGCCGTTTATGTATTTTTTTATTGCTGACACACTTCGTTTTGTGTAATTACAAATACATTATAGTGAGCCGCTTTAGCGACTGCGTAGAGTAGGTACCATTTTCAGAAACATTAATGTATTTTTATTTTTGTGTGAAAAAAACATGATTTTTTGAAATTCCTAAAACAAAAGTTATCAGGGATAATATTTAGTACAAAATACAAAGAAGTTATAAGTATTTTTAAATTAACCCTGTATAGTAAGAATTATATCTTTTGTCAACTTAGACTATAGCCATTGCAATTAAATTATGCGGGTCATTGCCACGTTAAGCTATTGTTAATATTCAATATTTAGTACCTGGGCGATCGAGCTTTACTCGTTAATTGTATATCCAAAAAAAAACAAGAAAGGTCTGACCATATTGCAGTATTGAACTCACGCACTTCGCCGTAGGAGACCTATGGTTCAGCCACTATGTTATTGTTACGAGAAACTCTATCGCGAAATTAGGAAAGCTATAGAAGTTTTAAGTGTGTGAAAAAACGGAGAAAACGATTTTTCCCAGAAACGAGACCTAAGTAGTTCGATTATTCGCCCCCGTAAACACCTATAATGTAAATTTGATCGAAATCGTTAGAGCCGTTTTCGAGAACGCGATTACAAACATATATATATGAAAATATTGCTCGTATAATAATATAGGATATACAAAAAAGGAAATACAGTCCATTATTTTTTGTCATATTATGCAGTATTTATTTCATATTTTTATCCAGCACACGCACAGTGAGGGTACGCGCCGGCTACGAGGGTGGGAGGATGTTTTTAAGAATGTTGTATTTAATTTGCAAATTATTGAGATTTCAAATCTTCTTGGAACAATATGTATTTTATTTTCCAATCTTTTTTGTAACTATGCCGGCCGTTATTGATTTTGTTATAATTCGCTAATTCAAAAAAAATCTCAAACAGTCTTCCAATTTGTAATCTAAATATCACACCATTCCAGTTGTACGTGGTTATGGGCATTAAAAAAAATAATGAAATAAATCGTCGCTCTCACAGACCAATGCGCGGATTCGGGAAGATTAAGTGAACATATATTGTACGAGTGCTGCTATTTATGTATCCGGAACTGGCCAGTTACAGAACAATATTAAAAAAGTAATTATAACATTTAAAAATGGAACTCATTGGCTGAAGAATACAATTTGTTTCATGTAGCTGTTATTTGTTTATTTTTTGTGCCGTCATTTTGAAAATTGCGAGTCTTTATCACCATGGATTTAAGTCGTGAAAATTTTCGTGCTATGATTTATTACGGTTTTCGGGGAGGGCTAACTCAAAAACAGTGCATCGATCAACTCACTTCGACTTTTGGGGACGAAGCACCATCGAAAACTACTGTGTATCACTGGTTTAGTGAGTTTAATCGTGGGCGGTCTGTGCTCACGGATGAAGTTAAAGAAGGTCGCCCTAAATCGGTTGTTGTACCTCAAAATATTGATGCTGTGCGGGAACTAATAATGCAAGATCGTCATGTTACATATCGCGAGATAGAGGCGTCTCTGGGCATAAGTTTGACGAGTATATATAAAATATTACACGAACATTTAGCTGTAAAAAAAGTTTGTTCACGTTGGATTCCGCACAACTTGAGACTGTGCTCAAGTGTGAAACTGGCTCGTGTCGATTGGTGTGAAAAATGTTACAAAAGTACAATCAGTGTGCGTCAAAAGCTGTCTATAATGTCTACACAGGTGATGAATCTTGGATATATGCGTAAAGCACATTGAAGCATATGGTCGCTTCTTTTGTGGTATAAATGGATATGTAGCTACAGTGCCACTAGAGGATCGTAAAACGGTTAATTCTGAATGGTAAACGACCATTTGTTTGCCAGAAGTCTTTGAAGAAATAAGAAAGAACAACCGACAACGCAGAATCCTTCTTCATCATGACAATGCTAGCTGCCACACATCGGCCGTAACAACTCGGTATTTGGAAGATCAAAAGATCGAATTAACGGGTCATCCGCCGTACAGCCCCGACTTGGCCCCCAACGACTTCTATTTATTCCCAACTGTGAAGAATAAATTACGTGGTCAACGTTTTTCGAGCCGTGAAAAGACTGTTGATGCGTTCAAAATGCACGTTTTGGAGATACCTCAATCCGAATGGAAAAAGTGCTACGAAAATTGGTTCCAACGCATGCAAAAGTGCATCAATCATCATGGTGAATATTTTGAAAAGCAATAAAACTATAATAAATGCTATATGTTTGTTTCACTTTGTTATTCCGGATACATAAATAGCAGCCCTCGTATCCTACCTATGTACTTATATTTAATTTTCTATTCACAAAGTCATAAATAATGTTATCTAAATAGATATGTTTTATTTCCAAGTTTATCTAAATTCGGCGTTATCTATATCTGAAAAAACTCCTTTTCGCACAATATCACGCACAATTTCTCAAGATTATGTTTCGCCGCCGGTAGCAGGAATTGTAGATACGTTCATATGCTGAAAGGTAAGTCTTGCTTTTAACGGACAAACACACATGATGTTTTTATGTCAGAGTAATTTTAAAACTAATTTTTTATAGTGCGCAAGTGCGGCATTCTGTGCGATTTTTAGCGCCCTATATTAAACAATGATAATACTTTTCTTCTGGAATATTGATTCTAGCGCTATCGCATAAAATATTGAGGTACTAATAGCCTGAAATATTAATGCATTCCTTTTTGCTTGCAGCTTTATACACGTGGAATTAAAAAAGTAGGCGACGTCTTTCCCCTGGGTTTAATCTATCTCAATTCTAAATTACATCAAAATCAGTGGCGCGGCTTAGTCGTAAATGCAGACCAGACTGGCAAACACATTTTATTTATAATATTAGTATGTATTCATTGAAATTAGGTGCTCAACAATAGATGAAACTATGAATTAACTCGTAAAAAGCATAATTTTCTAGCACTATCGAAAGGCTTCAAGCGAATCTCGTTCACCCAGTGCTTTCTTTGCCCCCGGGGCCGCGATAGAATGCGAAAGCGTACCCTCAGCATCGACACTATGATGTATCGAGGAACACCGTCGGGTTTTAGTGGGTCAACTTGATTCTCAATGAGTCCCACCATTAACTTAGTATATACTTGCATATAGACGTACAAAGAGTGTAAGTGAGAATGTAATACTCGTATTTTATGATAGTGGTAAGAGTATGAAAGGGACAGCAAACAAGATACTATTGTAACCCGTTTTGAACACGCTGTTGACTTATTTTATTATCCTGTGTTATTCCTGTTTTATTTCAAAGAAGTACTGTAGTTTTCAATAGTGGTTGCGTGGTCAGTAGGGTTACATAAAGCATTTCCTGACATAAAAAAGGGTGATCCGTAGGGAATCCTACAGCCCCTCAAAAACCCGCAGAAATTTTGATAATATAAGCCTCACATAACCAGTCTTACCCTCAGGGGGCTGTATACTTGTGTACAACTTTCTTCTGCGTCATGCAAAAAAAGTACTGGAACGCTAACAGTGCAAGTACAACTCACGCTTAGCCAGTTTTCGTTTCCTTTGCATTTCGTTTAATCGAGATTCATTTAATTGATTAAACATTATACCGGATACGCTTATTTAATTATGTAGGTATATTCATATGTATGTGCGAGTGTCGAAGAAAGACGTGAGTCACTGCTCATGTGCAACTCACTATTCTTATTATAGAGATATGCAAAACCGTTCGGAAAACGGTCATATTATTTATTGAGTGAGTCGTACTCAGATATAGCGAGATGAGCTTGGTTTTAATTTTTTGTAATGTAATTTAAATCTTTGAAATTTAGTCATTGTTTCATCGCAGTGAATAAATAACAAACTATAATACGAATAGTTTGCAAATTGGGATAAAGTAGTTATAATTATTTCAATTTATTTCTGGAATCAGTGACCTATTAGGGCTAATTTCTCTTGTCATCTGCGAGTGGTAGGACCTTGTATGGAGTCTCTCACTCAGGGCATCTCACTCGGAGCATCTCACCCACGAATTTGACCAACACACGACAGTGATTGCTCTGTTATATTCCGATCTGAGAGTAAGACAACCGGTGAAATTTCTTGCACATCTGTTTACAAAATTTTTCTTCGTTAAAAATAAATTTTCTTCATTAAAAATATAATATATTTATAATGAGGTTGTAACATTTCGTTGTAATTATATTTTTATTTATTAGCTGTTAAATAAATTGTAATGTACGATAAAATAATATCTTGCTATTTAAATTTAATAGTTTTTTTTATTATTTTTTCATCGTTGTATTTGCCTATTTTTAGCAATATAAAGTTATAAATAAATAGAAAACAGTGGGAAATACTAATTAATTACAATGACTATGAGTTGTAGTATTACTTACTAATTCTCTTGCTCATTTACCAAATTTATATTTCGAAAACCATAAATCCAAAAAATGCTAGTTCATTTCACGCAGAATTACGCATAAGTTAAATGTTGAGCGATAATCGTATTCCTGACGGCACTATTGTTACTACATATTATTAGGTTTAGGAAGTTCGTATTACGTATCGTTACCGAGTCACATTGGCAGTAAAATCTTTATCCTACGTATTTACTCCGAATCTCCAAAATGAGTCACCCGACTCAGCCCATTCCAACACAAATACTTCAGAGAATTCATTACGTATTTGTAGCTGTTATAACAGTAACGACCTCTAGCTAAAGCAGCAATGGAATATTAGGTTAGTGATTATTTCACAGTTAACAGGTTCTTGAAAATTTTTGTGGTACAGCCACGGGTAATACTGAATAAATGAATGATAACCCGCAGTAGAGAAACCGAGTCTGTACGAGACGTACGCGTCTAAAACTTTTATATTTTTATATTTTTTTTTCTTCAAAAATCGAACGCGAATGCGAAAATTAAACTAACGATCGATAGTTATGTAACAGTTATAGTTAGCAATTAAAATGGTATGTTATGGTTCGATAACGGATTATGTTTCGACGCCGGTAGCAGGAATTGCAGACACTTTCATATGCTGAAAGGTAAGTCTTGCTTTTAACAGACCACCACATATTTTTATGTCAGAGTAATTTTAAAACTAATTTTTGTAGTCCACAAATGCGCCATTCTGGGCGATTTTTGGCGCCCTATGTTAAACAATGATAATTAAGGACGAATTCCCAAGAGAAACACTTTTCATCAACAAAAAAAGGTTTTTCGTGTCATATTTGTAATTTCTCTTGCACTTCCAAACAAAATCAAAATATTATTTCCAAACAAAGTGTTTTATGAGCGAACTCAAAGTTGATTTTATTTGTAAGATCATTGAATGTACATGCAGTCATATAAACAATATAATAAAAACTTCAATTTCGTAGTTACATATTAGTTATGAAGTTCAAAAATATGTATAAGTATGTCCTAAAATAAAAAGGCAGTTTTATATGTTTCAAAGTGCAATGGTACAGTTTTCTTTACTATAATAATACTAAAATATAATACATATGTACCTACTCCACAATATTTGAAACAATATGTACTTATTTTCTACTGAATCCATTCGGTAGTTTTTAAACAAACAGATTAAGAGATTAAAAGCACTAAAAACGTTTGTTTTGCGTTCAGTTAAGCCCAATATACTTTTATCTAACTTCCTCATGAAAATATCTGTAAATGTACAGACGCGGCACAGTCATGATTTTATAATAGTATATAGATAAAAAGTTTCACAACTTCATTCTTCACAATTTACGTATTGTTATGAATCTCTGCGAATGAAACAGTTCACATAATATCAACCGAACTTCACTTGATAAGCTTGTTTGATTTTAAATTATGTTTCACAACTTCACTCTGCGATTTTTAAATCATGAATCATGACTAAATCACTTAAGTCATTCCAAATTGAGTTGTTCACATAATATTTAACTCGAACTTTACCTTAGCAGGTAGTTTCGTTTGTTTTTTAATTATGTTTCTCAACTTCACTTCGCGATTAATAAAAATAGGTAAATCGCTTTGAATGACGCTGTTTGTTATTTCAATCGAAATTCATTTGTTAAATTCGTTCAATTTTAAAATATTAATAATTAGTGTCAAAAGAAACTGTAGACTTTGGCTTCGATAAAAACATCGAAGCGAAATTTAAATTTTGAATCGAATCTGAAACTAAATTCGCAAAACTTCGCGCTGATTTCCGTTATATTTTTTGCGTCGGTGGCAATCGGCATAGGAGGAAATCACCTTACCCCATATGCAGTAGTAAATATTTTTAAAGCAAGAATTAGTATTAAGTTATCAAATAACTGCTCTTATTAACAGAAACACGTACGAATTTGAAATTAGATTAGATGAAAATAACTTAAAGAATAAAAAAATTTACCTTTTAAAGTTCCGGTTTCTACCTTACCTAACTGAGATTACTGATATTCGATTTTGGATTTAATTTTTTATTTATAATTAAATTTAAATTTATAATTTTTATTTATAATATTTTAGTAATTCCAATTCTAACTTAGTATAGGTATCTTAAATGATAATATTGATATTTATAAAGATCATGATATTTCCAGAGTGTTAACTCAAGGAAATATCAAAAGTACTCGTACACCTAAATAAAATTGTGCGAGGACGACGACAAGATTAGAGGAGGCGTAAGAAATATGTTACCGCCATGCTTGACGTTCCATCCCCTCTGACTACCCCATTAGGGTTACAGTGTGAAGATATGTTGTTGTTGTCGTTGTCATGTTTAAATTAAATAGTCATCACTACAAATTTACTGTATTTGAAATAAACCACATTATATATCTAACTAAAAATTAATTTTTTCCACTACAAATTTGTTGCTTTTAACCGTTATTTATTGTACACTTGTAATTTAATAGTTTTCATACATTTGTTTAACTTAATGTACTAAAACATGTAAAAAACCATGGGCAGATGTACTTTTCAGGACGACAGTAAAAATAATATTGGAAAGAAATAGGTACAGATACAGAATATACAGAATTAACCTTTTATTTCATGTCATTTCATTTTACTTTATATCCTGTACTCCCAGATCATGCTGTCACTTTTCGACAATATAATAATCAATAAAGACGGCATCATTTTTAAAGGGGCATTTTCTTTTATGGACTCTTGCGACTGGGCGTTAATCATTTTATAGCGTCATTATTCTATCAAGTTGGTTTTTATGGATCGATAACATTTTATTGTGGGCATCATATTTTTCTATAATGATAATTAGCATTTCCGTCGTTATGTTTACTAATTTAAAAATGCTTCTAAATACTTCCTCTTAACTTGTAATTCCTATAGGAGCCACGCAACGACCGAAGAAATTCAGTAGCAGACTTCAAAATCAAACCAAATTAAAATTACTTGCTCAATTTCGAGTTCAACTCGCACGTTTGTATCATATTAATAAAATAAATAATAAAAAATACTCCAGCTAGTTACTGTGTGACGCCAAAATAAGCACTATTCCGTTACTATGAGTACTGCGTAACGAACTGAAAGGACTCTCACTAACACCTAGACTTCAAGCTAGGAGATTACATTTCGAAGATTGACCTAATCGGGAATAAAAGCCGGGGCCTGAGTGTGGAAGGAAACGCTCTATCTCTGCACTAACGGGCAAGGCAATATATAAAATTATTTTCCGAGATCTGTAGTGTAGACATAGGACTCTTCTTATATTTTTCCAATAAAGTTCAAAAAATACGGACTTATGTTCTCAGAATTTTTTTACTCTAGGTTCAGTACATTTCGAATTCTTGAGACAAAAAAATGGGTTAGTGTTAATTAAGTCCAGTTCAACTCAATGGCTCCTTTTTACCTCACCTGAAAATATTTTGAGGTGCCAACAAATGCAAAAATGTGGGTTAATGAGGTGTATTACCTATCTATATGTATACATATGTGGAGTTGTTACATCTTCCATCCAATAAAAAAGAAAAAAAATGATGCATGAAAATTATGTTAAGAGGAAAGTGACACCTGAATTTATACAATATATGTAAAGCAATAAAAATGTACATAGCCAGAGTGTTAGCAGACAGAAATGTCAAAAGCACTCGCTTATCTAGGCAAAAATATTTCAGGAGAATGATGAGATTTGAGGAAGCAGAAGAATGTAAGGACCGTGACGCTTGACGCTACGTCCTCTCTGACTACCCCGTTAGGGATACAGCGTGAAGATATGTATGTATGTAAATGTTCGTTTGTTCGAAATCTTTAATCTCCAACATTTCGATTTCACCGATTGCTTCGTGACACAACATTATCAACAAATTAGAATACGCACGTGTTTTTTGTGCCTAATGCTGACCTAATGTACCTACTGAGTCATAACAACGTATGGTCGAGTATAACTAGTGTTACTGTTACATTTGTACGTCGCTTATTTTCTAAAAAATGAGTGTGATTTGTGACAGACAGACAACGCATGACTTTAAAAGTTTCCCTTAAAAGTTTTCCTTTGGGGTAATCTAAAAAAACCTTACTAAGAACAGAACTTACGATACTGTTTAAGAAGTAGAACTATGATAAATTATTCGCTTGGCTTCTAAATATTTAACACACCATCTGCACGTGTTGCTATCGTAATTACACTTTCGTAACGTTCGGTTCGAAACGAATTAATTGGCTTTGCTCATGGTATTCCATAATTTATACACTACGAAGTAATGACCGCGATTTTTCATGGAAGAAACGGTCAAAACGTGTTGTATCGTAACAATTTCGAACGGAGAATTAGAATTTAAAAAAAAGAACTAGGTCCAAAACATATATAGTACAATTTTTTGTTATTTATTTTTCATTCCAATTTAGCCAAATTAAAAAAAAGATTTTTTTAGAATTGCCCAAAGTAGCCACAATCAATTCTTTATTTTTCATTACTGGGTGTGGATTACCAATTAACGTTTCAGCTCCAAACAGCTTAGTAGGCGTAAAGATGACAAAATAATTAGGCTGTAATATACAGACATGTTTTTCGGCGACGTAGGAGAAACCCAAACAAAGGTACGTAAGGGTGAAACAACTGAAGATACCGGCTTATATGGGGAACCTAATAGAACTTTCGCGGTGGTCATTCTCGCCACGTTATCGAGAGGTTTCACGATCTATTACGGGTCGCACTGGAGCCTCTTTTGCCGAACCGCTTCTGGGGGGGTTGTGACAGAGCTCCCTTTGCTATGCGAAGGCAGCGTACATCACACGCGCTGTCACACATCGGTGTCGCATAGTTGGATGATCGAAGCCTCCACTCTAATTGGCCGCGGCGTCGAACGTTCTTTGATTCACGTCTTACAACAGGTGGGCAACATTGTAGCCTTATTTTTTGGACGGAACTACAGGGCTGAAAATACCGATATCTACTCAGACATTTATAGAGATGTTTACACCTACTGATCTGTTTGGCACAGAAACTTAAACTAGTAACCTAAAACCAGAAATGGAAGAAAAATAAATTTATAAAAAGTAAATTAAGAACTAAATTGGATTTAAATTTGGAACACTTAAATACTGCTTGCCCACCTTCCTTACAAATGAAAAAAATTCGAATTAATTTTACTTCTATTCTATTATTATTTTATTATCTATTGCCGTTGTGTTTATAGAGTATGTATATTATTTATATTGTATATAATATATATTAGATATATTGCAAAATTACCAATTATCAAGTTTTCTAGTTTCTAGTATGTAAAAACGTGGGAAAACACGGAGAAAAGGATTTTCCCAGAACCAAGACCGAGCTAGATCTATTTTTCGCTCTCATAAATCCCTATATTGTAAATACAAATATTGCTCTATTATAGTATACTATAACAAATATAATATAGGATTCTATTAAGTCATCCCGTTCAAACGGCGCTCGACGTTATGTGACGTTATGTACATGCATATTGACTCTTTCGGAGTAAAATCACTGTTTCAAATTCAGTACCCCTTTAATTGTCTGCTATCCTATATGTTACCTTCGAAGTACATTGAAAGTCTTCGGTGTGCCAATCCGCGGGGTTATTACCTAAAAATTAGCAGACAGCGACAGCCACGCGATTAATTGTAATAAAAAATTAGTATCATGTATAACGATTGCGTATCTATTATTCTATTAACGTAAAATGCACTTTTTGCGGTAGATATAGCGCCGCTATACAAATTACATTATACAAATTCTCGTTTTGACAGCAGATATCGCGCGATATTGGCTGTTGCATGTCTGCAAGTTACGTAATAAGCGTGCCGAGTTGTACTTAGATGGTCTTTTTTAATCAATAATTACTTTTTTAAACAATAACATAAACCCCGTGATACATAGATATCTTTATAACATATATAAATGTTTTATAACATTATCAAAGATGCATTAACGAAGTGCGGTGATAAGTAATGCAAACAAGATTATTATTGATAACTGCTATCGTTATCAGGCATTAATACATAAGTAGTCATGGACCTCGTTTCCGAACATAAAGTTTAGTTTACTCTATTTATAATAATTAATAAAGTACTCAGTAATTACAAGAAAAATCGATAAAACGCAAACTCGATTCGCGTGAGCTTGACCATTGCCATCGTTGTATTTTGTTCCTTGAAATTTTTAATGAAAAAAAAAAAAAAAAAAAATGAAAAAACAAGTCTCTGTGAATAGAAAATTCTAACGCATAAGTAAAACTGAAATCAAAATAAACGATCAGCAATATTTTAATAAATAGTTTTAATCATAACTCCCAAATATACCTCCCAAGGCATTAGCACAGATTAATTAGTTTACTACCGTAAAGCATTAGACAACTCTACGTCGAATTGGCATACTGAGTATGAGGTTATTAATTGTCGCCTGTAAATTAATACTCCATACTCTGGAAAGGTTTTTCCGTCGATCTGAAAAAGTTCAATTTTAAGGAAAAGCTGAAAGCTCCCGAGAAAGTGCCACGCATGCTCAATGGGATTGAGATCGGCGGACTGAGCAGGCCTATTCGCTGGTGGGCTTAACAGATAATGGTAAAGAACACAAAATAACAGTGACCTAGAAATCAATGATTATCAAATCAAGTAGAAATACATGCCTACAGGCTGAGGCCATAGTAATAAAAAAAAGGGTACGATAAAACGCCACAACCACGTCATTGATGATATTTTCGGAAAAATGTTCGTAGAATATTTAACGTCTTTCATGACATCGTTTATATATAAATGCATTACCTAACATCACACTGTATCCCTAACGGGGTAGTCAAGAGACCGGAGTGCCAAGTGTCGCGGTCCTTACATACTTCTTTCGCCTCTTCGAAACTCATCATTCTCCTCACGCATTTTTGCCTACATATGCGGGTACTTTTGACATTTTCGTAAGCTAATACTCTGGCTATTTGAGTCAACCTTGATCTTCCTTGGCTTCTTCTACCATTCACTTTCGCTCTGTAGATTTACCATCTTAGCATTCCTTTGTTCATTTTTACAATAATACTGTCGTGTTACTCTGTCATGCTGCGTTTATCTCTTCATCGCTTCATTACCTACTATGTTTTTTAAATTCATTTGATGTACAGAAACCTAAAATATTATATCTAATATTAAATAAGAAATGTAACGGGACCACTGATCACTATGAACACGTTATCAATTCTTCATCACTATTATGTACTCGACTATTCGACGGCTTCTCCACAACTGAACTCTTACAAGACCAAAATCAGGCTTTTATGCAGGCCCACTACACGCAGGAAATCCATTCTACCCTCGTTCTTGTAACTAAAATGTTACAAAATATCACACGTGGGTACTTTATGTGATTAAAATTAATGTGGAACTAACACTCGGCCTTTCCTGACAATACAAATTACGTCCTCGTAATAGTTTTTCTTCCGTACAATCTCGTACAATATTTTAATTTCTATATGATTTAAGAGTTTCGAATCAAAATATTAAACAATTAAAATTAATAAAGATAACAATATGTTCATCATAAACTGTTTCGTCGATACCGGATGATATGCAACAATCGAAACTGTTAAGATGAAAACTATTGAGAATAAATGTCAGCACACGATGTACAAAAATATGAAAATTCCCATTAAAGCAATATTAACCCTTTTAGCTTCGGCCTTCCTGATTACTGATTACGCCCTCGTAATACAATGATTGGCAAGTAACGATTAAACACTTTTACTTCAACTGTGTAGTTGCGGGACACACCCTTTTAGTTGCGGGACACAACCTTTTGGTTGCGGGACACACCCTTTTGGTTGCGGGACACACCCTTTTAGTCGCGGGACATACCCTTTTAGTCGCGGGACATATCTTCTTTCTTCTTCTTCTATTGGTGCCATCTTTTACGAAGGTCGGCGATCATCAAGGCCATTTGGACTTTAGACACGGCAGCTCTGAACAGGGGTCTTGCGCTTCTGTTGTACCATTGGCGCAGGTTCTTAAGCCACCATAGCCTTCTGCGACCAACACTTCTTTTCCCTTGAATCTTTCCTTGTGTTATTAGTTGTAGCAGTTCGTACTTAAGATTTCTCATAATGTGCCCAAGATATTCTAATTTCCTCTTTTTGACGGTACACGGAACTTCACGCTTTCTTCCAATTCGCTCCAACACTATTTCGTTACGCACTTTATCCGTCCACGATATTCTTAACATTCTCCTGTATATCCACATCTCAAATGCTTCAACTTTTTTACACAAAGCATCTGCGAGTTTATTTTCGACGCGTACATTTGCCAGTTGGTTCCAGTATAAGTTTTTTATGAATCTTATGTCTTTCGAGTCGAGTCGAAGTCGACACTCACATAGTAATTTTCATGTATGGCGATTGGCACAAACCCAGGTCACAACTAAAACAATGTCTTTTCTTACACTGATAAACCTTCATCCCCATTGTCACTTTAAACAATGTGAAGCAGAATAACCGCTCATTCAGCACGTGGTAAAATTACACCTCTGATATGTTAAATATGAAATGTAACGGGACCACTGATCACTATGAACACGTTATCAATTCTTCATCACAACTGTTATGTGCTTGACTATTCGACGGCTGCTCAACAACTGAACTCTTACAAGACCAAAATCAGGCTTTTATGCAGGCCCACTACACGCAGGAAATCCATTCTACCCTCGTTCTTATTACTAAAATATTACAAAATGTCACACGTGGGTACTTTATGTGATTAAAATTAATGTGGAACTAACACTAAATAAAATCGTTAGCAAATTACCTTACTAAACTAAAAAACATAGCATAGTCATTTTAAATTTTATTTTAAATGATTGCTTATTTTTTTTAATGACAATAATTATTTTATAGCGTCTTAAAATATTTTAAAGCTAATATCGATTTAATGAAGGGGTAACATTTTATTGTATGACATTATATTTTTAATACGCAATTCATAGCAATTTTGTCTATATTTTCACCAATTTTGAAGTGCCATTAAATACATCCCGAAAATATATATATAAAAATTTCATTGTTCGTACGATTCTCGATTAAGAGAAAAGGCAAGGAAATTTATACCTATACAGCCGATGTATTCAGTAGTAAATAAATGTAATCTTCATATTATTTCATTAATGAATAAAGTAATATTTTTTAATGTTTTTTGGAGTTTCTGGAGACAAATATAAGGCAGTCTTTCTAGTGGGATCCGCTGAGGCGGACTAAGCCACTAAAAAATCTCAACATCACATCACACTTATTTTAACAATTCCACACATTGCATAACGGCGTAGATTCGCAAATAATTCAAATAAACACACAACTGTTCTCTACGAAATCCCGCTATGAACTTAAATTTTCTTCATTTTGCACTATTCCTCACACGTGCTTAAAAAATAATATCAAGTATCAAAACATTGCGCGGGCGCACAAAAACCAGTAACAATACTAATTTTGTTCAAGGTTACGAACAATTGTACTGCAAGAAAATGGTTTAATTTTTGGGTACATCATTATTATGCATATTGATGTGAACCGCTCACATGATTTTGTCAAATGAATTATATTCATTCTGTCATTTGTAAAATAATTCCTATTATAACAATTGCTATAAAAATACGTGATAAGCAGAGCGTGTCTTAGAAAATATGTTAAATATATCGTAAGATGTGTGCCGGATCCGCAGTTTGAGCTATTAACATTTCGTCACGAATGAATAAACAATTATCTGCATTCCATTTGCCTACAAACCATCGTACGAGTATTACCACTATTTTTTACCGTAATTGGTGAAATGGAACACTTTTTATAATGCACCAATAGATAGTTGAATGTTTGCGAAACTGGTATGTTGATGAAAAGTTATAACAAATAAAAGTGTACAAAAAATCGTCATAACGCTACTTCTAATCACGTAGACCAGATTCCAACCACAGACTTATGACGCCAGAGAATCTGTCCCATACTAAGAATTGAGGCAAATAAAACCAAATTAAATGTAGATGTGTGGGTGCTATTTTCTAACGAAATGGCGACCGATCAGCTTATCTGATAATAAACGTGTATCGTATGTACAGGTGAGTCAGCTTATCTGATTCGCCTCACTGTTGCTGTACGGGACATGACGTCTGGAGTTATTTAACTAAGTTTATGGTTCCTACGATATTTATAAAAAAATTCAAGAAATAAATTTATCAACCGAAAAAAGGTAATCGCGTTAATTTCCCGTGTTTTTAGATACAGTTATATTTTCCCTGTAAGCTTTAGGTAAAGCTTTTAGTGTTTATACCCTAACATTTTTATTGTAATTCGATTAGTTTCAAAAATAAAAGGGTGGCAATTGTCAATTCAAATACCGAGTATGTACTCTTTTTCGTTCTCTTATAATCATCCAATTTAATACGTTGAGTAATTTCGAGTGTTCAATTAAGCATGAATGTCACAATATATCTAATTAAAGTAGTACTTAATTAAATATGGTGATGAATTAAGCATGTTTGATTTAGGAATTTCGATTCAGAGTATTCGATTAAACATGTCTGATTTCTTTCTTTCTACCTTTCTTCATAGCATGGCGCACAGATTAGCGCATTTACCAATATCAGGTATAAGTAGAATCGTTATCGTAAAACTCCTCCAGTAAAGTGATAGTAGACTTTACTGAAGTTTTATACGACGTCTTGGAAGAGCGCGAGAACTTCAGCTACACATCTTTATTTAGACCTACTCCATTCTTTTCACTTACTCAGAATTTTAAAACACAATATACTATCACTTTTGTACTTTAAAACTCCCAAAAATGTAAAAAATAGAAAATCTAAATAAAATGACAACCTCATTTCTCTCGTTCCCGCCAAAAAGTCCATGTCTGATTCAAGTTATTCGAAATATGAGTTGTTGAATTTAGGGTGTTCGATTGTGAGGAGGTATAAAGGTAAATTTAAGCATGATTAAAAATTATTAAGCATGATTTCACCAAAGTCACCTAATACGTAGCGAACCCCTTAAAAAGGATAGGAGTCCGCTAACGACGATTTAACGTTTTACGAAACGTTAGAAGCCCGTAGTTAAAAGATCCTATGTGATAGTTTTGTGTGTTATTTTTGACAATATGTAGAATATTTTTTTATATTATATAGTAACTTAAACTTAAAACAATAATATCTATTTTATCCATAAACTTTTGGAAAGGAATAGTCACTATGGAAACAATCACATAACTATGTCGACATTACTACGGAACCGTTAGATTGGTGAAAACGAATGTTATCTAAGAACTGGTTTAGGGGTCTTTTTAATCTAGGGAGTATACAGTTATGTGACGACTTAGATAGCGTTGGTGAATCGGGCAATAGGTTCCTTTTTTATAGTAATAAGTAAAGTTTTAATCACCTGAATAAAAACGTATGGATATTAGACCACAATGGTAAGGACTTAGATTACGTAAAAAAAGTATGTGTGTACTCATGTACGCACGTAAGAAGTTATACTTCTTTGAGGTGAATGAAAATAAAAAACAAACCTGGCCATAAATAAAAAAACAAAACTGGCAACATAAAAAAATAAAACTGGCTGCTAGAAATTAACAAAAAAAAAATATTTTTTTTGATGGCCAACTTCATACTGTATTATATTTGATGACCAACTTCATACTGTCGGATTGGCCCGAAACGGTGTGCGCGCGCAGTTCCCAATTTTACTATCAACTAAATGCGCCAATAGAAGTATAACTTCAAAACATAAATACTGTGCGCGTTCGCATAAAATCCAAGTGCACGATAGCTGTCGCGCTACCGTGAAATAGTATTTGGAGTTACGACGAAAGCAGCGGAGTTATTATCTAAAAATTTGCAAACAGCGACAACCACGCGATCACTGCGCGACCGGTGACTAATTGTAATAAGAAATTGGAATCATGTATGACGATTGCGTATATTCTATGACCGTAAAATACATTTTTCGCGGTAGATTTGTCACTTTGACAGCAGATTTCGCGCGAGGTTGTTGCAAGCTGACTGTGACTGCAAGTTACGTAATCGTATTAAGCGTGTCGAACGTGTGAGACGCGGATGATAGCTTATTTTTTGCTAGAGCACAATTATACCTATCTGATTTAGGTTGTTCGAATTAAGAATTTATCAATTTAATGAGGACGTTCGGTCGATTCCGGTTGTTCGATTTACGAGGCGTTCAATTTACGAATTGTTTAATTTAGGCCATTCGATTAAAAATATTTGACTTTAATAAAGTCTTTAATCACTAATTAATATTAACGCACTACAAGCTGTATTATAAGCGACGTTCCCGGTATCAAACACTGGGTTTTTTATGTACACACACGTATTATACATGCAAGAATTCTTTGTACACGTATCAAAGTATTTTTGGAACAATGCGGAATGAACTCCGCTTTCATATGTTTCACAATTTCAGTTAATGTCATCCATTTTAGACTATCGATTTCAGGATTCCAGTGCTAAAATTATTTTATTTCAAAACTCTGATTTTCATATAAATTAAGATGATATTTAATATACTGACTAATTGTTGAATTAAAACTAGAAATGAAGAGATTTTAGGAAATTTCATATTACCTATATCAAAAGCGAACTTAAAAAATGTATATCGTGAGTCAGACTATTGAAATACAATATGTAATCAATATCGTATAATTTCACATTTTTTATCCTTCGGTCACAAATCAAATCAAGATTTTCGATAAAAATCGTATTTATCTGATGCTTTAGTAAAGCGTATGTATGTACTTTTCGAATTGTAATTAACTAGCTGTCGTGCACGACTTCGCTCGTGTAGAATTAGTACTTTTTGTTACATTGATTATTAGAGGGTTAGTTTCTTTTGAAGTACCCTTTATTTTTCGTCGAAGTTCGAACTATTTACGTATCGAATTTCATCAAAAACGATTGAGCTGTGGACGTAACAAATAGACATTTGTATACTTAGATAGTAAGTAAGTATAAGTAAGTTAGTATGAAAGTGTAATATAGTAACGGCAGAATAAATCGTAATCCTATCCATAGCATAACATAAAATTAAAAAGAGTAGGTATGTTAAGGCTGATTACGTAAAACCCAAACGTGCCGAAACGCGTTTGGCGATTTTGCAATAGTTGTATAATTTTTCTACTATCTTTACGCAGCTAATATTATATTTTACTGCATAAGACAACAACATGCTTTTGTCTGTTTTGTTAAGTTTTTTAAATTATTCTTACGTGGATAATATTTTTCTGCAATAAGACATAATACTTATATTCATTATAATAAGTATATATTATAATGAGTTATTGTTCGATTATGTAGCTAAAAAGAAGGTATTTGTAAGTCGGTGCTTGAAAAACTCTTGACAATAGGAATGGAAATAAAGTCAAAAAATAATAACCAACAATAGGGCTCTAAAACCCATTAAAATATATTATAAATTTGTGTGAAAAATATAACGACAATGATTTGAGATAAATTACTCAATAGTCATTGGTAAACTTAATTTCTATTTGAATTTCAGCCGCATTACAAGTCGAAACGGCACTTCGTGTGAGCGAGACGTCACGAGACAAGAACAAGAGGGAGACAGTAATAGGGAGTCGATCGTCGGCGGCATGCTGAAGCGGTCACAACTCGCGGAGCTATCGCCGCGGCCGGGTGCCTCGCCGGGCCTGCTGCGGCGTCGCTACTCCGTACCGGAGACTATTATGAGAAAGTGAGTGCTTTGTATTTTCATAATATTTGTTTCTAAACGACATAGTTACATAAACTTTTATAATAAAAGTAACATTATTGTGATGCAGTCAATACTGTCTGACGTGTTGAAAGAAATAATTTCAATTTCATGTTTATTAGAGAATACCCAATGAGTAACTTATTCAATAATAAAAAAAATCCAATAATAAAGAAAATGTAAAGTCAAAATTACGAGAATTACTACTAGTAAAGTGTGTTTCTAAAATAACTTTAATTTTAAAGTTAAAGTTTAGTACGTCTTTAGACACCACATGATTAGAAAACTAAAAAGAAATAAAATAAATAACTAATTCTCTGTATAAAATTTTTCAGGTACCGTCTGGCGCAACAACGCTCAGAATGCGAGGAAAGCGGTTCAGCGGCATCGGCATCCCCAGTTCAATGCGAATCACCAATTGCGGGACGTAGCGGACGGCGCGATCGCGAGTTAATGCGGCGTTCAGCATTACTACGACGTTTGTGGGGACGGCCAAGTGGTCCGGCTGCTGTCTGTCGTTGTGGCGAACCATGTGGAGGTCGCGCTACTCGCTCTCTTGATGGCTCATGTTCTGAACTACGCCCATCACGATCAGTCGCACCAGCTGCATGGGCCACACCAAAGCGGCAGCGACTTGACTCTCCTGCACCGCATGAGGACATGCTTCGTCTCGCCATGAGGAACAGTTATGACCGCGCCGAGGAGAGCCATGAAAGTAAATCAAGGAGCGACCTGTCAGATTCTTGTCGTTTACTTACGCATGCTATAACGTCTTACGTTGAGTCATCGTCAGACCATCATTATACGGACAGATCTGACGATGGCTGTGAAAAAAATGTATTCGCAAAATATTGCGAACAGTCTCATTTAATATCTGCACCGTTTAAAGTTGAGTCAGAGAAGATACGCGAGCTGGAGACTAGTACAGAAGCAGAAGTTGAAAAACGCGAGCTTACAGACGAGCATACGGATTCATCTGAAGCTTTCCCGACCTCAAATTGTACTACCACCGAAATGAACGCTTTCTCAGATTCCAAAGTGTGTACACAGATATCAAAAAGTTCTCACATTGATGGAAGGGTTAGTGAGAGATCAGTTAGCATCGATAATTACGAAGACAATATTTTGCCCTATGATGGACCTGTAGTAATAGAAACTCCATCGTACGAGGTACTCGAAATAGTTGTTTCGGAAACAATAAGTACAGATTCTGCACCAAACATCGGTGAGCGTTCTTTCGAGGCTGTATCGCAATCCCCCAGTAACGCTCTCAACCTCAAAGCTTCCGTAATAAACAATAAAAAAATGCATAGTATAAATATTGATGACTATGTTTCAAATATTCTAGTTGAGAGCTTGAATTCTCTGACCGATCAATTGGAATCTATGAACGCGTCGATTGGCGGCGACAAAAGAATAAGTATAGTAGAAAAAGAAATAAAGGTAAAACTCCAAAATACGGGTGTAAATACAATAGTACACTTGAGTCCAACGTCTAACAATCAGATCATATTCGGAAACGAGGAATTGTGCCTTAGAGAAGACCAGATGGACAGTTGTAACAATCCAAGAGAGATCACAGAAAGTGTTACTATAAGGGATGAGATGCACAGTATAGAGTCAAATAACAACTTAACATCGGCAGACTCATCTCGAGATCGTGGTCCTGGTCACGACCAATACTGTCGCGATAATATTCTCCCTCACGACAATGTAAACCAAGCCGTATTACAACAGATACAAAAATTGTTTCAGGACGAACTCAAAAATGTTGACCCAGAGACAAATTATCCGAGTAATGCCATGCCGGGCATATCACACATCGAAATTTCTAACGTCGACGTATACATAAACAACAACACGGAGTCATACCAACCTAGCACAGAAACGATAGAAGTGCTAACACAGAGAAGTTCGAAGGATTCCGAAGCAATAGGCGGTGTTGGCACTAGCAACTATTATCCCAATACAACTGAAGGTGGTGCACTAGTGCCACGGTTTTCAGCCTTACCCCATTCCGAATCTATGGAAGTGAACACCTCATCTTCTGATGATGCCGAGCTCGTCAGTTCTGACTGCACGAGTCTTGTCGATAGCTTGGAGGACCCTAACTCTCCGAGATCCTTGGTTTTACGTCGAGCGTTTTACAATAACAAAAGAAGTGAACTAGTGCGCTCCGCGATAGATGTTCTAGACCTATTGCCGGATTCTGCTTTAAAAAGCGATAATGGTTATCCGAAAGAAAAAGGCGAGTCGTTTTTTGTGAGAATCAAAGATAATGACTGTGATTGCGAAAAGGAAAACATAGTCGTAGCTGATCATATGCCGGATAAGATAAAACAGAGGCTTTATCGGCGCCACCGAAAAAGGGAATTACGGATGGAGTGTGCTCGAAGAAGCAAAGTCAAGCAGCTGAGAAGAGAGCTCGAACGACAACGGAACAAAGAGCTTCACAAATCCAAAAGAGAGATGGAAAAAGAATGTATGGCTATTGTTAATTCACTAATTGATGATGTTATATCGAAAATCGCCCAAGATGAGTATAAATGCATGCGCATCAAGCAGAAAAGTAACAAAATCACATCTGTCAAGTTTGACGACAACTTGCATAAGAAAAGTTGTAAGAAAAACACAGAAGTTTTTCATACTATAGAATCGATGAATAGTTCGAACGGATTCGCTTCGGAAGATGTTGACAGGGAACACAAAAAGCGAGAGAAACGTCAAGTTTATGGAAAACTGTCGTTACAAACGCATCCCTCTTTGAGACTGGACGAACGCGGCCCCAAAAGAATTTACCAAAAATCGGAGATTCACGACGGGAACAATCGTATTGAGATACTAGAGATATTGGAGTACGCAGACAGTTCGCAAAGTTCTCCCGAAATTAATAATTCGGACGAGAATCGCAATAATAATACAAAAAATAAGAAGTCCCGTATACCTATTCTGGTCCACGAAAGGATATCAAAATCGTCGAAAGATCTGAAGGGAAATATTAAAGTAACGCCGCCGTCTTCTCCAGTCTCAGCTCAACCCGTTTTTCAACGCGATAAAAATGACAAAACTAGTCGCCTTGCTAAATTACTGGAAACGCTTGATGACGAAGGTTCGTGTTTGGGGCCCATCACTTCGCCTCCAGCCCGGCGTGCATCCGTCCCGCAGCAAGACACGCGGCCCGCGCGCCGCTTCAGGCGTGTTTTCGACATTATCCCCGAGGAGCGTAGTAGTCTCAGCGTGGACTCCTCGAACGAAGACGTAACGCGTGAGCGGCGCGCTTCTGCCCCCGGCATTATCACCCCACGTCCCAGTGACCAAATCGAACCGGCGGCACATGAAGTGGAATCAAAAAATTTACCAAAGAGACTCTGTCATCCAGATTCACAAACGAAGACGAGGGAAACGAGAAGCGCAGCTACATCTCCGGTGATCGAGGAGCGCCGGCAGTCTGTCAGTAAGACGACGATGACGTCACCGAGTCGACGGTCGGCCGGCGCCGACTCCCGGTCGCGCTGGCTCGGGCTGGCCCGCGACCACGAAGGTATCGCGCTCGCTATTGCACCCTGCCACTGATGCACCGCACGCACCGCCCCGCGCCGCACTGTGCCCCCGCGGACGTAGTGACGCCGCACTCAGCAGACCTGAAGCGGAATAGCTTAACCGTTCGATTATATTTTTTATATTGTAGCAAAGATTGTAAATTATTTAGCACTGTATCGTTATTAAAAATAACACAGATAACGGCACGTTATTTATTTTGTGTTGATGTAAAGAAAATTTACTATTGAAATAAAATGTTGAGTATTAAAATTT
Source organism: Zeuzera pyrina (assembly GCA_907165235.1). Classification (NCBI taxonomy): domain Eukaryota; kingdom Metazoa; phylum Arthropoda; class Insecta; order Lepidoptera; family Cossidae; genus Zeuzera; species Zeuzera pyrina. The sequence continues at coordinate 19,004,882 of OU015638.1, read as the reverse complement.
TAGTTTTATTTGTCCATTCGAAGGTACAACGGGGAGTAAAGAAAAAAGCGTTGAGACTGACGAGCTCGTGCAGCGGAAGTCGGTCACTACGCAGTACGACCTAAACTCGAACTGTCGACGGACTGTTCGTACTATGGAGACCGAAAAGACAGAGCCTATCATAGTGGGAAGCGACCGCGGTCGTAGCGAGAAAGAGAAAACAAAAAAGCGAAAGGAAGAAAGCGAGCAAAACTGTCGGAGACGAGCAGATCGGGCGAAATCGGAGTCTCGCCGGAACAACTGCATCGATGAGAAGGCTGATTACATTATAAGAAAAACAGATAAACGAAAAATACAAATGATATCAGTTGAGAAGAGTGAGGAGGAGACGTTCAGGCGATCTGGTCGGCGGGCAGATTGCTTGCGTAGTGCCAGTGACGGGGAGCGGGGCGGCGGGAGAAGAGGTCGAGGAGGCAGCTCCAGTGATAGCGACTCCGGAGGGTTGCTATGTGCGCTTGCGCCGCGGTTTACCCGCACGCGTAGACGCCGCCGCTCCCCGCCACCGCTCCCACCGGCACCCCCGCCGTTAGAACCGGCTTCCTCACAAGGTACCAACAACACCCACTTATCTATTACCTACTAAGTAACTTTTGTAGATCTTTGCAAATAAAGACCCGGGAAAATGCTTATCATATTAGGTGCTCATAAATATTTGTTCATAATCATTTTCTAGTAATGACAGACGATTAGACACTTCAATCTCCGCCTGGTGCAATGTGACCTAATAGTTTAATATGATGTAAGTAGAAGACGTGAACACAGATGGATGGTCGGTGACTGTTGCGGGGTCATGCCACGCACCGTTACCTGCTGACGTGGAGATGCGGGTACGGTTTCCGGCGGCGACCTCCACGGGTAGCGCGCGCGCAGGGATTCCTCAGCAGGCGATATCTCCGCGCCGCTGCCCACACTGCTCCCGCGCACGTTTGCACCCAGCTCCATCCCCGTCGCCACCACTACCGGCGCCACGGCCCATTAAACCCGATATGCGGATACTGACTGTTTCCAAGAAGGAGGCGATTGGTTGGTAAATTGTAAATTTTGAGTCCATTCTGGATTATAGGTATATTTTTAGAGCTGGTAAAATTAGTGCTACACATCTATGAGTCATTACATTACTCGTTTTGTATAATAACATTACGTAATTATAAAATTAATCCTCCAGACGATGATACAAATTGTGTGCCCTTACGCTAAGCACTGGGCTTGTATGTACTATGGGTAGGTACCACGCGAGTTCACACAACGAATTGGGAGGGCTCCCTGTAACACCAAGACTCCAAACCAATTCCGGGAATTTCCTTTCCGATTCACCTGACCGGGGATCGCGCTCACCTCGGTTTGGATGTAGGAAGATACGCTCTAAGCTGCCACCGCGCCTACGCGCAACGGGTCAGTCTAATCCAGTAATGATAAATATGGTTCATGACTTTCGTGCTTATGGTTCATGACTTTAATTTGAATACAGTTTTTCTCATTGTTTACGAGCGGATGAATTTGAGTTCAAAAATATCCAACGGATAAATAGCTTTTCAAATTATCTACTTGCCATGGGATTGTAATACTTGCTTATTAGCTTCTTCTGATCGAAGCTTATTAGGCACTTGCGAACCGCCCCGCCCTGACTTCGCACGGGTAGAATTTTTTTGTAAGTAAAATACAACCTATGATAGTCGCTGATAATATAGCTTTCTATAGATGAAAGAATTTTTGAAATCGGTTTAGTTTTTGAATTTATCCATTACAAACAAACAAAGTTCATCTCTTCATAATATTAATATAAAAGACGTATTAATTTATGCTAAGTACTCAGTTTAAAATACTTAGAGTATCTTTACTCCTATTTCAAAACAATATATCTGTCAAATCTAGTTCATTTTGTGATACTTTGAACTGATATCTTGGAACATGTTGAGTTAATTCACAATTTTCAGCTGATTCTTCAATTCTTGCGTCCAAGAGTACGAAGAAATCGATAGAAACCCTACCGGAACTCGACGCATATAGAACTACACGTAACAAGACCAAAAGCTCTATCAAGGTAATATACTTATGCATTTTTACTTTCAATAAAGATACGGACAAAACATAGTATGTTATTACTTAACTCTCAGAGCATAAAATTGCAAAATATAACGTTTTTGCTATAGAATTATTTGCTGCTATTAAATATCAGGCGCTAAAATGCAACAACGTTTTAAGTTCATGAAAAAATATAGGTCATTAAAAATACAGTCATTAGTGATAATATGTCGGTATATATCACATTATGATATAAAAAGATCAGTGAATTGGCAATACGCAGCTAAATCTAAACTTCTAGTCGATTTAATCGTTTTGTCCAGGATCTAATCCGATTGACTTACTATCTACACCTACAAATAAATATATCGACACATAATGAATATATAATTAAAACACTGGACTTTTTGGCGGGAACGGGAGAAGTGAGGTCATTTTATTTATATTTTCTAATTATTACGTTTTTGGGAGTTTTAGTATAAAAGTGATAGTATATTGTGTTTTAAAGTTTTGTATTAGTGAAAAGAAAGTAGTAGGTCTAAATAAACATGTGTAGCTGAAGTTCTCGCGCTCTTCCAAGAATTCCTTTATAACTTCAGTAAAGCCTATTATCACTTTACTGGAGGAGTTTTGTTTCATGTCGATTCTACTTATTATGTTATTAATACTTGACATTGGCAAATGCGCTAATATGTGCGCCATGCCATGAAGAAAGAAAAAGAAAATTAAAACACATGATTTATATCCAGAAGGCGGTTGTTTCAGACACGTCGTGGATGCTCCCTTCATTGCTGGCTACCCGCAGACGAGCCGTGCGAGCAGCGTCTCAGGTCTCTATGGAATAACTCGGTTTCAATTACAGCTTACGTTAGCCTTTTAAATTTATAATACTTTTGTTTTCCAGCAGGGAAAGTGATGGTCTGTCGGTGTTGGGCTGCGCGATAATTCCAGAGCTGAAACCACGCGTGCCGACGATGAGTGAACGGGATCTTACGCGGTTCCACACACCAAGACTCTATTTGCGTTCGTAGCAACAGTCGTGATTCTAGTGAACAATTATTCAAAGCTACCTTATCAAAGATATAATGTATAAGATCTTTGTGAAATTGTAAGACATGATAAAATTTGAAATACGATTAAATTATATGAACATTAAATTAATATTTTTGTAATGATGACAGAAAACCAAATTCACAACAAGAGGGTCTTAATTTCAAGTTTCTAATATTGACAATCATTAACATATATGACTAAGTATATAATAATCATACCTATCTACGTAGAAGCTGAACCCTCTTCGATACGATCGTACTATAACTTGAAAGATATAGATACCTACTAAAAATAATGTTGAAGGTTATAGCTGTATTCTAGTCGTAGTCGCCTTATATTTATTTTTTCTATAATTGTGCCAGATAGCAATTAAAAATTGAAAGAGCCGTGTCAAGTTTGTCACACACTTGCATACACTTAAAGCAAGGTTGAATTAGACTTTCTGGTTAATACGTGACAAAGATATGCTGTCGACATTTAACAAAGTGTTTCGTGCTGGAGTTATTCAGATTCAATACTCCATTGTGTATCAAAAGCCAATTATGGGGTAATATATACAAGGAGGTACCAAAATAAAACTTGATACTTTCTAAAAACCAGAATTGCAGCAGTATTGTAGAAATCTTCGTTGTCATGTTTGACATGGCAGTTTTTAATTACGTCACAAACTTGCCTCGGCATATTTGACTTGACAATTTAGTATCAAATAAAAATGAAACATGCAGCAACCTTATGTTCAACAATAACATTTCACGTTGTATCACTAACGGGGTAGTCGGAGAGGACAGCGCGCCAAGCTTCGCGGGTTTTTACATACTTCTTTCGCTTCCTTAAATCTCATCATTCTCCTTAAACATTTTCGCCTAGGTATGCGAGTGGTTTTACATTTCCGTTAGCTAACACCCTGGTTATTTGACCTTCGTAAGTCAGCCTTGGTCTTCCTTGGCTTCTTTTACCACTCACTTTCGCAATGTAGATTTTCTTCGTCAGTCTTTCATCACTCATTATTTGTGCCCGAACCATCTAAGCATTTCTTTCTTTATTTTTACAATGTCACTGTCGTGCAATCCTGTCATACAACCTTATATGCTGTCTGGGTTATTTACGTTTTAAATGGCTAAAGTAAAATTAGACAAACTTTATAAGAGGGATAACAAAACCATCTCTAGAAATACTTCGTACAGGATTTGCACGTGATTTCCTACTTTGCTATTCAGGTGCAGCAGGCAATCATGCTTCACTTTCAAATCGAACTAGGGCCAGTTTTAAAATGAGTCAACAAAATGTCAATCGAAATTTTGTTATACGAAGTTCTTACTTGTCGCCAACAACATGGAATTATTATATAGATATGTTATGTATCCTTTAAATGCATGAACTTCGACTTAAACTAACAATCGGCAAGGTGACAAATACCTTCTATTATGAAATAGCAATTCAATTAACTACATAAATTATGTATGAAAAATGAATATAATTAGGTCTCTTGAACGAAATCGATTTACATCTTTATTTTTGTATATAATATAAGTACATACACATAATTATGTACAAAAAGTGTAAGAACCGGAGCGTGGACAAGTGGTTCAATTGTCGTAAACGCTAGTAGAATAGAATGGCAAGTACCACGAGATGTAGAGTAACGAATTTTAAAACGGAAGTCAAACGTTATTATCTTTATATTAAATCAAACGAAGAGTAAAGTCGTGTGAAAACCACCGTATAAAACATAGCCATTTACTGGCTTTATGAATATTGTATTTTAAATAACTGAAGTAGATTTGACGGTCAAAAGTACCTTGCAATTGGGTTTACTTGAACAAATTTATTTGACTTTCACTTTAGCCAAATTGCACTTTTGACAAACAATAACGCCAGCTAGCGTTTCGATTTCACAAAACGCTTTTTGCCACTTGTTTAGCCGCTCTGCTACTATTGTGACGTATTCTAAGCAGTATCATGTTGTCGATAATGCCACTTTAGCTCACATTTTATTGTGGGTAACATATACGAACACGCTACACAAGCGTATCTAGGGAGACAGGATAAGGGGGGGCATCTATTACCCTTACTTCATTATATTTCAATCAAGTTTAAATATGCGGTGCTAATTGATGTGAACGAGATTTGTAAATCCTTAAATCGACTTTAAATAGTTGGTGCAAGTCACCCTTAACTAACCATTGACATTTTACAATATGATATTTATTGAGACAGGGCCAAAGCAAGTCTATTTTTATTTTAGGTGGAATTATAGATAGTCCTTGACGATTACCTTATAGTTACCAATGAGTCTCCTTATAAATAATGTACTTACCTACCAATTTAATAGGTAATAGTGACAAAATTAATAAAGTACACAATATAAGTTATTTGTTTTAATAAAAGCTTTTAAAAAAAAAACTAATTAGGTTTAAAAATGTTTTTTTCTTTTTTATTATTGGTAGCAACTGGTCAACCTTTACATTAATAACAATTTTAACTGAAGCTTCAGCTATTAGTGAATAATTAATTCATTTTAATTACATAAATACATTAGCTTCTCAATTTGTCTGACGAAAATAATGGCTTATTTCGTAACTTCCTGATAATGCATTGTTCAGCGGTATAATATGTAAGCACCTACATATAACGTAAAATATGTATCTTTAATATATAGCAAAAAAAATGTAATCAGGAAGCTATAAAATAAGCCCTTATTGATTTGTAATAAGAGAAAATATAAATAAGTTAAAACTAAAACATAGTTTTGTTTATAGAAATTTAGTAATACTGGAACAGGCACACTTGAGTTAAATAAGTAGGACAGAATTGGAGATATTTGAATCTAACAGAGTATGCAAGAAGTACTAAAGTGCTTTTGTGGTTCCAAAATATTTCCTTATAATAATATATTGAATTTAGATATTGGCAGTCATGGCTAAATAAAATATTTTGTGAATTATTTAAATGATAACAGTTGAGTATGTTTATCGTAGGTCTTTACACCAGATTTTTCCTGTAACAAGGCTGAAAGATGCGATTTGTCTTATTTTTGAATTTCCACAGAAAGTTCACCGACAACGCTAACTGTCGCTATTATATATAATGTAGAGAGGTATTTCCAAGAAAACTACTAAAATTGGGAAAATTAATGAGTAAATCCCCAGAAATATTGCGAATTTTTTCAATAAATTCTCACATGAATTTGTTATCATTCTACTTCCGTACATCACATCAGTATGTATATGGGTTCATATTCTCGTACATACTGATGTGTCAATATGTATATAACCCTTCAGGAAGGGTCTTGTTCATTCTCACAGAATGGTAAGTGTAGGCACCTCGATGCAATTCAAATATTTCGTCGGTAATACTGCATTAGCTAAACTGTACCGTATACTGCGTAAACGAAACGCGGATTATGCGCTATTGTAGTACCACCAGTGCATACCAAATTGAGTGGTCAAATCGTTACATTATTCATTAGGCCTGTGAAAGATAAATTAAGGAGAACTATTGTACATATTGTATACATATATTGTAGTTCCTTAAATTGCATTAAATTAAGATAGATCTGCTGTGCCAAAAGGACTTATAGTGTTTATAACAAGATATTATTTTAACCTTTATTTGACATTGCCAGTTGATTTGTTTTTATAACCTTTTCAATGACTACTCTAATAAATAATTTTATTTCTTCCAACCGCTAAATTTAAATACCCTCATGACTCACTTGCGCCATTTTAGTGCTATAGAATGCTAATGTGTATGGACACATTTTCAGTTAAATGTCCATATGAGATAGTCGTCCTTATCTCTTCCCTCCACAATTAGGACGTTATAAATTCATGAATGAGTAGGTATTCCATCATTACTAAATTTCTTATTAATTCTTCTAAATTATATCGCTCGTATATGGAGGACATTAAACACTCCAGTGGAGTCTTTTCAAACCACTGGTAATCTAATCTTTGTCTATAAAACTTAACGATAATAGGATAGTTATTAGTAGCAACTTCTATCATATAAAAAATATGGCATGCATCCATCTGTGGAGTTATAAGTTTAGAATAATTTTCTTAGAACACGTAGCAAAACGTAAAGCGTTTAAATCCTTTTTTACGAACAGTGACTTGTTTTGTTTTCTAACCTCTGTCGAAAAAAGGTACATTAACTATTTTGTGGCCGTTATTTTGTTGTTTATCATAGCTCCTAAACTGTTAAGTCAATTTTACATATTTTTTCTTTCGAAGACATGGTTATTTAAAAATTGTTTTTTTTTTCACAGAGGATTTTTAATTTTTTTTTTAAATATCTTCCTTACTCAATAATTTTAATTTTGTAACAAATCACACAAATTGGGCTTTTATTTTTAATTCTAAAAATTGAAGTCTCTATAAAATGCTTTATTCTGTACTCAATGCTTTAGAAATTGTAACAGCATTTAGTATTATATATAAATTTGCTATAAATATATCACTCGTGAGATTTTCGGCAGTGTCCGCATTAGCAATTATGGCGTGAGAATGTAATTTTGAGCATCTCCACTAAATTACGAATAATTCAGTAATCATGTTACTAAATGAACCATATTATGACACCCCATTTTGCAACCCTAAAGCCAGCACTGGCTCCCAGTTAGGGATAAAACCCCCTTATGCAAAAATTCATTGGTTTATTACCTAAGGTTAAGTTCATTTTTCTATATTTTTCAGTAAGTCTGTTTATAACATCTTAAATACATCTCTGACCTCTAATTAAGTTATGTCAAATAACAGATACATATATCTTACTGTTATACTGTGAGAGATAAAAGGTTTTTCAGCTGAATTAAATATCTATGTAGGCTTATTAATACAATAGAAACTTCAGATTGCTTTCACTCAAACAATACCATCAGCATTGTCGTATAATATTTTTTTAACCTTTGAATATGGTTTATAATTTTTACTTATATATTTTAGCTTACATTTTAAGCTTCTATTTAAGACTTATAATCTTGATAAATATTTCTTCTAATTCTTATATCTAACTTATGTTTTAAAATTATGTCTTGCAAATATCTACTTGTCACAAATCTATGTTAAAATGTATGATTGAGAAAGACCTCTGTGAAAAGCATAATTATGTCAGTGTACAATCTATTAATGGTGGAGAACACTGAGGAAACTGCCTAATTAGAAAAAGTCAATAACTACTGTAGCTTTCTTTAATAAAACTTGTAAGAATAGAGTTTGATGTTAGATGTTGAATATTTATCATGTGATTTATCGTTCAATTTTATCAATTCTATTCATCTTAATGTTTTTTGCTAAAGTTAATAACAATAGATAGTGACTTTCTCTAGTTGCACTGAGTATAACAATCAAACTTTCATCAAAGAACTATTACTAGCATCCAATCCATTAACAGGAGCAGGAATATCAGTTCGGGGTCTGCGGAACAGCAGTACATGGGGTTCAGGATTGTGAACCATGAAGTGGAGCCAGCCGGGACTCTGCTGGACCCCGAGATTACGCCATTCCGTCTCAGTCATCAAATGTGATTTAGGGACTAAACGGGCAATGTCAGGAGGCAGGATAACGTGCCTGAAATAAAGAATGAATTACTTGAGTAAGAACTAAAAGTACGATGTTTGATCCATAAATTGTTTTTATATTTTACTTTATTAGAACCCTTGTCCAATGAATCATATATGAAACATGTTTTCAATTATGTACCATGTCTGACACACTCATGAGTTCATGCACATATGCATACAATACAATACAAATTTTGCAGTAATAATCTTTTGAGCATTGGAAACTTGCCTTTTTTGTGTAGGATGGGGCAGACTATATCATGAAGATTATATACATCAAAAAACTGGTGTTTTATTGATATGCTAAGGAATTTATGTTCACGCCAATTTTAGGGAATGTACACAGAGACGCCCGAACGTCATTGCACTTGTATTCTTATATATTCAATTTATCATACTTTGTATAAAAACACTTATATTATTACTATCAAACACTTGTCATGTATTTATCATTTATTTACAATTTCCCTGCTATACCTACTACTAGTCTACTCAATATAATTACGAACATAGGTTCAATTAACTTCCATTCGTGTCCCTATGAGACAGTTAGGGTCAATTATAATGACAATAAAAAACAAATTGTATGTAAAAATCACAAAAAAGTAAATACAGTATCAAACTAAAAGATTTACAGAACTATTTGGAAAGTATGAAGTGTATGAGAAAAGGGATATCAAAATCAAATCAAACAAAAACTTTATTAATGCATATAAGATTCATAAGTGTATTGTGAGAGTTTTCACTACTACAGACATTAATCATCATCACAAAATATATGATTATTATGATACATGAAGCATGGGTGTGGAAAAGTAACAAACCATGTTTATGAATCACATGCGAGTAATACTTTTTACAAAAAAAAAAGAAATAGGTAGATAAAGTTGTTTAGGACTATGTACACCTGGTGGCATACATCCCATATTTGCATAGAGACATTGTCTACCCTGACGATTTAATTGAAAGTTACTTCGATAGCTACCATTTACAAGCAGTTAAAAATTAAACAATAATGCTTTAAAAATAGTGTCATCTTCCATCCTCGTTCTTCCATCCTTCATCTGTTTGTAAACATATTTCGTATTTTTACATTACTGTATTTTATTTTTAACAATCATGCCATCTATTGATAAAAAATACACTATATAAGGTATCCGCACAGGCACGTCGGTTCGGTGCCTCAAAATCAAGCGCACATTTTTACATTTCACCTATCAGTACACAAATAATCTTTGAAATGTGTGCTACTTTACTCGAAGAAAAGTTTGTATGCGTGTTTTGGACGCATTGCCTACACTACATCAACAACATTATTAAGTTAAATTCAACACTTTTCTAACTGAAATTGTGTTTTGTGTTACTCGTTTTTGCTTTGTTTATGGTTCACTAACATAACAAATATGGAGTTGAATTTTGATTCAAGTACAAATATACCTGAATCAAAATACAACTCCATATTTGTTTTCTTCATACAAGTGAATTGTTTTTCTAAGTTATTTTAAAAAATCCTGTTCTTCTCACAATTCATATTGAAGTTAAGTATCGGATTATAAATTTATAATCGATAATTTCAGTTGTAATTTAATGGATGGAACGTTTTAGCTGTGAGAATTGTGTTGGCAGTGTGTTTACAAAAACTATAACAAGCTGTATTTTCGAAATTTTCATATAATAAAAATTACAAACTATAGTTAAGGGCAGGTGTGTCACAAATTTGCATTATCTAAGGTCAGGTAAAGTAACTCAAAATTTTAATTATAAATATTATGAATCATTTAACTGGGTGATGCCTTGTCCACATAGTAATATTTTATTTTGTTTTACTCACATATATTACTTAATAACAAATAACAACCACTACGAAAGACTAAAGTACCATTACTTTTAGTAACATTCTCGCTCATCAGTATTGCTGTATTAGTAAGTATAATTATTAAAATTGTTACTTTTTCCTTTACAAATTTTTATTTTGACTGCCTACCCTGTTGAAAAACCCTATGCATGCCACTGTGTACACCATTTTTGTTCAGACATAACAAGGAATCTTGACAGAAATAAATGAGAGTTGTACTCTTTATTAACTCATAGTATGGGAACAACGAACTTGTACTGATCTATATTTGTAGTCTTTATGTTACGAAATAACTAACTCCCACTACAATCAAAAACAACGAACCATTTCTTAGAGCAAGGTGTGGACTGTATGAGAACGGCACTTTCAAAAGGACAGCCAACACTTCAGTCTAGTCTCAAACGAAAAAGGTAGGCCGCACGCAATGTGTGAGGAAGAGGATAGGGAGGATAGAAGAGAAGGCGAGGTAAGGAGTGTAGAGTCTGCAGTATCACTAATAAAACAAACACCACAGTTCGTATCATTCACAATGCGATAAAATTGTTTATGACAAAAAAAACTATTCATGCATTATAAAATACCTAAAAACACAGGAAATTAACATGATTACCTTTTATTTGGCTTGATATTAGCCGTGATTAAAGAATTTACTTGAGACAACTGCCGATGCAACTCGACCAAAACGTCAAGTAGCGTTAATTTCCTGTTTTTAAATATTTTATATTGCCATGAGAAAGTTGATATTCATGGATTGATTATCTATTTCATGTAGCTTATGTTTTTGCTTTAAATCTTACAAGATAAATATTTTCATAGCTATTTAAATTTAATCTATTTTAAAAACATGGTGCAATATTTTTCTTTTTTTATTTAAACGAATCTAAGCTAATATTGATATAGAATTATTTAAAGTCAACTATGTTTCAGCTGAAACTTTATCAATTATTTCAATAGATTCTAAAATATTACATAGCATAGATATCAGACAAATGACAGAGGTTTATGCAAGTATATGAGCAAGAAAAGTTAAATTTTTGTAGGTATGTGCATGTATTTAAATGTATATTTTATTGTAAACTTTATATATTTTGTTTTATTATTAACATTGTTTTTTATATACTCCATAACTACCTAACCAAGTTCGTAATTCTAGAAACCTATTTAGGGAAAACAGGATAGAAGTAGGGACAGCATTTTCGGTTATGCATTTGTGTTTTTAAGAATGTCCAAAAGCCTAACAATCTCCTTATTGTTGAAGAAGACAAAGAAAGCCATGTCTTCTAGTGACTTATTAAATACATTGCACACTAGAACATCACAATGCTTTGAACAAAACATATATGACCGCAAGATGGCTCATAAAGCAGAATGGATCAGTATAATAAATTAGCATAAATCTTAATAAAAGCCCTAACTACAGATTGCACCATACTTGCAATTTTCCATTTTAAAGTTTATGATGCAAGAGTGTGCGATATTACTAAGAGATGAAACAAATACCTATACATAATGAAACCCAGTGCCGCTCACAAAAAGTACATATCATAACGGTTATAGCCCCTTCTATTAATAACTATTAAAAAAAAACAGGCTAAAAGTAGCCACTAGAAAACCTGCGTTATCCTTACTAATATTATTAATAATGAAAAGTTTAGTGCACACAGAGTAGCTGCACTTTCTGGCCTAAACATGCTAACATTGCCATTGCCAAGCCACGAGTAAAACCTAGTTTAATACAAAAAAGAAGTCTAGCGACCAATGCAACATTTAGAGGTTATATTAGAATTAGATGAAAATGTGACTGAACTACACATCCAAGTAATGTAACTGTTTCTGAAAGCAAAATTTAATAAAATCCCATAGTACGTAACTAAAATATAATTGATAAAACAATAATGACTTAAAATTTTCAAAATTTTTACCTGTATTCGTACACGTCATCGGTGTATCTTTCAGAATATTGAATTTGTTCTACAGGCATTTTTCACTCAACGAAAATGCTAAGCGGTTTCATAAACTAAATAAGTAATTTGAGTATACTGTAAGTATTCACTTATTACACAAATAGAGTTTTTTCATAACATTTCAAAACGCCGAAATTTAAAAACACAACCTAAAACCACTCCTAAAACAGCTGACTAAACAAAAATGACAAACTGATTTGTATTGCCAACAACAATATTTTTTTACCATTGCCACTCGAAAAAGGGCATTTTATTCATCGATAACAGTGAATAAAACTCTCTTTTACTCACTGAGAGAATAAAAACATTTTGAATTTGGAACAAGCACGAATTATACGAATTAATTATGTACCAAAAATTTAATAAAACGTGCTGAAAGTACTGGCTGGCTAAATGAAGGTATTCCATTGAGCTATACAATTAAATTAAGAAAAAAAATATCCCGCCAGGTAAGGTATTGTATCGTTGTTGTTTTATACATCGGAAAATCTACCACATAATCATAATAAAATGAGTTCTTCCAGTGACGAAAATGAGGCACTGACTCCGTAATCATTTCGTTCTAAAGCAGCAATTATAGTGGATAATTTGTTGCCGCCAAAATCTCGAGAGTTGTACCTGAAAACATACAATTTGTTTTGCGACTCCAATTCCTTCTCAGACTGCGTATTTCTTAACTATTTCAACGAATTAACCAAGACTAAGAAGCCGTCGACACAAGAAAGCCACAATGAGAATCAAACAAAACATTGATATTTCAAACTACTCAAAGTTAGTGACATAGTTATAACGGCTGTCCGAGGGTAATACCTAAGCCAAAGAAACCTAGAGTGCTAACCTCCCAAAACATTGAGCGTTTTCTAAATGTTGCGCCTGACCACAGTTTTCTGGCCGACAAAGTAAGTACCTACTGAGTACCTATTTATCTACAAAGCTATTGTACTTTAAAAGTTTTCCTGTAAATAGATATTTTTTTTATATTGTTTACAGATTGTGCTAATTTCGGCGTGAATGGCCTGTCGCAGTAATGAATTACTAAAGATAACTATGAACGACATCCAGAAACACTCGGAAAATTTATTATTCATCGTTTTAACTGATACTAAAAAAAAAAATTGATAGAACGTTCGTGATACGACAACAATACGTAAATATCGTCGAAAAATATCAAGCTTTACGGCCCGCTAATACAAAAACCGACAAGTTTTTCATACAATACCATGGCAGAAAATGTACTCGGCAACTTATTGGAATCAACAAAATAGGTGCGATGCCAAAAGAGATTGCCACATTCTTGAATCTATCGAATCCCGAACAGTACACAGGACATTGCTTCCGTAGAAGCTCTGCCACCCTTTTAGCAAACACAGGTGCTGATCTTACAGAACTGAAATGCCACGGAGGATGGAGGTCCAGCACAGTAGCAGAAAGCTTTGTCGAGGATTCGATCGAAAACAAAGCCAAAAGATGCAGCCGAATAGCTGACAGTATAAATCTGAAACCGTCTGCTGTTGACCCTTGGGCGCCGCTACCTCCGGCACGGCCTTCAACATCGAAAGGAAAATCTGGTTAAACGACTACATTATAGCTTTGTCAGCAACGGTAACCACAAACTTTGCCAAATACCCAAGTCTTATCTAATACGACTGTTTCAAAACCAAACAAGAATATAACACTGAATTTCCAAAACTGTTCTAATTTCACTATAAGTTTCTAATTTTTATATTTAATAAATAAAAAGTATAGACTTACAGAATAAAATCTGAGAAATATAAATACTGTACAACTATTTATTTTCTCGCAGTCAATGGTAAAAAGTAGAGTACACAACTCGTGAAAAAAAAATTCATCTCTGTCCTCGTATCCCTCGCTCCGCTCAGGATTCTAATCTAGAATCTCTCTCTACGCTCGGGATTCTACTCTAGAATCCTTCGCTGCTCTCGGGATCTAACTTAGTCCCTCGAATTAAATTCCCTTTTTTTCACTTGTTGTGTAATCCGCTATTTCACCTGAGCTGTTAAGAAATCACCTAAAATCAAACTCAAACCGCAAAAAAATTTGTTTGGTGGATATTTCTTTCCTTCGAATGATATCAGGTTTCATGTTTATAATAACTGTATTATAATTCGATCAATATAATGTAATTTAGTTTACTCATTTCGGGATAAAATAATTCTAATTCTACTCTTTGAGCTTTTTTTTGGATCAGTAATTTTTATTCATAAAAGCACGTTGCTTAGCATGGATTTATCAATATATAAACTGTAGGTATATATAGTTTTCATTTATTGAAAAAATATTTTACGACACTAACCAACCAGTACAACAAATATTTTATAAATTCACATCTCAATATGCAGTCGGAGACTACAAAATATTTCTGGTCAGATAAACCTGTCCTAGAAAGCTGATATTAGCCTCACTGCGTATTAAGATTTATTGACAGGATTTTTTATAATCCTACATTTTTTTCTGCTAGGTATCTACTCTCACAAATATCAAAGTAAATAATAAAAGAAATAACGAACAGACAAAGACCCTTAGGTAGGTACTAATACCCACGATAGGGGAAACACGTAGAAATTAAAAAAAAAAAAAAATAAGTAATAGGTACAAATATGAAGCCCGTCTTGTTTATAATTTTTTTATATATTTTCAGTTCCTTTTACATGCAATCGGGCTTTTAATTACTCAGCTACCACCGGCGTTATCATATAACTGAGAAGTAACTTATTTGTAGCTTGTTACAGTACAACACTTCTATGGAACCTGAAGGGTCCAGAGGCAGTGGAATTAAATTTCTGTCTGTACAAAGGCGGTGGAAGTACGAACAACAAGATGGCGACTACGTAACAGCTATAGTAGCAAAAATTAAACCCCCTTAAAAAAACACTGAAAAGTATAAAATAACTATCCTAAATTTGACAGTTACTGAAGTCGGTGCTAAGCCTATCAAACTAATAGACTTTCTGTTGTTGCGCATTGATTTGGCACCGACTTCAATAACTGATAAATTTAATTATATAGGTACGTGTATCGTATTTATAAAGTCATTTTAATTGTACTCGAGTTTTGATTAGTAAAGGATAGTTATTTTATACTTTTCAGTGGTTTTTTTGATGGCGGTTTAATTTTTTTTAATAAAAATTTTTTATTTCTCCCTTTTGAGTGATCTTGATCTCAATAAATATCTAGGGCAGGTCTGCAATTAATTTCATTCTAATTCCAGAGCGCAACGATATACAAGAGAATCATCAATATAAATAAAGGTTATAACCAGATTGTGTTATCTAGTGTATCTTCGAAATCCAAGCTCCAATATCGGTGAAATTTAAATGGGACCACCTCCAAACCAAACGAAAAAAGAATTTTCGAAATCGGTTCATAAATGACGGAGTTATGAGGTTAACAAACATACAAAAAAAAACAACATACAGACGAATTGAGAACCTCCTCGTTTTTTTGAAGTCGGTTAAAAAGCAATTTAAAATTTAACCATAGAGTATATACATAAGTGAACACAGATAAGAAATACCAATAACATTGCCGTATTACAACAACTTGAAACATCGATCAACAGAGATCACGATAATATATCGAAACATTAAGTCCCCACACGCCCTCTTTTCCCGCGTTCCACTTACGCAGTCTTCGCGGTCCTCATGACGTTGTTATATTATTTAATAGGACCCACGCCCACGCCACATACACTGCTACTTTGCAAGGGTAAGTATTTATTTGGATAATTCTAGCCAAACTCGTGTGTCTTCATGCATACCTAAACGAATTTCTGCCTTTTATAACCAAAATTATGCTTTCTCAATCTCTTCTTCTTCCTATCCTCGACTATGCAGATATATCCTATCTGGACTCAAAAGAGGAATTGTTGAATAAATTGGAGCGTTTGCAGAATTTGGCTATTCGCTTTATTTTCGGACTTCGCAAACGTGATCATATTTCAATTTTCCGCTAAAATGCTCAGCTAAAATGGTTTCCTGTACGTCTTCGACGAAATGTACACATACTTATGCTTACTTACTTAGCTAAAATTCTGAATAATCTCTCTGCTCCTGTATATCTTCGTTCCCGCTTTAACCTCTTACCTACTTCTTCTTAACTTAGACGTTTTTGTATCACTAAAACTTTAAGCTTCCTTTATCAAGTTCTAATTTCTTCTACAATTCCTTCACTGCACGAGCTACTAATTATGGAATAAGTTACCCTTCAAAATTCGTAGTAGTCCATCGGTACCTTCTTTCAAGAAACGTTTAAAAGGTCACTACTTTTCACTCTATTAAACATTTGCGTCATTTATGTATTTATATCTCTGTATATATTTAAATATATTTTTTTTGTGTGTATGTAATATTATTATTTTATCATTATTAAGTAAATATATTAAGTATTACGTATGTATTATGTATTTAGATATACATTACATATATATATACATATACATACATGTTATGTATATAACTGTGTTCATTTATTTATGTATTTTTTTTGTTCATAAAAGTATGTTTTTTTTTAAATTGTATTTCTTATTTAATCAAGTTTTTATCGAACAAACCACTAACGTTTAGTTAAAATTTCGTAATTTACTTTCTACAGTATTCGCACCGCTTTGTGGTTTTAGCTGGAAGAAAATTCTTGTAGAGATAAGCTCGCCTTTGTACGCTTTGTATTCGATAAAGAGTATATATATACGAAAATACGTTACAAAAATTACTCATATTCTTACTTATTTCATTGCGATGCATATGAATTTTCTTATATCATTTTGTAGCTTAAGGACTTGTTCCTGGGAAACTATAACTGATACAAGCAATATTTTAATACATTGTGTTGCTCAAGACATGAGACTTTTATTAAATCAAAAAATGATTTAATGATGCTAAAATTGCTAGGGTAGAAATTATCTCGCTTAGAACATGTATAGTGGTGTCTAGATAAATGTAATATGATTCGTCTTCTTCTTAGCTCATTTAGTAGAGATCAGTGTCCAATACTGAGACTCAATTAGGAAAGTATGAGTACCAAATCTTTTAATACCATACCATACCTTTAGTACCATACCATACCTTTAGTACCATACCATGGTACTCATAGCACTTAGTTCGGAATCACACAATCTGTGCAGTTGAATGGAGTCTGTATTCTTTTTATTCATAAATAATTATTTAAATATGTAAATTGCTGTACTATGTCATTTTACTACGCATGCATCCGGCGTGCATCATTCGTAACTGCTTGTTATAAATATTTATGTGTAGTTAGGTTAGGTAATAAACAATCGTCGGTGGACAATTGGCAAATTATCCAATCACTTCTCCCACTACGTGTAGCAATTCAATAATGTGACCCTTGTCTGTACAATGACAGATCATGAATAACTGGAAATAAAGGAACTGGAAATAAAGTAGGGTCAACGAGACCTTTTACTAGAAAAACGACGAGATAAAATTGGGCCCCTCATTTGATTGGATAACTTTCTACGCATGCGTCGTGACACTTATTTGAAAAACAATTTTTAATTCAGTAAATACAATTTAATAATCAAAACAAAATGTTTGTGAGACAAAATTACTCATTTTTAAATGGATTGTACGATTGTACGATGAAACGATGATAGAGCCCTTGCGTTTGAAATTATTTTTTATGATATTAAAACAGTGACCTGCGCTTTTCCGTTTAGAAACTCTTCTTGACGTTGACAGTAGATTAATTGTTACAGAATTAATTTTGGTCAATAGATTTAAGAGGTATTGGAATGCTTGGGTTTTATTTTTTTCTTTATAAATGTAGCTGCCGTGGTCTTTTTGGGGTTATGACGCCGCATGGTGCCCGGTGCGGTTGCATCGCTCGCACCGCACTAAGGCCGCCACTGAAACTGATACGACAAAACTAAAAATTCCATGTTTGCCATTTACGGCTTTGTAACCTTTGTAAACTTATATTTGAATTTTGAAAAAATAAGTATCGATATTGTAATAGATCTTTACCTATGAAGTTGTCGTTCTACAATCCTGGCCATTTGAAAAGTAATTTGTTGCTGGCAAAAAATTCTAAATTCAAATGAATTTTATTTTAAAAATATGGAATTTTATTTTCAATTCAGTCATTTGTTTATTGATTAGTGTTTTGTTTTCACTACATTTGTATCTTTTTCATCAGTATGGATACGATAAAAATACGAGTAATTACGAAAATTACGAGTTCCGTCGCGGTAGCAATGCGGCACAAATGGTTCGACGTGTATGGACGACGTGTGCGGAATGAACACTACAAACGAATGCACGACCCGTTATTGGTTTGAACGCTTCCGACATGGAAATTTTAATCTGAAGAATGAACCCCTTGGTCGCCCGAAAACTAAAGTCAACAACGATGAATTAACGGTGACAGTGGAAGCTGAGGAATCTCAATCTACTGCTGCGTTAGCAGCAGCTTTCGATGTTAGCATCAAATCAATATTGGTCCATTTGCGTCAAATTGGCAAGGTACAAAACTAAAAACTTTGATAAGTGGGTGCGCATACGGGTGATGAATGCGTTGAGATATATCTTGTGTTGCTTAATAGACAAACAAAGCGATTTTGAACCGCATTGTCTCTTGCGATGAAAAATGGATTCTTTCTGACGATCGTAAGCGGTCGTCATGTTGCTTAAACCCTAGTTCAGCACCTAGGTAATGCCCCAAATGAAAACTTACCCCTAGAAAAGTGATAATTACTGTTTGGTGGTCTAGTACCGGTGTAATTCATCACAGCTTCTCGCAACTCGCAAATCTCCGGCCAGCCTTGGTTGATCGCTCGTCCCCGCTGATCCTGCACGACAACGCTCGACCTCACACTCTAAGCTACAAGAGCTAGGGTTAGAAGTTTTGTATCATCCACCGTACTTACCAGAGCTTGCGCCGACAGACTTCTCCTTTTTCCAAAATTTCTTGGCAGGAAAAAAATTCTATACCCGAGAGGCAGTACAAAATGCCTTTGAAGAGTTTTCCCGTACACCTGACTTCTTCAAGAAGGGCATTTTAAAAATACCACTGCGCTGGCAGAGATGCATTAATAGCATGGGTGCATATTTTACATACATACATACATACATATCCTCACGCTGTATCCCTAACGGGGTAGTCAGAGAGGACGGAGCGCCAAGCGTCGCGGTTCTCACATACTTCTTTCGCTTCCTCAAATCTCATCATTCTCCTCACACATTTTCGCCTAGGTATGCGAGAGCTTTTGACATTTCCATCCACTAACACTCTGGCTATTTGATCTTCATAAGTCAGCCTTGGTTTTCCTTGGCTTCTTTTACCACTCACTTTCGCTCTGTATATTTTCTTTGTCAGTCTTTCATCACTTATTCTTTCTATGTGCCCGAACCATCTAAGCATTCCTTTCTTCATTTTTAAAATAACACTGTCATGCAACCCTATCATACTGCGTATCTCTTCATTGCTTATCTTGTCCGCAAGGGTGACACCGCACATCTTTCTAAGAGATCGCATTTCTACTGCATTCATCATACTTTCACTCGATTTCGGGCATATCCAGGCCTTACTACCGTACAATAAAGTTGACACCAACACCGCATTGTGGATGGCCATTTTGGCAGTGTTAGATATATTCGCACTATCTACTAATGTGGACAGAGCACTGTTCACTTTATTGCCAGCTGCTACCCGTCTCTCTACATCCAACTCACATCTTCCAACCCTCGAAAACACACTCCCCAGATACACGATTTCATTCTCTTGTTCTAGACATTTTCCATTTATCCAAACCTCACATTTCGTTTGTACCGCTTCCCTTTTAAACACCAGAACCTTAGTTTGTTCACATTGATATTCAATCCTTTCACTTCACATTCTTCTTTCATGCACGTGACTAGTGTCTGCAACTCCGCTTCTGATG
Source organism: Zeuzera pyrina (assembly GCA_907165235.1). Classification (NCBI taxonomy): domain Eukaryota; kingdom Metazoa; phylum Arthropoda; class Insecta; order Lepidoptera; family Cossidae; genus Zeuzera; species Zeuzera pyrina. The sequence goes on along the minus strand of OU015638.1, from coordinate 18,984,468 downwards.
GTGCTATAAGCACAGCATCTTCAGCGTACAATAAGCAGTTTACCACTGTGTCGACACATATCCTACCACTCATATAAACAGACTTTCATTCTCTGATTAATACTTTGATTAATATAAATAAAAAAAATATATAAAAAAATACTTTCGCTTTTTGAATACTAATCGGCAATATCACAAGTAAAGACCTAATAAAATTAAGCCGACTATCTATTTAACAAAAACTTGCAAACGAGTTGAAATAACTGAAATTCTTGAATTACGTACCTATTGCCTTGTTTATGGCATCTGACACCACCTGCCCTGGTTCACTCCATAATTTAGGAATGAAAGTATAGGTACTTTACTTACCCATGGACACTGCTAGCCGAAGAGGCCAGAGAGTTAGTTGACTCCACGTGCTCAATTTTCTATGTGACGTACACGTACATTGCACTCACATAATGTATCAAAATAATTCGATAGCTTCGCTCACTCGATAATGTGCAAAGAAAAAAAATATATGACACGCAATATTGTATCCCCTTCGCCTTAATTTTTTGTCTCACTGCTGTCCCTGTAATCCCGTGAAAAATTACTCGGCAGCGATAGTCACGTTTCATATATTTACAATAATTATTTTAAAAAGCAGTGTCCGGTACGTTGTGGTATTATTAGGTATCGAGATTTGGTTCTGTTCTGCGTAATCCTTTTCAGATAAGTAACTAAAATACCCCGGATAAAATAAAATGAGAAATTAAATGAGGAAACTTACATAGCAATACTGGCGGCGCGAGTATCAATCTATTGGGTGTCGCTCATTGGTGTCGCTACGTGCTGTCGCCTCTCCCTGTCGATGGCGACGGTGTTGCCATATTTAAAAAAAAATATAAGTTGCGGGGTAATTGGGTACTAAAAACATGTATTTGAACAGCAACATTTTTATTTTCGTGATTAATGTAATTTTCATGTTTTTTGGGTAATACCATTGGGATATATTCCCTTTCGGATCGGATCGCGTTGTTTACATACTGTATAAATGTAATATTTATCATGAAGCTAACTCAACACTTATTTACGTTAACTTTAACGATTACGATATTTTTGCTTACAGTAATAGTTGTTCTAATGACAAAGCATATTCGATTGTCCGAAATAAAAAATAACTGTTTTTCACTATATACATACTAATATTTATATTATTTTGTTCAAATATTTGGCATGTGTACTTACAAAATTAACTTTAAGGCATTTTGGGGGAAACTGAAGTAGCAAATTTTATTTAAATTTTCTACGTTTTTGCAATTTTGGGAGTTTTATAGTATCCAGAATAAATTACATTGCTAGCTAACTTAATATGCGTTAAAGTTCTGCGCATTGTGGAGAAATAAGAGAATGTAAATAAAATGTGCAACTGAAGTTTATTTGTTCTCCCAGGAAGTACTTTTTAACTAAAGTATTATCCTATTATCATTTTACTTGAAGGTGATAGACTAGAAAGGAGAATCTTCACATCAGACATGCATGTCTTGAACACATTGGTGTCGGTGCAAAGCCTACCAAACTAATGAAGTTTCTGTTTTTAGACATTGATTTGGCACCGACTTCAATACCGAACTGTCTAATTTAAATATATAAGCACAGATTAATTAGTTACTAACGTAAAATATAAGTATGTGTATCACGTATTTAAAAAGTTATTTTTATTGTACTTGAGGTTTGATATGTAAAGGATAGTTATTTCGTACATTTCAGTGTTTTTTTTTGAAGGCGGTTTTTTTTATTACCCTTTTAAGTGACGTTGGCCTAAATAAATATCTAGGACAGGTCTACAATTAACTTCTTTCTAATTCTGGAGCGCAACGATATACAAAAGAATCATCAATACAAATAGAGGTTATAACCAGCGGGGTTATTACCTAAAAATCACTGCGCGACCGGTGATTAATTGTAATAAAAAATTAGTATCATGTATGACGATTACGTATCTATTATTCTATGACCGTAAAATGCACTTTTCGCGATATATTTAGCGCCACTATACAAATAACATTACACAAATTCTTGTTTTGACAGCAGGTATCGCGCGATATTAACTGTCGCATGCTGTCTGCAAGTTACGTAATAAGCGTGGGTCGTGTTATTTCGTCTTCGAAGTGCAAGCTCCAATACCGGTGAAATTTTAATAGGACCACCTCGAAAGTATATTCTTTCAAAGAATAAAAAATGTTTCGAAATCGGTTCACAATTAACAAAAAAAAAACATACATGCAGACGAACATAGAACCTCCTCCTTTTTTGAAGTTGACTAAAAAGGCTACATCAGTAGTCTAATGCAGTGGTTCCCAAACTTTTAAGACCAAGGAACACTCAATAAATCCCATTTAATTTATGGAACCCTATAGCCAACTATAATAATAAAAAATACCTACCGTAATTTCAAATAAGAGTAAAAATCATTTATTACAAATATTTGGAATAAAGATTAATGAGATGAATGAAGTTATTTCACTGCTTCCTATAAAAACTATTAATAGGTCTAAAATTGAACATTTCTATCGTGTAGGACCTCCTATAGAATAAAAATGGTTCAATGTTTGTCAATATGTACGCTTAGACCAAGTTCCGCGCAAAAAATAATGTCGCCACAAATGACGGCAACCAAAAAATTCCAACGATTTAACGATTAATATAACATTCGCGGAACCTTAATGTCTTGTATACGGAACCTACTTTAGGAATCTCTGGTCTAATGTATTAACTTTGTTATAGGAACTAAGAACTTAGTTAGCGACGAAACAAGTTTTAGTAGTATAATACTAATATGAACGATAAAAATTATTTAAATTAAATAAATAACCAGACAACGGAGAAACTTCATAATAATTTAATTACGTTTGTATCAAAATGTAAATAGTTTCTCTGGCAAAATATTAGATGCTGCATTATTCATAGAAAAATAATAAAAATAATATCATCTTGTGCCTCACCGGACGTGGTTAAAGGCAGATAAAATGTCTTTTTGATATACTTAAACTATTATAATATGGCCCGTGTGTTCAACAGATCATCGACAGTGGAGGTGGTAGCATGATTTCGCATTAAAAATATCTTAAATTAAAAAAGCGGAAAGACATAGTTCCTGTGGTTGCTCGCTATATTGACCGTATATATGTGAAATGTCGTGTGCAGAGATGGATCAGCACATATTTTTATGTGTTTACCGACCTCCTTCGTCTGATTTTTGCAAATTTTTAAATTTTTGTAGAAGAGAGCTGTCTCACAAGACAGCAAATGTAAGAAGTCAATAATGGCGTTGAATAGTTCGAAGGAAAGAGATGTGCTCATTTCACTCTCTCTTATTTATTTTAGTGCATATTTTCAATGAACCGACCAGGGTTACATACCATTCCGCGACGTGTATAGATAACATTTTTGTGAATAAGCGAGACATTATGGAACATACTACTGTTAGTGGTATCCGCTCTTATCATAAAGCTTAGTTAATTAAAATAGAGGAGATAAAACATAAATCAGAACAAATATTTGAGTTAAGGACCTAAATAAAAAATATTTATGAGGGTATCAATACCATTAATAAAAAAGTCGGTAGTCGGTATCATACTTTCCCTCGATTTCGGGCATATCCAGCCCTCACAACCGTACAGTAAACGTGGAACCAACACCGCATTGTGTATGGCCATTTTAGCTGAGTTAGATATATTTGCACTGCTTACTAATGGGGACAGAGTACCGTTCACTTTATTGCCAGCTGCTACCCGTCTCTCTACATCCAACACATATTCCATCACTCGAAAATGCACTTCCCTGATATACTATTTCGTTGACTTGTTCTAGACATTTTCCATTTACCCATAGGTATTTCACACTTTGTCTGTACATCTTCCCTTTCAAACACCAGAACCTTAGTTTTGTTCACATTCATATTCAATCCTTTCACTTCACAGTTTTCTTTCATGCACGTGACTAGTGTCTACAACTCCGCTCCCGATGGTGCTGTAAATACAGCATCAGCGTACAAAAAGCAGTTTACCACTGTACCATCACATATCATACCACTTATACCACCTTTCAATGTCTGGAGGCAACTGTCCAAACACTGCACGAATGTGTAAAATACTGCAACAAAGAGATCTTTTTCCATACGGAAAAGAACTCATTTAATGTAAGGAGTATGTATATATTCCTAACACAATCCTATCAGCATCATTCATTTCGTCCATTCATGTCTCCACACACCGTAACTTTCTCATTCTCTTCAACCGTTGCTAAAACTTCCCTAACATTCTCCCAAAACTGCTCTAGCTAACGCAAACCGACAGAGGACACAGAGTTAACACCACCAAAACAGAAATGCTCGTCAACCCTGTCTTGAGAAGCACCCAGAGCAGTCTCGAGTTTTCGCACTTATACTCAGTTACACAATTAATCAAACGAGAGGACAGTAAGACGCCGACCCCTTGGCATCCTTTATCTTCTTGTGGTACCCCTGACCACAAAGCAATGCCTCCTCCAAACAAGTCGGCAAATTCACTGCTCTTTCGCTTGGTTTCACTCAAACATAACACATCCAATCTTCTTTCTTCCATAATATTAACCACTTCATTTATCTTACCTTCAATCCCACCTCGCGCATTCCACGCAGCTATTCTGCACTTCTCCCTCCACTTCCCGCCGCGAGGTGCGCAGCGTGTTGGGTGGCACCGGACCGCACTCTGCTCACACTAGCAGGGACAAATCGGTTTACGTCGTTTTCGAGGCACGCCCTATCTCTAACGTTGTCCCACATGGTGTGCACAGAAGAGGAATTGCAGGCCTGAAAAGGGCTGGCAGGGATTGCGACGAGCACGCATCCTCAATTGATTCCCAATTTTTACTAATCACAAACCACGTTTAATGTGTTTGAGTGAGTCACACAATGTAATAAATAGCCTTACCTTCATGCTGCATAAACAAACTCGACGCAACGAAGTTATGCGCGAGTGACTGATGCAACAATGTTATTCAGTTGTAATTCTCACCCGGTTAACTCCGTAGGATATATGGAAAATCAGCGATTCTAATTAGAATGTAATTCGTAAATTGTATTATGGAACCTGAAACCAAAACACTCATATTTTTTTATGGAAAATAAACAAGACCATTAATTACCTATAATATAATATACAGATTTCAAATTGAGGTTTTAATCTTATTATTACGGAATTTGGTAAACTTAATAGTTAATTGTATTGTAGTTGCAATAAATCTTGTGACTAAATACTCTAAAGAAGAAAATATGTAATATTTATTACAAAGTTACAACAAAAATTACGATGTATGTTAGAATTAACAATTTTGTTGAGAGTAATTTTACACTGACGAAATAACTCAAATAGAAGCAATTTTGAATAATAATTACATGAACAATAGCAGAAGGCACAAGTGAGAACGGGCGTATTTCCCTCGGCAAATATGTTGACGATGTCCTTAGATAATACTTAAGAAATGGGTACGTCTTCCAGTGATCCTCCTAGTGTCCTGTCACTGTCGCTAATTTATTACGGACAGAAATAATTTACGCAGAATTTGTTATGATGATTATTATCCTTTTAATTTTGGTAATAACATCAGTAGGTAGCTTTAACAATAAATTGTAATTGTAAGAAATGATACAAAAATTTAGCTATTCGTTTTTCAGTCTGAAATTGTTGTGACAATTCGTAGACATCTCTTCCCATCCCGCTTACCTGCCACTCGCCACTAGTGATGCGCGCCAACACGGGGTATTTCACTATCAACAGTACTGATTCACGAAAGGGCAACAACTCATGCGGGAGTAAGTCTGATCAAGAATGTACTTCAGGCTTGGGAGAGATCCCAGAACGCTATTGGTATTTTTTGTGATCTCGTGAACTCTTATTTGTCAAACCGGGAGAAAAAAGTGAGTGTTAATGTGGTTTTGTCTATTGGTACAAAATAAAAAATGGGCGTTTCCCAAGGATCAATTTTGGGACTTTTACTGTTTTTGGTTTATGTTAATGATCTCCCTTTATGCTCAGAGACTTACGTGAAACAGTATTATTTGCTGATTACACTTCATTGTTATTTAAACTAGACAAAATGGATTTAGATATTACTAGGGCAAACAGGATACCAACAGATGTCTCAAGATGGTTCGATGCCGATAACTTACTACTAAATGCACGAAAAACCAATTGTAATAAATTTTCCTTTCTAATGTACCCAGAATTTATTATAAAATAGAACTGACTGGGAAACAATTACAATTAGTTAAGTCAGTCAGTTTTCTTGGTTTAACAGTAGAGAATAAGTTGCAGTGGACGAACCATATAGGGGCATTGGCTAGTAAGCTCGGTTCCGCGATATATGACGCAACAAAATAAACTTAATTGAATAGCTACGGAATCCGGTGTAAGTATGCCCAATTCGCTCTTGGTTATGCAATTTTAAAGTCGCAGTCTCCCTGCGATTGGATAATGATCCCTCGCAGCCAGCACTTCCCACATCCCACAGGTCTTTCAGTTAAACTAGCGATTCCTGCCACGTCGGACGATTGACTAAGCATGAGTGAAATTACTTTAGAATTCTTGCAAAATTTGTTGCATGGCGATTATCCTGATGTCTCAATACAAAGCTTTGAAGTAAGTTGCGTTTTATATATCGTTTCTCGGGATTTTGTTATTAATAGTTTGTTTATTTTTGTTGTTAATAGTTCAGAAAACCTAAAATATTTTGTTTTTAGAAAACATTAAAATCTGCTAGTTTATTTAAGATATGATATTTTTAATGAGTATGGAAATAAAGACAATTCTACTTACATTGGTAAAAGTCAGTCGTTGTATAAAAATGTCCAGAAAGCAAAAAATTTAAAATTTGAATTATTCATTATCGTATATCGTCACCTTTAACATTGTAGATTAATTAAGTCCTTGCCGGGTACAGCTAAGTCTCTGTTAGTACACGCTATTGAGCCCAATCTTTGACTTTTACCATACTGCAAGCTAGCATGCGTAGATATCGCCCTATCTCGCCGAAGTACTTACGTTCAACACCACTGTTGTCCACTCTAGAAATCATCTGCCTCAGTGGTTATCAGCTCTTTGAAAATTGCGACTAGCTCACTTACTTAAGTTTCTTTATTCTGCGAGCTATGTCGTTTGACTTGAGTTGCACAAGCCATCGGAACTTCAACGGTTATTCAGCTACCAGACAAAAATTAATCGGTTGTAATCGCCACCATATTAATGAATAAAGCATTATCAAGACCCACTACATGCAGAAACCACAAGATTATCGTCGGAGTAATGCTTAACCTTCGGCCTGGTGACATCCAAAATCGACCTCAACTTTGTTCTTTGATTTACTATAAAAACAACACTATCAGGCCATAATTGATTTATGATTTACTTTGGACAAAGAACATAGTGACTGAGACAAGTTTGGTGACTATGCGTCAGTGGTTCACAGCTACACGGTACCCAGAAGATAAATGTGTTTCTTTTGCGTCTTAGCAGTGTAGGTACATTCTTGTATTGACTCTAAATAGATTCCCGAATTCCAAATAATACGTGTGCTTAACAGTTAAAATGTCCTATGTTCTTAACAATATACGTAAATATGTTATATGTTACTAATTCTCTCCCTCAGGTTGCTCCAGGTACAAATAGAGGTGACAATTACACGTCCATGGTCTATCGTATCACTTTGAAGGGCATCCGAAAATACATCGAGCCAGACGGGTCTGTAGAACATGAAGAACCTTGGGAAGATTCCATTATCTACAAATGTCTCCCTGAAAGCAAACTTAGAAGAGCAAGTTTTAAGAGCGATGAATTGTTCTGTAACGAAGTGGCTTTTTATAACAAAATTTGGCCGGCATTTTCTAAATTCCAATCGCAATGGGAAAACATACAAACACCTTTTAAAGCAATACCCAAGTGCTATTTAGCTCGGAACGATTTGGTTATCTTAAAAGATCTGAAGCAATTGGGATTTGTGATGCCGGATCGCACGAAAGGTTTAGATATCGAGCAATGTTATTTTGTGCTGAAACAGTTATCTCAATTCCACGCGTTGTCTCTGGCGATGAAATATTATAATCCTGAGTGGTTTTATGAGTTGCTGAATATTCAGGACGGTGTTTCAGAAGGTGAGCTTTTATTTGCATGTTCGAATGGTGTGAGTGGTAGTAGACCTTTTGCAATGTAAAAAAAATTTAAGTGCTTGTGCTTAAGTTTTAATTTTTTAACGTAAATTTTATTGACTTATCGACTTCGAAATCTAGATCCCTTTGATCCCTAGACTTTGAAAAATCCCATGATCCCGTCGAAAACAAAAAATGTAAAAAAATGCCAAATCTCGCAACCCAGTTCTTCCACTACTAAAAGTTGTGAGATCTCATGTCAATCAAGTCAGTTATTTTTCGCGAACTCATCCTACTTACCCTGATGAAGGACCTCCTATAGGCCCGAAGCTAGTCGGTACCTACACCGACTGGACGTGAGTATAGCCGTGTTTATTAATTATTTAGTTAATAATGTCTCACGAGAGTTTTAATAATTTAATATCTAGTTGTATTATGATTTATGACCTCTTAGTCACTAAAAATTCAGACTTCTAATTATTCGCAACCAAGCTACAGGGGGATCAAAAGTGCTGTGAGTCGCTTCGAAAAAAGGATGGTACGGCTATGTTCAACTTGGCGGGGGCACTGCGGTGCCCTCAGACTTAATTGTTTACTTTTTCTTGGTTTTATAAATTTTGCTCAAATGGCTTCGAATGAAACTTGGATTATGTTCTGTTTTTAAATAACTATACATTAAAAGTTTATTTTCCCAGTGTTTTTTGTCCAAGAGAACGAACTCTACTACAGGAATTACTATGAGGAAGCCATTAGCAATGCGATAGAAATGGTCGAAGAGCACCTTAAAGATTCAGAAGATAAAGACTTCTATTTGAACAAATTTAAGCAATTCTGCAATCAGGACACGTTTTTTCAAACCATGGTCGATCTGGTGACACCAAAGGAGCCTCTGGCGGTCATCACGCATGGAGACTTTTGGACCAACAACATGCTGTTTAAATACGTCGATGGAAAGGTAGCCGATGTAAGTATCTAGAGCGATAACTAACGTTAAGATTAACGTTACTGTTTTGGTAACGCGATGATATATTCGTAATAGAACGCAGTCAAGAAAGTTTTACGATGTAGCATGATTTCGATGCAAAACGCTGGATAATTTTGCGTTTCACGAAACTTTAGGAGCCTCTATATAGTTGAGAGATTCCCTTTAGTAACTCGATTTTCTAAACACTATGTGACAGTTTTGTGTGTTGGGATAATATGGAAAATAATTTATTATATTATATAAATACCATAACATAAGTAAAGCAATAATATGTTACGCTTACAAACTTTTGGAAACGAAAGTCATTATGAAAACAATAAAACTATACTATGGCTGACATTACTAGGGAACCGTTAGATTGGTAAAAACGAATATATCTCAAAACCAGTTTAGGGGTCTTTTTAATCTAGGACCTAGATTATAAAGACGTCTAAACAATATCTAAATAGTCACATAACTATGTATCACCTAGATTCTAAGTGATAAATAATATAAGTGACGACTTAGATAGTGTTGGTGAAGTCATAAGGCGATCACGAAGCGCACCGTAGCGACCGCCTTAGATTTCGGTGTTACGCTCAAGACTTAGGTGTTAGGTTTTGGCACTTTTCCAAAGTATTCATTTTCTCTATCACCGAGGTGTGCTGGAAGAAATCTCTTAAAAAGATAAGCATTGCCTTTTGTCATTGTTACTTTTCTTGACTACTGTTTCTGTGTACTTTATTGGTGCAAATAAATTTAAAAAAATATTTTTATGAATAGTTTATGAGTAAATGGTGTAATGAAATTAAGAAAACATAAAATTAGAAGTGGCAATGGTGCAAAAAATCCAGTGCAATCACACGTCTTTGGTTTGATCTTCAAAATTTATGCAGAGGTGACAAAATGACTTGTATTAAAATAATTAAACATTTTGATTACAATTGAGAAAAAAGTAATTGATATTCATTTTCAAAAACTGAGCTTTAAATTCCAGTAGTGGGGAACAGTGTAGGGAGAAGCTGGAGGGAGATAGCGCTACAAATCTGTGACATCACAAAGTCGCAATGACATTGTACAGCCCTAGGAGCAACAGAGACAGAACATATCCCCACTAGCTCCCATTACTAAATTAGAAAAGCGAATAACTTGTTTTTCATTGTATTTCGAATATTTTTTCACAGTTTCGTTTACGATCATAGAACCTATTTTTTAACTAGATTGTTAAGATACAGTCATCTAGCCTATTACCGTGTGTGGTTAAATACACACTGAGCCAGTTTTGTTAATTTAATATTATATTAATAAGTTAAAAGAGATTTGAGGAGGCGAAAGAAGGATGTAAAGACCGCGATACTTGGCACTCCGTCCTCTTTGATCATCCGGCTAGAGATACAGCGTAAGGATATGTATGTATGTATAAATAATTTGTACTATGTCAGTAATTGTAACAGAATCATGTTGACCTTGTATGATATAATTTTGGCTCATTTTTTGTTCGAGAGTATTTCTAATGAATGAGATACCTAATTTTTTATAACAATTTTTTTGTTATTTTTGCTAATTATAAAATGCACTTGTATATTTCTTATATTAAACCCGCTACTGTAATTTCCAGATGTATCTGGTCGACTTCCAGCTGGTGCGATACGCGTCACCAGCTCTTGATTTGTCGTATGTGTTGTATCTGTGCCTCGAGCGGAGACAGCGCTACGCCCACCTCCGTCGCCTCCTAGCCTATTATACCGACGAACTGCACGCACGACTCGTCGATATGAGTGATGATGGTTCCGTCTTCCACGGAACCTTAAATAGAGACTCGCTGGGGCAACTGTGAGTAATTATAAAGATGTAACATTGAACTCATTTTTAGGGTGCCATGTCCTACTAGTCTGAAGATAACCCAAAAGCTTGATGTCGAAAATATGATAGAACTACAGAAGTATGAAATATCTGCCATGATAACTATTGTCTGTATAGGTCAATGTTCTATTATTCTTTAATAGATCGATTTTAATATTTGTTGTTGTCGGTCGTTAGGGTTCTGTAGCCAAAACAGTTAACGTCCACGAAAGCGTAGCTTTACAGATGCTTCAAAATACGTTGTGCGGCTTGTGCTATCTGGTTTAGGTATAAAGTTTACCCATGAAGCACATTGCAGCATACATTTTCTCTTAGATAGCGTAGCTTCATAGACGAATATTCGTCATTGCACACTTTTTTTCGAGAACTTAAAATAATAACTATTCCTTCTTTATGCATTTCGGGAGATGAATTCGGATTTTATTTGTTCCCGCAATGTTCGCTATCGGCCATCTTGACAAACGATTTAAAAGACTGAGAATCAGCACCCACAACAGGTGCAGTCGGTCGTCTAATCAAGAGTGCGAGTTGTCAACTGCCCCCCTTCCGATTGACCGAACTACTGACTCAGGGAAATGTCACTGTCATTCATGCGATCGCTGTCTTTCATTCGATTCGAACTTGTAATCTGTGCTTGTAATGCTAGTCTGGAACCGGCAGGTCTTAAATAATTCAATAGATGGCGTTACTTGTAGTCAAATAAAAGTTATCACTCTCACTCATATATGAAACGTAATTTTATAAAAGCACATTCAAATTTATTTCAAACGAAAAAAATTATCTGCAGGACTAATGCAAGATATCCTAATAGACTAGTACTCCCTGGCATAAAAACTAATATATGTGATAGAAACTGTACTTCAATGCTTATTCGGATACATAATCATTTACCGGATAATATCAAATGTCTAACATCCAATAAATTTCGGGTCGTGCTGCATGAATGCTTGCTTACTAAATGTTATTATTCGGTCCAAGAGTACTTAAGTGATAAGTATTGACATTTAAAGTTTGTTATTTCTTCTATGTTTATTATTATTATTATTTTCTTTATAAATATTGCATGCCAATAATTAGGTAAATCTGTGAGGAATCAATGTACCTATGTATGTTATCGTTTAAAAACTTTGTCAAAGTACACATGTTACGCAAATAAATATTTAAATTTGAAATTTGAATTTGATGTACACCTGCTTACTGGTTACATGAAAACTACGAAATTCTATCGACGGAGCAGCGATGTCGCGCTCGCGTCGCGGCAATGCACGTTTCATGAAGCCTACCATATGCCTGCCTTCCTACGTGTCATACACCGGGCTACGTACGTAGGCAGCAAGGAAGTGTACACCAAGCGTATAATGACGAATACGCGTCTATGAAGCTACTCCTCTTTGGACAGAAGGCCTAAGACGGGAATCCTACAGCTTCGCCACCTTTCGTTATATCTGTGTATTTGTCTATCTGCATGTATGTACAAACCCAAATCCAGAAACAAAACAGAAACTAAATAACATGTATTTTGGACCCATTTTGTTTTATAACGATGATAATTTAAAATATTGTAAAAGTAGGTAAATGTATAAGAATTTTCCGATAATTTGGAGGGGGCTAATTCGGATTATAGAGGTTAGCTCTCATGAAGCCCCTTCTGTCTTCTCCGTGGACCATGGCTATTTAACGTTTTGAATGATAATAAGTAACCACAGATTGTCTTTGCAGGGTGCAGGAAGAATTCAAACGCGGCGGTAAATTTGGGCTCGGAATGGCTTTAGATATGTTTCCTATAATGACATGTGACAGCAGCGAAGCACCGAATCTCTATCAAGCTAAGGTAACGCAACAATAATTTAGTTGAGAACTCTTTTTAATACCCGACGGAAAAGAGGAGTCATAAGCATAGTAATAAGTTTGACGTCATTGACTGTTTATATTGACTAGAGGTCGCCCTGTGGTCAAAATTCGATCGTAAATATAAACTTATAATATAAACTCTTTGGCGACAATCTACTCTGTGCGTCTGTTTGATCCAAGGAGGTTGCAATACTTACGATCACCAACTATTATTTCGTTTGAAAAGAAGTGGTTTACGAGTATTTTTAATTTTACGTTTAATTTATTTGTGTGCCATTCTATTTTCACTTTTACTGTGAATCATGATGTTAATAAAGAGTAAAAAACGAAAAGACATGATTTTCTTAGATCGTAACATTCTCATCTATACAAAACTAAATGAATAAAAATGTCAAAGCCAAAACTAAGCGTTAGATGGCAGTGTTCTCAATTCGATAACAAAAATTTAGAAAAAATGCTTACCACTCTTCCATATGAGAAACCAATAAATCCCATACCGGATGTTAAAACGTAGGTAATCGAAAAAGATTGAATAACTTTTTTTAGTCCACCGACTAGTGACTTGACGTTTCAGCCGAGATGCATCGGCCGTGGTCCCAAGGTAACAACCAAAGTAAAAACGGGGGACTTTAAAGAAGTTATATAATCCTTTTTCGATACGTTTAAACATCCGATGTGGAATTTTTCAAAATTATTAATTTTGTTTTTTTTTATTTTAATCGTTGTACAGTTCCTTAAGTACTTTACTATCTACATCCCATTAGCATAATAAATGTCAAAAGATTTTTTATCCTAATAAAAAGCCCTCAAGCGCCGACTATCCTGGCTGCTGCAGCGCTCCCTGGTGTTTCACAGCCGTAAAACATGTTTAAGAACCTCGTCTGAAATCATACCTTCTAAATGCAAAAAACCACATCGAAATTGATCCAGTAATTTTCGAGGAAAATGGTAACAGACATACAACACACGAACAACCTTTTCGTCCGTTGTGGGTAAAAACGGTGTAATGTGGGTATAATATTTTGCAGGAAAGCGGAGTCGCACCATCACATGAATGCAGCAAGCCCGTGTTAACATCAAACGAAACTTGCAAGAGGAAAATGACGGAGCTCATACAAGAATTGGTCGATGGGGGAATTATATGAACTTTTTAAATTAGCTCGTTAGTATTACTTTTATGCCCGTTATCACCAATAAATCTTAAATAGGTAACGCCTGGGACAAATAAAGTGATATTTAGCGCTAGTTTTATTTTCATCCTTTCTTAGGGGACATATAGATAAAAATAGACATTATAGAACAATAACCAGCAAACATTTACAAACAACAAAGATATTTATAGAATACTCTAAACCTCTTATTAAAGAGGCAGATTAGGCACAGTTTTATAGCCATAAAGTTAGACAACAACGCCTTTGATGTGAGGCGATGCCGCGATGCCGCCGCGCCGTCCTTGTATCAGACAACAGCGTAAATCAAGTCATTTTTGGACAAGCGTTGTCAAAAAATTGAAAATAAAATAGATATGTAATTGAGATTATTATTAAATAACATAATTATTTATACCTGCAACTTTTCTCGCGTGAAACTGTTACTTTCCTACGGCAAATTTGAAAGACACTGAGCTACAATAATGATAGAATAAATCGCAAAATAAAATCAATATCGCCATTTTATGTATTATAGAATAGAATACACGGAACTCAAAGTAGGGCCCGCTATGATGAAATTCTATTGTCTGTAATTGAAAGACAAGACAAAAACAATGTAGATATGTCGTATATAGATTTATTGTACTTTGTTTAGTAGTAAACACATACAATAAAACATTGGTGTTAAATCCTATAATTAATTTTATTACGTAAAAATTTAAACTTACGTATACAATATGAGTGTAGATTCGCGTTTGTGACGATAATAATTGATCTTGCCTAAATATTTTGCATACATTCAAAATCTTAAATTATTTCAAAATCGCAATAGTCAATATTATAACCCGCGCCATTAAAAAATTGAATTAAAATTATACACGCAGCTCAAAGATAACAAAATATATCTTAAACAGAAGATTAAAACTTTAATTATAAAACATTAGCGAATTTTTATATGCGGTGGGACTATGATTTTCAAATTGTTTAATAGTACGGGTTATATGTACGTTTAGATTAAAGTAAATCAGATTCTTCATAATAATTATTATTATTCAAAATATTTTTAGTGAGTTTGTTTATAAAATGACTTGAATTTTGATACTTGAAATTGTAAAGCACCACACTGAACACTCGTGATTGATTATACCAATTTTCTGATACAAAATTAGATATTCGGATCGGTTCACGATCGAACATAATTACTTTAAGAAATACTTCGTCATTTATTTTAGATTTAAAATACCCGTACTCACTCGTGGCACATTAATTTATAATAATTAGTATTTATTTAGAAAAATATAAAAAGAGTTTCGTAAAAAAATTACGTACGGGTTCAACATTATGATAAAATCATAATTTTTTTTTATTTTTTTTTTTCAAACTAAATCAGATCCATTATAAGAGATTATAACCTAGAACTACAAATAATCAGTCATTGAAAGCTTCAGATTTTTCGATGAGATTCTAGCGTCTAAATGCATCTGAAGTTTCCAATAATACAATTCTGTTTATTTTCTGGTTATATCTTTTTTTAAATTTATTAATACTAGCAGATGTTTAAACTTCCAACTATTTAAAATAAGGCACAAAAATACATTTGTTTAAAATGATTGCCGATGTACTTCGGACTCTTTCATTTTATTTGACGCTTGATTTTAAAGATTGTTGTGGTGTCGTTGTTCCCCTGCCTTTAGAAGCTTGCGTTGGTCTCATAAAACCTGAAGTTCTGTTCGATATCTTAACTGGAGGTCTGGACGCTCCTACGGAAGAACCGCTTGAAGAAGACCTTGACGCTGGCATTCTTGATACAGGCTTTGGGATAGGTTTGGGAGTTGGCTTAGGTGCCGGTGGCGCTCTTTTAACGGTGGCGACCGATGCAGAGCTGTTAAGTGAACTCCTAGAACTTCTTAATGAAGCACGGGACGTAGATCTTTCGACGCGTAGAGAGCTTGTTCGTTTAGGCACAGTTCGTTTTGGATCGATAGGGGTTCTTGGGGGAGTTCTGGACTCTTTGGTTGAAATTTTCTTTGGAACGTCGGGAGATTTTGAGATTTTTGGTGTAGGCGAGTCACATTCTACGTTACAGCCGGAAGATGCACCTTGTGAAGCACTTTCAGAGTTCAGACTCTGTGTTTCCTCGAATCCTTCGTCGTTTAATTCGTGCTCGCTTTTGACTTTAGGTATTCTAGGCGACGAAGTTCTTTCTGCGGTTTGCACTGAAATTCTCTCAGGTTTAACCGGGATTTTTTCAGTTTTGTTTGTCATGGACTTTCTAAAGGTACTCCTAGACCATACTCCTGTCGGTGTCTCAGTAGGTGATTTTAACTCTCTTATAGCTTTCTGAACATCTTCTTGATTTATAGAAGTCTGTCTTCTCATTTTCGAATAAGGATGTTTAGTTTCTTTGGTTGGTGGATTTTTATCCGTGCTTTGGTTTTTGAGTCTGTCTTGCCAACGTTTCAGCCTATTCTCTTTTTCATCTTTAACGACATGTTCTATTGGTTTTGCTACCTCTTGAGGAGCGTCAACAGCGTATGAAGCCTGTATTTCTAACTTTGAAGGTCTTATCACTTGCGTTTCAGCTACGAGTTCAGTTGGACTTTCAACCTTTTTCTCATCTTCTGGAGAGCTAGAGTCGGTATTTCTTTTATACCGTCTCGTTCTCCTAGCGGCCGAAAATCTGTCGAATTGACCATCACCTAATATTTCTTGGCATAAATCTCTCATTTCTGCTGTAGCTTTGACATTTACATTGACTCGGCTAGTCAGAGATGGTTGGAATTTTCTACACGGTTCTCGTTCTGGGGGCGGATTAAAAAGTTTCCTTTGAGCCGGTGGAGTTTCTATGTTATCGGAGTCGATGTCAACTCTATCAGATCTATCTATTCTTGTCTCTATCGTATCTTTGTCACTAGTCACTTTAATATCAGGTAACTTGCGTTTTTCTTCCTCGGTTATAGATACTAGGGGTTGTGGGGATTCTATTTGCTGTCTCGACCTTTGCCTTCTCAATCGCCTCATCTCTTCATTCTCTTCCGTCTTTCTCCAAGGTAGCCTGTTATCTTTTGTTTGAGGTTGAACATCTAGAAAATAAATAGATTACGTCAATACTGAAAAAGATTAACTTACATATACTTTGAGGTTTCCAAGCTTCAGATAGATTGAAGACCTCTGATGTTGAAAGATTTTGGGATTAAACTGATCATATGGGATACCGTTACGATTAGTTACATTAACAAATTATATTAATGAACAGTTTTCAAATAAATAAAAAATAAAATTAAAATTCATGAACATTTTAAAATGCTAGAACAAGATACGTTATTAGGCAGTATCCATGTAAGTAAATGAACCAAATTTTGTGGAAGACTAGACTTTGGGTTAACATAAAAAAATTATACTCTGTTAACAAAATAAAATCATACAGTACCTTCAGTAGACCAATTAGAAAACATACCATATAAATGTTTTGAAATTGATATCATGACAAACACATAGAAGTAAGTTTTTTCAAGATTTTGGTAAAATTGATGCATATCACTTACGTGCTATCTACCAGAGTTAGAGGTGCTATTACACTGTAACCATATAATCGTAAAACATAAGCTTAAAAATGTTTGTACTTTAAACGATAATAATTGAAATAGTTAGGATACTGCCACTGGCCACTGGATACTATAGCCAATAAATAATTTAATAATATTGCAACTTTGAATTCCCGGGTAAAATGTGGGTTAATATCACACACAGAAGATCTATTTTGGTCACACTTATCGAAGAACCAATCATCGTTTTCGATTAGATGGAATGAAAAAGATGTTTACCTTCCACCGCCTCAATGGCCTTGACGACGTCGCTGTCGGGCAGCACGGCCGGCCGCCACTCCGGCCGGCCCTCCGGTAGAGTGTCCAGCGTGGTGCTTCGTTCGCTCTCTGCCAGAGTTTAACAGATCATAGTCAAAATCTAATTGATTCCAGTCCAAACATAAATAAGCGACAATAAAAGCATATTTTACCACGTAGATATGATGTGACACAGCCTAAAGTTCCATCGGTTTAGTATTCAAAATTCACATAGTTAAATATTCTAATCTTCATAGATATAAGTAAAGGCGGACGGCAATAGAGGCAATTTTCACCAAATGATGCGGACTGGAACAGGCTAAGAGTCATTCTAACATCACTTTTTAAGCTCATATAATGTCCAACAAAGTCCTATCTAGCAATAGCGACCACAACTATCTAGCAATAGCGAGAACCAGAGGCGAAATATTTTACTAATCGTATCAGGTTATATAACTCTCAATGTACAAATCTCAAAAAATCGACAGGCTATAAACCCACTAAGCGGACTTAGGGGATCAATGTTCTACAGGACCCAGTCCGTACTGGGTCCTGCAGAAGAGGCAAATTTGACAGCTCACTGTTAGAACTTCGTAGTCTTATTCGTAGTCTTCGTTGTCGTAGGCTTGGGTTAGCAGCTACCGTCGTCGTCTAGAGAGACCTGGGGTTTAGCGTACATTTCAAAGACAAAATCTTTATGGATGCCACAAGATCTTCCCCCGCCGAGGAGATGACTGCACACAACTTTGCTTAACTTCAGTAATCATATTAAATATTGCATCACTAAAATACTTCATATGGAGCGACATACCGGAATCGTTTTCCAAGGACCGCCTGTTGGCCTGTAGTCGTCTCGCTCGCTCGCGTAGTTCTGCGTCTCGTTTCTCTTCTTGACTGTTTGCTCGTAACCATGACTCGATCTTTTGACGCCATTCTCTGCAAATTATTGTATGTTTTAAACAACTACTCCTAACCATTTCAAGTGTACCGATAGCGTGGCCTGCCAAGCCGTGGTTCAAAGTTCGATTCTCTGTCAAATGAATTTGGGATTGTTGTTTCGAAGTCTGAGTGTTAGTGGGAGCTCTGTCCAAGTTTGTGTTACAATGGTACAAGCCTATTCTTTAGTTCGTGGTCACTGTGGCTGGTCACAAAGCTCGTTCTATTACCAAAGTATAAATATCAAAAACAGTAGGATGTCAACTGCAATATTTTGGGTTACCTATATATATAAAAGGCAATGTATGTATGTATGTTCCTTATTGACTCCGAAACGGCTGGACCGATTGCGATGAAATTTTCAGGGAATCTTCAGATTGGCTTAGCGGGTGATCCTGTAAGTTTGGTAGTGATCGGATAAGTAGAATTTTTTTTTTTGTATTTTTTTTGCAGTATCAAAATAATTATAAAAACTGTTTAATTTATTATAACTTCAACTAACGCCCAGTGAAACGGGCCGGATTTGCTAGTTATATATAATTATTATAGCGCCAGTCAGGGTCGCACGCGACGCAAGCATGGGACCATTTCCGTCTGTCTTTAATTCGCTCTTCGCATCGTAGCAAATACAAAAATGTCTAAATGGTATAATCGAACCTATTATATGTGTATTGTCTTTCGATGCTTAAATAATTTTAGTTATTCTAATCCAGTTTTATAATTCTTCAACATAACTATAAGAAATTAAATTTAACGTATATGAAAAACTTTGCATTGTTTTTTATTGTTAAGTAATATATACTAAATGTATAACTAAACGTGATACTCTTCACATCTTACACCCAACGCAACAACCGTACGTATCCGGCCGAGAGGAGCCAATTACGTTACGCATGAGGCGGAAAGTCTGCTTTATTTTGTACATATTCTCCGCTATTACTAACTCACATGTACGTCACAATGTATATAAATGTATATACATACACATCACTCCCGCATTAATTTGGGAACCTGGTAACAATAGAATAATCATAATTAAAAACAATATTTACAGCTACCTTCTTAGAATTTATTCTAGTTCTAAAATGTCGACTACCCAGTGATACACTACAACAGTAAGAGTAGTATCAATATTTTGTTTGTTAACTTCATGTTACTAAGAGTGTTTCTGATCTCTGGACGTCAGGGTTACGTCCTCTGACTACCCTTTTGGGGATACAATGTAAATGTATCCATTAAAGTTGAAAGGATATAATTATTACAAGCTTCCTATTTGTTTCGTCGCAATCAAGTAATAATGTTTTGAAAAACTAGAAAAGATTACAACAATTATGAAGTTTTATTTACCTACATACATACCGAATTACA
This sequence comes from Zeuzera pyrina, assembly GCA_907165235.1. Classification (NCBI taxonomy): domain Eukaryota; kingdom Metazoa; phylum Arthropoda; class Insecta; order Lepidoptera; family Cossidae; genus Zeuzera; species Zeuzera pyrina. The sequence goes on along the minus strand of OU015638.1, from coordinate 18,964,350 downwards.
GAATAGTAGTTTGAAGGACCTCTATCGCCTTCGTAGTTGGATCTGTTGCGTCAACATGAGCTTCATCGATACTCGATATCAACCTTATCAAAGTTTTGTAGAACGATACTCAGTTTATTACAGTTGCCCCTCGGGGCGCTGCAGGATTCTTCATCACATTTACACCATCGTTAAGTAATAGTAATAGCTATACAGTATTTTTTCAATTGGTACAGTATGGGGAAATCCGAATCCATAAGACAGATAGGGGAACTATCTTAGGAACCATACCACCTTTTTTTGTAAAAATAACTTTAAAAAAATCCACATTCCAAAAAATAAATTTATTGGTCGAGCGTGAGAGGGCCATAAAATTAATAAAATCCCCAATTTTTTTATAATGCGGATCGATTCGGTGTCATGTAAGCATCATTTCATTGTATCGGAAGAAAAAATCTAGAAAGCAGATTTTGGTCAAATTTAGTCAAATATTTTTTCATACAACAGAAGTATCCAATGGATTAAATGATAATTGACTTACTTCGGAATAATTCATTCAAAGCGTTCCATTAATAACTGAATTCACTGAACAATTTTTAGCGCACAAAAGTTTTTGCAACTATGAATGAATTGTTTCCGAGTAAGTTGATTATTATATATATTTAGTATATACCTATATTTAGTACATCGGATTATTTTATTGCATGAAAAAATATTTCATTAAATTTGACAATGTTCTATTGTCCAGATTTTTTTTGTCCCGATATGATGAAACGATGCCTATATTAAACTGAATCGATCCGCATTAAAAAAAAGAATTTTCCAATTTTAACTCTTATGAACATTTCACACTTCACCAAAAAATTTATAATGCCAAAATTGTTTTCACAAAAAAGACAGAATGGTCCCTAAGACAGTTCCACTGTCTCCTATGGATTCGGATATTCCCATACTGTCCTAGTTAAAAAACACACTGTATAAGTGGTAAGTAGAAATGGCACAATTACTTGGGCTTTGGGGGCGGTTCGTCAGGCACCGGGGCGGTCGGGGCGGGCGGTGCGGGCGAGGCGGGCGGGGCGGGCGAAGGCGAGAGCGGAGCACGCGGTGAGGCAGGCCTCTCTCGCTCCGGAATGTCCAAGCGAGCTCGCACCGCGCCGCGGCGGGACCACGACCGATCTGAAGAAGCGGCACGCTTATTATCTAACTTGCAGTCAGTATGCGACAGCCAAATATCGCGCGATATCTGCTGTCAAAACGAGAATTTGTGTAATATAATTTATAAAGTGACGCTAAATCTACCGCGAAAAGTCAATTTTACGGTCATGGCGCAACAGACACGCGACCGTAATACATGATACCAATTTTTTATTATGATTATTAATTAGTTACCGGCCGCATAGTGATCGCGTGGCTGTTGCTGTCTGCAAATGTTTAGGTAATAACCCCGCGGATTTGTCATACCTACCTCCCCAAAATAATAAGTGTCATACCTAACTCCCCGAAATATGCAGTGACGTCGCTTCATTTGAGTTCGCTGTTTGGTGGATTCAGTCATAATTTATTTCACGTTTTTTAAATTATTCGTGCACATTTTAACTTTATTTTGAAGAATTCATTGAACGATCTTGACGTAGCAGACGGTCATTATTTTATCACCTTATGCCTGGTTTACAAGTTTTAAATTGGTAACTTGGTAAATAACGAGTCAATTAAACCAACTGTAAGCAGCTATAGACCTGATTTTCTTTTACTTGTCAACTAAAGAACTAAAGCCACGACTTACAACTTGCCACTTACTTGCTCGTTACTTATCGAGTAAAGAGTCAACTAAACCGAATGTAAACGCACAGTAGTTAAGTAGCCACTTACCGCTTACCAACTTATAATGTGTAAAAAAGACATTAGACATTTAATTTCTGACGATTTGTATTTCGACCATTTTTATTTTTTTCATTTCACATCGTCAGGAATAAAGAAACTACAGTATAATTTATAAATTACCTAAGCTGCCCCAAGCGCTCCTCTCTCGCAAATCATTCGCTGCTGGTGAAGAATGCCGAAGGAACTCTAACAACCCTTCCTCGTCATCTCCAGGACTTGCTCTGCTCCTTCTACGGAGACTGCCTGTTGGAGTCACATCTAAAATCATAAATAAACAACTTTAAATAATACAGATACCATAAAGTTACTATAAAGAAAAGTAAAGAGTGTTCTAGATCGCAAGTGCATGTCTCGAATAATATGAAAAAAGTAACAGATTTGAAATATTTGTAGCCTAACCAAAGACAAAACGAAAAATTTTATACCAAGTCCAAATAAAAATGTGCACAGTTCTTTAAATGAAAAAAAGATGTTTCCCCGTATGTTTATAAGCAATTCTTCCAAAACCTTTCAGACTGATTTTTATGATTCTTTATATTCTAAGATAACATTGATTTTTATGTACGGATATATAGATTTTAGTGCCCGCACAAGTCAAATGGATTTAAAAGCACTAGAGAAATTGGTTGTTTGATTAATTATTAAACATAACATAACATAACTTCACGCTGTATCCCCAACGGGGTAGTCAGAGAGGACGGAGCGCCAGGAGTCGCGGTCCTTACACACCTCTTTCGCTTCCTCAAATCTCATCATTCTCCTCACACATTTTCGCCTAGGTATGCGAGTGCTTAATTATTAAAGATGTTTCTAAACAGCTGTGGTACATACCCGGCGAAGGCGAAGGGTCATGCGGACGCCTCAAAGAGCGTCGTCCGAGCCCGTTGCGAATGTCCAGCAGTAAAGACTCCATCAGTGACTCGCATTCGGACACGGGTGTACTGCACACACTTCCACCTGCAAATAACGTAAAATTCCTTAATAAGTAACATTTTATGATAGGTTACCAAAAGACTCTGGAGTCATAGGTTGGCAAATGATTGGGGGGCCTTTTTAATTTTTTTAAATATACATACTAGTAAGACAAATGGGGAAACGGTTCACTTGATAGTTATTGGACTAAGTAGCCCACATACAATCCTGAGGACTAAGATGTATATTTTCCGGGTTAATGTTTCCTTTTCACCCCTTAGGGGTAGATCTCGTTCTAGAAATTTCACCGGCTGTTTTACGTTTTACCCACTACACCAGAACATTACACTGCCAGTACTGCTGTTTGGCAACAGTATTAAAGAGTAAGAGGCTGGTAGCGATCTGGATCTACCGGACATACCATCCTACTACTCGCAAATAAAACGTTGGAAACTTGAAGTCTACTATGTTTGGGGTGTAGGATAATTTCGTACCCTCCATACCAACTATACATCCTCGTAAAGTTTTTTAACTCCATTAAAGGCTTCTTTAACTTTACTGGGGAGCATTAGGGACTTAGTAATAAGAAGACGGTCATTTTACATAAGAGACACACCACTTTTATACTCGAGATTGGCAGAAATATTTCCCATAAATATGAAACGAGTTGCCATTATTTAAAAAGAGAAAGAAGACAAGATAGTCTGTGAGTAGTGTAAAGGCCAAAACTACTTATATAGTGCAGTTATGTAGTACTAGCTGTACCCGCGACTTTGCCCGTGTCGAAAACTTTTCTCTAACTTTTACGGGTTAATGTTTCCTTTTCACCCCCTTAGGGGTAGATTTTTCATAAAAAGTAACCTGTCTTTTTAAAAAAAAGTTTGTCATCATAATCGATTCAGCATTTAACATTATTTCCCACACAAAGTTTCATCCCCCCTTTTCACCCTTTAGGGGTAGATTTTTGAAATAAATAGTAACCTATATCCGTCTCCTAATAACAAACTATCTCCATGCCAAATTTGATTAAAATCAGTCTGGCGGTTAGCCGAAAAAACGTACCAGACAGACAGAGAGACAGACAGACTTTCGCATTTATAATATTAGTATGGATACTGTTACCGGTCCTGGTCCTAGCGGCGGCGGCGTCCCGCGCGCGGCGCCGCGCGGCCGCCTGCTCCTCGTGGGCGCGGCGCCGCTCGTTGTCGCCCACGGCCGACCGGAACTTCGTGCAGAACGACACGAAGATCTGGACACAATCGCATACAATCATCATACAGACTTAAGGCGACGTATTGATAAACAATAATTTAATCAAAATAGACCTTCTGCTCTATGCAAACATGAGCCCACTAGCTTACGAAAAATACGAAAAAACAATTATTTTAAAAACTGTAATTAATTTTAAAAAATCCAACTGTGATTTTGAAGAATATGTTTAGGTTAAACTATACAGAAAATTTAGAAACATAAATCGGTCCCGTTACTCCAAAAAAATGTATATCTCTGTTTTAAAAGAGGTTTCTTTGATATTTTTTTTTTGTTTTACAAAAGTTAACTAATCGTGTATCGCAACTGTCAAAATGAAGTCAATGTAATGAAGAATCAGATTACCAAATATCATTTTCATACGTTTTGTATTCATTTAGAAAAATTGTGATCCCTGCCGTCAAAATTTCCAATGCGTCGCCTTAAATAACTCCAGACGGCGTGTCTGATCAGCGATGGTGCGTGAGATTAGATAAGCCGAGTCGCCTGCACGTATGACCAATCATTTTTACTAGCTTTTACCCGCCGAAAATGAAGCATATAAAAGACTACAATATTATATTATAGTCTCTGGTCTCAGTCATTCTCAAATAAATAGATAAAGTCCATGTGCTATTTTGACGAACGCTAGCTAGCTTTTTTGTTCCAATTGTTTTAATATGCCTTGTCTTTTACACCATTTGGCAATATAATAAGAAAAATAAAAGATGTATATTATGTATACATTCGGAACATTTTTTCACTTTGTTGTTTTGTGAGCATGTAGTGATACAATAATTACATAAGACACACATTTATTGTCAAATAAGCTGATCAGCCACCATTTCGTTGGAAAACACACCCTTACATCTACATTTTATTTGCCTCACTTCATAGTATGAATACAGGTTGTGTGGCTTTGATATTACTTGAAAAATGTGATTATTTGTCGGTACGCCCTATATCTTTTAATATTTTGCCAAAATTAATAATTTACATATTATTTTGAAGATTATGTTCCCTGCTAATGACGAAAAATAAAGAAATAGTTTAAAATTAATGTTTTCTACCAAATATCAGAGCTGCAGTATAAGCCGAAAAATATATTATGAATATCAATATATTAATTTCTAAATATTCGGTAGGTTGTGTTATTCATAATCTATTATTAAACAAAAATATAAGAACACAATCCACCTATGATATAAAAGTAAGTGGCGTGTATATATCATGTTGTATGCATGCATACATGTACCTAGTCTTGCCATAAATATTGTTACAAGGAAATCATTATTTTTTTTTATTCATAAAACGTTTATTACTGCAGTGTGCGTTGGTTTATACATTAAAACAATAGCATTTTAAAAATATGAAGCTCATTCAAAATGATCTCCATTGGCCTTAACAGAATCCTTCAAACTTTGTAGCCAGTTATCGATTGAAACACGCACTTTGTTTATGGGAAAATTCGCCAGTGCCAATCTTATGGTATGTTTTAGGGAATACAAATCATCATGGCGTTTAGAGCATGCCATACTGTCTAAATGAACCCATAAATCTTAATCAAGTGGATTAAGATCGGGACTAGATGACGGCCAATCTTCAGCTCTGATGAAGTCAGAAACATTCCTTTCCAGCCACGCTTGTGTGGATCTAGGTTTATGACCCAGTACTGAGTTTTGCTGAAAATACCATTCTTGGTTATGGAACATAGCGTTGTTAAGATACTTACCTACTTTCTCAAGAATCGTATCTTGATACACCTGGGCCTATGTTTTGATACCTTTTTCACAAAAATATGGGTCAGTCACTCCTTGACTGCTAACACCCCACCAAACCACCACGGCACATATGAAATCTATCTTTATTTTACAAAAGAGGATAATACGTACCATCTACAGTATGAACGCACGAGAGTCGCTGAGAGATCATTTTAAAGACATTGATGTACTCACCTTACCCTCGTTATACATCTATGAAAACATAATGTACACTAGAAAACATTTAGATCTATTTCAAAGGAAAGGCGTTATTAATGGTGTGGAAACTCGTGGTCGTGATCAGCTAGTTATTCCTAAATTTAAATTACAAAAGTGGAGGTTCATTTTTGGGTAACTGTTCGTTTTTATAATAAAATTCCTCAAGAAATTACTCAATTAACGGAAAAGAGATTGAAACTTGTCATTAAACGCACACTGATTGGAAAAGCATACTACAAAATTAGTGATTTCATTGAAGACACAACAATAGACTGGAAATTATCCTCTCTGCACATGCATTTACTGGCTTTATGGATATTGTATTTTTAAATAACTATTGTAGAATGATGTTCAAAAAATTATATCTGACTGAGTTTCTTGTCGGTTCTTCTCAGTAACCAGGTCTTCTTTTCGAACCGAACTAAAGTAGATTTGACGTATTTTTGAACGTCAAATCTACTTTAGTTCGGTTCGATACTTTGTATAATGCTATCACAGCAATTTAGCTCTCTTTATCGCCCAACTCCATTTTAATATAATAAAAATATTTAATAAAGATTGGCTCTAAAATGAGAAAACACTGAATATTCATATGAGAATGAGAGGTTCCAAATTCAAATCTAATATTATTGTTTTTTTGTATTGTAAGAGTATTTATGGTCGGACTGTGTATAGGTACATACAGGTTCATATTTGTACATTTATAGGTCAGTGTTTTCTCTGACCTTAAAGCATTCTTCCAGCTTGAAAGACACGGGATCTTCACAGAAGAACTCGGCCAGTTGTTTACGTATGCTCTCGACTTCATCCATGTCTTTCTTTAGTGCCGATACCTCTCGTTCTGCCACCTAGAAAAAGAATTTCTTAATGATTACTTATACCGCATTTTATTTATAGAGTAATCCATAGCATAGGGACGTCGGTATCAAAATAAGTATTAGGTGGCTGACAATTCGATTTATTAAATCAACTTGATTGTGCTATTACTGAAAAACTATGAAGACAATAGATTATTACTTTTTTTGGTGACGTGGGAGAAGAAAGCCACAGTCACTAGGCTGGACACTGAGATACATGAAACTTTTATTACTAAAATTAAATTCAAGATCCTTTACTAATATACCAGAACACCCATAGTGCTGTGCCGACTACCGTCACGGGGAGGATTGAGCAATACCATCCCTGTACTCGGAACACTACACAGTTATTCTCGTAGTATATGTATCTCCACACTGATTTCGAAGATCCCCTTTAACACTTTATATGACAGACTGGGGAGTGACGATACTTCAGTCTTGTTATCAAGTGTTGACGTATTACTTCGGCATATTAGTTCCTTAGCTTTACCTGTAAGAAGTCTCCCATTTGTTCCTTGATGTCTTGCTGCGTTGCGGGTAGTTGTATATCCTTCTTGAGCATACATATCCTATTATCTAATGTTTTGATTTCATTGTACAGTTGCTCGACACTCGCTTTAGCTGCTTCGTCCAACACTCGCGTATCGTCTGCGAAATGTATTAATTCTTTGTTCTTGCGTTCAGCTTGCTGTGAATGTAGAAATATTACCGTCAATATTCATATTAGAAAACATAAAAATAATTGTAATTCATTATCTTCAATGTGTTAACCCGAAACTTCTTTCCTATTTTTTATTTATGTTAAATTTTTATCTAAACAGATGAATTTGGTATTTTAGTTGAAAACTTACTAAAGCAACATAATGCATCAAATTCATCCCCGGTTTGTTGGCCCGAATATCGGGCAGTTTCTGTAAGGAGGGTAGTTTGACACCGGCCGCACCGCCGGCGTATCCGCCCGCATTTAGGAAGTTACCGGCTATGAGCGCTATGTATAGAACCTCCTAAGAAAATTGTAAAATAATTCAATATTATTTTGACATATTTCGATAGAATTTTACTTTATATTTTAAGATTACTTGTACAATGATTATAATTACCTGCAACGCTCTGGAAGACATCAAATCATCCCCAGCTACTAATATAGCGTTTATGGCACTTTCCAAATATCCTGCAGTCGAAGCCCATTCCTCTTTCAGAAGCATACATTCAATACGTAATTTGTAACTGAAAAAATAATATAAGCTTAAACATTTTTATTCTTTTAGTAATTGCTAATACTATCCCAGACTGAAAGAGAAATAAGAATATGGAATATACCAACTTCTTCTCCTGCAGTAAATAAAAGTCATTCAAGCTATAGCTCATAATTAGGAACTTATAAGACAATGATTTAGTTACCTATTGCATTTCCATCTACCAACCCAAATACTTATCCTAAAGATGTGATTTCGTTGCACGTATGCTCAGCCTTAATACGAAAGCTCATAACCCGTATTATTCTAAGAATTTCAAATATCACAGTTGTGTTCATGATTTCTAAAATTTTAATAGTCAAATAGAATATTGTATTACGTTATTTAGATGACTTGTCCGTTCCTGCCATAAAAGCCAAAGGTGTCTGCCGGATCAATTGAGAAAACTTTCTAAATTGTCTCAGAGCTTTGGTGCTACTGAGTGTTCCAAGTTCGTTGTGTAGAACTCATACATGATCCAAGCCTAGAATTTAGTTTTATACAAGATCGCACGGTAGATATAATTGTCTGGAGTATTTGATTACTAAGCGACTTAAAAAAAGACAAGGTTCTCAATTCGTCTACATATATTTTTTTAGGTATGTTCTGGCATAACTCCGAACCGATGAACCGATTTCAATAATTCTTTCTGAGTTGGTTTCGGTATAGATCCTAGAAGATTCCATTTTGATTTCATTGGTATTGGATCTTTGTTTTCGAAGATACTTCAAATAATTCCTCGATGGCTTATATAATTAAATTTGACAGTTACTGAAGTCTGTACCAAATCAATAAATAGCAACAGAAAGTCTACTACTTCAGTAAGCTTAGCACGGATTTCAGTAACTCAAAAATTACCTAAGTATTTGTACCATATTTATAAAATTATTTTTGCACTTGAGTTTTGATTAGTAAAGGATAATTATAATATACTTTTCAGCGTTTTATCCATATCGCATAATTTTATCGAGTCCTTTAAATCATAACTTTGAAAAATCTCGTTTACTTACTTTGGTAGCTGGATTAATTGGAGAAGGAACTTCTCTGCGTTCCCCAGCTTAGTGACGTCACCAGTAAAAGCTTTTAGCATCTCACACTCGTCTATTTCAGGCAGTATTTTCAGTAGCCCTCGAAGCTTTTCAGTACCTATGTCATCGTGTGAGCCTTCGCGAATTAACTGGATTATGTCGTCGTTAGAACTGAAAGATATTGAATAATGAAGGGGTTATCAAAAATGAAAGTATGATGGTCGGATAGAACAAGAAAAACAGTGCCAGCAACTTATCATTACTTCGAAATGAAAATGTAGTATGAAAATGAAGTTATTCAGTCTCTGCACTTCAATAACATTGTAATTATATTCAAAGGTGTTGAAGTAATAATACACGAGTTTGTCGCTAGTTCTTCTCAGTGCAGGATTTCTTAATCGCTGATATAGTCTTTAAAGATTATATATCTTAGTAAGATTTACTTTAGTAATTAAATAGGATCTATGATAAGTCTTATTAAAGCTGTCAAATGAAATCTTATCGATAGTATACCTTCGAAACTGTTTGAGGAAAATGTTGACATTCAAACTCCTCTTTCCATCCAAGAGTGTAATCTCAGAAGTCTCCTTCCTAGGTTTCCGTTCACCAGAACTGTCGCAGATAGGACTGCGGCCAAGACGAGGAGATGAACCTGCTGACCCCGTTGGTTGGATCTAGAAAATTGGGACACCATTTTCAATTAGTACTGCGAAAGGTAATAATTTGGTTGGTCCAACGAAAGTCTTGGATCAAGTCAATTCAAAAAACGAACTTCTCTAAATTGAATTCCGTCCGTTACTGGGTACTTCCCCAGTCTGCTAAGTATTACAGTATCTATAAGATCTTCGACCAAAAAAGTATAAGATCTATCCTTTCTACGGATTCTACAAAGGAAACGGTAAGTATATCAATGCATAACAGAATTAGTAATTCTAACTGCAACTTACTATAATTAAAATTAATAGTTAGCTCTATAAAGGAGTTTGAAAATTTTGGTATAAATTATTGGCCGCCATTTTAATTTTTTAAGTGGCCCCTATCAATTTATATACGTTTTACATACGTATAGCACGGCATTTTCGAAATAAAGGAAATGGTGGGCGTCCAGTATGCCGGAAAGTAATAATTTTAACAATTTTATTATTTTAAATCATGTAAATCCCAGGCAAAAGTAATTGGCAGGATGACAGAAATTATTTAAGAAAAAATTATATATTATGGAGTCGTATTTACCTACAAATTATTATTTAACATTGTTTTAATAAGTATATTTCGTATTTTAAAACTCTTATATAGTGTTGCTATATTTTTTCAATTTAGCACAAATTAATGAACTGTAACATTTTTATTGTAGGGAATTACACTTTTTATAGTGAAAAATATCATTTTTATTGTCATTTCTAGCAGCTATATAGTGCTTTAAAATGTATTCTAAAGAAAACTAGCAAACATTTTGTAACAGAATGCTACAAAGTATGCTATAACGTAAGATGCACCACATTAGAAGCAGATGTATAGAATGAAAGAAAACAAAAGATCAAATTAAGTAAATATACTCATATTTGTAGGAAAACTGGAAGATACAAAAGAGAATTAGTCTCCACTTTCGAAGCTTTCACTGAAACAGCACCTGTAGTACATAATAGTTCCCACATAAAATTTACACCCACATCTAATCATTGTTTGAGATGTAGATTTTATGTTGAGACTGGCGAGCCCTGGGCGTATACTTTATACATAAGACTTAGCAACACCTTACATGCGTCTGTGTATACGTACTAGAGCTGGACATAGGGCTTTACTGTCAAACGAAGTCAGAAGAAAACGAGCCATACTTCAGCGCATGTAAACATGTAGTCCTACCAGAAATTGTTTCATTATTGTTATTAGTTCATTAAAAGACAAATATACATATATATGTACCTGTTGACAGAACAATCCTTCTATTTCACTCCAATCTAGTTCAGTCTTCGGTGAGTGCTTGTGGCTTGATGCTACCAACGACCAGATGTTATTGTTGCCAATTACCTGCAGTACAGTAGTATAATTCAGTTAAAGTACACTAGATATGGGAAATATACAAATATCTGTAGAATTGGTAAGTAGTTCAAACTATAGTTTACATGATACGTAATTTGTCTTCTCTGACTACCCCGTTGGGGATACAGCATGAAGATGTGTATGTATGTAATTTGTACAATTTATTATGCACGTACAAAATTATCTCATGTTCAAATTACCAGGGTGTTAGCCGATGCAAATGTCAAAAGCACTCACATAAACAAAATAAAAAAATTCAAAAAAAATAAAAAAGCACTCGCATACCTAGGTGAAAATGTGTGAGGAGAGTGATGATTCGAGGAAGCCAAGAAAAGTATGTAAAGAACGCGACGCTTGGCGCTCCGTCCTCTCTGAGTACCCCGTTAGGGACACAGCGTGAAGATATGTATGTACGTATATAAAATTGATAGTTTCCGTAGTAAATGAACTATTTCTGATTTAAATAGTAAAAAATTAATAGTTTTCACTTTTTTTTTTATTTAATATTAGATATTCCTCAATTCTTGGAAGGCAAATGATACTATGCCCATATAGCCATATTTTCCGTGTTCATTATTCAGATTTTAATAGTACTTGTCTGATGTAAAAAAAACTTAAAACTTGAAACGGATTTTCTGAACACTGGACATGTCCTTTGAAGTTGTGGACTATCCAAAGTTTCCTGTCACACTAAAATCCGACCTAAAATATACTCACTTTACTATTAGGTATTTTATTCCAGTTGATAGTTTTCATCTTTGTCTTGGGTATCGGTGTTTCTTGCTGCGGCAGTTTGACATCGACGAGCGGCGCGGGCGGCGGCGCGGGCACGGCGGGCGGCGCGGGCGGCGGGCCGAGCGGCGGCGCGGGCGGCGCCAAGGGCGGCGGCGGGGGGATTAAGGGTGGCGGAGGCGGGGGAACACCTGGGAACGAACGCTTGTTTACGCTACAAGATACACTATTTTGGTGACACAAGGCTAGTAAATGATGGATAGTATACCAGATTTCCGGCATGCGTTTTTGGTTATGCCGGAGAAACCTTTAAAAGGTACCCAGCCCTTCGACTCAAATACTGGCTTACGTGACAATTTACCAAAAAAATTCTCGCAGTAATGGTGGACTTTGGGATTTGCTACAGAACGCACTGGAACAACTCTCGCACTGTGCCGAAGCCTGTCGCCGAGAGAACGCATGCACTTGGCAAAAGATGTATTCGAAGAGTAATCAGGGTAGACACACTCGCGAAATATCTCCTGAACTCGCTATAATTCAAAGCCTATTAAATGTCGTTCCTTCAACCTTACACAATACCTGTCTGGACACAGTAATCACAGGCAATACCTGTATCTATTAAAGACCAGCGATGTCCATGTGATTTTAACAGGGTCCAGTCCGTAGAGCGTATTTCACGTGACTGCCCAAAATTTGGTAGACAACGTTTATAACATGTTATAATTTGTGACAATCTTCAGGTCGGCCCATTCAAAGTAGAAGAAAGTTAGAATGGAAAGTTGTACTGATTTATTTATTAAATTCATTGATTACATCTATAATAACATCAAAAAATATAATTATGATGAAATCACATAAATAAACCATAAGAAAAAAAACGTTCATAAATTTGAAAAAGTGAGGAATTGGTTTGTTATTTCGGTTTTCGGAAAATTCGGTGTACAAAATAAAGATTAATCACTGGCGTATAGTATTTTTGCGTACTATATAGGTATTTCTTCAGCAGTAGGTATATAGTACGCGGACCCGAAATATAGTACAATATTATATATTATAGTACAGTTGGTACCCCTAGTTGTATCACGTATTATAAGAACAGTTGAGTGTTTACTGTACATAGATTAAAGAAATCACTTACCAACTGGCGGCGGTGGCGCAGTAGGCACGGGCGGTGGAGAGAAAGCTCTCTGCAAGCTTTGCTTACGACCGGCACTGGACATGTCCCTGTGTTGACACGTGCAACCCATTTTTGCCTGAAAGATTTTAAGTATAAATTTAGAGAAAACAGTTCGAAGAACTAAACAGCCGGTCAAGACTATGTTAACTCAATTTTTCTTTTTTTTGCATCTATTTATTTGGAAACTTAACACCCTAACGATATAACGAAACACGTAAAAGTACAATAGGCCAGTTATAAAGTTTAGAATTTCAAATAATAAGTAACACCAGTTGAGAGAGCAAAAAGAAAGTAAAAGAAAAGAAAGGGTTTCAAAAGAAAAAGAAAAAACAATAAGAATACACTATATAGAACTAATGAAATAAAAAACCATTTGTGAAATAACTATGAAGTTAGAGAGCCGTATTAATTGAGAGTTCCGTAAATAATTATGAACAAAATAGAAGTTAAATAAAAAATAAATTGTCACCAAAATAGCTATTATTTAATTTTTTGTTTTCAATTCTTTTCAGTTACCAACTTACGTCTTTAATTAACTTCAGCTCAGCATGTGCAGAAATAATTAGCCGTAGTATACAGGAAAGCAGACAGACAGACAAACAGATGGCTGATACAGGTAGACGAACAAACAGTCATGATGAAACAAGGATTTCGTATTAGTCATTTTAGATATGGACCCTGAGACGTATTCACATTGTTTGATTCTCTGCAACCTCTTCTACTACTTGATCTATTTGCAACTACAGTAGTTCAAAATATTTTCGAACAAGAAAAGTCTACCACACATTATCCTGTAGGTTCAAAAGTCTATTCCGACTGAATATTAAACACAAATCAAGCCTAGGTTTCATTTTTCACGTGGTTTGTATTCCACGTCCTTATTCCGTCCTTATTCCGCGCGACATCAACAAAGATCCAACGATGATAATAATATGTTTTAATATGATTCGAGTGCTACATTTATAAAATGATAAAGTTCTTAACTTAATTTTTCCTGTAAACTTTAAGTGAACTTTACATTTCTTGCAGTTTTTAAAATTGTAGGTTGTGTAGATTCGGATAATAAGACATAATAATAGGTATTAATAATAAAAAAGTGAAATAAGATACGGTTATGGTAATTTATCGATAACCTGTAGACACATAAGTGTCCTTCTCCTCTCCCTAGCTGCTGCACGTGTTTGACCCTTCCCGCATATCGCCTTAGCATACCCCGCGAACTCTTACGTTACGCCAGTCTCATAGTACGTTTGTCTTTTGCTTCTATTGTTCTATAATATACATCTTCCTACTTCTATACTTAACTTAGCCTGACATTACTAGGGTTAGATTGTACAAAACGAATATTATCTACTGAACTGGTTTAGGGGTCCTTTTAATCTAGGTGGTACATAGTTATGGGACGACTTACGTGGCGTTGGTGAAACCAAGCATTACTGATACACTATCATCAATATGCCAAATTTGAAGTACATGGCAGCTTTTTGAGAAAGATAATTGTGACAGACGGACAGACTAACGGATGCGTCAATGATTTTTAAAGATTGTGTTCAATGTACCTATCCTAACATTCTGCTGTATATTATAATTTATTATTTTAAAGTAAAAAATATAAAGAACCTGAACACTTGGAGCCCTTAGTAGCTTGGCAGCATCCTCTCTGCTTTCCAACAGAGTTGCTCTATGAACCAGAGTCTCAGCCGTGTCCCATACGATGTCACTGACTGGCTCTTTCGGGTCTATACGCAGGAGATGTTGCAGAATACTCAAGAATGGAATCTCTTGAGGAGTATCTGATACCTGGAAAATCATATGTTCTAAATAAAAAAAAACAAGCGAAGTGCATATATTTTCAATATTACTAAGCGTAAAATGAGTTGGAGTTTTTTAAATTTAAATAGAGTGTCTAATTAATTGAGGTTTCCATTGCGATTGTAGATTAATGCTAGTGTTACACGATGAGCAACCTTCATATCAAGGTGACCTTGCAAGTTTCCGATCGTATAGACCGTATAGTGTTTGTCACTAAATTTCGTTTGACCTTCAATGCCCTTGGTAGATAATCCTGATAATTTCTTTACCCTACACCTTACTCTCAATGTTCGTGGTTTTTTTTTACTTATCCGAGCAATACTTTTGGGGAATTCTATGATCAATAATGACAACAATTTTTAAGAATATTTTCGAGATGAAGAAAAGTATCTGTTTTCAAATAACATGCTATACATCTTTGAGTTCATGATGTACAGAGCTTTCATTGGATATCCCATAGTATGACCACAATTTTTCTTCATTGTTGACGACATTCAGACATTGCATTTAAATTCCTGAAACCAACACTCATAAGTCGAAATAATCTCTAGAATTACTCGTGTTCACTTTAGCACGTTCTATTGTAGGTCCAAAAAATAGATAAATCACTTTAATTTGGTTCCACATAAGTTGTGCGCAACTATTTAAATACAAAGTGGCATGGCAGGGCGGTGGTATGTAAGCAACTAGCAGGACAAGCGTTCACATTGCATTACTCACATTACACAACGCATTCTGTATTTTAGCATCACACGTCGCTTTTAGTCGTAGGGCTACCACTTGTAACTATTTAAAATTTCAGCTATTTATAATAATAAATAATAATTTCACCTTCTCCCTTATGCGCCTATGTTTACGTTAACACACATATCTTGACGTTGTATCCCTAAGAGGGTAGTCAGAGAGGACGGAGCGCCAAGCGTCGCGGTCTTTATATACTTCTTTCGCTTCCTCAAATGTCATCATTCTCCTCACACATTTTGGCCTAGCTATGCGAGTGCTTTTGACATTTCCGTCACAAGACTGGCTATTTGACGTTCATAAGTCGACCTTGGTCTTCCTTGGCTTATTTCATAAACGGTAACGTTTTTGAAAAAAATCCTGTGACGTACAGACTGATATCCAGGTAATTGTAGATTTGTTCCTTTTTCTAATTTGGAAACCGAACTAAAACACAGTAAATGACTATTTATTTCCAGGTAAATGCACTGTTTGTATAGTTCCTTCCAAATTAAGCGCTTAACTAACTTAACCACATACAATACTGCCATGGCGCACAAGTTTGTAGAAAAATTAATTTTCTTACCAAATCTGATATTAATAGGCCGGTAATAATTAATTAATAAAATTAACTTTGTAACCTTACATAATTACGCGGAGGTATTTCAGTGCTTCTGGTGCTATAATCAGTTAGCACGCCGGTTATCTGATATATGATTTTTTTACGGAAAATAGATCTATGTTTGGCCACTAACTCCCTTGTTGTTGAAGACGACAGGGAGTTCCATTCTGGTGCAGTACGAATTGCAGATGTGGAACCAAAGCGCTGCGTAAGGATTTTTGGAATTGCCACAAGGAACGAGTGATAGTGTGCCGTCTCCCTACTAATCCTGTAGTAGAAGGGAGAAGGTGGAATAAGGTCGTGATGCTCTTGCTCACGCGCACCGAAATGCACCCGGTAGAAAATAGACATGCTACTTTACGGCGACGCTCGACGCTTAGCAAAATTTTGGCAACCTATGAAAGTCGACGTTAGCTTTGATCTTCCATCTTCCTCGTTTTCTGGCCAGTTGCGTGCTTTACTCACGTTCTCTCTAATTTCTCTTTATCTCTCTCTCTTTCTATGGTAGAAACCCTAACCTTCTCCAATTACCTGTTTCAATATAGCATAAAAGACGTCTAGATGAGAATTGAGATTAATTCCTCCAGGTCCTTGCGCCTCGTCGCTCTCCCTCTGTTCTTCAAACACGTCCAGCTGAACACCAAGATCTGGATGGCCAGCTGCTTCATGTCTGTCAGAGTAATACCATCATGTTTTTTTAAACCAATAAATAAATATTTTTAATATAGAAATATAGAGTTATAAAGTGTGATATTTACATAATTAACGTTATTTAATAAAACGAAATACAGGTTTAGTATTTTTTTTATTTATTTCCCAAGGTGGTTAAATCACTGCCTCGGGCAGTTTATTCAATGAAACATATTAATTAATTAAATGAACAACAGATGATGCAATAGATGATAATGTAAAGCTTAGCATACGTAAAATAACTGTAATAGTTATAACATTAATAGGACAGGCTAAAAATACCTGTAGGTTTGTAGGTACGTATTTATTGTATTTAATATAGTTCTTTTTTTATAAAATGAGGGGCAAACGGGCAAACGAGCAAACGAGTCAACTGATGGAAAGTGATTATCCGCAACGACCGAGGAATCACGGGTGCGTTGCCGGCCTTTAAGGAAAGGGGGAGAGGGGACATGGGCCATCGGCACTCTCACTCACCCAACGAAACACAACAGCAATAGATGCAATTATTTCACATCGATATTCTGTGAGAGGGTGGTATTTCACCGGGCGAGCCGGCCCTATTCGTGCTGCAATGTAACATGGCTCTTCCACACCAAAATATAGCTATGCAATATCTAATAACATATCTGTAGGTGTAGTATATTTTATTGAAACCAATATTACTTATTATTACGAACAACGCTGTGAAAAAAATTCCATATATATTATCGGAATGATGACTGATGTTGTGCTAGTAATTTCATGGGCTATCCTACCATCCACACCGGAACACAAAACTCGTCAGTAGCAATATCTGCTGCAGTCACAGGATTAGCGGGCGAAATGGTGGTAACGATCCGCACTGACATATAATAAGGTCCTACCACCCGTATAAAAATTAAGACGACGCCTTGGAAATTTTGATGTCGGGGATTTCAATTTTTCTAGGCAATTACAAAACATGAAAGTGATATTAGGTAACCATAATCTTCAATTCACTGACTTTATTTTGACATAGCATTACACGGTTGATTAACTTTTATAACACAAAAAAATATGTTAAAGAAACCTCTTTTAAAACAGAGATTTTCTTTTTACGGACAAATGGGACCGATTAAAGTCTCTAATTTTTTTATGTAGATGAATCTAAATACACACTTCAAAATGACAATATGATTTTTCAAAATTAATTATAGTTTGTAATTTAAACGAAAATAACTGTTTTTTTCGTATTTTTCGTAAGCTAGCGCGCGCACGTTTGCATAGAACAGGTCTATTTTTGATTAAATTATTGTTTATCAATGCGTCGCCTTAAAGTATGTTTGGCGCTCGGATCAATAAATATAATGAACGGAGTCATAATAAGTTACCGCTCTCACCACCGTGTGTCGAACTAACTTTTCTGTCTCTTTCTATCTCATTGAGTGTAACCATGAATAAAAATATATTATGGCAACCTCGCACTGTCAGTGTATTTCGTGTCAGCTTATGAATCGGTAACGAAATAATTATTTGCAAACTATTTATAAATCTTAAGTGTTTTGGATACTGGTATTCACAAAAATAAAAATATGTCGTGCTGTGTATGTGTGTGTGTGACCTTCCCTAGTCACGCACATTAGTAAACATAACATAACATATAACATAACATAACTTCACGCTGTATCCCCAACGGGGTAGTCAGAGAGGACGGAGCGCCAGGAGTCGCGGTCCTTACACACCTCTTTCGCTTCCTCAAATCTCATCATTCTCCTCACACATTTTCGCCTAGGTATGCGAGTGCTTTTGACATTTCCGTCTGCTAACACTCTGGCTATTTGATCTTCATAAGTCAGCCTTGGTCTTCCTTGGCTTCTTTTACCACTCACTTTTGCTCTGTATATTTTCTTCGTCAGTCTTTCATCACTCATTCTTTCCATGTGCCCGAACCATCTAAGCATTCCTTTCTTCATTTTTACAATAACACTGTTGTGCAACCCTGTCATACTGCGTATCTCATCATTGCTTATCCTGTCCGCAAGCGTGACACCGCACATATTTCTGAGAGACCGCATCTCAACAGCATTTATCATACTTTCACTCGATTTCGGGCATATCCAGGCCTCACTGCCGTACAACAAAGTTGGCACCAACACCGCATTGTGGATGGCCATTTTAGCAGTGTTAGATATATTCACACTACCCACTAATGCAGACAGAGCACCGTTCACTTTATTGCCGGCTGCTACCCGTCTCTCCACATCCAACTCACATCTTCCATCCCTCGAAAACGCACTCCCCAGGTACACAATTTCATTCACCTGTTCTAGACATTTTCCATTTACACTAATCACACATTTCGTTTGTTCCGCTTCTCTTTCAAACACCAGAACCTTAGTTTTGTTCACATTCATTTTCAATCCTTTTACTTCACAATCTTCTTTCATGCACGTGACTAGTGTCTGCAACTCTGCTTCTGATGGTGCTATTAGCACAGCATCGTCAGCGTACAATAGGCAGTTTACTACTGTGTCACCACATCCCATACCACTCATATTACCTTTCAATCTCTGGAGGCAACTGTCCAAATACAGCACGAATAGCCAGGCAGACATCACGCAGCCCTGTCTGACACCAGAACAGACTTCAAATCAGGGCGACATGTCACCGTCTATCCTTACACAGGCTCTGTGGTCTCGATATAATGACCTCACAGCCTGCAGTAAGGAGCCCTCCACGCCATATTCAGGCAGAAGACTCCACAATTTCTTCCGCACTACTCTATCGAATGCTTTCTCTAGATCCACGAAAGCGCAGAAAACTTTCTGACCTAAAGCCAGAAACCTTCCCACGATAACGCGAAGCGAGAAAATCTGATCCATACAACCCCTACCGTTCCTGAATCCACCTTGCGCCTCCCACAAATATCTTTATGAAACACCTTTCATACGTTCAGTCAATACTTTAGTATAGACTTTACTCGCTAAGCTGACCAAGCTGATGGCCCTATAGCACGCACAGTCTAGGTAGGAACCTTTCCCTTTATATAGAGGTACTATGACTGCCGTGCGCCAGTCCTCTGGAACCTCCCCCTTCTGCCAACAAAGGTTGCAGAGTGCACAGAAGGCATCCCAGACCCTAGGACCACCATACTTGATCATCTCAGCAGTCACCTCATCAATTCCCGCAGCCTTTCCACATTTCAAACTTCTTATCACTTTCACAATCTCTTTCATACTAATGGCATCCTCCAGTCCCTGGCCTGAGTGTGGCAATTCATTAGAATCGCTCTCAGTATCAGAGACGGAGTCGCCACTCTCATACATTTCTCCATAGTATTCACTCCATCGCTGCAGAACATCCTTTTTATTTGTAAGCAGGTTGTTTTCTTTCGAACGCACTTTATTCATTCTGCAAGGTGCCGGACCACTTCGGATCTTACGTACTTCTTTCCAAAATAATTTGGAATTTTCCTTGAAGTTGTCCGACATCTTGTTTTCATCTAACACCCTACACCTTTCACGCTTCTCTTTCACTAGTGCCTTCGTTTCTGCTTTCTGCAGCTTATACCTGTCTTTCATCAAATTTTTCATACCACAGTCATTAGTAGCAAGGTAGTCTCGCCATGCTTTCTTTTTCTTATACACAGCCACTTTCACCTCATCATCCCACCACACATCACGCTTTTTGCCGTTCCCAATCTTATTCATTCCACACACTTCTTTCGCAGCCTCAACCATACTATCTCTAAGGTTCTGCCAGCATTCTTCAACATCCTCGCTCATCACTTTCAATCTATCATCAAGCTTACTGGATAATACCCTTTCATATTCATTCCTGGTGGTCGCATCCTGCAGTTTCCAGCTTTTAATACGGCTAACCGCTGCAGGTTTGGACACTACGCGATGTCGCCATGCTGCGAACAGACCCCTTATTCTGGTTATCACCAGAAAGTGGTCCGTCCCGAGGTCGGCTCCTCTATACGCTCTTGTGTCCATTACCTGCTTCTTAAGTCTGCTATCCACCAGGAATAAATCAATCATACTTCTCGCACCCTTTCTTTCCCACGTGTACTGATGGATCCTTTTGTGCCCAAACATGGTATTAGCCACAAAAAGATCTTTTTCCATACACAGTCCTAGCACAATCTTACCAGCATCATTTACTCTCTTATCTCCATATTTGCCTAGGACAGACTCAAATCCTGTTCGAGCTGTCCCGACCCATCCATTCATGTCTCCACGCACAACAATTCTTTCGTCCTCTTCAACCGTCGCTAGAACTTCTCTAACATTTTCCCAGAACTGCTCTAGTTCAGCCAAACCGACAGAGGACACTGGGGCATATACTGCCAAAACAAAAATTCTTGTCAACCCAATCTTGAGGCGTACCCAGAGCAGTCTGGGATTTATACATTCATACTCAGTCATACAATTAACCATACGAGAGGACAGTAAAACGCCTACCCCTTGGCATCCCCTATCTCCTTGTGGTACCCCTGACCACAAAGCGATGCCTCCTCCGGGCAAGTCGGCAAGTTCACTGCCGCCTCGCTTGGTTTCACTCAAACATAGCACATCCAATCTTTTCTCTTCCATAATATCAATCACTTCATTCATCTTCTCCTCAATCCCACCTCTTACATTCCACGCAGCTACTCTGCACTCCTCCCTCCACTTCCCGCCGCTAGGTGCACAGCGTGTTGGGTGGCGGTCCCCAACGCCGAACTGCACTCTGCACACACCAGCGGGGACAGACCGGTGTACGTCGCTTCCGGGGGACGCCCTAACATTATAATTGCCGTTGTCCCGCATGGTATGCACAGAAGAGGAATTGCAGCCCTGAAAAGGGCTGGCAGGGGTCGCGACGAGCACGCTTCCTCAGTTGACCCCCTACATTAGTAAAAATCTAGAAAGTCGGTCAGCAAAAAAAGGATACCTTAAGGACACTCTTTTAAACGAAATCCTCCGTCCATTGATACTTGGTCCAAGGTTTGGCGGCAGGACTAGCAGCTGAGATGATAGTAGACTGTGATAGTAGGTAGTACGACCATGGGTAGTAGCGATCTGCACTGACATATAGTAAGATCCTACCCCCCCCCTTTAAAAATTAAAGTCTTCCGGAACTTCTTGTAACGAGAATTTAATGTTCATAAATAGTCTGGCTTTTCATTAATATGCTGCACAAAATCACAAAACCTAGAAAGTCTAAGCGTAAACTGAATCGCGTTCTTCTATAAGTCGTTTGAACCTTCATTAGAGTATTTTGTCCCATTACTGGTTATTATTGCTGGCTGCAATAATGTTTATTAAAGAAGTATTTAAGAAATTATTGTTTATTAGCCGCCTATCCCGACTTTGCACGAGATGAATACATCATTTGCGGCCTACCATCTGGAATAATGTATACTCTACCTTTCAAATAGTGAAAGAATTTTCCAAGTGCTTGGTTCCGGCACAGTACAAGTATGCATACAGTATTCTATCTCGGCAGTGTCCTAGATATAATTACCTACGGTCGTTTCGTACGTAAACACGCAGTAGGGCTACCGACTTGGACTGAATGTTTTTCTTGGGTTAGGTATTTGATAATAGGTACTATATTAAATTGTCATATTATCTTTTCATTTTATATTATTGCAAATTTATACGTTTTTATTTATATAATTTTACTAGTATTTTATATCTAGTTTCAAAACTTTGTGAGTTAGTATGGTGGAAATGGACAAAAAAATGCATTTTGTGTGCAGTATAATTAAAAATCAGCAATAAATTAACTAGATCATTATGATAATATATTTCCTACAAATTAGCAACAGAGAAATATTTCCGGTTTCGATATAGATGTATTCAAATATCCATACACTGAACATTATGCTCGTAAACTTGATTGACATAATATTTAGTCAGTAAATGCGCGGGAGTGTCTCATACCGTCCGACGACAACCGCGGCGCACTCGCGACTATCATATGCCGAGAAATGCCGAGATTTCGAGCGCGTCGTTTGGGAGCGTTTATATGAAGATAGAATACTGTATGCTTACTTGTACTGTGGTTCCGGAGATTAACCTCCACATATAAACAAACTTACAAAATCCATTCTTTCTGTTTATAATATTACTAACAATCCGCCCCGGTTCCACACGGGTAGAATTTATTTTGAAAATAATGTACATCCCATGTTACTCGCTGATAATGTAGCTTTCTATAGGTGAAAGAATTTGAAATCGGTTAAGTAGTTTTTGAGTTTATCCATTACATACGAACACAGTTTACCTCTTTATAATATTAGTATAGATTAGTATATACAAGGTCATTGTGAAAGGAGGTATAAATCCGCCGGGGTCCCGACGTGTCACTGTTGACTGTTATATTGCAGATGTAATAATACGTGATACGTCTCTTTTGTTTTCTATACAAAAAATAAAACATTTATTTAATAGAAAAAAATGTACAACCCTATCATTATGCCCAATTCCAAATGTTTGCTAGCGACAGCAAAACGCTGATGTTAGGGTAACTTCGCCTTTAGTTTTGTTTAAACATTAAGGTTTTATACTAGAACTATTGACTTTTGGCGCAGTTATAGAACGCAAGTTTTCCGTCGTCATGGGTACTTTTATACCCTTCCGTATTTACCTATCCTTTCGAAATAACCTTGTATATATAATATTTACATATATTGTATGGCGATATTATTCATTTCATATTCACTCGTTGAAATTGAAGGTATGAGAGGCCAGGATAAAATAGCTTTTTGTAGACACACCGATATAAGAGTGGCAAAGGCTCCGTCTAATATAACTAGGTATTCAAAATTTTGTTACCCCTTGTAAACTCCAAAAACTAATCTTAAAATTCAAAAATAGAATTTTAAAGTTCGCTTCTTTTTGGGTCACTACTCCGACCAAGTCTTACAACGGACGGAGCATTTGCTCTAAAACTGTGTCCTTAAAATATATACATATATGTTGAAATTACCATATCTGGATAAATTATTATTATTATTATTGTTAATAAAGTGTCCTCTTTTTGTTGACCCGCTTTCTAGATTTTTGCTAATGACTAGGAAAGGTCACAGTACAACGAAAGAGCTGAATATGACATATTTTTATTTTTGTGAATAATAGTACTGAAAACACTTAAGGCGACGCATTGATAAACAATAATTTAGTCTAAAATGGACCTTCTGTTCTATGCAAACGTGCTAGCTTACGGAAAATACGAAAAAACAGTTATTTTCGTTTAAATTACAAACTATAATTAATTTTGAAAAATCATAAGTCATAAATAAATAAATCATAAGTGTGTGTTTAGATTCATCTACATAGAAAATTTAGAGGCTTCAATCGGTCCCATTTGTCCGTAAAAAGCAAATATCTGTTTTAAAAGAGGTTTCTTCAATATTTTTTTTTATGTTATAAAAGTTAACTAACCATGTAATGCTATTGTCAAAATAAAGTCAGTGAATTGAAGATTATGGTTACCAAATATCACTTTCATATGTTTTTTAATTGCTTAGAAAAATTGAAATCCCGACATCAAAATTTCCAATGCGTCGTCTTAAGATTTACGAGTATTTTGCAAATAATTATATAATGACCTACTCATAAGCAGACACGAAATACACTGACAGTGCGAGGTTGTCATACTTTAGCTGTTTTACTCGTGGTTACGTTCAATAAGATAGAAAGAGACAGGAAAATTCGTTTGACTCACGGTGTTAAGGGCGGCAACTTATTATGACTCCGTGCATTATGTTCCTTGGCTCTAAAGTCATTACTAAAGTACTGAACATTTGCTTATGTCAAATATTCTCCAAGTAAAACATCTGTTACAGACAGATCGACAGACAAACCAACTCTCTCTTTCCGTAAGGGAAAATCTCAGTGGGGCAAACACTGAAGTGATTGCAATAGTATTATGTCTTTCTAACATTGAAACGGAACCTAAAAAAATTATTTCAAAAAAACTTAGTGTGGTCCATTGTAATACGTTTGACTGAATAATGTAATAATTTCAAAATGCATGTAGAAACGTTCCGTAGCGACATCTATGGTACCATAATCGTACCACTCATTTTTTAAATTTCTTTTTATCCTGATGATTCTAGTCAGGACATTAGAACAAAGTTATGAAATAATTGTATTGTCATCAGTCCTTGACCCCTGTGCAAATTTTCAAGCTGATCAGACTTCTGGAAATTGGTAAAAATTACGCTGAAAGATTCCGTTATATACATACATACATACAGGTGAAGCTAATATAAAGCGTGTAATAAATCGAATTATCATTTTCAAAATTATTTTCCTTGATTCTCTTATAGTGTTGCCACACTGTCAACTGTTGTTGCTGTGAAGAAATAGAACAAATATTTTCCAAGGACATGAGCCAGTCTTTCAACTGATTTATCAGACTATAAAATCCATCATTATTTACTAGTCACATAATGAAGTATCGTGATTAGTCGCCATAAGATTATTCACAAATAATAATGTTGCTCTCGCGCCATATTTGGGAAGCTGGTGCGCCTACGCATACAACCTGCTGATCTGTCCGCTTGTTGCATGCTTAATAATTCATATTCAAAACGTTTTTAATCAAGTAAACCTTGTTATAACGCATTTTCGAATTATCAAAATGGAAACGTTTACTGGAAAAGTAGCCGAGAAATTCTGTCAGGTAATATTTTTTTGAACCTACGAGAAACGTGAACTTCTCCGGTTACATACTAAGCGACCGGAGCTTCGTTTCTTACAGTGTATGAAGAATATTTAAAAATACAAATTTATTATTTTTGCTGCCAAATAACTGTATTATTGTACGGTAGCGAGGGCTGGATATGCCCGAAAACCAGTGAAATAAATACAGCAGAAATGCGAGTTTTTAGAAATATGTGTGTGTTTAGAGATACACAGTATGACAGGATTGTACGACAGTGTTATTGTAAAATGAAGAATAGAACGCTTAGATGGTTCGGGCACATGGAAAGAATGAGTGATGAAAGACTGACGAAGAAAATCTACAGAGCGAAAGCGAGCGGTAAAAGAAGCAAAGGAAGACCAAGGCTGACTTATGAAGATCAAATAGCCAGAGTGTTAGCAGACGGAAATGTAAAAACATTCACATAGCTAGACGAAAACGTGTGAAGAAAATGATGAGATTTGAGGAAGCGAAAGAAGTATGTAAGGACCACAAAACTTGGCGCTTGAAGATGTGTTTATCCGCGCGTATTGATTTTTTTTATTATTGTGTACAAGGGCATGTCTGTGAAGAAAGCACTGCATCCTTTCCACCTGCGTTATAATGTCTTTTAATTTACTATCACGCCACTGTTCTCCCCGTTATCACTTTTGCGCCATCAATACACATCGCAATACTTTTATTACAGTCCAAGTTTTCGTTTTGTATTGCTTCAATGAATACGTTAAAATGTCCTTAGCCAGATGTTCGACCAGGAATTGATACATATTTTCTTTAATAGACTGCTCCCATTCATATCGGACAAAACATAAAAATTGCACCAATTTCAAAGCGTCTGTTGACTCGTCGAACTGAATGGCAAAAAATTCACTTAATTTAATTTTTTTATTATTTGGTTGTGTATATCGATAGCCATTTCATTAATACGTTTCGGTATTGTATCATTTGAAAGCGGTATAGTTTTTAATTTTATAGCATCTTCCGGACTTATCGTAATATTGACCATATCAATGGCAGCGGGTAAAATGAGTCTTTCGGCAATAGTATGGGGCTTAGATTCCCTCGCGATTCGCAGTGCTACTAAGTAGGATGCATGAAGTGCTGCAGTCTCGTTACGGCTGCATTTTTTTATAGCAATTTGTTGATTTATCAAAACAAGTGACTTACACTCGAAGAATTCTAAAGGTTTGCTTTGTAAAGACTTTTGAAGACTTCATGCTTTCCGTGGATAGGAGTTGAAAACAAACAACACATAGTGGCTTGTCTTCCAATGCAATAAATTCATATTTTAAACATGTGTTGTTGTATAACCTGAGCGGGTAGATAAGTGGCAAACGTTTGGTGAAATAGAAACGATTGCCTAACGTTATTGCTCCTCAAAAGTACCATTTAGCTACATTTTATTCGGCAGTTTTCACACGACTTTACTGTTCGTTTGATTTAATAGAAAGTTAATAATTTTTGACCACCAATTTAAAATTCGTTACGCTATATTACATGGTATTTGTCATTCTATTCTACTAGCGTTTACGACAATTGAGCCACTTGTCTAGACCCTCTGGCCTTCTTCTTCACCGTTTGACCAGACGTAGAAGGCACATTTCGTTTTGTCACAAATTTGCCCATTTGAAGTTAACTTTTTTACCGCTATTTATAAAAATTAAACACTGGGTGAGTAGATAAGATCGTTGTTGTATGTACTTGCTTCCCTGTGCTCCTTCCCAAAAAATGTAAATTACAATAAAAGTCTGCTTCGCGTCCTTTTGTATTTATAAGTAAGGTATTTAACATGAACGAACCTGTCTAGCGCACATGTCACGGGGTCCTCGGGCGGCTTATTTGACAAGTTCGTGCAAATATAACGCATGTTAAAACCTCGCCTAGACAGTAATTTTAGACCCTCCGACACACGCGATAATTTATATTTGTAATGCGTGGTTTTGCGTTTTTATCGCCTGAGAGAGGGTTGAACATTTAAATTGAACGTGTAAATAAAACATTAATTTAAATATTATTATAATTTTATAGTGAAGGGGTCGCAAGACTTCATACTTAACTTTTTGACTTTTTCGTGGGTCACGACATAAAATGGTTGAGAAACAATGATTTAGGGTAACTATGGGTGAACATTTTGGCGCTAGTCGCTGTATTACGCGACGTAAACACGCGATCGTTTGTCTTTAATTCGTTCTTCACATCGTCACAAATACAGAATATTTAAATCGAATAAACGAACACATTGTAATGTCCTTGGAGCTCGGATGCCTAAATAATTTTATTTATTTGACTACACAGTTATCGTTATTGAATAAGTACAAGAAATATATTTAACAAAGATGAAAACGTAAAAAAAAGTAACCAAGAGAGACCAAAGTTGACTTATGAAGATCAAATAACCAGAGTATTAGCAGACGGAAATGTCAAAAGCACTCGCATACCTAGGTGAAATTGTGTGAGGAGAATAATGAGATTTGAGGAAGCGAAAGAAGTATGTTAGGAACGCGACGCTTGGCACTCCATCCTCTCTGACTACCCCGTTAGGGATACAGCGTGAAGATATGTATGTATGTATAATAGTATATTCTGCAACAAGTGAGGGAAGTTGTCAAATGTCAACTCGAACGAAGTTAAGTGCACGAGCGAAGCGAGTGCTCTCATTCGCTCGAGGGGGCAATCGACAACACAGCACGAGTTGAAGATACTATTTTCTATTACTAATGCGGAGATAACTTCGGTACAAAGAAAAATTATAGAAAGTAATAACTTTATTATTATTTATTATTAATTTATTATATTAATCTAAAACTTCGAAATTAAGATTTTCTTTATCTTTCACACTGATGTCAATGGGTACAAAATCGATTGTGTTTTTTTAGATATTCATTTTACATTATTTTTTTAAATCGTGAATTTGCGTGCGGCAAACAGAATTTGAGTGCTTGTCTTGTCGCACTCAAATTGTAAAATGAGAAAGTAGCTACTTATCAACCGCAAAAATGTGCGTTTAGATACTGTTTATTCCACATGAGTAATAAACAAAAGATATCCGCGTGTATAGTTCTTTTATTATTGTGTACGATACGTATAATTAAATGAAATGCTCTCCATTCTTCATACCCAACGCCACAACCTACAACCTAACTACGTATCCGGTGTAGAATAGGCGATTCCGCTACACGCGAGGCGGGAGTCGGCCTTCTTTCATAATAATAACAATAATAATAATAATAAATACTCCAGACAATTACACAGCTGATTGTGTGATCCCAAACTAAGCAGTAAGCTTGTACTATGGGTATCACACAACGAACTCTGGGGAAGTTCCCAGGAACACCCAGACTCCAAGCCAATTTGGAAAAGTTTAGTTCCTAAATTGACCTGACCGGGGATCGAACCCGGGACCCTAAGCAAAGCAGATGCTATGCCACTGCGCCAACGGGCCAGTCATACATATTATTCATACCATATATGTATTCTCTGCTTTTAGTCTGTACTTCAGCTTGTATAGTTTCACTTGTAAGGAATGAATTTGCCAATTTCACCATCATATAGGGCACTTATTTATAAAAGTTTTGGTATCTATATCTATACGAATAATAACGAACGAATAAAAACGAATACGTGATAAAGCTCTCGATCTCGTGATTTCATATCTGGCTGACCGAGAACAAAAAGTGAATGTAAATGGGGTTACATCTGTCGGTTCTAAATTAATGATGGGCGTTCCTCAAGGATCAATTTTGGGACCGTTCCTATTTTTGGTTTACATTAATGATCTTCCATTTATGCTTAAAGACCTTTGTGAAATAATATTATTTGCTGATGACACATCATTATTATTTAAAGTTAACAGAAAAGACATAGATATTAGCGGACAGAATAGGACCTTGGCGGATGTCTCGAGATGGTTCGCTGCCAATAATTTACTACTGAATGCACAAAAAACCAATTGTGTTAAGTTTTCCCTATCCAATGTACCCAAAATTCATAATGGACTGAAACTGGATGGGAAAGAATTAGAATTAATGAAATCAGCTACTTTTCTTGGTTTAACAGTAGACAATAAGTTACAGTGGGCGGACCATATCGGGACTTTATCTAATAAGCTCAGTTCGGCAATATATGCTATTAGGCGCATTAGACAGTTGACAGATGTAGCTACGGCTAGGCTGGTGTATTTCGCATATTTCCATAGCCTTATGTCTTATGGTCTGCTACTGTGGGGATCAGCGGCGCATATGAAATCTATCTTTATTTTACAAAAGAGGGCAATACGTACCGTCTACAGTATGAACGCACGTGAGTCGCTGAGAGAGCATTTTAAAGACATTGATGTACTCACCTTACCCTCGTTATACATCTATGAAAACATAATGTACACTAAAAAAATTTAGATCTATTTCAAAAGAAAGGCGTTGTTAGTGGTGTGGAAACTCGTGGTCGTGATCAGCTAGTTATTCCTAAATTTAAATTACAAAAGTCAAGTGGTTCATTTTTGGGTAACTGTGTTCGTTTTTATAATAAAATTCCTCAAGAAATTACTCAATTAACGGAAAACAGATTTAAACTTGTCATTAAACGCACACTGATTGGAAAAGCATACTACAAAATTAGCGATTTCATTGAAGACACAACAATAAACTGGAAGTGATCCTCTCTGCGTATGCATTTACTGGCTTTATAGATATTGTATTTTTAAATAACTATTGTACAATGATGGTGAAAAAATGATACCTGACTGAGTTTCTTGTCGGTTCTTCTCAGTATTCAGGTTTTCTTTTCGAACCGAACTAAAGTAGATTTGACGTTCAAAAATACCTTGCATTTGGGTTTACTTGAATAAATTGATTTGACTTTGACTTTGACTTTGACTATACATAGTAAAAAAAATTGCTTCCCGCCGTCTGTGCATGCATTTTAATGCGGTTTTCACCAATAGATAGAGCGATTCAAGAGGAAGGTTTGTACGTATAGTTTAATATTGTTTTGCGTTAATTTGTTGAATTATGACGATAATAGTTCAAGATGTCGGAAAAAATCAAGCCGACTGAAAGCTTTCGTCGAAAATGCTGACTTATTCCAAAACAATGTATGATGGAATTGTTCCTCTTTATTAGGACAACAAAAAAATCAGCGATGGCATATGTCTATATTATACGGATAGCCTTCTATAACCATTTTAATGTTTAAAGAAATGTATACAACTTTTGTGGAGTTTGGAAAGCTATTTAGACGGATACGAGGAATTAGAATCTAAATTGCACCCGTGCGTAGCCGAGGCGGGTCACTAGTATGAAATATTATTGAACATGCTAAGGTTACTGTTGTATGTAACTATTTGTGAAGAAACATCAAAGAAATACCGCTCGCAGGAGAAAGCACTGAAATTCGACTTTATAGCTTCTGTATTAGGAGAGCAGTGCTCAAAAGCTTATAATTATTATGATTAGTGTATTGGCAGTGTTTTTAGAAGGAAAACAAGTCTATAAACAGGTTATAGCTCCGTTGTCGTTGAGACACTGCGCTGATTTTGTGTTATGATACGCTCAGTCATTAATATTAGTGATCGATGATTAACTTTTTGTTTAATTCGTTGAAGGTCACCTGTAATTAATAACTGAGCTAAAAATATTCATATTTCGCACATTATATCGTCTGATAGAGATGTGTTTCTCACATGTGTTTAATATGGTATAATTATACCATATTAAACACATCTCTTGTTACACAAACACACAGACTTGTTTATTTTTTTAACAAAGCGAGAATAGTCAATCTAGGAAACTTCGATTCTTTTGGGTAACGTTGATGATAGGACCCTAGGAGTTTACACTTTTTTTTTGTGGGAAAATCTTGTAGCACATACTATAAAACGCATTCTATTAGAAAATTATAGAATGTTCAGTTTCTGTTATCAAACTTCACACTTTAGTAACAAATTACCTACTAGATAAAACTGTAACTTTATACTTTTATTGGCTTCAATTTTAATTTGTTAACTAATGTTACAAAAAATTAAAATATTGTATATCACAGTTTTAAAATTGTCAGCCCTATATGGGTAATATAGGGGTGACAATTTTGACAGATGACAATGTGTATCATTGATAACTTTTTAAGGTGTCTGCTAATTAAGGGATATTATTCGTGTTCATTTTGTCCTCTTTTATTGTAAATCCAAATAAATAAATTACATGTCGGTGTCAAAGTGTATACTTATGGTATGTAAGCAGCTGACGAGCCGCGCGTTCAAATTGCTTTATATTCTACTACAACGCAATTCAGCACTTTAATCGCTACACCAATATTTATGAACGTGTAGTACTTCGATGTAACAAAAAAAAACAAAATATTCTTGTATTGTAAGTACTTTAAATCGATACAATAATACCATTGACTAATAACTAATAAGAGTGTGTATTTCAATGTCGAACGTAGAATTAAGAAATACCATAATGTGCTTGGGTAATTCGTGAAACGCTACCTTTTGACGACCTCCTTGGCGCAGTGGTTTAGGTGTTGTTACCAAGCGCAGAAGGTTCCGGGTTCGATTCCCGGTCGAGTCAATTTAGGAAAGGAATTTTTCTAGATTGTCTCGAGTCTGGGTGTACTGAGAACGCCCCTAGTAGTCATCGTCTAACTCGTCTGGTTCTCATAGCACAGGGAATGCCCTAGTTTGAGACCAGTTGGTGTGTATTGTCTAGCGTTTTTATTTATATTTATTTATTAATCGGTTGGAGATTCGGTAATAGTGAGCACATCGATTCTGTATAGTGTTCACAGTACTAGTAAATAAGACCGATCAAGTGTGAGACGGACTCGCATCCAGGGTTCCGTACCAACATACAATGTATTTGTGTTATCCGTTTGTAAAATATATCTCCTATACTCTCCACCTGCAAATTTAAGTCTGTAATAGTAAAAAAGCGTGATACAATTATGAATTCGCAATTTTTGGATAATTCTCTTTCATTTTGCTGTGAGACCATGCTTCTTGCCAAATTTCACCATTTTAGGTCGACGGGAACTATATATACCCTATAGATATTTGTGCCTGTATATAAATGGCTGTATATTTTGTTTGCGTTAACTTATAAGCTTGAATTTTTTACAGTTGCAAGGAACCATAGACCTTAATGTTTGATGTAAATTTAAACTTAATACCTCTAACGGAACGGTTGCCAGAATGATTGATAGGTGGAAAGCGGAATGGTTTCCAGCCTATTCTTTATACTTACCATCATTGTATCCAATACTTAGTATCAAATATTTGATCGACATGCTGACGATTTATATACATTTGCCGCAATTGTCGGTATACTTTTTGTAGTATCGAAGCTATTGAGTTACCATGACGGCGCTGTGAAGCGTGTCGGACAGCTGGCGGTAAAAAATTAACGCAAAATAACAAGTAAATCTAAACAAGTCGTAGGCAAAAATTATCTACGGATAGTAATTATTATCTCCGCGCTATTTGCCGGCGTAATCAGATCATCAAGGCGCAAATACGCTTGGATGTAGAGACGCGTCATTCCCTGGAAAATTCCTAAATCGAAAAAATTGGTACTTATATGCATTTTTCCAGAAAACTCCCAAATATTGGCAATTATCATCATAAATTCTCAATTTTTAGTGTTTCGTAATTCGAAGGAAAAAACGAACCGCACATATTTCTGAAGAGATCGCATTTCTACTGCATTTATCTTACTTTCACTCGATTTCGGGCATATCCAGGCCTCACTACCGTACAATAAAGTTGCAACCAACACCGCATTGTGTATAACCATTTGCACTGCCTACTAATGCGGACAGAACACCACAAGTATACATAGTTAACAGAACTAACCAACAAATAGAAATTGCTTGGTTCAGAATCATAGGAATTAATTTTTACTACATATTTTAAATATGATCGTGTCATGTTTTAAAATAATAGGAACGTCAAAATTATAATGATATACTATATCATCTTCCGAAAGCCGAAAAAAGTGCTTTATTGAGAGATTTATTGCGATTTGAATCATTTGGAATACTAAACATCAAGTAGTGACGTTGCTTCATCGCTCAGTCGTTTGTACGTTGTGATGTTTACTGCGTGTATGTTTTATGTTTTATTTTGTATTGTATCGTTCTGTACTTTAGCGGTGTAAAAAATAGCAAAGATTTAAAGCAGATTTGCGAATCCTTTATAAGGTTATTGTGGACATGATGATGTGCTTTTTGCGGATAATACTAGATAATAGTCTCTTGCTGTGATCGAAATATGCAGTGACGTCATGTCACGTGACTGCTTTCCGGCGCGAATTTTTTAAGTCTTAAATTTAAGACGAAATTAATTTAAAATGAGAAAACAATGCATTCTAATATATATAAATACACGTAACTAGGGCGGGCCTCAGTATTGTTTTGTAATTAGTAATTCAACTACAAGTTGTTTTTAAAATTAATTCTTATCGTTATAAATTTATTATTTCTGACTTTAATTATTATTTTTTATACAAGAGGGGGCAAACGAGCAAGCGGTTCACCTGATGGAGACTGACCAACCGCCGCCCATGGATACCCGCAACGTCCGGGGAATCACGGGTGCGTTGCCGGCCTTTAGGGAAATAGGGAAAGGAGGGAGATGAAGGGGAGAGGGTGATGGGCCACCGCCACTCTCACCGAACGAAATACGACAGCTTTTGCTTTTGTAAATGCTGTTATTTCACGCCGATATTCTGTGAGACGGTGGTATTTCACCGGGCGAGCCGGCCCAATTCGTTCTGCAATGCAGCATGACTCTATCACTCTTAAACGTGCAATTTAAATTAATAATTTCCACATATTTTAACTACTTTAAACGGATAACTTTTGTGAACTTCTTTTATTGGAAAAAATTGTATACAGAGTCGTATTTCAATAGTACAATGATTATGTTGTTTCAATTGTTTTTAACTTACGATTTTTTAAAGCGTCGTTATATTTTTCAAGTTAGTATATTTTCAACGAAGTACTGACATTTTATTGCAGTGCATTATATTTTCTATAGTGGCTACTATCATTTTTATTGTTATTTTTACAATTATACTGTGACTTTAAATGCGTCCATTATTATTTAGTCAGGGTATCAACGCTAAATGTAATGTAATGTAATGTAATATAATATATCTAAATGTATTGTAATACATTTTATGTAAATCTTACCTTAAATTATTTAAAACAGGTAACAGACCCAAACCTGTAAATAAATTAATATTATTAAATAGCTTAATTACAAGATATTTTAGTTTCGAAATGCTCGATTCACGATAAAGATTACGACTTCAGTAACTGTCAAATTTAATTATATAGGTATGTGTATCGTATTTATAAAGTTATTTTAATTGCACTTGAGTTTTGATTAGTAAAGGATAGTTATTTTATACTTTTCAGTGGTTTTTTTGAAGGCGGTTTAATTTTTTTTAATAATTTTTTTTTCTTAAACACTCATACCTCATACCTTACATTATTATGTCAATTTCAAGTTATTAAGTTGCATAGTTTTTGAAAAACTTTTCATGTGCGGGAACTAAAAAAGTAAAGCTAAGAAAACTTCTTGATTGCATACAGCAATGTGTCCTTACCAATAAATTCATTCCTAACACGTATTCGGTCAGGAAGCCTCGGAGCAGATATAATAAGGCAGTTGATGAATGCGACTAAAGCCGTTTTGTAGTCCGTTGTTGTGGCATTTCTGAGTTCTTCGACTACAACGTTCAGTCGGTAACGATCGCCTTTTAGAGCCTGAAATATGATTGTAATACAATTTACAACCTAAAGAAGAACAATATTGATTAATTATTTTACATCGAAACTGGAAAATTAAAGTGCTAAGAGCTTAAAGTTAAAGTAAGTATATAAAGTCGACTAATTAAGAACTTGAAAGAGGGTTGAACTTTTTCTTAAGATAGTAATTAAGTCCTGGTCATTTTGTTTTTTTGTTCAAATCATTCTATAAATATATTCAGTAGTAGAAGGTTGAATATGTAACAACAAATTAAGAACTTGAAAGGAAAAATTTTTATTAGGAAAGTAGTGACTTTGCGTATATTGTGATATTGTAAAACAGTGGGCCGCAGTACACCAATATTAAATAATAAGAATACGTATATGAACAATCCCCTGAAAAAAATATTCTGAGTTACGAAATATCCGAGAATAAAATTGTGAATGGAGCCTCCAATTTAAGTGCCGACTCAAATTGTATTTCTATAACTTTTACAAACAATGTAACTGTAAAACAACGACTAAAATTAAGTAGAGTATTTTGTTACATTTGTTATTGAAACGAAATTTTGGAACGAAGTTCTTTAACGAGATTTGCGGGAGGTTTGAGTTGGTAGAAATCGTCACGTAAGGATTATGTGGGGCGCGACCCGCGCGGCGTCAGGTTCGTTAGCTCTATACATAAATTCGCAGAGATATTTCTGTCTTTTTCTATTATATACGAGTATGTATGTGCTTACAAGTATCGAAATTTTTATTTATTGTTTCTGTTTTAGATCATACGTCTCATTATTGCAATTAAGTTTTGAGAAATGGAAATTGCAACTAAGGGACTTCGTTCCTGCCGGGGGTCGCCCAACGGCACGTTCTTATTTATGATATTATAGGTATTTAATATTTATTTATTATTATTTAAAGGTTATAGTTACTTGAAAATTTATTGCATGCTGTGGCTCTCTGTAACGGGCTCTAATGGGCTGTAATGTGGCTCTCTATCTCGGTGTTTGGTTTAAAAATGTATCTACTTGCTGTAACGGATTCCTTTGTATTCGATAAATAAATATACACACCGGCACAATTAGCGGAACACAAAAAAAGCAGGATTTTAAAATCTTTTACTTGAGGAACTGGCCAGTTATGATATTTTTTTAATTTATTGTCAAATTTGAAAATAGAAAATTAGATGACATACACTTTTTTCATTCATTTGTTTTATTTTCCCGAACAATACGTTTTGTCAACCTGTTCGAGTAATAACTACGTAATTGTAATTTTTTTGAAAAATTGCACTTAATGGTTTTTTATAAATTTGTTATTCTATAGGCAATTTTGTTTATTAAAAGCTCTGCCTGACTTAACATCACTGGAAATCATTAGGGCTGATGAAATGAGAAGAAATGGCCATACCTACAGATCGATTGCCTCAAGGCTTCGTCGACCAGTATCAACGATTCATCGCAGCATCCAGCGGTACAGATCGTCTAATTCTCTTGTGAGGAGGAGGGGTCAAGGTAGAAAAAGATGTACATCGAGGCGAGATGACAGTTTTTTACAACTTGGAGTTCGTAGGAATACGCGATTAACGGCTGTACAAGCTCGAAATGAACTGGAAGACGTTCGAGGAGTACGAGTAAGTGAGCGTACAGTCCGCAGGAGATTTGAAGAAGTTGGTTTAGGGTCGTATATACCTGCCAAAGGCCCAAAACTTGAGAGACGTCACCGCGTAAACCGATTAAGCTATGCGCGAGAACATCGTCATTGGGATTTGAACGAATGGCAGCAGGTTCTCTTTACTGATGAGTGCAGAGTTCTTTTAGAACAGATCGATGGGAGACAGCGAATATGGAGATGCAAAGGAGAACGCCACATAGTCTAATTTTGAACACACAGTGGCTTATGGTGGCGGCTCGATTATGGTTTGGGGAGGGATATGTTTGGGAGCTCGCACGGAGTTAGTGATAGTCACAGGAGGGACCATGACAGCAGATCGATACATCAGAGACATTTTAGAAGAACATGTTGTACCATTTGCCCCATTTATTGGTGACGACTTTATTCTAATGCAAGATAATGCTCGTGCTCATAGTGCACAATCGGTACAGGCATATCTGAGCCACGTAGGTATACCGGTGATGCAGTGGCCAGCAAATTCCCCCGATATGAATCCGATAGAGCATGTCTGGGACTTGCTAAAAAGAAGGGTTAAATCCAGAATGCCACCCCCCAACAATCTGAATGAACTTGGAAACGCATTACTTGAGGAGTGGGAGCGGTTGCCTCAAGAAATCATCGATAACATAATCTGTAGCATGCCCAGACGAATGGAAACCGTAATCAGAGCAAGAGGGGGAAACACTCGTTATTAATTTTGCTTTAATTTTATTGTTAAATCATTTAATGCTTACTTTTTTTTATTTTTTGTGATGGTTCATAATCATCTAAAAATTTCACTTATTTCAAATTTCTTTATTTTTCAATAAAAAATAACGAAGACTTTTCAAAGTCGTTGTTAAAAGATGTTAATCAATTTGTTATTTTGTGTCTAATTACATTTTCGTCAAATATATGCGTTATTATCTCATAGTCTCACTTTTTTTTCTGTTCCGCTAATTGTGCCGGTGTGTATATATAAGTAAATATAATGAAATATATTGTAAGCCTTGCAATTTAAAACATTATAACATCAGAGGATTGTTAATACTCGTTCACGATGCGACACACTCTTGGCCTGCTTTTAAATAAAATACCTTGTATCTGTCGAGTGTATCCACAGCTCTAGCGTACCCATCCGCATTATATACACAGAGCGCCGATAACAACTCGAAAACCTGGAACAAATATTGCGAACAGTAGTTAAACACCAATGGTTGGTATATTGTAACTATACCATACTTTTAAACACATCTAAAAAATCTAAATCTATTAAAGAATGTGGGACACCTGACAGAAGCGAAATTTATTCTATATTGTACACAAAACCCAATTATTTATTTCATTATTTTGATTTTTATTAACTAACTGATTATCGTGACTTCATCTGCGTTTTTTTTAATTTAAAATAGCCTATGTCCTTCCTCAGGATTCAAGCCATCTCCATAGCAAATTTCATTGCAATCGGATCAACGGTATGGCAGCCCATAATATACAAACAAACAAACATTGATTTCTTACATTAGAATATGTACCTAAAATGTGTGACGAGAATGATGAGATTTGAGGAGGCGTAAGAAGAATATAAGGATCGCGAAGCTTGGTCCGTCCTCGCTGACTAACCCTGTTAGCGATAGATCGTGAAGATATGTATATATGTGCTTAATACACGTATAATTTAATTTCGATGTAATAGTAAATTTATGAATCAGATATTATTATAACATTACCAACATGCGAAACGCAACATAGCCAGAATAAACCTTGTCTACAAAGAGTAAAATTGAAATGTCATGTGCATGGTTTGAACCCACGACAACGTAACGTCTTCTTTGAAAGACAGCCAGCACCAACGTCGGGCCATAGAGAGTTCAACATCAATTGCATAAAACTTACAGCTATTTAATTAAACAGAATCATGCTTCGCATACTTCTGTTGCGTTTTTCTTTTATTTCACTCTTTATTTAAGTTTTCATCTCAAAACATTGTTAAAGAATCTCTGATAACTTAGCTGATTGATTGTTAAGTAACAAACTAGTCCGACTGTCGTAAAAATTGATAAATTTTATTCAATGAATAAAAAAAAACCTTTATGAACACATTTCTAAAAAA
Organism: Zeuzera pyrina; assembly: GCA_907165235.1. Taxonomy (NCBI): domain Eukaryota; kingdom Metazoa; phylum Arthropoda; class Insecta; order Lepidoptera; family Cossidae; genus Zeuzera; species Zeuzera pyrina. Next base: position 18,925,264 of record OU015638.1, on the reverse strand, counting down.
AATTGATTTGTTATTCTTCACAAGCATTGTGACAGTTTTTTCATCCGACATCTCATCCGATGTTTCATCAGTCGTCTCATCGGATGCCTTTACGTTGTGTCTCATCTAAATTAATCTTAATGGTTATTGCTTTTTCATACGGATTTACTTGATGTAATGTCGCGTCAGTGGATCAAATATATAAATGTCCATACGTAATGTTGTTCAGTAGTAAAGAAGTTTCCAAAATTCTGAAAATGGTTTAATTTGAATACGTACTGCAACCATCTTAGTTACCTGTTTCTTGACGGGTGCGGCGGGTGATGTTAATGCCGCGGCCAGCTTGCTGGCATACTCGGCATGTTCTACGATATAGTCGAGTCCCACACGACTCTCCATCACGTACCTGACAATAAACAGAGATGTTAGCTCTTAAAAACATAGAGCACTGAATGGATTGAATACTGGTTATAGTTAGTACAATTAACAATTAAGATTTGAAAAAAAGCAGGTCACTAACAGAAAATATGACATGCGGGTACAAAATGTTGTTTGAAATGTGGCTGTCTGTCAAAACTGTAATAAAACCAAATTACTAAAAATTTCGATATGGTTTTCGGTTTCTTGAGAACTCAAGATTTATCGCTCTACTTGAACAGAGCCTCGAAGAAAAGTAAGCTTTGAATAAAGATTTGTACTATAAAAACTCATAGTTACGATTTCATAGGTCCAATAGACGACAAGGTTTTTATTGCTAATCTTTTTCACCTTTCGTTATTTAATGTAACAGATGGCTACATTAAATACGATTCTCAAGAACATAGATTTTAATATCAATAGATCAATACACAAAACCTATTCCGAGCTAGAAAGGTTTTGAATATTTAGTTCATTTAAAACTTTTGTAAGCTAAATCTAACTTATACGAGAAACCGTTGAGAAAGAACCCGCAAGAAAATTAGATACTAGGAAAAGATTCTGCATTATCATACAATAGAAAAATTACAATTATTTGGAAAATCTGTGAATACGCTGTTACAAAGATGATCATTCTCAATGTTACATTACTTTAAAAACTCTACCATAGAGATCGCCAATGATGCAATGAGGTTGGTATTTAAATAAACCTGTTAGAAGTGAGCATAGATGACATTCCTAGAAATAGATTTTGTACAAAATAACCATTTATTGCCAATTTCTTAAGATAATGTGAAGGACCGTGGGGGTTTCCAATAGCGAAATAAAACAAGTATAATACGACTATATAAAAAATATTTAAGGTCGTTTTGCATAACGTTGTATAAAATACGTTATGTTGATAGGTTCACTATTCCGAAACTGAAATTCCAACTCTTTATGTGTATTTGATCTTTATGAACCTGCCCTGATCTTCTGTGGCTTCAACTACCACTCACTTTTGCCCTTTACATTTTCTTCATAAGTTGTTTGTCACTTATTTTTTTAAATGCTCGAATCGTAATTGTGATCCATATTTCATGTCTTTATATGTCTCGGAAAATGTTCGTCAGAATCTACGCATAATCATCCCGTCTCTTCTAAAATGTCCGCAAATTGCTGTAATTTTCCATACCCAAGCGCTCGAATAGTCTTCCTTACGGCTGCTTCTCTTGATACTTATACCTCGACAGCTACTGGTTTTATTTCTTTACCATCGTTACGCACCACCGGTCTCAAAACAATAGTGATCCAATTAAATACTGTCACCACATTTGGTAGTGGTGCTACCCAAGTTTACTTACTGTCACAGTACATCGTGATGTTTTACGCAACAACCGGTTTCATTCAACTTCTAAAGATCAGTTTGATGATACTGTTTCTATGATAAATTGTAGGTGTTAGGTTTAAACAAGCTTTTCGCTAGTAATTGTAACCGGTTTCGTTTGTATGAAATTAACAAATATAAGTTTTTATCTTTCATGGTCATCCATTTATCCAATATTTTCTCATGTAAATGAGACCGGCAATCAATCACATTTGCTCAGAAGATCCCTATTCACTCTCGCCATGAAAATGTTCAGTTTACGTTATAGAAAATTCCGGGGCTACAACCGTTCAAAACTCCTGGACATAAGCGTATGTATTAAATGTACATAGTATCCAAGTCACACATCGACATTGTGTAACAATAAGAGTAAATGATAATAAAGTGAAATTTGAACAACTTGCTCTTCCAAATCTGTGTAAGTAATCAATTTGTACACATTTATATAAACATCACATGGAGGTTATGATTATTATTAGATTTATACTTATGTTATTTATTTATTTATTTATTTATTCTTCATTGTACATAATGTATACAATAGGCGGACTTAATGCCTAATGGCATTCTCTACCAGTCAACCTGAGCTTTACTGTCAGAGAAATAAGTAGCGGTACAATAAAGTCATCGAAAAATAACTACAATACGTATATACCATACATATAGATAATCATACACATACATATACGTACATATATACATACATACATACATATATACATACATCCACATATACATACATACAAATACACATACACACAAGAAACCCTCCATACATATTTATGTATACGTACAAGTACACACCCAAGTGCAAAAAAAAAATTGAAAAGATAGTATAATAAATAAGATTAGGATACAACATAATAATACATTACAACATAAGAAATATAGCAGATAATAATCATCAGCTGATCAGTTTGAGCAGATGGTCTTTAACTTTCATCTTAAAAGTTGACTTGCTCGGAGCATTCATGATGTCAAGGGGAAGGGCATTCCAGATTCTGATAGCTTGAACAACAAACGAATCAGACATGAAGCTAGATCGATGAACAGGTACATGGAGCAATAGGCCGTCAGATGAGCGAAGATTACAATCATGGATTGTACTCCGAAGTTAATAAAATTATCTTTTATTTGGCGAATACCGTATTATGCAGATTGAAAAGGATTCATAAATATTATTAACGTGCGTATTTTAGACCAGTTCTTAATTATTTAAATTGGATAAAGATTTATGTAAATTGGTGTTAAATATAAATTTGCTACATTTGATACGCCAATTTGTTAAATCTATTCTCAATTTTTAGTTATAAAATTAATAATTAATAATCTGTAATGTATACTAGTTTATAATTTGTGAAATACCTACGCATGATTTGTACTAAATAACATTTAAAATATGACTGGTATTAATATCAATCTCAAAATCTATATATATATATATAATGAAAGTTTTTTCTTTGACCGCGATAAACTTGAAAACTACTGGACCGATCGGCATGGGACCACGACCATTCGACGCGGAATTGGTTGTAGAGGGTTTTAGGCTACTTATTTTTTGAACTTTTTTTTTTTGCCCAACGAAGCGGGCGGGATACGGCTTGTTCTTTATAATCTCAAAATTTTATACACTTTTTTTTTCTTTCTTCATAGCATGACGCACAGATTAGCGCATTTGCCAATGTCACGTACCATACTATAACAAGTAGAATCGTTATCGTAAATCTCCTCCAGTAAAGTAGGCTTTACTGAAGTTATAAAGGACTTCTTGGAAGAGCGCGAGAAGTTCAGCTAGACATGTTTATTTAGACTTACTCCATTCTTTTTACTTACACAGAATTTTAAAACAGTATATATATACCGTCACTTTTGTACTTTAAAATACCCAAACATGTAAAAAAATAGAAAATCTAAATAAAATGACAACCTCACTTCTTACGTTCTCGCCAAAAAGTCCATTTTAAACACTTGTCAATTATTATTGTTTGACGTCTCAAAAAATAATTTCATTAATTAAAACGTCATTAAAATATCACAAATATAGACTTATTTGTTATAATATAGTACGACATTGCTAATAATAGTATGTGCACCATTGATAAACAACATCGAGTATTCGAGGTCATCGCCTTGACATCGCGTATTGTCAAGTAGCACCATTGTATAAAGGCCGCAATCTTTACAAATATATCAATTTCCCACGGTTTTATTTACTTTTTTAAATCTATTTACTGAATGTTGCATAAGGGCGTAGAAAGAGAAGAGAAAATTAAGATGTTCTCTACGTATATCTCCTGACGTTTTGTCAGATAGCACTAAGGTTTTTTAGTCACCAATGAAATTAATATCTAATTTTTAACTCCTGATAAATAAGAGGGAATTTATAATTTTGACGTTGTCTGTCTGTCGGCGGCATAGTGGTGCTCGAATGGACTAAATAAATCGGTCTATTCATTCGCATGACGTTTATTTGAGAGCCGCAGTTTTTAAAAATGTTATTTGCTATATTTGGTGAAAACGGTACTACAGATCAAAAATCCTCTAGATATTCGGCATTAAATCCTAATTGTAAAGAAATCTTATGCACTATTATTACAGGTAACAAATTTTTAAATGTTTATTATTTTTCACAGACGTTTTTAAGAGCGCTTTTGCTCTGCATACGATCCAAAACCGACAAAATACGGATCTAGGCAGCTCGAGTCGATTTCGGATGTCGATTGTGTCCTGCATCCGATCCCAGAAAATACGGATATAGCTTGTACCTACACCCAAGAAATTTAAAAGTTATAAGCGTTTACACAGACAATCACGTATCGCAACTTTGTTTAATACTATTGCGAGATGTATAATGATTTGAACTAGAAAACTTACGAAGTTAGATATTTATCGGATCGGACGCAATGCACAAGCGACATCTGATTTCCGTCATAATATTCGGGATCCGTATTTTGTCGGATCCGGAGCGGACTGTATGATTGACGTATGAGAGATGTATGAGTTCATCTGGCTTGAAGTCCATGTCACAATTTTTTTTCGTTTGACACATTTCATTCAAAAACGCTCTTATAAGAGTAGTGTCCTGGTTAAACAACAAGGCATTATCGTAATTCCATCTCCATTATAATGGGAAATAATAATGATACTAAGTATATAAAAGACTCTGGCAGATTAACCCTTAAAATCGGTTTGGCCGCATTCGGATAATATCGCCATGAAAAGTTTTACATTATATGGTGAAATAATATAAATGGTTAATTGAGTATGTACTAATAAATATTATGAAAATTTCTTGTCGAAACAGTAAATAACACCGTAGCCAGTATAATTTCGAAATAAATAGTACATCCATTAGTTGCAAATTCAACGAATATAGAGAGACAAGCAAACAAATGTCCTTTGAGCGCCGCGGAATGAACGAGATATGCGTGGGTAGACAACTAGTGTCGGTGCGAATATTAACGTGTGACCTAAGTTATAAGACAAAGTAACTTGACTATAAAATTATTAAATTATGTATTCTAAAATTTCTCTATTTTCCAATTCATATACTTTCATTTCAGAAGATTTAGTACACACGTCTTCCTTTGTTAGCTTTATTTAATAATACATTTTGATATAAAATACAATATAAAACATTTCCTAACGCATATCCCTCAACCATCACTCATTTTTTTTTGTAATTTAATTATTATAAAACTTATAATTAGATAGCATTTCCATGATGCTATGGAAAATAAGAAGATATCGACTCCTACGAACAACAACATTGTAATTCAATCGGTATAGATTTGTTAATCTGTTATAAATACTGCTATAATGTTTTTCCTTGCAGGGGTCGCTATAGGTATAGGGTGTGTCAGCAGCTTGCTTTCCCACGCAGGTCTTAAAAGTCTACCAAAGGATAAGCCTAAGTATAAGAATGTAGGTTTTTAGCGGGAATTACAGAAGTAAATTTTATACATTCATACATACATACCTTCATGCTGTATCCCTAACGGGGTAGTTAGAAAGGATGGAACGCCAAACTTCGCGGTTCTTTCATACTTCTTTCCCTTCCTCAAATCTCATCATTCTCCTCACACATTTTCGCATATGTACGGGAGTGCTTCTAACATTAAATTGAAATTTATACTTTGTTTAAAATTTCTATTTCTCGCAATCTTGACATTTTAAAGTGCGGAGGTATATTGTGTATTGTACGTTAAAGTTCTGTGTAAAATTTAAAGAATTGGGGGATCTGAATAAACATGTGCAATTGAAATTTACGCGTTCTTCCAAGAAGTTTTTTCAATCCAAAATGGCCTACTATCGCTATACTAAGGGAGTGTTAGGAACGTAATGATAAAAAAAGAAAAATTTTACATCAAGCACGTGTACTATGGAAAAAGAAGAAAAAATTTGAAATCCTACAAGCTCTATTGTCATCCGAATAATTATCAGAGTAATTTGAAAAAACATCGGCTGTACGGGCACTTATTTACCTTTTCCCTCCAAGAATAAGGGAATAATATTAAAAAAAAACGTATACAAGCGATGGGATAGCAGTCTCTCGCTAAATAGTTTTCCATCTGGAAATCCAAACACTGTTATAAAATACTGTTGAAAATATAATAAATACTTTAACATATTCTGAGTAGTTTTCTCGACAAATCAGTGAAATGTTTTCTAATTCAATTGTCTAGTTAGAAGTAATGATTCAGAAAATCAACAAGTACTTCACTTTTTGTGACTTTTTTATATCCCACTGTGACTGATCTAACGCGACTCAACAATTCGATGCAGTCTTTGAGCTGTTGTTATTTTTTATCAACAACGTTAATCAATACATAAAAATCCCATGTACAATGTTGTATACGGCTTAAGTTACTCATAACGGCTTAAGTTAAGACATCGTTTTTGTCTGTATAAAAGACTATATGAAATTTGAACCAAGAAAAACATTCAGCATACAAAAAAAATAATGATAAAAAAAAAGATCTTGACCTTTGACAACTAATGGATGTTCGATACAAATTATTCACGACATTTTTTATAATAATTGGTATTGTGGGAAAAATAAAGTACTTTCGAAGTTGCAAAAAATGAATAGCAAAGAACTGGTAAAGATATAAAGAAGAAAAGAGCGCTGTAGTATTTAGAAAGATACATCGCGGGTATAATTTTTTTAACTTTATTTTCAAAAATATCTAAATAAACATTGTATAACATTAATGAAGAAATGTTACGCCTTTAAACACCTGTTTGTCGCTCTAGTCGGTCATCTAGCTTTGGCCCCTCCCACCCTTAATATAGCTTAATAATAAACTAGGGGTCATAATACAGTCAATTGAAGGATTACTGTGACGTGCTAGTATTAATTCTCAGAATTGAAACAATGACAAGGTCGAACTTTTTAGGGTTTCGTTAAGCAAAAATCGATACGGACGAATGAGGAAAATCCCGTCCGGATTCAGCGACCAAAATTAAGACAGATACATCCATGAATTTCTTTATAGTTAACACTATCTTAATATTAATATTTGATGACTAACTCTTGCTTCTGGCTGTTTTCGCGTTAGAGTTGTTAGTCAACATTTTACAACCTGAAATTTTACGCAATGGATAATGGACAATGGATACACTTCTTAGTACAGTGCAGGCTGTCTGGAGTTATAAAGTTTATTATTCTTCTTTAATGAATCTAATAGTAAAGTTCCTGTACGTTAAGATATATTTGTCCTAATAGTTTTATTAGACAAAATTTGAAAGAATCAAACCTAATCCAATTCATGTTTCTTTAACATTTGATACAAACTATCTGGTAATTAGTCAGATCGGAGGCGTCATTACATCAATTGATCAATCCGCGTTATGGAATATAGTTTATCTTCCTCTCAATTTTACCTCAAAGTGAGAAAACTTCTAAAGTGCTATCCATAAAACACAAACATCCTCATTTTGAGTAATTCATCTATGAGCTAGTCGATTCACAACTGAGTATTTGATAACTGGTCAAATCAGTTACTTTTATCATCAGTCAAAAGCAGAATGATGTGTTTTGTGGAAACGTAAGAAGTATGTAAGGACCGCGACGCTTGGTGCTTCGTTCTCTCTGACTACCCTGTTAGGATACGGCGTGAAGATGTACATACATACATCAGTCAAAAACCTAGTTATGTATGAGAAGTATTTGCAATTTTGTACGGCTACGTCATATTTATTCCTCGTTGTTAATTTTTCACAAAATTAAAAATAAGAATTAAGAAAAATCTGTGTTATTCTTTTTGGTGAGATCTTTCTAGACTTCTCTCTGTATTGTGCTAAGCGGTTTGTAATTTATTTCAAATACTATCAAATGCCTGATAATCAATCAGCAACCGATCAGCGGATATTACATTGGATGTTCCATCAGATACTGCGGATGTTACAACGAATGTTTCATCGGATACTGTTACGCTGTGAATATCGCTGATGTGTTGAACATAGGGACGTCTATAGAACACACACGACTAAAAACTGCATAAATTTGCTAATTCTTCTAACTTAGACCATGCACAGACAACATACCAATATTATGTTAATTTATGGAGCGATAAGGGCGTTCAGTGATAAAGGAGTACAGAAGAGATTTCCCAAGTAACGAATAGAACTGTAACAGTAACTTTAATGAAGCCAAAAATCTATTATCTACTAAATGCTTGTCAAAAAACGGACACATGTAGCCGTCTGCTTATTTAGACAATATAGCGACTGTAGCGGTTCCGGAGTTGCAAGTGGTGTTGAGTGTTGACAATTGAATGCACGTTTCGCGTGTTCATTATTGACCAACAGAAATTATTATACGGTTAATAATCAGCTCAAGTTAACGACCAGTGATTGGAGTCATGGGTGCAGCGAATTACACGAGTGAACATATGTAGATATCTGGGTAAGAATGAAACATATTCTATTGTTACTTTTAACGGTAACTTGCTTTGCAAATGCTTGTTTTGCGACTCTGTGATTTTAGATGCTACTCTGTGGTCCTAACGAGATCACGTGATTCTTCACTTTTTGCTGGTGTTTTGGCTCTGAAATCGCTTTTGCCGTCTTGAAAGTCAATTGCTTGTCAGTGTGCTGTCAGTCTGACTCATACTCTGACTGGCTGCTTTTCTGTTTCGAGTTGAGTTTTAGTTTACCTTGTGTTTTCTTCGCTTTCATGCTTGAGTTGAGACCTTGAGATCTTGAAATGCCTATTCCCTCTGTTGTTTAGTGTAAGTACTAGTGGTCAAATTCCAGCTCAGTAGACTTGAGAAAAACGGAATCTGCGACATACGTTCAGACAAATAGACTTAATATAACAGTGAGTCTCGTTTCTTTTGTTACGGAAGTTAAATACCTATTAAAATATGCATATCTATACTTCATATTATAAAGAGCTGAACTTTGTTTGTTTGTATGTAATGGATAAACTCAAAAACTATTAAACCGAAAAAAAAATTTCAAAAATTCTTTCACCTGTAGAAAGCTGCATTATCAGCGAGTAACATGGGCTGTATTTTGTTTTTAAAAAAATTTCTACCGATGCGAAGACGGGGCTGGTCGCTTACCAATATGGCAACAACTAGAATAGGTGTGCGTATTACAGGACACGGTGATCACTAAAATGGGAAACCCGATGTGTTTAAATAATTTAAGTTAAAAAAACATATTTGTATTATCATTATCACATATGTTTATACTTTAGTTACATTAATAAAGGCTCAGTAAAAATATCAAAAAATAATTACGAACATTCTGAGTAGGTAAACAATATATTCAAAAGGTATAATATATTTATTATTACATTGCGGTACATACTGTTGTTCGATATAAAATGTACATAGCTATACATATCAATGTGTCAGTACTACTCGACACATTGACGTTACTATAGACCTATATTATATTTACGAGCAAAAAAATTTATGCATTTCATAGTTTATAAATACATCATAATTTAAGTGTGTATAAATATATTTACTAGTTTAAACCCAACGAATTCGGAAATACTATGGAAGTGTAATTTAGAACAATTATTATATTATTATAAAAACACGGTACCGCAAGTCTGATTCAAATAGTCCGAAACACGAAAGGTTGCAAACACAACAGTAATCTTTTAAATTGAACTCTATTTTAAACCTCTATTTTAGACTGGATACCCGGCACACGTGATCACTGATCACTGATCACGTGATCGCACGGGAAAGTGCTAGCAAGCGAGAATGTTTTTATGCATTACTATGCATCGCAATGCAACTTATTGGTAATATTTATTTGCCTTATTTACATGAAGTTAGTTTTATTTTGATTCTCTCATAACAATCTCATAAGAATATTTAAACATTATTTGAAAAGCTAAAAAGCATATTTACGAGTTCATCTGCATTTTATTTACTAGTTTACATAACACATCAATGTTACCTTAGAATGTAATCCATTTATTTAGTCTGTGTCTTGTAGAATATAATAAAGAGTCTTTTTTTATCAAATAGTACAGAGGAGCTCGTAATTCTTACTTTTTTTTAAATACTTTTTATTGAAATAGCGTCGCGACCTGGTTTTCCTCCTTGTTTGTTTTTAATAACTGCAATTATGTCTATTCATTCTACCATTTTGTGAGAAATATCTATTTAAAATCACTGCAAAATTGCAGATGCCTCTACAACAACAATAGGTTTCTTCATTTTCAAAATGTATAGAGCACACCCCAGTGGCGTGCATCACGGTGCATCCCATATAGGCACAGAGACACAGCCTACCCTGACAATTTAAATGAAAGTAATTTCGATATCTATCTACCATTTATATTTTTAGACAATATAAAATTAAACAACAATTGTTTGAAAATAGCGCCATCTAACATCACCGTCCTTCCGGCTCTCCTCTGTTCGTGATCTTATTTCATATTTTTGAATTGCTGTATTTTATTTTTAACAATCATGCCATCTATCGATACTAAATACGCGTTATATAACTTATCCGTTGAAGCACGTCGGTCCGGTGCCTACAATTCACGCACACATGTTTACATTTCATCTGTCAATACACGAAGTAATCTTCCAAATGTGTGTTATTATATACACGAAAAATGAGTTTGCGTGCGTATTTTGGAGACATTGATTACATCAACGACAATATAGAGGTAATATATGGAGTATTTAAGATAAATTCAACATTTTTCCAACTAAAATTACTCGTTTTTGCTTTGTTTATGGTTGATTTATATTTGAATCAAAATAAAACTCTAGATTTGTTTTTTCGTGTAAGTGATTTGTTGTTCTATGAGTTATTTAAAATGATTCTATTCTTCTTACAATCCATACTTGAAATAAAGCGTCGGTTTATACTAGATAATTTCAGTTGTATTTTACAAAGAGAATGTAAAATTACTATGTAATAGTATTTTAAAGAATGGAATGTTTTAGCTGTGATAATTGTGTTGTCAGTGTGTCTTCACAAAAACTAAAATAAGCCGCGTTTTCGAAATTTTCATGTAGTGAAAAATTGCAAAATACAGTTAAAGGCAGGTGTGTCCCATAGTTGTATTTATATCAAAAGTCAGGTAATGTGACTTGAAATTTTAATTCTAGATATGATACATTTAACTGGCTGACGGTTGTGCACATATTAAGAGTTTATTTTGTTCTTCATACTTTAACTACATATAACAAATAACAACCACTACGAAAAATTAAAGTAATGGTACCGTTCTTGCTCGTCAGTATTGCTGTATTAGTAAGTACAATTATGTATTTAATTTTTTTTTTTCGTATTTGTTATTTTCACTGTCTACCGTGTTAAAAAACCCTGTGCACGCCACCGGCACACCCTATTGGCATTAGTTGGTAACCAGTTATCTTCTCTCCTTTCTAAGCGAACTATTTTAATCCTCCGTAATCAGCAAAGCTCATTATTGATAAAATTAAAGGAATAAATTTATAAGATCGAATTCAATAAAGAGAATTCCCATACTTAGCATAAAAATATAATAAAAATAATTTACGTACTAAAAACTAGCTGGCTACTAGTTGCATAATACAGATCACAATATTTTTATTTAATTTCTTGTAAAGGTAATATTATTTTATGTCATACATATGATAACTTATCATATCCTGACTTATTTCTGTCTTCCACACCACTTCATTCTTCTACATCTACATCTTCTTCTAACCACACAGGAGGTCATTTTTAAATTACATTACGCCAGTTTTTAAGTTGCGGTTTGATGACATTTTAGCGCGGACTAATCTCAATCTTATTGCACATAATTTTAATTCGTTAAATTTTAATTAATTAAAACTAAAAAGATTTTATAATTACCTATCAATTTTAGTTAAAAATTTCGGATATTCAGGCAACTGAATATTTGTGCAAAACAGCATTTTTTCTGGTATATTTTTATCGAGATTTTTGTCTCCAATCGTGTTTCGACGCTTAAGGATTTCAATATAATGAGTTGAAGTTGTGTATATCCAAATATCTAACTCTTAGTCTTCTTAGATATCGAGATCCAAGTTACTAAATACACCAAAATCACAGTACAAGACACAAAATTCCGGAGATTTCGTGGATTTCTCGGCTATCAGGTAACACTGTAGACCAAAATACATAATACTTTGATGTCTAGGTGCGATTTTGTTACTCCTTATTGCTCTGTCCACTCTACATGCGAAATAGCGGGACCTTACATACATATGTACAAATAATTCTAAAAAGATGAGATTAACATTTTTTCTTCATCTTTAATTAATAATAATAATAATAATAATAATACCTCAGACAATTACACAGATTGCGTGACCCCAAACTAAGCAGTAAACTTGTACTATGGGTACCACACAAAGAACTCTGGGGGAGTTCCCAGTAACACCCAGACTCCAAGCCAATAAAGCTAAAGAAAAGTTTGTTTCCTAAACTGACCTGACTGGGAATCGAACCCGGACCCTAGCTTGGAAAGCAGATGTATATACCACTGCGTTAACGGGCCAGTCAATTGATTGAAAAATTTGAATGATTGAATTGAATGGCAAAAAAAATTTTTATAAAAAAATTAAACCGACTTCAAAAAAGAACACTGAAAAGTATGAAATAACTATCCTTTACCTACTAATCAAAACTTAAGTACAAAAATAACTTTATAAATACGATACAAATACCCATATAATTAAATTTGACAGTCACTGAAGTCGGTGCCAAGCCTACTAAACTAATATACTTTCTGTTGTCGAACATTAATTTGGCACCGACTTCAATAACTGTCAAATTTAATTATATGGGTATTTGCATCGTATTTATCAAGTTATTTTTGTACTTAAGTTTTGATTAGTAGGTAAGGGATAGTTATTTCATACTTTTCAGTGTTCTTTTTTGAAGTCGGTTTAATTTTTTTATAAAAAATTTTTATTTTGCCCTTTTGAGTGACTTAGGCCTAAAAAAATATCTAGGGCAGATCTACAATTTGTTTATTTTCTAATTTTTGAGCGCAATGTGTTAACTTCCATTCTATTGAAGAGCATAAACCGTGGGATTTCACAATAAAGATGCGAACAGATCGAACATGGGATATTATTGCCCATTGTGGCCATTATCAATATCATCAATATCATATCAATATCAATCAGTTATAAAAGAACAGTGTAAAGGTTGCATCATAATGACACCTTAGCAGTATTCTTACAATCCGAAGACGACAGCTACCAGTCATATTCTCTGTCCGCCACAAGACTGACTCTAGTGACTAAATTTATTATATCACAGGCAATTTATATCTTCTCCCTACTACCATTATACCATGTGGGGACAACGATAGTTAACAAATGTCATACAAGAGAATCATCAACATAAATGAATAAAGGTTATAACCAAATCGCGTTATTTGGTGTATCTTCGAAACCAAAGCTTCAATGTGAATGAAATTTCAATGGGACCAATCTGGAAGTGTATCCTTTCAAACAAAAGAAGAATTTTCCAAATCGGTTCATAAATGACGGAGTTATGAGGTAACAAACATAAAAAGAAAAAACATACAACCGAATTGAGAACCTCCTCCTTTTTTGGAAGTCGGTTGAAAAGCAAAAATTGAATGGCACCGTAGCGATTGCGAACATTGCCAACGTCACGTAATAATGAGGACAGCAGAAAAAGGGACAATTAAGGCAATATTTATAAATATTCCAGCAATTGAAGTAGAAACATACACAATGGGATCTACATAAGTCCTTCCTTTTGGTTTCGATTTGGAGAGTTGAGCCTATATCCACACTTAAAAAATAATAGATCAAAATAACATAAAATAAATATAAACGAGACACAAGACAACACATTTCACAGACAAACTTGATAACAATGTCATTTTTTACGGAGCGTTCCTTTAGTAAGAGCAATACCAAATGTGACGAAATTTTTTCTCTAATTTACAGTAATTAATAAATATATGTATGAATTAAAATGATTAAAAAAGTAATTACAAAGTGAGTTGGTTTTTCTGCCCGCAAGTGTGATTTGCTTCACCGACATAACAGTGTTTTAAAATGTGTCAAAATAAATCATATCAAGCAATCAACAACTGCCACCATTTGACACCAGACATGTTATTTCTTCCGTCTCGAATGATCTATGTACATTAATGTAAATAGCATAAAACGAAATCGCAATTTCATGTTGGCATTGTATTCGCTTATAATTATAAAAATTATTACAGGATTTTATTCTCCTCACACATTTTCGCCTAGGAATGCGAGAGCTTTTGACATTGGAGAATGATGAGATTTGAAGAAGCGAAAGAAGTATGTAAGAACCGTGATGATTGGCGCTCCATCCTTTCTGAATACCCCGTTAGGGATACAGCGTGAGGATATGTATGTATATAAGAAGATTTCGATGGCATCACCATTATTTAGAACATTCAACGCAGAAGGTTCTATGTATAACATGTTCATAATTAGCCTACAGAAGTAAAGACGTATTGACGTTTTATAACCAAATTCCCGTGCAAGGCCGGGGTGGGTGCTTAGTACATTATAAAACAATAATATAACTAAAATGGATAAAGTTCAAAAATTTGGGGACCAATGTTCCTCTACCAAGAGCTTTGTGTCACATTAGGTAGCCCGTGACCACAGTGAAATCTATATATATAATGAAAGTTTTTTTCTTTGACCGCGATAACCTTGAAAAGTACTGGACCGATAGGCATGGGACCATGACCATTCGACGCGGAATTGGTTGTAGATGCTTATAGCCTACTTATTTTTTGAACTCCATAGACCCTTCACCATTTTTCAAACAAAAATGTACTATTACGTTCAAAATTTTCACTTACGCCCAGCGGAGCGGGCGGGAAAGGCTTATATAATATAAAACACTATCCAGACCCGTGACCATGATTGGTGCAATCCAGTTGAAACGTCAGGAAAAAACTTACCCATCCTTAAAGTAAATATTAATACGATATGGACTTGGCTATTTATCATTTTATATCAAGTCCAGGTTATCCGAAATACTGTATTGTGACGGTTCTTTGACGACGTTCACAGATTTTGTGACGACTTTGACAATAAAAAGTCGACGTTTCTACTGTAGATATAATGTAGAAAAAACATGCGCGAAGGAAAAATATTCAGCTGAACACTACTAAACAAAATATGTATACAAAAACACTATATTAAAATAGAAAAAAATATATAATTTTATACACGAAAATAGTTTCGTTTCGAAGTTCTCATTCATTTAAGCGAAGACTATAAACTTAGGGTGGCTTGCACCAACTATTTAAGCTCGATTTAAGGATTTGACATCTCCGTTGCACCAATTATTTAATAGTTAGTGCAAGCGAGATGTCGAATCCTTAAATCGAGTTCAAACAGTTGGTGCAAGTCACCCTAAGTATATACTGACGTATAGACGAATATAGAGCTCATTGATGCGTGACGATTTTTAATTTGTCAACGTCACCTGTGAAATGAATGATTCCCTTGATTGTTGTGATAGTAATATCACAATTACATAAAAAACACGTCACCATTATTGAATAATACAGTACTTCTTTGAAATAAAACATGAATAAAACAAAATAATAAAATAAGTCAACAGCGTTCTTCACAGGGTGACGACTTGTAACGACCTGTCATTCAAAAAGGGTTACAATAGCGTCTCGTTTGCTGTCCCTTTCCTACTCGTGCCACTATCATAAAAGATTACAATCTCACTCGCAGTCGTTGTACGTCTTTACGCCTCACAAATTTAATTTGCAACATTACGTGTCGTTGACGCTCCGTCCTCTCTGACTACCCCGTTAGGGATACAGCGTGAAGATATGTATGTATGTATCTATGTGTGTGTACGTGTCGTTTATTCATTTAGTTATTCATTTTTTAAAACGTTACTTTTTTCAAAACAAGTTTGCTGTCCCTTTCCCACTTGTGCCATTATCATAAAAGATTACATTCTCACTCTAAGTTTATGGCAATGACTTTACTTTTTTTTAAATATGAATTGAATACTATTTAATTAAATGATTTGTTGTTATATTAAAATTAACAAAAACATTTAATGAATAAATTATTCGTCGTCCAAACGTAAAAGGCCCACTTTTTGCTTTACAAATCTCAACCCTATTTCCTCGCCTTTGGCTAACTCTCTCACCTTGTTCTTTACCTAAAAATATATGACCTTAAAATCTTCGTTATACAAATAATGGTTGATCTAATAGCATGCAGAGCCAAAATGTTCACGACGGCACTTTTATATGTCCATTTGTTGGTCTGTCCCATGTCAGTCTGTCTGTCTGTTCGTTTCATCTCTCCAACTGGTCGTTCGTATGTCACCCGATTTTTTCTGTCATTTATTCAGCTAAAATTTGGTAGAGATTCGTCAATTGATAGAAACAAAAAATAATAATCATTGGATATTTTCTATTTTTAACCCAAATATTTTTAATGTTATTTCTATTTTATTCAAAATTTGAATCCAAATCTATGGAATCAATCTATAGAATCCATATTTGCACAATTTCATTACACAGGTCGAATAAAAGTAATAAAGGGAGCTGTTATATCACATTCAGGGTTGTAAATAGTAACAGAGACGCTATTTCATTATGTGCACAGCATCTATACCACAATAATGCTGAAATAGTGCAATGCGGAATAAGAATTCTATAAAAGCTACGTAAATGGTTTAATTAGCAATGTAGAGCTTTTACAGAGTTATTATACAGCTTACGCTCATATAAATGTAATCATGTGTTGTCTTTAAACGATCATCGAGTAAAAGAGTTATAAACACGTCGAGTCAACCTTTACTCGTCATTTTGTTTGGCCGAGAAGTGAAAAATGTTAATATCTCAGTACTCAGTACATTAGGATCTTTCTTACAGCTGTTTCTCGATTACTTAGTCGCAAAAGTTATCACCACAAAGAACTTATTTGCTGGTTGGGCTTAAAAACGTTCTTAACAGCTGTTTTTTTAAATATCAGTTAATGTTAAATAAATGATAAATTACTATTAATACTGTAACAGAGAAAGACAATTTACTTGTCTTCGTACGTCTTGTTCTTTTATAACTGGCTTGTAAGGTCACAGGCTTAGGGATTGCCCACGCATCGGCCTTGCTTCAAGCGATACATAGACTAGGTTGAAGTGACAGAGGAACGACTACATGTACCTGCTTTTTAACAGACCAGCCCAGATTAATCATTTAGTAAATACGAATTAATAAATAAAAATCCTAATGAAATAAAAAAAAATAAAAAAAAGTAAGCAAACGTACTGGCACAAATAGTTCTAATACTATATAATATTAGCGGTAGCAGAAGCCAAGGAAGACCGAAACTGACTTATAAAGATCAAATAGCCAGAGTGTTAGATGACGGAAATGTCAAAAGCTCTCGCAAACTTAGCAAAAAATGTGTGAGGACAATAATGAGATTTGAGGAAGCGAAAAAAGTATATGAGGATACTTGACGCTCCGTCTCCTTTGACCGCCCCGTTAGGGATACAGCGTGAGGATATGTATGTATAAATAGTGTTTTGAACTGTCAGTTGTTACAACGGTCAACCACAATAATAAGTGAGTTTTGTAGTGTAGATTTGTAAATTGGTGTAACCAATAATAATGTAATCTGTGAATCTTTTGTCTATGATTTGATCTTGTCTATGACAACCACTTGTGATTGTAATTTATTAATGTAACGTACCGTATCTGTGTGCTCTTAAATGAATACAGTAATATAAAAATTGTATAGTGGCGCTAAATCTAGCGCGAAAAGTGCATTTTACGGTTATAGAATGATAGATACGCAATCGTCATACATGATATCTATTTTATGTTACAATTAGTCACCGATCGCGTAGTGATCGCATGGCTGTCGCTGTCTGCAAATTTTTAGGTAATAACCCCGCGGATATATGGTATAGGCACGCATAGAGGACAAACATACTAAGACGCAATTATTTTTATTTATATAGATTACAGGTTTGGGTATGGTTAATTCAATAAAGAGAAAGTATAATAGGCCCCCGACTACTGAGGTTAATTCAGGAAATTAGAGAAAAGCTTAATAGGCCTCCGACTACGGAGGTCAATTCAGGAAATTATAAAAAAGTTTCATAGGCCTCCGATTACGGAGGTTAATTCAGTAAACTGACTCGGAAACACAGATGAGATTTTTTTTAAATAACTCTTTTGGATGACTGTTCCGTATACGAGTAGACAACATGAATGAGTAGAACATTCGAAGATTCAACCCTAACGATTTAGAAAAATCACCCCTAAGAAACGCGGAAAGAGATGCCAAAGTATAGGTTAAAATTGAATTCCATGCGCGCAATAGCAATAAACAATAAAATTTAATTCTCATTACGATTTCGAAATTGTAATCAATGGGCAGTAATTACTCGAAGTTCATCCGAACCAAATTAAACGTACATGATTACGATTTGATAATCGGATTAGCGCTATTAAAAACTCCGCGCATTGTCTATGGCAGCGACGCGGAGTGGGTGTATGAATGCCAAGGTCACGTCATGGCTACATAATTGAATTAAATTATTTGTAAGTACTTTTTGATTGTTAATCTCTTCACACAGTTCATTTCATGTCGTTTAATTTCCCACTGGTATGAAAAGAAAGAAGCACATAAGAGTCAGTCTTATGAGTGGGACATTATGGGCAAATGAACTATTACTAATCTAAGAACATTACCGCTTATCAAGACATATTATTTTAAATTTTTTTGTTGTTCAATTCTAAGTGAAACTAAAAAAAATGTTTTTGTCAAGCGTGAACATTTCCCAGGAGTAGCAATATTTGAATTTTTTTTATTTCATAAATCGCTCCAGTTGGGTGTCTACATATAATCATTGTATGACATCAAAAAAATGTTACATTTGGAAGTTGACGAAATTTTGAATGTATACAATGGTTATATTGTATATAATGTAAATCTACAGAGCGAAAGTGAGTAGTAAAAGAAGCCAAGAAAGATCAAGACTGACTTATGAAGAGCAAATAGCCAGAGTGTTACGGAAATGTCAAAAGCACTCGCATACCTAGGCGAAAATGTGTAAAGAGAATGATGAGATTTGAGGAAGCGAAAGTGGCGTGTAAGGACCGCGACTCCTGGCGCTCCGTCCTCTCTGACTACCCCGTTGGGGATACAGCGTGAAGATATGTTATGTTATGTTAATACATACGGTACATGTGTTCGTTAAATTATTACCCAAATTGAATCTAATAATAGCTACATTTCAAACTTTATTATATTCTATTATACTTTAAATATACAAATCAATGTTTGTTTGTTTGTTCGTTCGTATTTTATGGACTGCCATACCATTCATCCGATTGCGATGAAATGACAATGCCCAAAAACTATGGAAATTTGCCTACCAAAAAATAGCACGCACATCGCGATATTTTCCAAAACGACTGCAGAAGTCAAGTTGAATACAGCTAAAAGTAATCTGGCTGGCTTAGTGAAAATATTGTATTTTAATAAACCTTTTGTAAAATGAAGTTGAAAAAATGATACCTGACTGAGTGTCTTGTCGGTTCTTCTCAGTGTCCAGGTTTTCTATTTGAACCGAACTAAAGTAGATTTGACGTTCAAAAATACCTTGTAATTGGGTTTACTTGAATAAATTGATTTGACTTTGACTTTGAATCATATAGATAAATAAAGCACCCAAAACAGCAGGGGTTGTTATTTATCCCTACAAAAATAAATAATCGCTACAAAAATAAGTCCACACGTTCTTTCACGATCAAATAAGTATGAAGTGTAGATGTAACTTCATAAAAAACCGAAATGTCAAAGTCAATGACGTTAGGTGTGTCATAAGTCATAAGTCAAACTCGGGCAATGTCGTTAATTTGCCATTTCTGTCAGTCATTTACGTAGGAAGTAATTTCATAGTTAAAGATTTTCAGTAATAGTTTAGAAAATCTAGCGTTATTAAATTCTCGGATACAGTCATTTTTTTGGCATAAATCTGCATATAACGTAATATAAGGAACAAAAATGTCCATGTAAACAACCTTCTTCAGCCATAATGAATGTCTAGTAACTAAAAATACTTTTTATTTTGATCATTGCTTGCACTAGCTTAAGGAACTCATAAACCACACAGAAAATCATAAGAAATTAAAATACATATATTTTTTAAACAGAATGGTGGTTACTCTGGGACCTGTACTGACTCTAATTTAAGCATTGTCATTTATGGATTTAGATTGAACTCAGAATATTGAAAACGCGGACGAAGTCTCGGGCATTGGCTAATTCTAAATAAAAAAGCAAGCAGTTTTAGATTACAAATGTATCGGCAGCCTTCAGGACTATGATGTCGTGCCCTCTGTGCCAGAAATTGTGTCGACCGTCTTACTTAATAAATTGTACATGTTGTTATCTTTATACATATATGAAATTCTTCTGTACATGTGTTTGTCAGTGAACTCATCCTAAAGGACTGGACTGATTTTGATAAAAATTTTTGTTTGTGTTTGGGTGGGTCCATGGACGGTTTAAATTCGCAACTGAACCCGGTAGGTGGCTGTGCAACAGAGTTTTAGGATTTTTTTTAATTCGGGGAGGAAAACGTTTGTCGTGTTTATGTGTTTGAATGGGTCCCTGAATGGTTTAGATTCATAATTGGACGCGGTAGATGACGCTACAACCAGGTTCTATGATTTTTTTTTATTTCGGACAGGACAATGTCTGTCGGGTCCGCCAGTATTGAATACTAGCGGCTTCGCACGACTATATATATCTTTTAAATAAATTATAACCTATATTATTTACTAATAATGTAGTATTCTCTAGGTGAAAGAATTTTTGAAATCGGTTGAGTAATTTTTGATTTGTTTATCCATTACAAACAAACAATCAAATTTTTTCTCTTCGTAATATAAATAAAGTAAAGTCTAAATGTTATTTGAATTGGAGAAATATTTTAGAGTAGAATTCAAATTTCTACTTTACGTAGAAATTTCAACACTTTGTTTTACGCTTTCATGCAGGGAATGCCACTTTCATTGCGTCGACCTGCACTCGATAACTATCGAAGATAAACACACGGCTCAGGGTAGGCCGTAGCAGTACTCGATGACCTGACCAAATTTGGTGGACCTCGGCGTGAGGTCGTTCGCGAAATAACAACATCTTAGATTATTCACGCGTAAGGGTCTAAAGTTACCTCGCTTTCAAATAAAACAAACCTATATAGTCAAACTACTTTGCGCTTATTTTATTTATTGGCATTGGAAACAAACGCTACGTACATATAGAAATTCACGCCATTTCATGCTCAAGGTGGACAGTGTATCAAAGCAGGACATTTACACCGGAACATAATTTCAAGCTATAAATGTGAGAACACAACGTGATTCCATTCTAAATTTCATCAAAATTGGTTAAGCCGTTTAGAATTTCATACATTCAATTGCGGTTTGGTCGAATGTACACCTAACTTGTTTTTATATTATATAAATAAGTAACGAAATTAGTAAATTTAACTACAATATATCTTATTAAAAATGAATAATTTTCACTATAAATTTGCTTTTTATATTTTCAATCACATGTATTTTTAAATTCGCAATAATATAATATTATGTAATATGTAATAAAAATAAACGATAATAATAAATAGTAATAATAGAATAATAAATCTGCAAAAAAATATTATCCTTATCCACTGAATATGGTACTTTAACTTTAAAATGAACATCTGTCACAATAAAAATTTGTTTAAACTTTAATCACTTAACGAGACTCGCGACAGTTCGAACTTCGCATTTTTGACTTGAATATTTTTTAATAAATAGCAATTTTGTCGATATTTTTATCAATTTTGAAGTGCCTTGTGTATCTCAATATTCATCTTTTACTATAGTTCTCCTAAACCAGCATGCAAAAATCATATTCAAAAAGTATGCAAAAGTCATATTAAATTTTCCCCATATTAGGAACAATGCAACTGGGTTCTATTTACGTGCACAGCGAAAGTGACCTCTGTGCCCTTTATGAGACCTCCAGCAGTCAGTGCTGTAAGAAGCAACAAAATAGAGCATAGTGCGCTGTAAATAGGACCTAATCATAGAAGGATTTCATTGATTTGGGATTTGATTAGTACTGCTGTAGAATGCCTGGAAGCGTGTATAATTTGCTGTAAGATCGGGAGCGTTAGCTCATTCTAAGTATGGTATGAATACCCAAATGTGTAGATAACCATGTATTTCCTAATGCCAGCACCATGTAAGATTATGAAATGTCTATATAGCACTAAATTATACAGTCCAAAAATGAAGCGAGCTTCTAGCCAGTTCCTCTCAATACATATTTCTTTAAGACAAAAAATATAATTAATTTACATATTTTTAATTTGGAAGCTTCGATCACAAATAAAGAACTTTGAAATACTACTATTATTTATTTCAATTTCATATTATCAATTTTTTTTGAAAATGAATTTCGAGATTTTGAAATTATTATGTATACGAGGAAAAATATAGATCTGTTTAAAAAGAAAGGCGATATTAATGGTAGGGAAACTCGAGGTCGTGATAAATTGGTTATTCCAAAATTTAAATTACACAAGTCAAATGTTTCATTTTTGGGTAACTGCATTCGTTTTTATAACAAAGTTCCGCAGAAAGTTACTCAATTAACAGAGAATAAATTTAGATTGGTTATAAAACGTACATTGATTAGACAATCATACTATAAAATAAACGATTTCATTGAAGATAAAACAATAGTCTGGAAATGATCTCTGCACAGGCATTGACTGGCTTAATGAAAATATTGTATTTTAATAAACCTTTTGTAAAATGAAGTTGAAAAAATGATACCTGACTGAGTTTCTTGTCGGTTCTTCACAGTGTCCAGGTTTTCTATTTCAATCGAACTTAAGCAGATTTGACGTTCAAAAATACCTTGTAATTGGGTTTACTTGAATAAATTGATTTGACTTTGACTTTGAGATCTTCTTATACAAAATACTAAAATACTTCAATTTTTTTTTCAAGAACAAGTTTCAAGATCATTAGTTTGAATTTGGAATATTGAAATTAAAGGAGTTTGGAATTCCTAATATTCTTTTTGGAAGAATGAGTTTCAAGGTCTGATGAACTTTGAGATCAATGTACTAATGTAACGTTTTGGATGTGGTCCAAGGTCATTGTCATAGGTACCAGATTTTTCAGTTAAAACAAATGTCTAATGTTAAAGAGAACCGAACATTATTTTGCACTCATGAAGGAACACTCATACTTTTTTGTCGACAGTTATCCAAAGATTTCAACACAAAGTAAACTCAGTGAATTTATCGAAGTATCAATTACTGCCTGCCCACATAAGTTCCCTACTTACGGGGGAGCAGACAGACAGACATATCATATAACGTTAATGTATCGGTCATTGCACTAAGGAAACGGCTTATTGAAGCGAAAACTGTTAATATCCTACTGTTTATTAAGCTTTTTATTTACTTGTTTTTACTAATACTTTTGCAGTATACCAATTCCTTTTATTAAAGAACTAGCGATCCGCTCCGGCTTCGCATGGGTACAATGTAGATACTAATTGCTCGTACCCGTCTAAATAGCTTTCCAAACTCCACATAATTTGTATCGATTTTTTTAAACATTAAAATGGTTATAGAAGGCTAGCCGTATAATATAGACGTATGCCATCGCTGACTTTTTTGTAGTCCTAATAAAGAGGAACAATTCCATCATACATTGTTTTGGAATTTTCGATTCTCGATTCGATTTTCGATGAAAGCTCTCAGTCGGCTTGATTTTTTCCGACATCTTGAAAAATTAACACAAAACAATATAAAACTATACGTATAACCTATAGATGCGTAGTATTACTTACTATATATGACTATACCCCTACCAATAATTATACTCGTAATATCGTAATAGAGGAAGCATATATACTTTGCCACCTTAAAATCACTAAGAGTGAAAGCAATAGGATAGATATTGCAATTTTGGCTAGAATTTTGGCAATATCGCTTTGTCGACCGGCGTTGTTTTTTTTTAAATAAAAAGGGGGCCAACGAGCAAGCGGGTCACCTGATGGAATACAATACCTGTGTTCAAATTGTCACAATAATAGTACCTACTTATGTATATATTTGAAGTCATGTGCATTTGAAACTGAGAATTTTTAAATACCCTATTCGTTAAAGAAACAATGACGTGTGCCGTTTTCTCCTGTAAATAAAAGGTTTAAATACCAAAAGGATTAAAAATAGTAGGTGATATTTGAGCACACATCATAGAAACGGTAAGGCGCATATAGAAAATTAGAGGCTCTGTGAGGCCATCGCTCCGAACACTTTCTACTCTACTATTTAACCATAACCATAATCTGCATTTAAATATATAACTATAGAAGTTTTTGAATGATGCAACTGTAACAAATAAACAGATAAATACAATTTAAAAAAAATTTTGTATTGATTCCTCGTTCGCAATCCTCGTAATGTATTTGCATCCGATACTAAGGAGCCATCTTTAATAGTATTCACATCCACGATTTCGATCACTGTAAATAATTGAAGCGACAAGGATTATATATAAATAAAGACAGATAAAAGAATTGATTACATTAATTTTAGGATACTGTTTGTTTCTATTTTTAGATATTCTAATCTCATCTCGATAACCGCAGCGTTAAGTGCGGTCGGCCGTGACAAATACTCAAAGAATTTTACTAAAGTGAGTCACAACCCCAAAACTCATAAACTGCGTCTAAGTCAGTGTCTCGAATATTGCGGAAGCTTTATTTATCTACAAGCAAGTAATTTAAGTAACTAGATAAGAGTCTTTATAAATGCGGTCAAGCGTAAGCCGGGCTTTACGTATCAATCAGTCTCTAAAGTGCAGGTAAGTGGATATAGATATTATGAATATTTATCGTTAAAATACTCGAATTTTTAATCAAATATTGATTCGAATTGTGATAATACACAAATAGCCAGTGTTAACTAACGGAAATGTAAAACACACTCTTATACCTAGGCTAAAATGTGTGAAGATAATGATGAGATTTGAGGAGGCGAAAGAAGTATGATAGGACCGCGACGCTTGGCGCCACATCCTCTCTGACTACCCCATTAGAGATACAGCGTAAAGAAATTTAGCCTTTTATTGTACGGACCCTTTGAAATTATAACAATAACATAACATATCTTCACGCTGTATTCCTAACGGGGTAGTTAAAGATACCATAATATTATTATTAAGCAGCAACACCTTCAAAATAATAGTGTTAGCATCCGCTAATGATTATAATTTTAAAAGTTAATCACGAATCTTGACAATAGCTTACATACGGTAACCCCTTACCATCAGGCGGATAGTATGCTCGGTTGCTATTTTCTACAACAAAAAAGTTCCAACAAAGCACAGAGTACTTTCACAAAGTATCCTGCAAGTAGCTCTATACAGTTCCGATTTCGAATCGTACAATTTACTGATAATTATGATCGGATCAGATAAGATCTGAAAATGTAGAGCGCCTAAGAATTCTGTCGGTGCCTGCGCATCGACATAGACCTTGAGCGCGACCGGTCTGTTATGCAATTCACGCACCTCTCGACGTATTGACAACTAGAAGTTTGCATCGGTTGCGTTTCATTAACGCTAACGCTTTTATTGTAACACCGACGTTCTTAGCATTACCTAAACGTTAAACCACTTGTTTTAAATATTCAACTAGCTGTAAAATATGTATGTTAACATTTAAAACTGCAATACTCAAGATCAATAAATCAATTCGCTTACAAACAATAAAATGAGTGAGTGACGAAAGACTGATGAAAAAATCTAAAAAGCGGAAATAAGTGGCAGCTGAAGCCAAGGAAGACCAAGACTGACAAGTGTTAACAACGGAAATGTCAAAAACACTCGCATATCTAGGCAAAAGTGGGTAAGGAGAATTATGAGGCGAAAGAAAGAATTTGAGGAGGCGAAAGAAATATGTAAGGATCGTGATGCTGGGCGCTCTGTCCTTTCTGACTATACCCCGTTAGGGATATGAATATAACAAACGCAATGATCAATCTATACTATACTAATGTAATCGCTTCTCTCTTCTGAAAGTGCCTCTATTTGCCTGTTACATTTTCACGTCCAAGCCGAAGGACCAATTTTGATGACACTGAATAGGTTTAGAAACGAGATAGATTAAGCTTTCGGGCAGGATATAAGCTACTTTTTTTTTATTTTTAGCGGACGAAGTCGCTGGCAACAGATGGTATATTTTATAGACTTAGGCATTACTTTACGGAAATCCTAATCAATAAATCTTTCGCCTATAAACTTTCAAACTTACGTATCTAACAGACGTTGTCCTGTCCAAATTTAAACTATGTTGTCGCAAAAATCCCATAGTAAAAAGTACTTTCACATTTTTCCAATTTTCCGGGCAACTTTTCCAACTTTTCTTTCCATACAAATCTCGTTCTGATAATTACGATCGCAACAAATAAAAATCACCCAAATGTATGATATTTTATACATACTGCGAGTGATTTTATTTATACTACATTATATACTGTTATATATTATTTATACATACATATCCTCACGCTGTATCCCTAACGGGGTAGTCAGAGAGGACGGAGCGCCAAGAGTCGCGGTCCTTACATACTTCTTTCGCTTCCTCAAATCTATCATTCTCCTCGCGCATTTTCGCTTAGGTATGCGAGAGCTTTTGACATTTCCATCCGCTAACACTGGCTATTTGATCTTCATAAGTCAACCTTGGTCTTCCTTGGCTTCTTTTACCACTCACTTTCGCTCTGTATATTTTCTTCGTCAGACTTTCATCACTCATTCTGTATGCCCGAACCATCTAAGCATTCCTTTATTAATTTTTACAATAACACTGTCGTGCAACCCTGTCATACTGCGTATCTCTTCATTGCTTATCATGTCCGCAAGGGTGACACCGCACATCATTTTATTTATTCTGCATTATTTACTGTTATATATTATTTATACTTACGTATATTCTTTACTTCTCAACGAAGCATCATCAAGAAATTCTAGAACTCAGACTTACGGCCGAATACTCAAACGCTTCTTAAATTATTAAGAGCTTCTCAAACACATAAGGCAACCTTAACTCATACTCAAAAGAAAAATTGAGAGTTGCTTAACTTTTGATACATCCTTAATTTTAAGGCCGTCTTAATTGAAAAAATGATCAAAAAGCGCATATTCAAACGGCAATTAACTTTTGACAGAAACACATAAGAAAAATATATTTTGAACACTAATAACTAAATAGCAGCTTTTAGTAATTAATTAGATTTTGTAAAATATGCTAAAATATAAGTTACTTGCTTGGAAAGAAACGTTGTTGTAGTAGTATCGAAAAGGAAACGAAAACGGACTTGTTTGTACTGGTGTTGCCATACAGTGAGCGTTTAAGGTGCCCTTAGATAAGCGGATACTTACAATGTATGAGTTACGTTTGATAATACCAATTAAATTTGAGACCGTCCTTAAACTAAGGATAACTTAACTAAAATTTTATTTAAGAAACGTTTGAGTATTCGGCCGTTAGTCAACTAATTGGTGCTGGGTAGACTGAATCTGAGCTTCTTTTCTAATCCCTTTATTTGGCAGGCCAGTTATATCCAATTATTCGTATAAATGTCAGTTCTTCTAGAGCGCAAAAGATTCCATATCATGGCACATATTTTTTTTTATATTATTGTAATTAATCATATAAAATGTAGTAATTAAACTACAACTTAATCTAAAATTAACAGTTTCAACTCTTAATTTACTGTTTCTAATTTAAATTATGTTCATACCATTTAAAATTAATAGTAATTTACTGCTTTTACCACTCATAGTTTCAACCTTTTCACTATTTTATAGCGTAATCATATTTTTTTAAGTTATTTTATTTTTAATGAAGTGGCAACATTTTATAGTATGGCGTAAATTTTATAGTTTACCGATTTTAAAATGTCTATAAATGCTTCCTAATATCAATATTGACGTTAATCGCCATCATAAACTTTCAAATTTCTGTGTGATTTCAAGGAAGTACTGTATTTTTCAATAATGGTTACCTGCTCTGTATGTGATTGTGATATTACATATTCCAATAATCAAGGGCATCGTTCATTCCATAGGCGACAGTGAGACATTAAAAATCGTCACTCGTCAACGAGCTCTATGTTCGTATATATGCCAGTATATACTTAGTTTATGATCGCCATTATAAAATAGATAATTCCAAGTTTAAAATTTATTAGTAGTTTGAACTGACCAACTAACTACAGACACAGAGTATAACGGTGACTATAGCATAGTCACAACGATGCATTATTTCAAGTGTTACAAGTTTACAACGATATAGGGCTGTCAGTAATGAGAAAGAAGTTATAAGTTTGATGTACCTGGACATTTAGAGAAACTTCAGGTAAAGTGCCTGGGTGGAATCAGAGATGGCGTGGCGGTCATAGCGTCAAAATGGCGGCACAACATTTTTAGGGCGTAAACGAGTATTTAAATAGAGTGTTTAAAACTTTTGAGTAAGATTTCTCTGCGTATGAGTTGTGCTGGTTATGGGATCACAATGTTTCTAGTAATACTTATCACCAGAGCAACATTATTATGAACAACAGGCATCATAACACGACCATCCTTACACGTCTTAAATATTAATTTAAAAGCAATCCGACGGTTTTACACGAAAAAATTACGAAGGGTTAACATTTATTAATTCCTATAATACGTATAATTGACTAACTGTAAATGAGTTATACATATTCCTTATAAACCTTTAATATAAAACTTTCTCGTTAAAAGCTCCCAACTATGGCGGAAACCGCATTAAAATCCGTTAAGAAATTTAGAATTTATAAGTGAATACACGGGCCAACGCAGATTGTGAGTTTATTTGGTACTATTTGGTTATTAGCGATTAGCTAAGCGGTAATTAGGCATAATAGCTTAATTCATTAATTTAAATAATAAAGCTATTATAATCATTTACAAATTTCAAGATAAAATGATTACAGAGTAGTAGGTACTACTTTTATGTACAAGGTGAATTAGATAGCGTTCGACAAATTGAAACCGGTAGATTTTGTCGCGACTTATTAATCTCGTAATACAATTAAGATAAATCTAATCATGGAAACAGTAATAAAATTAGTTTAATAAATATGAAATTCAGTATACAGATTCAATTTCCTTTGTTTAAAATTTAATAATTGTGTATATTATTCTAATAAAATTATAATCTTATCTCTCTAACTATCCCGTCAGGGATACAGTGTGAGAATTTATAAGATCATAATATGTCTATGCTATAAACCAGCCTTGTGGGCGCTGCAGGCCTAAAGGGCGGTAAGAGACCCAGAAAAAAAATGGGGGCGTTGTGTAGAGGCCTGGGGGGTGATTTGTAATTTCATTTGGCTAGGAGGCATCTTAGACAACGACTGCATGAGCTCTCGACTCTCAACTGCGTTATTCATAGACAACATTTGGTTGCTAGAAACTGAAGTGAACGACTATTTCAATCACTGCAATATGTAGATTATTTCATCAGCTTTGTGTTACTAATGACGAGGATTTCAACCGTTTGTTGTTTCATACTGAAGTTCGTTGGCTATCAAGAGGCAATTGTCTGACTCGATTTTACAACCTGTTTGACTCTGTTATAGAGTTCTTGGAAACTAAAGATACAGAATTGCACAACAAGCTCATTACATCAAAGAATGATATAGTTTACATGACAGACCTGTATAAATTGTTCAACGACATGAATCTCCAACTGCAAGGCGATGAACTAAATTTAATTAAAACAAAAAACGTCGTTGCTGCTTTTGCAGCCAAACTGCTTCTACACAAAAAGAATATGGGCAGACGTGAGTTGCACAATTTTCCGAATTTATCAGTATCATGCAGTAACGACGAATTGTTTGCCTACTGCCAACATTTGGAAAACCTCCACATTGACTTCACCGAACGATACCAGGACATTTTGAACTTGGAAATACCAGACTGGGTGTTGGATCCGTTTTCAAATGTCAACACAGCAATGTCAGCTCAGCTGGAAGAAGAACTTATAGAATTGACAACAAACGAGGAAATAAAAATCAAGTTCAAAAATGGTTACCAAGAATTTTGGCTACAAAAACCGATCCCGCAATTGTACCCTGGATTGTGGTCAATCGTTCAGCGATTCTTGATAGCATTCCCATCGTCATATTTGTGTGAACGTGGATTTAGTGCTGTGGCAACACTGCTTACTAAAAACAGAAATCGTTTGCATGTTACCAAACGTGGCGACTTGCGACTGTTCTTGAGTAAATTGGAACCTGATATCAACAAACTTATTAAACAGCATCAGATTCATCCTTCACATTATTTTTTATATAAGGATCGATTATATTTGTTTTATTTTGAATAAAAGATACTCTGTTTGAATACTATAAAGTTGCGTTTCAATAATCATTCTCATTGGCAGGTGTAGCCTACTGCGCTCAGGTTTCAAGTTAACTCTTGCGGGTTATAATAAAAGTCTCGTTTGGAATTAATGTTTAATCTCCGCTAATATATTTAATGAAATAGCTCACAATAATTAATTAATTTAATTTGAAGTTATAGTGGTTTTTCAGTAGGTGAACAAATAGGGGCGCTAAAAAATAATTTATTCTCAAAGTGGGCAGTAGACAAAATAAGTTTGGGAGCCCCTGCTATAAACTTATAATGTAAATAAAAATCAATTGTCACATACTCGTATGTGACGGAGCATTAACTACGAACGGCTCGACCGATTTGGCTTTCTTTTTTGTTGTGTTCGTTATTGCCAGGACAAGGTTTATATGAAAGAAAGTTTTTGGAAAATTCACCGAGAGAGTCGGAAATTTGGATGGTATTTTTGGATGAACAAATTAGTAAACAAATTTGGTGATTTGCAAAAATTCAACATCCCACCCGGGCGAAGCTGGGGCAGTCGTTAGTGTAAAATAAAATTAAGACATGATTTAAGTTCATTTACCCAGGAAAGGGATGTCACGGTAGCTTTTATGCTACTCTGGAAGAAAAAGAAAAATATGAAAGTCTACCTAGGAGTAGGGAATATTATAAAAAACTTATGTAGTCGAAGGACCAACAAATTGTCACTTTATGATTTTGCCACTTGTAAGCTCAAATACCTTACTGCCTTGGAAAAATAATGCTAAGGCGTTTTACGAATAAGCGATACCCATCAAAAATGCCGGCCAAGTGAGAGTTGAACTTGCTCCCGATGGTTCCACAATACCACACCATATTTTGTTATGTATTTATTTACCAAAAAAATTGTTTTCTTTCATTCAATTGGGGATCCCTACCGCTAGCCCGAATCACACTTCGTAGGTTTTTATTAATTATTGCTTTATTTTAGATTTTAATTTATAATCTCATCAAGTATTATCGCTTATGTACGTATTATCGCTTTTATCATATCAAAAATAAAAAATATATAAAAATACGTTTTTTGTGTGGAGACTCCCTTAATTTTATTTATTATTATTTGTTAACATATCCGTAACAATAATACTCTGTGAACATTTCAACCGGATATCTGTTAGGGTTCAAAACATACGACGCTTTAAAATTTAATTATTTCAAGTGACAGCCAACCCTATCGCCGTCCGACAGGAAGCAACTACTTGAAGTGTGAGCTGACGCGTTGTGCATTCGAATCACTCGCCGGATATATACACGACCTACACTATCTTACTAATTGTGACAGTAGTTTTACAAAACCTATAACGTTTAGTAGAAAAAAAGATAATATGTCCTCAAGCCATTTTCCTTTTCGATGCGGAAAAGCACAACCGCAGTAAAATTACATCTTGGCGTTACTATAAACAATGGAATACATTGTAAAAAAATAGATTTCGACTCATAACGACTTCCTGTTTCGGTTCGTGTAACAATTACGAAAGGAGTGCAAAACGAAGTTTGTCGTGTAGCTTTCTATCTATATAAATATATAATATTACTTACATACATATCCTCACGAATCTCTGACGGAGTCAGAGAGGATTACTCCTGCTTACACACAAGTACAAGTTGAGATTGATTAAAACCCTGTAGTAATAATTAAAACCATCTGAGTGATGCTCATCGGTGAGTCCGAAATGTTAAACTCATAGACTTTATAACTTCAGACAGCCTGTCCCATACTGTGAGGTGAGGCAACTAGAAACAAATTAAAGTGCTTGGGTACTGTTTTCTAACGAAATGGCGGCCGATAAGCTTTTCTGATAAAATGTGTGTCGAATGTACACAGTCAGCTTATCTTATTTACCTCACCGTTGCTGCTTCGGCACGGCGTCTGAGCTATTTATGAAGTCTATGGTCAAACTGTAATCATTTCCAACGAACCAAATAGTTCAAGTGTTAGCTGATGGGAATATCCAAAGCATTTAGATACCTCGGCGAAAATGTGTACGAAATAATGTTGGAACAAGCGACAGAACGGCGATGCTTGAAGCTCGGTATTCACTATCTACCCCGTTAATGAAATAGCATGAAAACATTGGACTGATTCCATGTTGTGGCGGTTAATGCATTAGCTTTCGAGAACATTGGTCCAAGGTTCGATTATTGATCAGGTAGAAGAATCGAAGTTTTCTAAATTTTCTAGTTTGTAGTCAGGTTGTTATGAGGAACTCTACCAGTTCATTATGTGATATAATATTATTTATAACTTAGAACCCGCCCCGGCTTCGCATGGATAAAATTTTTTTTGTAAATAAAACACAGCTCATGTTACTTACATGTCATGATAACGTACTGGTTTCTACAGGTGAAAGAGTTTCTGAAATCGGTTGAGTAGTTTTTAATTCATCCATTACATACAAACAACAAAGTTTACCTTTTTATAATATTAGTATAGAATAGATAGCATATACATACATACATATCTTCATGCCGTATCTCTAACGGGGTAGTCGGAGAGGACGGAACGCCAAGCGTCGCGGTCCTTACATACTTCTTTCGTTTCCTCAATTCTCATCATTCTCCTCACACATTTTCGCCTAGGTATGCGAGTGCTGTTGACATTTCCGTCTGCTAACACTCTGGCTATTTGATCTTCATAAGTCAGCCTTGGTCTTCCTTGGCTTCTTTTACGTCTCACTTTCGCTCTGAAGATTTTCTTCGTCAGTCTTTCATCACTCATTCTTTCATAGATTCTTTTTAGATAGCATGTAGACTAAGTATATCCATGTAATTCTATCTAGAGAATAAAAGCAAAAGTTGGAATAAAGCAGGTAATTTTTTATATTCGTATTAAGGATTTACAAACTTAAAACTAAACATTATCTTAAATAATGCACTTCCTCAAAGTTGTCGCTCTGATAGCTGCCATTGCTTAGGATGCTCATCATACTTGCAGCATTATCTCTTTGAATAGCTTCTCTTACCAGTCTCTTACAAATATAAGAAACCAGTAGATGAACTTCGGGGCCCCAGGGACCCAAAGTTTCAACTGCAAAGAGAGTAAATATAAAACTCTCAGAGTGAGTCGCATGCTTACGTCGCTTCAAGTTCTCGGCAGTGCTGACATGGAAGACGCCGGTAATGGGAATTTAGGTATATTTTCAAGATTTATTCCAATTTTGAAAATTTTCTCGAGTATTACATATCTCTATATCTAACACATACAACATTTCACACACGTAACTACAAGGTTTGACATAAACACTGTGTCCCCTTTATGGCGCAGTGATCCGTATAAGGGCGTTAAGAGCGATCCATACTTGGTTGTCGCATAACTTCCTAGGTCGTGTGATTATCAAGATAATGGTTATAACAAAGGGGTTACTGAAAGGCGAACATTTATTTTTTTCCACTAAAGGACAGCGCGAGTGTTATGCCCATATTATAGTGATTTATATGAATTTTTTATTAGTTTTTTCATAAAAGTATAATTTGTAAGTATAATTAGGGTTTCGTAGTGCAGGAAAGGAATGGACAAGAAGGCTCCGTATAGTAAGTATGTATTTTGCAATGTTATAAAAACATTTTCCTAATTTTTTTTAAATAATAAAATTGTTGTAGACGGAGATGTCAAAAGCACTCGTATACCTAGACAAAAATGTGTGAGGAGATTAATGAGATTTGAGGCAGCGAAACAAGTATTGTGAGGACCGCGCACGTCCTCTCTGACTACCCCGTTAGGGATACGGCGTGAAGATATGTAATTAATAAGAAGACAGATGTTCGAACTTTACTTGACCATATTGAACATCGATCCGCCAAGCTTTAAAACGGTATCTAATGCGCCGTGAGTGGAACTCTCAATTGAGTAAATATAGTTACGGAATTTTTTTGAGTAAATTAATAGAATTTATCCATAACTGAGTCGATAATTTTTTTCTGTTCACCCTTTTATGGGTAAGGGTACTTACAATGTAATATATATGTTTGTCATGTACTCACAATTATCTAGCACATATTATCATGAGGGAATCTGAAACAAAAAAAAAAACAAAAATTAATTGAATATATACACGGTATGTATTTTAATTTGCGAACTCGTTACATACGTTCGTGTGACGTGTTTTTACTTCGCAGATATTTAAATGTGGGTATGTGTTTATTATTTACCCATACCAGTGCACTAACAGACAACATGTCACAGACATCACAAAATGTACGTATGTGAAGTTTTTTTTTCTTTCATTATGGCATAGCGCACAGATTAGCATTTGCCAATGTTACGTATCATAAGTAGAATCACAAGTATATTAGTTTTTTCTTATCGTAAAACTCTTACAGTAAACTGATAGTAGGCTTTACTGAAGTTATAAAGGACTTCTTGGAAGAGCTAGAGAACTTCAGCTACACATGTTTATTTAAACCTACTCCATTCTTTTCACTTACACAGAACTGTAAAACACAATATACTATCACTTTTAACCGACTTCAAAAAAGGAGGAGGTTCTCAATTCGACTGTATGTTGTTTTTTTTTAAACATACCTATATCATTAAATTTGACAGCTATTGAAGTCGGTGCCAAATCAATGTGCAATAACAGAAAGTCTATTAGTTTGGTAGGCTTGGCACCGACTTCAGTAACTGTCAAATTTAATTATATATGTATGTGTATCGTATTTATAAAGTTATTTTAATTGTACTTGAGTTTTGATTAGTAAAGGACAGTTATTTTGTACTTTTCCATTGTTATTTTTTGAAGGCGGTTTCATTTATTTTTGTAAATTAAAACTCCCAAAAATGTAAAAAATAGAAAACCTAAATAAAATGACAACCTCACTTCGAGTTTGTGATGCGACAAAAATAACTGGACGCACGCAATGTTTTATACCTCATTAACTATATGTACATTACATACATACATATCCTCACGCTGTATCCCTAACGGGGTAGTCAGAGAGGACGGCACTATATGTATTTGTTATATACCCATATTTAAATACCAGTGCATTAATAGACAACACATCATGCACATCACAAAATGTATGTAACGAGTTTGTGATGGAACACAAATAACTTGACGCACACAATAAGTTTTATACCTCATTAACTATATGTATTTGTTATATACCCATATTTAAATGCCAGTGCATTAATGGGCAACACATCATGCTCATCACAAAATGTATGTAACGAGTTTGTGAT
This sequence comes from Zeuzera pyrina, assembly GCA_907165235.1. Taxonomy (NCBI): domain Eukaryota; kingdom Metazoa; phylum Arthropoda; class Insecta; order Lepidoptera; family Cossidae; genus Zeuzera; species Zeuzera pyrina. Next base: position 18,889,306 of record OU015638.1, on the reverse strand, counting down.
GGGACACAAATAACTTGACGCACACAATAAGTTTTATACCTCATTAACTATATGTATTTGTTATATACCCATATTTAAATGCCAGTGCATTAATAGGCAACACATCATGCACATCACAAAATGTATGTAACGAGTTTGTGATGTGACACAAAAAACTTAAGGCACAAAATGTTTTGTGCCTCATCAAATATATTTGTTACGTACCTATTGGACAACATATCACAGACATCACACAATGTATCCAACAAGTTCGTAATGCGACACAGTCTAATGTCCGACGGCCTTCTGCTGTGGAGATCAGCGGCGCATATTAACTCCATTTTTATTTTACAAAAAAGAGCAATACGTGCCATCTACAGTACGAATGCACGAGAATCACTCAAAGATCGTTTTAAAGACATTGATGTCCTCACCTTGCCGTCTTTATACATCTTTGAAATTATTATGTCTACGAGGAAAAATACAGATCTGTTTAAAAAGAAAGGCAATATTAATAGCATGAAAACCCGAGGTCGTGATAAATTGGTTATTCCAAAATTTAAATTACATAAGTCAAATGTTTCATTTTTAGGGAACTGCATTCGTTTTTATAATAAAGTTCTTCAAGGAGTCACTCAATTGACAGAAAACAGATTTAGATTAGTTATAAAACGTACATTGATTAGACAATCATACTATAAAATAAACGATTTTGGTGAAGATAAAACAAGTCTGGAAATGATCTTCTCTGCACATGCATTTACTGGCTCTCTGAATAATTGTATTTTAATAAACCTTTTATAAAACGATGTTAAAAAAATGATACCTGACTGAGTTTCGTGTCGGTTCTTCTCAGTGTCCAGATTTTCTGTTCTCTTCTCTTTGAACCGAACTAAAGTAGATTTGACGTTCAAAAATACCTTGTAATTAGGTTTACTTGAATAATTTGATTTGACTTTGACTTTGACACAAATAACTTTTTTTTATGGTGGAAGGGGCAAGCAAGCAAGCAAGTCACCTGATGCAAAGTGATCACCGCCGTCCACGGACACCCGCAACGTCCAGGGAATCACGGATGCGTTGCCGGCCTTTAAGGAAGGAGTAGGCTCGTTTCTTGAAGGTCCCTAAGTCACTCGTTTCTTGAAGGTCCCTAAGTCACTCGTTTCTTGAAGGTCCCTAAGTAACTCGTTTCTTGAAGGTCCCTAAGTCACTCGTTTCTTGAAGGTCCCTAAGTCACTCGTTTCTTGAAGGTCCCTAAGTCACTCGTTTCTTGAAGGTCCCTAAGTCACTCGTTTCTTGAAGGTCCCTAAGTCACTCGTTTCTTGAAGGTCCCTAAGTCACTCGTTTCTTGAAGGTCCCTAAGTCACTCGTTTCTTGAAGGTTATTCGCACGCACGCAATATGTTTTTGCCTCATCAAATATATTTATTATATACCCATATTTAAATACCAATACATTAATAAACAACATGACACAAGCGTTACATTATGTCTTCGATCAGAGATGCGGCTCATCAAAATATTTATAACCCGTAAAGTACGAAAATGTTAATTACAGTTTTTAAACGCAATTACTCTATACATAAATAGTCGTTGATTTCTCTAAAATAAGATAAGAAATTGAATTCCAAGAGCTAATAATAGCCGGTACTAGGAAGGCTGTATGTGGAAGCACGTAGCGCCTTTGCGGCGCGCGGCGAGATCAAACAGTAGCGGTGCCATTAATAACGACGGCCAGTAATTGGTGTGAAATGCGTGTCCTTATGGAAACAATATCGCACGCCGACTGGGGTTATCTTTAACCAAAGAATTATGTACTATATATAAAGAAATTGAACAGTTCTGAAACACATTGCACAAAATACAGACTCAGATATTACTCATTGGATTGATCAATTATTGCTGTGCTGATTATTAGTTTAATGTTTTTAAACTGTCACGACTTGTACACATCTTATGTTATGAAGTTTAAATAAATAGTCTTAGCTGACGGAAATATCAATAGTACTCGCATACCTAGGCGAAAATGTGTGAGGAGAATGATGAGATTTGAGGAAGCGAAAAATGTAGGTAAGGATCGCGACACTTGGCGCTCCGTCCCCTCTGACTACCCCGTTAGGGATACAGCATGAAGATATGTATATATGTATGTATGTACACATCTTACAATATTTATTTGTGGGTCTATGTCGCGTTTATACTTTAAGGTTAAATATCTCTTTTATCCCGACGCTTCGACCAGATTGCACCGGTCATGATAACATGTAGATTGATGAAGATGAACGTCGTCTTCGTAATGTGTAGTTTCTGGCACAACTACCCACACTCATTCAAAACCTTTTTAAATTTGTATTATTGTCACGTGTCACATTCAATAAAATTTTGAAACGAATAAAATTAATTTTTATACACAAGGTTATTTCAAAAGGACGGGTATAAAAGTACCCATGTCAACGGAAAACTTGCATTATACAACTTCGACAAAAGTCAATAGTTCTAGTGTAAAACCTCAAAGTTTAAACAAAAATAAAGGTGAGGCAACCCTAATATCAGTGTTTTCCCGTCGTCGTCAGTGTTTCCCGGTTGTACATTTTTTTCCCAATTAAACGAATGATTTTTTTTTGTATGGAAAACGTAATTATTACATCAGCAATATAACAGTCAACAGTGACACGTCGGGACCCCAGTGTATTTATACCTCCTTTCACAATAAACTTGTATACAACATACATTATCTGTACATATATATTTATTTATAGGTAAAATATATACATATATTAACATACATATATATGTATTATATGTTTAATTATATAATGCATAATATGTACACACAGTGTCTATCTTTCTTAAACGAAACTGTCACTCTCGTGGGTCTGCTGGAAGAAATTTCTAATAGAATTAAGCTGTACCCTTTGTCTATCTTCACTACATGTAACTTTCTGTTTCTGTATTACGTGTGTGCAATAAATTTTTAAATAAATAAATAATTTTTGTATAAAATACATCTGAAATCTTAATAAGCAACCCTTTTTAAATTATTCAGACAATGAAACTAATTAGAATTGTTAAATAATACAAAAAGAGTTTTTTGCTGTTCTGAAAAGTTGAGTTCTAACCTACGTGGTCTTATAACTAACGTACTAGTTGAAGTTGCTAGACTATACCGAGGACTTCTATGGTGTAGTGTTTTAAACAATGCACCCAAGCGCGGAAAGTTCCGTGTTCGATTACCACACGGGTCAATTTAGGAAACGAAGTTGTCTAAATCGTCTCAGGTCTGGGTGTACTGGGAGACGCCCCCAGTAGTCCTTTTCTGCTTCTCATAGAGCAGTGAATAATCATAGTTTGATATCAGACGATTATTGTCGGCCGCGTTATTATTATTATGTCTACATTAACACTATGTACCAATTATACTATCCTGACTGCATTTACTAACCTCGTGTAACCCGGATTTTTGTGATAAATTCAAATACCTACCACCATTCGAACGTAAATATAATTTTACTAGTTTAAATAAAGCGGAAAAGAGTAATGTTTGTGCACTGCTGACCTCCCGTACAAACGCTGTGAAGGTTGCCACAAAGGTTTTGCATATCTAGCTCATTTGTTAACCCAATGCCGTTTAGGGAGATAACACGATTTAGACGCCATTTTTAATCCAAAATGGCTCGAGAATAACAAAGAATAAACGAGTCGTTTTGTATCTCTGCGTTTGTCTGTAGGTACCTCTATTTATTTATTTGTGTAAAGTTTAAATTGAGTTGATTTGAGTTGAAAGTTACAATGTTCCTTTATTGCCTTGCATATTATTTATAAATAAAAGTTGTAAAATAAAAACCCGACTTCATATTGCAAACGAAATGAGATAATTGTAATATCATAAAGAAATACTCCGACTGCTTTAATGAATTCAAGAAATTATGGTTATTTCATCTTGTTTGCAATACATTCTTTATTTATATTTGCATTTTTTAATTGCTCTGTATCACATTTTTGTTTCATGTGTTATGCGATACAATAACACCTCATATGTTGAAATCGGTTGAGTAATTTCGGCTTTGTAAAGAAACAGACCAACACATATACAAACAAACAAACACGCTATAATCATAACCTTACTTTTTACAACGTCGTAATTGGTTAAATATAATACTAACATAATCATCTTTTCCGAGTTCCGCGCATTCGGTTAAATACAACAGTTACATAACAATGATCTGTGCGCACGCGCAATCTTCGAATGACCGTGAGGCCGAGAGGTTTTGACCCACTTGTCAACATATGTTATAACATGAGCTGCATTGTAAGACATTTTTGAAAAAATGATTTATAGATTCATTTATTAGGAAGCTCGGAGTCAAGTGCGCATTCAATTTGTTCGCTCAGGTTTTTTGTAAAGGTCACTGGCTAGAGGTCATTGTGCACCGGCTAATTACAATTAGAGTTTGCCTGCGGCTTTACTCGTGTCAGTCGTGAGTAAGTCATTACATAACTACAGTAATATACAAATTTTTATACCACGAAGATGACAAACAAGCATAAGGCGAGCCTGATGATAAGCGCTTGCCGTAATCTTAGGACGCCTGCAACATCAGGGGTATCAATTTTGCGTTGATAGCTCTTTTTACACACTGTTTAAGAGGAAATACGTACAGAGTAATTACGTTTCAGACAGTACAACAAAACTTAACAAATATTTTTTGAGGAACGTATGAAGTTTAAAAAAAAAGTCGTAGAACAAAAGTTGTTACAAAATGTCATGCAATATCTCTAACTTGGTAGTTAACAATATATTTCTTTGTATTTAGTGATGAAACTAATATAAATGTGATAAACATGTATTAGCGAATACTGTAATACATTCCGATACGATGCATACTTTTTAAAAATAAATCTTGGAAGAAAGAAAATTAGATTGGCTTAAAATATTTGTCGATCAAGCCCTGGTTTGTTCCGTCGGAGAGACTGTTCTGCAAATGCATCCATAAAAGTGGCGTCACGCAACCAACGATTTTGTAAGTTTCCAAGGAAGGGACGTCAAACTGTCCGGTCTCCTGCCGTCGCTGTGCGCAATACCGACATGCTCTAAGATTTCAGGAACGCTGGTGGCGACAAGAGCCCGCCGGATGACGTCATTCAAAGCTGCAGGTCGTGATAAGTGGCTCGCAATATGTAAACAGGATAAATCGTGGTGACCTAGTTCATCGTCGAGAATCTCGACGATGAACGATCTCGACTCGAGATCACCATAATAGAAACAGTGATGAAGCTTAGTCCTGGTCCCCAGACGAAGGGATTTTATGAGAGAAAGTGTGGTATTGTAGAAAAAACTATAAATTAAATATAATATTTCTTTGATAATATCAACCTAAGCACAGTAATCCTTAATCGAATAATTAACATTAATTAAAAATTATCGTAAAATAAAATATACCGTATATTAAATAACAAATAAAAATTTAAAACCGTCTAGTCCTTTTGCTACTAAAATTGCTACAGAACCCTGAGTAAATATGTGTCCGATATTCTTTCTTACTCTTTTACAATTTCATTCATATTCACAAGGTATGGTTCCGCGATACAATCTTGATGTCACTCACGTATGATCTACGAGTATATGAAACTAGAGATGGGTCATTGAAGTTTTTAACGTCAACGACAAGCAACTGTTTATTTTTAATTGTCAACTAGTTAAAAACAAGTATTATTTTCCAGTAGATACTTTGTCAACGTCGACATATCAACTCATTAAGACCAGATATTCCCAGGCAAAGAACGAGTTGAGAGGGTAAGGCAATTGTGAAGAAATTCGTAAATTACAATGTGAGCCTTTAACATTTGGATAACGAAAAGTTTGTTTTTTAAAATGTTTTTGTTAATTTAGAGAAAATGTTAAACTTATTGAAAAATGTAATCGGTAAATCCTTTAATTCAATAGGATTCGGTGCATATTTAATAAAAAAAACGTATTGTTTTGGCTCAAATAAACGAAACCTTCGAAACGAAACTTTTTTTCGGCTGTTACTGTTTTGGTAATTTTTTTTTATTTTGAGTTGATTCTTTATAAATTTATTTATAATACTATTGTAATTTCATATTGCATACATAACTCTACAAAGGTTAAAATTATTTAGCTCGTTAACATAAAAATGTATTATAACCAGTTTTAAATACAAAAAACTACATTCATTGAATCAAAGCTCACCTCAACATCGAATAAGAATACCGTTATAACGCGTTATCTCGCTTTATTTGATAACGACGTATGATAACGACGGGGTCGTTGACTTAGCCCGTGATGTTACGTACATGACTATTTGAAAGACGACAGGTTATAAAACAGTAGTAATAATAGTACATACTTGTGAAATAACCGACCAAGTGCAAATACTTGAGCAATATGTGTTTTATCAACCTTAGTAATAGCACACAGGAAAAATATTAAAGAACAATAGAAATAGTAATTTAAACTACAACTTTTAAATTTATCACCCTAATTAGGTAGAATTTATACGTATTCCCATAGCATTCCCAGAATGAAGACAAATCTAATGACATAATTTATTAAAACTCATGAAGCCGTTTAGATTACAAAATACACCAAAAACCGACATAATATATACTTAAATACATACATAATACACCCGAAAAATATTACCCTTTCTTCTGGGTCAAATTGAATAAAAAATGCTAATTGGTGTATTCGTTCAAGGGGCATGACTCCATTAATACAGACAAATACGCTTGTCGTATTTGCAAGAGGGATGAAAAATAAGATTCCAGTGCACATAAGCGTATATTATCTATAAATGTCTCCAAAAATGATTATGAGGTTTCAAAGTGACTTTTCTATTTAAATCAATAGATGGTGAGACATGCGCTTCCAAAATCGTAAAAAGCTCCTCTCTGTTAACTATTAACTTAAAGAAACTAACGAAAATATGCTGCGTAGTTTTTTAGATATGAGATATTTTGAAATTAAGTAAATGATTACGGAATCCTGTTTGTATTATATTTGAAGAAGATGTAATGAACATACATACATACCCTCACGCTGTATCACTAACGGAATAATTAGAGAGGATGGAGCGCCAAATATCGCGATCCTTACATACTTCTTTTGCCTTCTCAAGTCTCATCATTCTCTTTACACAATTTCGCTAGGTTTGCAAACGCTTTTGACATTTCTGTCAACTAACACTATTATTGGACCTTCGTAAGTTTGCCTAGGTGTTGCTTGCTTCCTGTCATCTCTCACTTGCGGTCTGTATATTTCTTCGTCAATCTTTCATCACTCATTCTTTCTATATGCCCGAATCATCTAAGCATTCCTTTTTTTATTTTACGATAACACTCGTCCAACGCTATCATACTCCTATGTAAACGACAAGTGCTTGAAATGGAGCAACTTATAGCCCCGAATAAATTGCCTCAATTTCGTATACACAATCTGTTTCTAAGCGTTATTAAACTGAGCTGTTGCTATTATATATTCTGACTGCATGACGTTATAACACGTATTCTTCAGCCACCTACGCCTAGGTACATCGGTAAAACAAATCTCATTACCACACAATCAGTCGGCAGCCCAGAGACAATACGTACCCATTATTATAAATATTAATAAATATTTTACATACAAATTGATTGCGTCCGTGTCGCCTTTGAACGATTGATTTTGGCATTGCTTGTAACGTCTATATTTAGAGTGCGTTGACCTCAATGCTCAATGTTAGGAATATTTTTAATCCTTTTACAGAAAGGTTTTGAAAAAGTAACATTTTAAAAAATGAATAACTTAAGGAATAAACGACACGTAGTGTTCCAAATTCAATGTTTGAAGTTATATTCATAAACCTAGTATACCTAACCTAGTATACTGGCGTACAAAGAGTGCGAGTGAGAATGTGATCTTTTATGATAGTGGCACGACTAGGAAAGGGACAGCAAAGGAGACGCTATTGTAATACTTTTTGAATGACAGGTCGTCACAAGTCGTCACGCTGTGGAGAACGCTGTTGACTTATTTATTATTTTGTTTTATTCCTGTTTTATTTCAAAGAAGTATTGTATTTTTCAATAATTGTTACGTGTTCTGTTTGTGATTGTGGTGTTACGTATCGTAATGATCAAGAGAATCATTCATTTCATAGGTGATATAGACAAATTGAAAATCGCCACGGGTCAACGAGCTCTATATTCGTCTATACGCCAGTACATACTAAGTTTATACTAAGTATATATTCAGTTTAATTTTTATCTTGCCCATAGGCCATTTCCCGCTACAACTTTATAAATTCTACTAAAAAGTTCAGAACAGGATTTCTATCACTGCTTTATTATGGACACTAATGTCTTCATTAAAAATTTGAAGTCTACACAATAATACTGTTGGTAATGTGATGTAAAATAAATAAAATGCAAAATGATGTCCTAATTAATTGGTTTTTAATAATGATTGATTGGTGTTGTAAGGAACACATAAGTTTTTGCCTCTATTATCACTAGCGACCCTCTCCGACTTCAACCGGATGCGACGTTGAATGTTTGTGACACACCAATTAACTGAGTTTTTCATACAAAAATACCATCCAAATTTACGACTTTTACGTAGATTTTCCAAAAACTTTCTTTCATGCAAACCTTGTCATGACGATTACTGACACAACAATAAAGAAATCAGCCAAATTGCTCGAGCTGTTCTCAAGTGATGCTCGTAAAGTGTGATTTTTATTTATATAGATAGATATTAAAGGTTCTGTAAGTCATAAGAAAAAAAGAACCCTTATAGATTCGAAATGGAGTAAATTCCTCTATTTCCAAAAGTATTATTCCTAAGATTAAAAACAAATGCCTTCAAATAAATGATAACAAAGAATGTCCTGAGACTTAAATATATATAGATTTGTACCACACAGTACTTAAGAATTACTTTTAGCCATAAACTTAGTATGTACTTATTAATGTTTTTAAACTTTCACGACTTGTACACATCTTACAATACTTATTCACGGGTCTATGTTGCGTTCATCCTCATCAGTCTGCCCGTGACCACGATCGGTGCAATCCGGTCGAAATGTCGGAATAAAATAGGTAATTAGCCTTAAAGTATAAACGCGACATAGACCCCTGAATAAATATTGTAAGTTAGTGTATACGGGTGTATAAACGAACGTAGAGCTCATTGATGCGTGACGATTTCTAATTTGTCAATGTCACCTATGAAATGAATGATTCTCTTGATTATTGTTATATGTAATATCACAATCACATACAGAACACGTAACCATTATTGAAAAAGACAGTACTTCTTTGAAATAAAATAGGAATAACACAAAATAATAAAATAACCCAACAGCGTCATCAACAGCGTGACAACTTGTGACTACCGGTCGCATCGTTCAAAACGTCAACGTTACAATAACGTCTCGTTTGCTGTCCCTTTCCTACTCGTGTCACTATCATAAAATATTACATTCTCACTCGCACTCTTTGTACCTCTATACTACAGTATATACTAAGTTTATGATTTTACCATACCACTGTCTGAACATCGTATCTCCTAACATATGTATACATATATAGATCTATAGTCTATGTCTATAATTACAATTTTACTGTAACATTTAGTGATAAATAGACATTTTATGAATCACCGACTTCGATCCTACTTTTTTTTAAATTGTTGTGTCTTTCTGTCTGTATGTCCGTATGTCAAGAATGGCATGATCGATCTTGATGGAAACTGGTACATGGTAAGAACATGTGATTGCGCAAATACTAGACTACTTTTTTTATTGAAAATTTACCCTTAAAGAGGTGAAAATGGGTAGGAAACTTTGTACAGGAAATGCTAAACCACTGAACTGATTACAATTAAAATTGGCATGAGGATAATTCGACATCAGAGAACGGACGTAGGCTACTTTTTTTATCAAAAATTTACCCCTAAGAACACCTTCTTAGGGGTAAATTTTAAGAAGAGGATTAAACTTCGTATGGGAAATGCTAAACCTCGGTAATAATAAAATTTGGTGCGGTGGTAGACTTTTTCTATAAATGTAATATGGGCTCCTTTTTTTTATCGAAAATCCATCCCTAAAGGGGTGAAAAAGGGGATGAAACTCTGTAAGGGAAATGCTAAGCCGATGAAATGATGATATTTGGTACAGAGATAGTGTGTGCCTGGGAGTAAACCGTAGCAGACGTAGACTAGATTTAGGCTTTTTTTTTTAAACTTTGCGCTTATGTACATGTAATCTAACTTAATTCGGGAGGCCACAAAAAAATTTCCACGCGTGACGAAATCGCAGGTACAGCTAGTATACATATATATATGATGAAAATGACTTTTTTGTCCTTCAATTACGTGAAACCTATTGAACATATGGGTATGGGACTATGACTTTTCGACGCGGAATCGTTTGCAGATATTAGGCCATTTATTATTTTAATTCCATAGATAGACCCTTAATTAAAGCGACGCATTGGAAATTTTAACGCCAGGGATCTCAGTTCTCCTAAGTGACTACAAAACGTATGAAAGTGATATTTGGTATCCTGATTCTTCATCTCATTGACTTCATTTTGACAGTTGCGATATACGGTGAGTTAACTTTTATAACACAAAAAAAATATCAAAGAAACCTCTTTTAAATAAGAGATTTACATGTTTCAGAGCAACGGGAGTGATTTATATTTCTAAATTTTGTGTATAGTTTACTTTAAACATATTCCTCAAAATGACGGATTTTTTTAAATTAAATATAGTTTTTAAAATAAAAGAAAATAACCGTTTTTTCGTATTTTTCGTAAGCTAGCGCGCGCGTTTACATAGAGCACAAGGTCTATTTTAGATTAAATTATTGTTCATCAATGCGTCGCCTTACCCATTTTTCAAATAAAAATCTACTACTAGGTACACATGGTGACAAGCGCTTGTACTGAGCTCGTACACTTGTAACGTATGCAGTGTTGTTATTCACTTCGGAAAACGTTGCCTGTTTTTTAAACAAAAAATATTTTTTTTTTAACAGAAATCTGAATAATATTTTGTTTTTGATTACTCCATACTTATTGCCTTTAATAAACCATCGTTTCATGTATATTTTCTGTACAAAATAGTTTCGATATTTCACATCTGCCAGGTGTCCCGCTACGGCTCATGTTTTTTATAAAACAGTACTACGGCAAATGTTTTACATACATATCTTCACGCTGTATCCCTAACGGGGTAGTCAGAGAGGACGGAGCGCCAAGCGTCGTGGGCATTACATACTTCTTATGCTTCCTCAAATCTCGTCATTCTCCTCATACAGGCAAATGTTTTACGATTGGCAATTATTGCCAAAATCTATAGAACACTAATATAATAATGTGACTAGTACTTAGGCAGTTTTTCAGCTTCATTTATTATAGTTGTAAAAGTGCAGTGTGTAAATTGTCTTCTATAATTATTCATTGTAAAATTGCGATTATCTCATCAATATTTATTATACATGGTGTACAATATGAGATGGAAAGTCAGGACAATAACAGGGTGCGCCACAACTTTTCTATAATGGTAAATGCATCACGCGTCACCGAGTAGTAATGCATTTTTAAATTACACCTATGACAATATACTTTTGTAAGATAGGGTTGTCAAAAACGCAAAATAAAAAATCATCTAAGCTTGTAATTTTAGAAAACATGTTATATTCTTAGTCATAATAAGAATACTAACCAGTTCTCACAATAAATATTACAATGTTTAGATTAGAGCAAGTGAAATGGTAAATATACGAAAAATAAGTTAGTCTAAATAAGTTAACTGATATAATTGTAGGCACCTCTACATTATCGGTTATTTTATTTTAAACTTAAAGTAATACATTTTTATAAATATTACAATCTGACGTGTCCAAACAAAAAATGTTAATAATTATAACATTTACAATAAAAAGCACAAAAGACACGACGTAAGATAAAATAATAAGGAATAACTATAAAAATATTTAGTTTAATTTTAATTATTATTTTGAGTTCCATACCAAAAAATGTTGTATAACGGAACTCTTGAAATCACTCCGATGCCTGTCTGTTTGTAAGACAATTTTCCCAAAATCTGTTTGACATAAAAGTCATGTAATAATTGCAGTATGTTGCGGCTGAAACACACAAACAATACTGTAGAATTTCTAGTTTTATTTTGAATTTGGAGTTAACTTTGGAGTATAAAATGAACGTTCAGAATCACGAATTCAAAAATATATACATCGCTCGTTTTAATATTTTTTTTGGTTAAATCTATAATTATTGTATTATTGCTTATTGTACAATTAATAACTTATTACTATAATTTGTCTATACGCATACGATAATATCTATTTCAATTCATTGCTGTTTATATAATTATATAAACAGTATTATTAAAATTATAACACTGAATAATCGAAATTGGAAATTTTATGGTATATGTAGATTTAATCGAATTAGTTTAAGTTTTTTAGGGGGGGACAGCGCGTACGCAGTCCCCACTACCAAAAATTACGCGTCCGAGTTACCCACATTAGGGGTAATCGCAGGGGTCAACCCAACCGCAGTGCAATGGGAAGGCCTCGCCCTGGGGGAACCGCCTTCTTGATCACGGTAACCCCTACGCCAGGTAAGTATGATTTCAATTCGCCGCCGCGCCATCGTCACTACTTCATAAAACATATTGACAGCGTGATGTCGTATGAAACAGCGACATCTAGCGAAAAATTCTAACATAATATCTCTACATTCCTAATCAACAAGAACTTTTGACAAAGTTAATACAAACACAATTATTATTATTTAGTATTACATGCGGAAATAGTACATTTCGATACAATTGCGGAAAGTATGTCATTTCTTCACGAATCCCGGTTTGTTGGCCCAAGCCGAAGGCACGGGTCAACAATAGGGACGAGTGGAAATGATAATTCCGCACGTGCATCGAACGACGTTTTTTAATACATTTGCGAAAAAAATATAAATAAATGAAAAAAATGCAGAAATGTAATTTCGCAGGAGTAAGTTTCTTTTTTTTTTAGAGGACATGGCAGGGCAACGGTTTCTATGCATTCAGCCAATTTAATGACAATAATTCATCTAAATTTAAAATAATGTTAATTGCGTTATATTTATCTACATTATTCGTATATATTAAAAAAAAAATTTTAAATTTAATTCATGTATTAATAGTATTTACGCTGTAAAATAATCATTTCATACAAACATTTTGTACAGAAAAATTTTTGATTAAAAACCTCCTTCATGCACTTAGATGTTATATGCAGGAGGAAAACAAAAAGCACTAGTGCGGAAAAGAATAACCTTCCGCGCGCTAAACACACATGGAAAAGTCTACTTTTGTATGTAATAAAAAAATTAAATAATTAAAAATATTTTTTATTACAAATGTAATAAAAAATATATTATCAGGAAAATTTACAACCATAAAAAAGAAATAATAACAATAGGACACTATAACTAAATAATAGGAAGCAAAATGAAAATTGTAGAGTCCTAGTTATGATCCCTTACTAGTATGAATCCGTATATAATTGAGCGGTCAGGCTGTATATCAAGTTTTAAACTATAAATCAATACAAAGTGCAGCCTCTATTTGATGATAGTCTAGAAGCTTCCAATCGAAATCGGATTTAACGGCTGTCATTAGCAGATAAGCATATAAACACGAATAAATATTATACTATAATAGAGCTTATACATATCATTATTGTTCATACGAGCCTCTCAATTACTTTAAATACAATTATTTATGTACAAAAGTAAAATAATAGGTAACTAAATTTTGAACAAATGTAGAGATCACACACTCGTATTATCAATTTCCTCAAGAGTATTTAGAAATGTATTAAAATAGAGAAGAAACTAAGTTTCAGTTGCGTCTATGTTCGGAATGGAAAAATTACCTATTTGATTAGCCGTATTTGCATTAGAGCAATTAAATACGAATCTTTGTAATCAAATAATTAATTATTTTAGAGCTAAAAATTAAATGCTATGCTTGTACTGTGGATACCTGCCGTACAACGAACTTGAGGAGTGCCCAGTAACACTTAGTCTATGCAAGACAACTTGGAACAGTTCCTTTCTTAATGACACCCGAACACTCAATTTAGAAGGCATGCGTATCAATTTAATAACACGCATATTCTATAACTTCACGTTATATCCTTAACAGGGTAGAGAGAAAAGAAGGAGATATAAAATTTCAAAGATTAATGTCCTTGTGCCTTTGTCCAAGTTAAGTTGTCTTCTTTGGCTTTACTACCGCTCGCTTTCGCTTTAAGTACTTTCTTCTTCTTTCTTCTGTCGTTCATCACTCATTCTCTAAACGTGCCCGAATCATTCAAGCATTCCTTTCTTCATTTTTACAATAAGCCCGCTCTACATTCTCGACAAAACTCACCAAAACTTGCCAAAAACGAAAGTGTAGAGACTGTAATCGGCAAGTCCCGTCCATATTTGTGTAGATTTTTTTGCAGGAATAAACAAGTAATTGCAATAATAATATACCATACAATGCTATAGCAACAGAGCACTTTTCCCCTCGGCAAATATTCTCGCCGATACGTCTCGTCAAGAATGTAGAGCGCATGCGTTGCCTTGTAGTTTAATTACACTTTTATCATATTTATTATTTCTTTTTTTCTTTCAAAGCAACATGAAAATTTTCGTTTATTATATTACTTTGATTTCAAAATTAAGCGAAGATGTGTACATACAATATAAAAATGGACGTTCATATATGTAATAGTTAAACTTAAACCCCGTTTGACTGATAACCATAACGTATTTTTACACGAAGAAAATTTTTATACCATTTACGTGTGGTAGAGCTATGCTCCATTGCAGCACAAATTGAGCCGAGCCGGCCCAATTTACAGAATATCGGCGTGAAATAACAGCAGCTATTGCTGTGTTTCGTTCAGTGAGTGAGAGTACCGACGAATATAATTAAAATCAGTCATAATCATTATAAACGAATTGTAAAAGGCTGCTTGAAATTATAGAAAAATATTGTATCCTTAGGTTGAATGAGAGTAAAGCGAGCACGATCGAACTAAGTCCAACACTTTCAATCTTTTAGCGCGGGCCAGAGAATAAAGTGTGACTTCCGTCTGTCGTCCTTCCGTGTGACCCCGAGAAGGGCGAAAGCACGTGTGATTTACGCTAACGCTGCACTGCAAGGTTGCGGGGAGGGCTCTCTCACTAACCCCGCAAAAGTGTATCCAATGCGGAAGACCCGGAGCCCTCTGCGACGTACCGAAAATAATCACCACAGAAATTTTAATGGGTAAAATCCTCACGTAAAATCTCTTCCTCGAGGGGCTGGGTATCTGTGCGCAGATTTATCCTGGGTACCCAAAAAAAGTTCCGACGCTACGAATTAACGTATAATGCACTTAGTAACGATTCAGCGTCGAATATTTAGCGAACCATCTGTAATTATCTGCCTGCCCTTACTATGTTTTTGAAATAACAATAGGAATGCACCCACAAGTAATTTCACTCGTTATTATTCACTACGTGATTTATGTAAGAACGGCCAAATATTTCATTTTTAAAGCGATATTTTCAATTTTTGATTTCGTAAATCAAATCTTAAAAAAAGTAAAAATTGAATGAATGTTCCGTCAAAATCAGTTTAGCTGTTTTGGAAATTAGTTTAAACAAACAAACGGACGGACAGACAGAAAATTTTTCAAAAAGTGTATTTGGATTTTGCTTACGTGCAAATAACCATATGAGAGTAAGTAAAAGCCTATTTCGAAATCACAGATGGACACATTAATTTTATTTATATGTATAGATGTATAGAATTAATTATGTCAGATGACTTTACTATACAGCGACATCTGTCGTCATAGTTACGAACCAAAAAATTCATTGTTTCTATTGTTTGATTTTTTTATCTGTGTAATGCATGTTTTGAGTAAAGGAACAATAATTATAAACACAAAGGAGCTCACTTTAATAAGGGTAGCTGAAATTGAGAAAAAATGGTAAATTCATTGTAATCATATTCTTTATCTTTCAATTTCAATATTGTATTTATGTCCATAAACATTTAGAATATGGTCTTTTAATACACGTCTAAGTGACAACCCTAACGGAGCTAGTAAGGCGTGACGGTCAAGTGACGGCTACTTCCTGTAGAGTGCACGCATCAGTAACCTTGTATCGATACTCTGACAATCGTAATAGGGCAATGTAATTCAATCAGCCCGTTTGCTTCAGTTTCAAACAAGAACATTTTTGTCCACGGTTAAATCAACACTTAAATTATTTTCAACAGTAATTTCCAGATAATCACACGAAGTGGTGAAGATTTCAGAAGACAATTCTAAACGTGTAACGTATAAGAGTCCTGTTTGAAAGCTCTGTTCTTCTAGGATATAGACGTGGGTAGTAACACAGGATATTAGGATATATGGAAATATAATGAAAAGACGTGCTTTCACTAGCTAGTTTAATTCTGGACTGCCCATTTTTAAAACTGCCGGTCCAAAATACCAACTGTCAAAAATCACGAATACATTATCGTTGAGTAGAAACACTAATTAACGACAGTGTTGCCATCTATTGATCATGAATGTAACATTTGATAACTAATATTAATAATAGCCAACAAGTTTCGTAAATAAAAAAGATAATTTGGCATGACGCTTGGCGCTCCGTCCTTCCTGACTACCCCGTTAGAGATACAGCGTGAAGATACGTATGTATGTATCTTGGTAATTAATTATCTTAAAGAAGAGACTAATCAAGTGTTCTACTCTACTTCATCCTCCTTCATCACCCCCTCATCCCTTATCTCGATAACCTTAACCAAAGTTTAAAGAAAAAAATGACGAATGTTCTAGTTCTGGAACCCTATGATTTAATGACAGACTGACGTCCGCATTAGTAATTTTATAAGAGTTCCGTTTGGCTTTTAAGGTAATAAAACCCCAAAAATAAGGGAATGATCTCTAGATCAAGATACTTGAAGAACTAAAGCAGATTTGACGTTCAATAATACGTTGTAATTGGGTTACTTGAATAAATTGATTTGACTTTGACTACACAATATATTACGTCACTAACTACGTATAAGTATTTTAGCAAGAAATTCTTATTAAATGTCTTTAGTCCGTTAGGTATATTGTATAAACTCTGGTCATAATATAAACATAACAGTAGGATGTCTTCATAGAACAATAGCGTACGCGATGTGTATCTGTGCGCGCTAATACACTCGCGCCGTGACACGCACACAACGGCAATATTTTGGTCGAATATGGGTAATTATTATTGTATTGTAGCGCCAGCTGGGTCACACGCGACGCAAACACGCGACCGCTTCCGTTTCTCTGTAATTCGTTCTTCACATCGTCACAAATACGAAAATGTCTAAATCGCATAAACGAACCTATTATAATGTCCTTAGATGGCTAAATAATCTTAGTCATTCGAATGCAGTTATTAATTATTATTCTTTAACATAACTACAAGAAATTAAATTTAACAAACACGAAATGTTATCCACGTGTATTGTTTTTTATTACTATGTACTAAAGTATAACTAAACGAGTAGCTCTCCGCATCTCACACGCAACCCAACAACCCTACGTATCCGGCCGACAGTAAGCCATTGCGTTACGCATGAGGCAAGAGTCGGCCTTCTTTTTTACATATTCTTTGCTCAGGTGTTAATTTTACAGAAATTCATTTCATGTGAAGAATTCTTACAATATTCAACTATCTTCCACCCAAAATTCCAAAACTAATCGTCACGTGTTTCGTCTCTCAAGGAAGCATCCTCAGGATATTCCAAAGAACAGGTTCGGTCAGCTAACTAACACAGAATCAACGAACGAGACAGCTGACTCATTTGTTGATTCGGTACTTCGTTTTAGTCGTCATTGACTGATCACGCATATTAGCATGGCTCTTAGTTCATTTGTATTTCAAACCGAGAATTCCGAGTTTGATTCCCAGCCAAGCCAACATATGAAACGAATTTATCTAAATAATCTTGTATATCTGTGTATGTGGGAATTCCCCCAGTTCGTTGCTTACATATGTGTACATAGAACAAGCCTAACGCTTACTATATGATCACACGATCGATGTAATTCTCTGAAGTATTTGTTATTATTTATTTCATGATAATTTTACTACACAGTAATTGCAAAGTAGAGATTAATAATAATTTTGCAATATACTTAATTAAGCGCAAGTACATTTGTAACGGTTTCTAAAAAATTGTTGAAAATTATTTTCAATTAGATGTAAATTAATTAAAAGAGATTTTTAGCGGAAATAGAAGTTTACACGTCATTAATATTGGTTCCGTAGCCAAATAAGTGAAAATAGAAAAATAGAATCATAATAACGACACAAATTAATTAGTTACTAACATAAAATAATAATATATAACGTCTGTCTGAGCTGTTTGGCACAGAGATGTAAGCGATAATTCAGTGAAATGAGAAATAAAAATTATATAATGAGATTTTGTGCCCATTATTTTAAGATTAATTTAACTTGAAATTTTCCAAGATTTCTACGGAACCCCAACTTAATACGTGCCCAACACAATCTCGTTTTTCGTAGTTTTGATACAGTATTAATAGCGATAGCATGTTGTGCGTTGCAATTCTACCTTTCGCAAAAGCATTTGGGGAGTGTAATTTTTAATGAAATTTCTTCGTATTTTTATTGACAAATCTATACCAATATTATAATGAGATAAATTTTGTTTGTTTGTAATAGATAAACTCAAAAAGTGCTTTCGTCTATAGACAGCTACATTATCAGAGAGTAACATGGGTTGTACTTTATTTTCAAAAAAAATTCTACCCGTGAAAAGCCGGGACGAGTCGCTAGTAAATTATAAAGATAAAACCCTAAACAAGGACGTGAAAATTCTTGTAGCCTAATTGCGGTGCCAATTAAGATCGCTAGGCCATAATGGGTTAGTATTTTACATAACAAACTGCACCAAAATGAAAACTGTACTTGAGTTCGTTGTTTCCGACACGGGCAATGAATTTAAAAAATTACGGTTATTTAATTTCTTTACAAGTTTTTATCAAATATGTAAATGACTAGCTGTCACTTGGGATTTCAACCGCGTTAAATTTTGTACTTTTCCGATATAAAAAGTAGCCTAGATTACTCTCTAAAAAATCTTCTACCTGATAATGAATGTTCCGTCAAAATCAGTTTAGCTGTTTTGGAAATTAGTTTAAACAAACAAACGGACGGACAGACAGAAAATTTTTCAAAAAGTGTATTTAGATTTTGCTTACGTGCAAATAACCATATGAGAGTAAGTAAAAGCCTATTTCGAAATCACAGATGGACACATTAATTTTATTTATATGTATAGATGTATAGATATTGATGAACATATTTCATTTTTGCTTTGAAATGACCTTCTCTTCAATTTTAACATACACATAATAGATACATGCATACACGCAAACGCTGCTATAAATCATTGGGTAAAAAATTAAATACAATTTCCATAAATGTCGAAATCCGAATGTTTCCTTTTTATTACAATATCAGAAAACTCAGAATTTTCTATTTGTTTAAGTCAAATTACTGATTAATTTTACTGTTCAATTCGCCATGTAATTTGTTCAACCATCTAAAATTATTCAAATCTTGTAAGTAATTGATCTCACTCGTAATTGAAAATGAAGTAAAGCAGCTATTTATTCTATACTAGCTGTGCCTCGCGGTTCAACCTGCGTTCAATTTGGTATTTTTGTGGTGTAAAAATTGCCTAAATTACTTTCTGAAAAGTAACTGCCAATAAATATCCCGTTAAAATCGGTTCATCCGTTTCGTAGATAAGCCTGGACAAACAAACAAGTAGGTAGATACAAATATTTGAAAAAACGAATTTTTGTTTTGGTTACCTGCAAATAATCATATAGGCTTAAAAACAGCTTTTGTAATTTACCGTTGAGCGATTTTATCGCCACGATATTACCGTCCACGACACAATAGGTAAGCATAACACTCCCCCATTGTGTCGCGGAAAAAGACGGTTTTTACGTCGACGATAACATCATGCCGTGGACTCATCATCGACTAAATCAATTATCGACTGAAATTTAAAAGCGTCTTCATACAACTGCATACATTTTGCTTACGGTAAAATGGTGGCGATAAAATCGTTCAATGGAGAATTATAAAAGCGGCCTTAATTTCGAAATCAAAGACAGACACTTAAATTTTATTATATCCACTGTTATATTAAACGAGCAATATTTGCATTTACTATATACACTCTGTCAAGAAAGTCCCGGGAAAAGATCAATAATACACGAAATGTTAGTTATTCATCCAAATTTATTTTATCACCTTCAAAGTATGCTCCTTCAGAAACGATACACTTACGCCAACGAATAATCCAATCATCAAAACATTTTTTAAACGCTTTTTCTGGAATTGAGTTCAGTGCTCGCCACGAATTCTTCTTTATGTCTTCTACCGAATGAAAACGGGTGCCACGAAGTGGTAATTTGAGTTTAGGAAAAAGAAAGAAGTCGGCTGGAGCCATATCTGTTTAATAAGGTGGTTGCTCGATGGTATTTGTTGAGTTTTTGGTCAAAAATTCGTTCACAATGATGGCCTTGTGCGAAGGCGCATTATCGTGGTGCAAAATCCAAGAATTTTCTTTCCACAAATCTGGCCTTTTTCGTCGAATTTGCTCTCTTAAACGCCGCATAACGCCCAAATAATATTCTTTATTTACCGTTTGACCTTCCGGCAAGAATTCCAAGTGCACAACACCGCGATAGTTAAAAAAAACAGTCTACATGACTTTGACTTTTGATCGACTTTGGAGTGGTTTTTTCGGTTTCGGTTCAGTTGGAAGGCGCCACTCCGAAGCTTGTTGACTAGTTTCCATGTCAAACTCGTAAACCCACGTCTCATCACCAGTAACAATGCGTTTCATGAATGGTGGATCGGAATTGACTCGTTTTAGCATGTCCTTAGCGACTCTTATGCGATTGAGTTTTTGGAGAAAATTCAGGTCTTTTGGGACTAGCCGAGCGGCAACATCTTTCATACCCAAGTGATTATTTAAAATGGTACGGATCGACTCGTGAGGCACAGAAACTTCGGCAGCTATCTCTCTCAAACTTGAATGAGGATTTTCAGTCACTATTTCCTTCACTTTTGCGATGTTAACTTCAGTTGCAGACGTTGATGGCCTACCAGAGCGAGGCAAATCTTCTATCACATCTCGACCGCTTTTGAACGCTTTGTACCACTCATAAGCGCGTGTTTTTGATAAAGTCGATTCACCGTAAGCCTTCTGTAACATTTTCAGTGACTCCGAACACGAAATTCCATTGGCGATGCAAAATTTAAGACAAACTTTTTGTTCGATGTTTTTGTCCATTATGAAATTCGCAATACACACTAGAATGATATAACTAAAAACAGCACTGTATTTAATCTAAATAACAGATGCAACTCAAACTCAAACAACTCAAACAACAACAAAAAAAAAACAAAAAATTGAATTTGGAACCATAAACAAATCATCCATTCCCGATACTTTCTTGACAGAATGTACATATGTTTGATATCGCATTCTCGAAAACGGCTCTAGCGATTTCGATGAAATTTACAATATAGAAGTTGAGGTGGGCGAGAAATCGATCTAGCTAGGTCGCAATTTTGACTAACATCGTTTTCTTCGTCTTTCTTCTAAACTATAAACTTTTAAACTTTTTTTATTTCGCAGCAGAGTTTACCTTCTCAATAGCACATTGGTTGGAGCGTAAGTCTATCACGCCGAAGTGTGCGGGTTCGAATCCTGCAATGTGGTCAGACGTTTTTTGTTATTTTTTTAATCAGTAATATAATATGTCTAAGTTCAGTTTGCAAGAAGTACCTATCAAAAATACATATCATTTTAATAATGTACTTATGATAAGGAAATAAAATGAAAAATAATGATAAAAGCATAGACTTTATAACTTCAGACAGCCTATCTGTACTACGAAGTGAGGCAAATAACATCATAAAATAATATTGAAGTGTCGTGATGTTTTCTAACGAAATGGCGACCGACCAGCTTATAATAAATGTGTGTGGCATGTACAGATGAGTCAGGTTATCTGATTTAGCTCACCGTTGCTGCTCGGACACGGCGTATGGCTTTAGAGTTATTTATTAAGTCTATGGCTAAAAGTAATATAGAAAAATCTATTATTTCCTATCAATTATTCCTGAACAATTGATTTATTATAAAATTTCATGGACTTCCTTTATTTTAAGAAACTATGATATTTAAAAGAGTAGTATTAAAGAAACAATATTCGTATATTTATAATCGCGTTCTCGTAAACGGTTCTAACGATTTCAATGAAATTAAGAATACAGAACTTTACGGTGTTCAAAAATCGATCTATCTAGGGTCAATTCTGAGAAAATTCGTTTTCTCTGTTTTCACACACTTAAACTTTTAAACTTTTCTGATTTCACAACAGAGTTCACCTTCTCAGTAGTACAGTGGCTAGAGCGTAGATCTACCAAGCTGAAGTACGCGAGTACGAATCATGCAATGGAATCTGACTTTTTGTTATTTTTTTTTGCAAGACGCCGAGTAGAGGTCGGTCGTCCAGGTACTATACATAATATATTTGTGTTTATACAAATAAAATTTAAATTTATTTCACGTAACTATAACTTGATATAAATCTATATGTTTAAGAGCTATACAACTATATGCGTAACAATTTCGACTGGCCCGTTGTCGCAGTGGCATATGCATCTGCTTTCCAAGCTTAGGGTCCCGGGTTCGATCCCCGGTCAGATCAATTTAGGAAACGAACTTTTCTAAATTGGCTTGGATTCTGGGTGTTACTGGGAACTCTCCCCCAAAGTTCTTTGTGTGGTACACATAGTACCAGTTTTTACTGCTTAGTTTGGGGTCACACAATCTGTGTAATTGTCTGGAGTATTATCAAAAAAATATATTAAAAAAAATTAAAAATTGTTTAATGTCTTATAACTTTACAATAGATTCATTCATATCTTTTAAATGGTAAAAAAGACGTCGTGGTACTTTAAAAATTCAATGCGGACGAAATCGGTTGTCTTATATAAAAATAGACGTTTATTTTATGTTTGTTTGTTCATATTTTACGCGCTGCCACATCGTTCATCCGATTGCGATTAATTTGGTATGGAGATAGCTTGAATCCTGAGAAAAGACATAGGGTATTTTAACAATAAAAAATGCGGACGAAGTCGCGGGCATTAGCTAGTATATAATAAAAATTGCAATAATTAGCATTAAATCAACTTATTATTATTTAATAGGTCAAGTACTCGCCTTGCGGTTTCGCAAGGCAAATGCGTTTTTGAATTCTCATTACTGCAATATCCTCAATGTGAATTAACTCATTTTCGTTATAATTCTATTCTACTAAGACTACATTATGTATAGACGTTGATTATAGAAGCAAAAGCATTACAAGAGAAGTAAGTACAAAACATTGTACTTACTTTTCTTAGAAATAACCGGCTTCTGTCATAATTTTCCTCAAGACTAAATAAATAAATAAAAATATACACATTTAATTATTTTTTCTGTTTTAACTTAGCATTTCTTAAAAATAATACAATAAAACAAATAAGCAATACAAAATATACACAAATATCCGAAAATTAGACTTTAGTCACTCTTAATAAGCGTCTCGGGACAGTTCGAACTTGGCTTTTTTAAATGTGCGAAAGACTTTTATCAAAAAAATCTATCAGCGGCAGCTAAGTTCGAACTGTCGCGAGACCACAGAACACATATACTCCAAGGAGAAGAATTACAACTCCATACAAAAAATGTGTAGACTATGCGCCATCTGGTAATGCTTCCGTAAACTAAAATGGCGGGGATTTAAATTGAACTCTGAGCGTATTTTCTTAGGTGATTGAACTAAATAAATATTAGCGAAAACTTTACTTGATAAAGTTAATGTTCCAAATATTAAGTTTTCACTTATTTTTATTTAGTTCAGCGGATAGTAAGGTAATGGAACTTGGAAAGTAATAAAGCAAACAGAATTAATGATATTTTTTTAAATTTTAAATCACGAGTTCTGATTACAATTAAATGTGGATACAATAACAACAATCTTTTCAAAAGTCACTGTCACAATCTTGATCCACAATTCTCAACCACACCGATGCGAGTTTCCCCAAGTGATCAGGGGGAGAATAGCTCGTGTGAAACATAGAAAAGCTAAAAACAAATAGAAAATATAATCGACGGTTATGAAGAATTTTTTTCGATTTGTAGTCTGACATTTCACCAAACAGGGTTGCTATATTATTGAATTCATTTAGTAGTTTATTCGATTATGAATACCGATAGCAAAATGTGTTATTTTTGTTCAAATTATTCATAAATATCTTTGTTTAATGAAGTAAAATGTTTGATTATTATCATTTTTATATGTAGTACTCAAATAATTACAATAAATTAACGAAATGAATGAAATTTCAGTATCAATAATCGACATCAGTACATTGATAAATAATATCAATAAATTATATTTTGTAATGATATCTCTGTTATTTTTCTTCTTTCTTTCTACATTTCTTGTCACTTTCATTTTGTTTCCATATAAAGTCTGCAATAGCTCCATACAAAGTTGACACCCCCTGCGCGAGACGGTCTTAAACCCTATGGCAGACGTCACTACCAAGATGGCGGCTTGGCAGTTTGTCAAGTTTACATTTTTTTAAAGAGAATTTTATTAATTTTATAGCACAATCCAATATTTTAAACAATTCCCATTTTTTATGTCTTAAAATGATTTACAGATAATGTATTTTTAATGAAGAAGTAACATATAATTGTACGGTTTTCTATTTTTTAATAGTAATAAGTAGCCATTCTGTCGGTATTTTTACCAATTTTAAAATTCATTCATATGTATTCCTCTTACAAATAGGACCTGAAGATATCGATTGTTTCTGAAAATAAACGACTAGTCAGGGTTTCGGAAAACGATTGGACTGGCAGCTTCTTCCGCCAGCGAATTAGCTTAGATATTCAAAGAAGAATCCTAGGTTATTGTAAAAATAAAACGCGGACGAAGTTGCGGCCATCAATTAGTGTTATAATAAATAATTAAATTAAATAGAAACAATTAAGGTGACCTGCACCAACTTTGAACTCAATTTAAGGATTTGACATCTCGTTAGCACCAACTATTAAATAATTGGTTCAAGCGAGATGTCAAAAGGTGCAAACCACCCTTAATCATGTAACCTATTAAACATGACTGCGAGCGGTCAAGGACGGACTTGTTGTCGACGTGGTTGTCATCCCAACGGCCCAGACCTACGCATAACCAAACAGTAGACTTGTGAAAGCGAATTTTTATTTGTTCTTCAAACGTTGTCACGACCTCGTGACCCCAATGACCTTTAGCGTGTGTTTTTAAAGCAGATGTTTTGAGTGAAAACTGTTTATCTCTATATGCGGAAGTTAGAAAATATACTGCAAATAATACATTTTACTGGTTCAATTTAGGTGCAATCGGAAAACCATGATTTTAGGCGATCGACTCCATCCAAGTACAATTCTAAAGAGTTACTTTAAAATAGGTAGTTGCTGAATATTGTCACACTATTCATTATGTACGGCATATAAATTAATTTTAATTTTAATTAACAGTAGGTAAATTAATTACCCATCGTGTGATGAATTCCTGAAATCTTTAGCTATTTCCCGCTCAAACTCCAAAAACCACCAATCGACACGTGTTTCGCCTCTCAACGAAGCATCCTCAGGATATTCCAGAGATCAGACTCGATCAGCTAACCAGCACCGAATCGAATTCATCCATTCATCCAATCCAATTTGGTGCTGGTTAGATGTCCGAGTCAGATCTCTGGAATATCCTGTCTTTTTGAGTTTGTGCAGTCACCGCCCGATAGCGTCATCTCCTTCTAGCATATCTAACTGGAGCCAAAGAAACTCCTTTATTATCCAAGTAATATAAATTATTTTTTTCCAATTTAGTTTATGGTGAAACTCTCACCGACTAAACCTCAGTACAGAATGGCTATAGTGAAATAGCGTCCTAGACGCTTGTCGACTCTGGGGTCTTCTAAGGAACACATTGAAGCCCCTTGTTATCTGTCATAATGCAACACTATTTACACAAATATGAAACAAGCAAAGTTGATAAAAGCAACTCAAACTATGTGACGACATGCTACTAACTTTGCAAGTCTATTGTAATATTTACATTACACTTCACGAGTGTTACCAAATTACGCAACTATTAACTGTTAACAGTAACTGTTATTTTACTATTAACAAGCTTTTGCCCGCGGCTCCATCCATCAAACACTATGAAGAGTGTCAATTACCTATTTGGTAGGTTATGTAACTTTTTTCCAAATTGATATTAGCTTGTCTTCGTTACAGAATAACGATCCACCTTACCTCTTATATTACTTAATAGGACTTTATTTGAGGATATTTTCACGTCATTTCTAATCCAAGATGAACGAAATACCAAAGTAAGACAAAATCATCTCCAAGGCTGACTTTTAAAAATTTTGTAGCCTGAGTTTTAACCGTTGAAAATGCCAAAAGCACTCGTACTCCAAGGAAAATGCACAAAAAGAATGACGAGATTCAGGGAAGGAAAATAAGTAAATAACTTGACGTTCTGTTTTCTGATCACCACCCACATTAGAGTTACAGCCCTAAGATATGTAGGCATGGAGATATGTGCGTATGTTTTCATGTAGGTACTCATACGCCTTCTAAATCAAGGAATACAGGTTTAATTCCGGCCAAGTTAACCTAGGAAACTTAGGAACCTAGAAGAAGAACTTAGGAACCTGGAAAACCTAGGAAACTTAGGAACTTTTTGTGTTTAGGTATTCTAAGGATCTGGGGAATCTAGAAAGATTATCATTAGCATCTATTACACAGTACTAAAGCTTACAAAAGCTTACTTTGAGGTCAAAATTTCCTTTCCACTTGCAATATGCAAGATCGAGGTCAACAAACTGCGAAAATAAATAATCGCAATGAAATATTACCTAACCTTTAAGTAGAAGGTGGTTATCTCAAACCGTTCTCACGATTGGCTGAGTGGGTGGACACCAGCTTTTTACACATATACATAAGATTATTTTTCTGTCAACAACTGTATGCACTTATCTGTTCTCAACATCATATTTGTAGGGTTCTGCAGGCAAGAAAAAGCCCATGCAGTTTTAATCTATTGGACCATATGTTGCTTTTCCATTCTCTTGTAAACGCATATCTGAAAGTATTCCTGAACGTCATTTTCAGATAACTTATGCTAGTAATATATATACATATATATCCTCAAGCTGTATTACTAACGGGGTAATCAGAGAGCGGAGCGCCAATAATAACATCCATACTAATATTACAAATGCAAAAGTCTGTCTGTCTATTTGGTCGGCTTTAACATCTAAACCACTGGACCAACTTTGATAAAATTTAGAATTGAAATAAACTCAACCCAGGCTAAGGACATATGTTAATTTTTTTGCAATTCACGCGGACAATAGTTTAGAAATATATATCCAATATGGAGCAATATGAGTCTTGACAATAAAAACGTACCGGTACTGGCAAAAGGTGGAAGAAATGCTTTGGCACATTCTGTGTAATTGTGGACCACATATCGCTTGCTTGGATGAAAAGGGTAGTAACTAAAAAAAATGTGATTTTGAGATACTACTACACCTTTACTTAAAAATTTAAGATCTTTCGAATGAATTTAGTCGCATAATTATCCGACGCGAGGGGGGTCTACGGGCAGGGTAGTATCTCCGTCCTTTTTGCACTTTTTAGCCGCCCCATTGGATGTATATTGTCAGCCATATTTAGTTTTGCCTTCTTTTTCTCGTCAATTGGTAGGTAGCGACAGAACGTCAGTTTTTGTTGAACAAGATATTAAACTGAAATAATGCTGTATTATTAAAAGGTAAGTTACATTTGAATATCACATATTTGTGAAATTCGGCAGTATCTTAAAATAATACCTCGTTTGTTGATCATTTTATACAGAAAAAGTGAGTATTATGTACCTTTCTTCAGTAATATCTTGTTATTTCGTGTATTACGAACTTCTTCAAAAAAATGAAGTAGGCTGGAACCTTAACAAACGAGTACCTTTCATAAAAAAATAGATATGGTTAACCGATCTAATACAGAAAAGCTGGAATATCACAACAAAAACTTAAAATTGCTCTCCTGGAAAATCGACTTTTTTGAGTTAATACCCTGTTCATACAAGCAAGCGATATGTGTACTCGCCGAACCTGCTTTCTGTCTACGGAGGCTTAGTACGACATTCCAAGGATTATAATTGACAGTTTCGGCTGCAGTAGGGTTGACAGAGTTTCGTAGAATAGTCGCGATCGCAATATATCAACAAATAAGAATCAATTGTGTCTATTTCAAATAAGTTAACTTTACAGAAGACTAAAAAAACGTTTTCTGGAACGTTTGCGCTCTTGACTTAGGTGAATGTCCTACACTGGATAAATTTACAATTTTTAACCGATTTCAAAAAAAGGAGTAGGTTCTCAATTCGTCTGTATGTAGTTTTTTTTTGTATGTTTGTTACCTCATAACTCCGTCATTTACGAACCGATTTCGAAAATTCTTTTTACGTTTGGTAGGACGTAAAAATTTTTCGTGAATTAAGATATTTGGGTGAACAGGTCAAGCTAAATTAACACTTTAAATCTATCTGCAAAAAAAAGTAAAAATGAAAAAAATTTGGATAAACGCCATTTATTATTAACCGTTGATATCAGATTTGGTCACAGTGGTCCGTTATAGCCCGTATAGTCATTTGTTCGCTTCACAATACAATAAATAGGTACTAAGTTAGCTACTGTGATGGCTTTCAATCGCGGATCCAGAACGGCCATGGAGGTCATGACCTCTGATAATGTTTTTAATATCTTTGATTTGAATAAAAATACTTTGAATTATGGGCGGCCAGGTCTCACAGAAACATGCACGATGGTCACGTTACGACTATGTGCTGTTTAGAACATTATTAGGGAAGAGTTGTTTAGATTGTTAGTGTTGTACCCGTACGGTCATTGTGAATAACATTGTCCACGAAATTTCTAATTTATCATTTTCGCGCCGCGCTGCTCCATTCCTTCGCAGCCGCGCTCTCGATGCTGTAATTGTTATGTTGAAGCCTGTTCTGGGAGAACCTCGACTATGTGACTCTCCCACCTAACCCTCGACTCGAAGGCTGGATCCGCTTTGATAACTTTTTAAATGTACAATAGTGAAGATGGGTATAAAATATGTAATTGGCCTGCGTGTTAGCGGGGCCGTGTGGAAACAGTCCAAACCCAGCCTTTCCTTTCCGGTGGGCTGTAACGTGTATAGCCGACTTAACTCTAGCCATCGTTACGAGCGATCGGATGGAGGTAGTTTAAATCGAACACAAAAAATTAAGAAAACACATTTTAAAAAAATATAAGAAGGTATTCAAGCGAAATAATTTTCCATATATGAGTATATTTATATCCAAACACACCAATTCTGTGATCCCAAACCAGTCACTAGACTTGTATGGGTGCTAATGGTCCTATACACACTGGAAGTGTGCCCAAAAACCATAGCCCGAGCAACAACGGTGAGATAAAACAGATAAGCAGAAGTCGATTAAGTTAAATAGTAAGTAATATTTGTATATCGTATTGCGACTATGTTTGTATAGACTCAGGTGTTACTTTGCGGAAATCCATCGCATGTGATAAATTCCTAAAATCTTTAGCTATCTTCCGCTCAAACTCTAAAAATCACAAATCGACACGTGTTTCGCCTCTCAACGAAGCATCCTCAGGATATACCAGAGATAGAATTCGGCCATCTGGTTATGGTTATGCTGGTTAGGTGGCCGAATTCTATCTCTGGTATATCCTGAGGATGCTTCGTTGAGAGGCGAAACACGTGTCGATTTGTGATTTTTAGAGTTTGAGCGGAAGATAGCTAAAGATTTTAGGAATTTATCACATGCGACTATGTTTTCAGATTGTTGGGACTGACATACAAGCATCAGTGTAATACTAACAACACATAATAGCAAATATATCATTAAATGAATGAATTTGAATATTTATTTTCACGTAAGCCATTTCGTTAGAAAACAGCACATATACATCTACATATTATTTGATTTTATTTGCCTTATTTCTTGGTACGAGACAGGCTGTCTGAAGTTATGAAGGCTATCCCAGAAACTAAAACTTCATGACAATCTAAAAGTCGCCATTTTTTACATCGACCTTACCGAAATTATTGTACTAAGTTTTTTGCCGGGAAAGAAACTTTTTTTCTCTCTTCTTGCCTGAAATATTAGTAGATTAAATTAAATTAATTAAATGTTCAAAAATACCTTGAAACTAAGTCTATTTAACTAAACGACATTCTATTTTATTTTGAATTAAACTTCAGACCTTCAATTTAAAAATTATATGATAGTTTGCACTAAGCACTGCGAGACATATGCCATAAAGGTCAAAGATTTACTAGAATAATGACATTCAGTTTAATTTTGAGAATTGAACCTCAGGCCGTCGGCATAGAAACTATATTTAGCTTTAACCACTGCGTGTTGAGACGTATGAAGACAAAGACAATGTGTTCTATTAAACGGAACCCAATGTACGCGCCCAATATGCGCTTCACTGCTTTTCCTTAAGTATGTTTGAAATACCTTTGGATTTGATCAGAAAGGGAAAGTGCTTATTTTGGTCTCTTCTGTCGTAAATAAATGATTGTAATTCATGACTTGACCGGCTTGTGTTTGGGAATGTAATGTCCCTACGCCCTTACACTGTTCAAATCATTGAATATCATTATATCGATATTATTTCGTGGAAATATAATTATTTACAGCCAATTATTATTTCGCTTGATGCTCGGTCCTCTCTGACTAGTTAGGAATACTTGTTATATATTTCTATACAGCGTGAAGATATGTACCTATGTGTGTATGTATGTATTATTTCGGTATATATTTCGGTGTTTGGGGCATCGATCGCTTATTTGGTACTAGTACTTATTCTCAAAATAAAGTAATTTTATCAAAGTTTCTATATAACAGACTGTATGAAAATAGAGTCAGGAGTAATGAAAGAAAAAGCAAGAGAACCAGACACGAGCGATTTATTCCGTAGCTACCAAAAGGATACATAACAAAAGCGTTCTAAAAAATGATAAATATTTTAAATTATATTCTAAATTAAAAATAATATAAAGAAGAAAAATAACTTTAATAAAAATAATTTTGCACATGATATAAAAAAGAGGTGCGTTTTGCACAATTGCGAAAGTGTTTTTTATTCCTTTAATATATTTTAACATAATGTAGATTTTCATCAAATATTTAAAAAAAAACCGATAAGAACCGAAAATAAGATAAGATGCCTCACACTATAACCTCGAAAAATTATTTAAACTCCCGACAGAAGAAATGTTATAAGTTATACATCGTCGTCGCCTCCCTGTCTGTCTAGAAAATAGTATTCACTCATTTCGGTTCCTATTACTTTTTGTGCGGATTGTTCTTGAATTCTAGTTGTTTACTTTTCTATTGAAATCCCTTAACTTCAAGTCCTAGCTATCTCTAATAGCTAACTATTAGAGACTTTAAATTCGAAAAAGATCATTCCGTTGTGCAGTTAGATATCATCAGGCATAGAAAGGTATGAGTCAGCTACCCTGATTTACAGCAGTCAATAATTACACGTGGATTTTCAAAAATGATATAAGAAAAAAATGTTTTTGGAGTTTATTGTGCCCTCTGAAACGTGATGCTCTAAGTAATTGCAAAACCCAAAGCCATTGGGTACTTTTGGACTTTTGAATTTTTTGGAGTATCAAGGGCTGATATTAATCTCCAAAAACAACATTCACTTTTTGAAATTCTCGTCAGTATTTGAGATACTCACTACAATTTTTTTCGCATTTACTTTGTCCGCGTGTTATTAAAAGTAGCCTATGTCCTTTTCCTGGGTTGAATTTATACATACAAACATATCTTCACGCTGTATTCCCAACGGTTTAGTCAGAGAGTTCGTTTAGTTACGGTCCTTACATACTTCTTTCGCTTCCTCAAATCTCATCACCCTCCTCACATATTCGCTGAATCTATCCCAATTCTAAATTTCAACAAAAACGATCCAGTGGTTTAACCGTGAAAGCTGACCAGAAAGACCGACAGACTTGCATTTATTTATATTTTTATATTTATTTATATTAGTATGAAAGTATGGATTAAGTGTTTCAGAAATCTCTGTGATAGACAGACAGACACCGAGCTAATTCCATTACCGCTCTGGTTTCGAATTTTGGAACTCTTCACACTTCGTTTAAAATATATATTTTAGGTATATACCTAAAATGCAATATGGCTCATATTAAACCCGAGATCCTCTATTATCAGCCCAAAACGCCTCTAGTACTATTAAAAACATATAAATTTCCACATACCCGCACTGGACGCGATCGGCATCTGTAACAAGTCAAATAAATCTTTATAACTCTCTTCTTGATTTACGACTACTCTTAGCTATAAATTATCTGGCACTTAATATAGACAAACCGTTTAAAATTCACATTCTTGGTACATTCTTTGCATTTTTATATTTCTTCTAAAAATAGTAGATATTTTTTAGTTCATTATGATTTTCTAAACAAAAATCATACCTGATTCGATTTTGCAAGTAAACTCAGTTATTAACTTATTTCTTAGCGTCGAATTTGCTACCGGTTACACGAAACTTGAGTGGCTAGACAATTGGCAAATGCTCGGTACAGTCGAACCGCTTTCTGGCGTTATTGTTCCTCAGAAGTGGTACTTAGCTACGTGTTATAGGGCGGTTTTCACATGACTTTACGTTATATAAGAAAGCTTATTCAATTTATATAAAGTTTATTAACTTTCTTATGTAAAGTTTGACTGCCAATTTAAAATTCGTTACGCTAGATCACGTGGTATTTGTCATTCTATTCTACTAACGTTTACGACAATTGAGCCCCTTGTCTTTGCCGTGCAGAGGGCAATAACTGGCAAGAAACAGGTAAATTTTCATACACTTGTAATTGTGTATGTATATTTCTTAAGCCAAATTAACCCTTAATTTTCTAGTGTATCAATAATCGCCCCATCGACCTTGGAATACCTCAGAATGTAACGACCTCAAACTTTCGTTTCTTGCATAATCGTCCATAATAGGAGACTCCCCTTATGGCTTCGAGCTGTCAATCTGACTGAACTCTTTGTCACGTGCACTTCGAGACCTCGGACAAAATAAAAAAAGAAAGACAACGCCGCCGCCGTGAACACCGCAGTGAGGCCGGGAAAACTTCGCCTCGGGATTCGCATACTGCACTACAGAACACTCTTTACGCTTTGAAATACACTTACAATCTATACTTTTCCTGTAATAAGTATATAAAAAGGTAAGTTACGCTTCTCAGCCATGGTGTTATATAACTATTTCATGGTGTTTTGTAAAGCTGTCACGCCCGTCACGACGCAGGTCACACTTCCGTAGTGAACAAGGTGACTTGCATATTAATATTGTGCATAGCGATGCATTTTGTACTTTAACAAGACAACAATATTCAAACACGTAACTCTTATTGGTGTAGTCATTGAGGTTAAGCAGAGTTACGAATGAACATCCATTGCTAGGATGGTGATGGTAGGTTCGTGGCGTCAGCAGCGTTTTGAAAGTAAGGCATTGTTGCTCTCTGTCGCTTAATAGTGATAAATAGGAAAATAAATCATGGAATTTATGGGACGGGATCTTTTTCTAATTTGAGACATGGATCTCTTAAATCTTTAGAGTTCCATTACCCTACGTCACGCAATCGACTCCCCTTCCATCCGCACCACCTTGATGGATTTCCTACCACGTACGGAAATTTTATGGAACCGACTTATAGCAGCGGTATTCTCGGACCCTTATGATTTAGGAACCTTCAAGAAACGAGCCTACTCTATCCTCAAAAGCCGGCAACACACCCGTGATTCCTCGGACGTCGCGGGTGTCCATGGCTCCATGGCTGGCGGTGATCACTTTCCTTCAACGGGTGACTCGCTTACTCGTTTACTCCCTCCGACATAAGAAAAAATTTGAAAAATGCTCGCAATAAGCAATCATTCAGTAAAAACATTGTCATACTTATTGTTTGTTTTTAAGACCAGGTATTCCCAGATAATGTGCGAGTTGAGAGGGTGAGGCAAAGGTGAAGAAATAGGGTTCAGATTCGTAAACCAAAATGTGTTTTTAACATTTGGAGGACAAAAAATGTTTCTAACCGACTTAAAAAAAGGAGGAAGTTATATGTTGTCCGTATGTATATTTTTTAAAAGATTTCGAAACAAAAAAGCATTGAAAAGTACAAAATAACAACTATCCTTTACACATCAAAACTTTTTTTGTTTATTGGAAGAGAAAAAACACCGCACGAGCACCCAACCGCTACTCACGCCTCAGGAGAGTACGTGAGGACCGGCCGGGTAGTGTCGGGCTCGAACCGACTAAACAACCGTCCACTCGCTACTGGACCCTACAGGCCGTCGTAGCGAACCGAGCGCGTTGGAGAGGTGCAGCAGAAGGCGCTCCGCCCGAAGAGGTAATCAAAAATAACTTTATAAATATACGAATATCTTTAATAAATAATCTAAATAGAAACAAATATATGCAACATTAATAAGAAACAAACAATTACATAATATATTCCTCAGTAAACGCAAAAGCAAGGAGTATTCCATTAGCACCGAGCAGCTTTTGTGAAGTAATTCAATCAACTATTTACAACAAAAAAAAAAATATATATATATATACGAATACCTATGTATATAATTTAATTTGACAGTTATTGAAGTCAAATTTCCGATTTTAGGTATTTGTAAAATAGCTAAAGAGAAATCCTATACTCTCATGTCTGTCTTTTCATCTGTACGTATGTCATAGGGGGTCAACTGAGGAAGCGTGCTCGTCGCGACCCCTGCCAGCCCTTTTCAGGGCTGCAATTCCTCTTCTGTGCATACCATGCGGGACAACGGCAATGATAATATTAGGGCGTCCCCCGAAAGCGACGTACACCGGTCTGTCCCCCCTGGTGTGTGCAGAGTGCAGTTCGGTGTTGGGGACCGCCACCCAATACGCTGTGCACCTAGTAGCGGGAAGTGGAGGGAGGAGTGCAGAGTAGCTGCGTGGAATGTGAGAGGTGGGATTGAGGAGAAGATGAATGAAGTGATTGATATTATGGAAGAGAAAAGATTGGATGTGCTATGTTTGAGTGAAACCAAGCGACGCGGCAGTGAACTTGCCGACTTGCCCGAAAGAGGCATCGCTTTGTGGTCAGGGGTACCACACGGAGATAGGGGATGCCAAGGGGTAGGCGTTTTACTGTGCTCTCGTATGGTTAATTGTATGACTGAGTATGAATGTGTAAATCCCAGACTGCTCTGGGTACACCTCAAGATTGGGTTGACAAGAATTTTTGTTTTGGCAGTATATGCCCCAGTGTCCTCTGTAGGTTTGGCTGAACTAGAGCAGTTCTGGGAGAATGTTACAGAAGTTCTAGCGACGGTTGAAGAGAACGAAAGAATTGTTGTGTGTGAACATGAATGGATGGGTCGGGACAGCTCGAACAGGATTTGAGTCTGTCCTAGGCAAATATGGAGATAAGAGAGTGAATGATGCTGGTAAGATTGTGTTAGGACTGTGTATGGAAAAGGATCTTTTTGTGGCTAATACCATGTTTGGGCACAAAAGGATCCATCAGTACACATGGGAAAGAAAGGGTGCGAGAAGTATGATTGATTTATTCCTGGTGGATAGCAGACTTAAGAAGCAGGTAATGGACACAAGAGCGTATAGAGGAGCCGATCTCGGGACGGACCACTTTCTGGTGATAACCAGAATAAGGGGTCTGTTCGCAGCATGGCGACATCGCGTAGTGTCCAAACCTGCAGCGGTTAGCCGCATTAAAAGCTGGAAACTGCAGAATGCGACCACCAGGAATGAATATGAAAGGGTATTATCCAGTAAGCTTGATGATATTTTGAAGGTGATGAGCGAGGATGTTGAAGAGTGCTGGCAGACCCTTAGAGATAGTATGATTGAGGCTGCGAAAGAAGTGTGTGGAATGAATAAGATTGAGAACGGCAAAAAGCGTGATGTGTGGTGGGATGATGAGGTGAAAGTGGCTGTGTATAAGAAAAAGAAAGCATGGCGAGACTACCTAGCTACTAATGACTGTGGTATGAAAAATTTAATGAAAGACAAGTATAAGCTGCAGAAAGCAGAAACGAAGGCACTAGTGAAAGAGAAGCGTGAAAGGTGTAAGGTGTTCGATGAAAACAAGATGTCGGACAACTTCGAGGAAAATTCCAAATTATTTTGGAATATAATAACAATAACAATATTTATTTGCGAGAATATGAGTATAACATTGATGTTGATATTTTTCATATAAATATAAAGCTCTTCACATTCTACTAACAACATAGCATGCAAATATTTGATTATCAATTTTTATAAAATGTTATGGATAATCAAATATATACAAATAAGTTATAAAATGTCAAATAAACGTCACAAACATGTCAAACATAAAAAAAAAAAAAAAAAATTAACCATTGAATGTCATGTACTTACACAAGCATAAACAAAATGGACATAGTTAAAAGCAAGAACAAAAAAAGCTAAAAAATTTGGCATGACAAAATTGGCTTTGTTAAATAGCATAACTTACTTTATATTGTCATCAATAAATTCATGAATATTGTAATAACATTTTTCTTTTAGCAATAAAAAGATTCTTTTTCTAAACAGTGGCAGTCTCTCAGATGTATAACATTCCGGCAATTTATTATATATAGTGATTGCCATACAATACGAGTTTCTGGCATAAACTTCTAACCTTTTAATAGGAACACATAGTTTTCCCTTTCGTCGACCTACTCCTGTTGATATTTTGAACAGCGACATGTGCTTCTTGACGAATATTAACGTCTCGTATATGTATAAACAAGGCAGTGGCAAAATATTGTTATCCTTGAAAAGGTGTTTGCAGCTGTCGAGTTTGTGAGCTCCGCATATTGCTCTTATGCATTTTTTTTGTACTTTAAAAACGTCATTTGCTGCAACCGAGTTTCCC
The DNA here is from genome assembly GCA_907165235.1 of Zeuzera pyrina. NCBI lineage: Eukaryota > Metazoa > Arthropoda > Insecta > Lepidoptera > Cossidae > Zeuzera > Zeuzera pyrina. The sequence goes on along the minus strand of OU015638.1, from coordinate 18,852,043 downwards.
CATAAAATTAAACCATATCTCAATATTGAAGACACGTACGCGTGATAGGCGGTAATTGCAGCTTTTTTACTAACTCCTAATTTTAAGCGGTTCAGTACATAGATAAATCTGTCTAATTTTTTGCAAACAGAGTTAATATGTATTTTCCAGTTACAGTGCTCATCAATTTCTATGCCTAGAAATGTAGTGTGTTGAACTTTTTCAACATTAAAATTTTTATAATTTATTTTGAGATTTAACGGGGCACAGTTTCGTGTTTTGAATAGCATGTACTTAGTTTTTTCCATGTTTATTTTTATGTTATTTCTCTCTAACCAATCAACGACGTTGCACAGAGTCATATTTATGTCATTTTCAAAAGTAACATCTTTAGCAGGCTTAATTGTAATGGTTACATCATCCGCAAAAAGAATGCTATCACACTGTGTTATATTATCCGTAAGGTCATTTATATATAATAAAAAGAGCAATGGTCCTAGAACGCTACCTTGTGGGACGCCATAAAGGTTTAGTATGTTAAACTTACATCGATATTTCTTAATATAATTATTGTTCTTTTGTAATATTTCAACACATTGCTTCCTGCCAGTTAAATAGCTTGTGATCCATTCCAGTGCTTTTCCTCTTATTCCACAATATTCTAGTTTTTTAAGTAATATTTTGTGGCATACCAAATCGAAAGCCTTACTCATGTCAAGGAAAATTGAAACTACTGGGGATCTATCATTTAAACTACTTGTAATTGTTTTTAATAATGAGAAACTAGCTAAAGTTGTGCTACTTCCCTTCCTGAATCCATATTGTTGAGGTTTTAGAACTTTAAACAAATTCAAGAAGGAACAAAGTTTGTAATGCATTATTTTTTCTAGTACTTTAGATAAAACGAAAGAAGTACGAAAGAAGTACGTAAGTACCGAAGTGGTCCGGCACCTTGCAGAATGAATAAAGTGCGTTCGAAAGAAAACAACCTGCTTACAAATAAAAAGGATGTTCTGCAGCGATGGAGTGAATACTATGGAGAACTGTATGAGAGTGGCGACTCCGTCTCTGATACTGAGAGCGATTCTAATGAATTGCCACACTCGGGCCAGGGACTGGAGGATGCCATTAGTATGAAAGAGATTGAGAAAGTGATAAGAAGTTTGAAATGTGGAAAGGCTGCGGCAACTGATGAGGTGACTGCATAGATGATCAAGTATGGTGGTCCTAGGGTTGGCAGAAGGGGGAGGTTCCAGAGGACTGGAACACGGCAGTCATAGTACCTCTATATAAAGGGAAAGGTTGCTACCTAGACTGTGCGTGCTATAGGGCCATCAGCTTGGTCAGCTTAGCGAGTAAAGTCTATACTAAAGTATTGACTAAACGTATGAAAGGCGTTTCAGAAAGATATTTGTGGGAGGCGCAAGGTGGATTCAGGAACGGTAGGGGTTGTATGGATCAGATTTTCTCGCTTCGCGTTATCGTGGGAAGGTTTCTGGCTTTAGGTCAGAAAGTTTTCTGCGCTTTCGTGGATCTAGAGAAAGCATGCGATAGAGTAGTGCGGAAGAAATTGTGGAGTCTTCTGCCTGAATATGGCGTGGAGGGCTCCTTACTGCAGGCTGTGAGGTCATTATATCGAGACCATAGAGCCTGTGTAAGGATAGACGGGGCCATGTCGCCCTGGTTTGAAGTCTGTTCTGGTGTCAGACAGGGCTGCGTGATGTCTGCCTGGCTATTCGTGCTGTATCTGGACAGTTGCCTCCAGAGATTGAAAGGTAATATGAGTGGTATGGGATGTGGTGACACAGTGGTAAACTGCCTATTGTACGCTGACGATGCTGTGCTAATAGCACCATCAGAAGCAGAGTTGCAGACACTAGTCACGTGCATGAAAGAAGATTGTGAAGTAAAAGGATTGAAAATGAACGTGAATAAAACTAAGGTTCTGGTGTTTGAAAAAGAAGCAGTACAAACGAAATGCGTGATTTGTGTAAATGGAAAATGTCTAGAACAGGTGAATGAAATTGTGTACCTGGGGAGTGCGTTTTCGAGGGATGGAAGATGTGAGTTGGATGTGGAGAGACGGGTAGCAGCTGGCAATAAAGTGAACGGTGCTCTGTCCGCATTAGTGGGTAGTGTGAATATATCTAACACTGCTAAAATGGCCATCCACAATGCGGTGTTGGTGCCAACTTTGTCTTACGGTAGTGAGGCCTGGATATGCCCAAAATCGAGTGAAAGTATGTTAAATGCTGTGGAGATGCGGTCTCTCAGAAATATGTGCGGTGTCACGCTTGCTGACAGGATAAGCAATGATGAGATACGCAGTATGACAGGGTTGCACAACAGTGTTATTGTAAAAATGAAGAAAGGAATGCTTAGATGGTTCGGGCACATGGAAAGAATGAGTGATGAAAGACTGATGAAGAAAATATACAGAGCGAAAGTGAGTGGTAAAAGAAGCCAAGGAAGACCAAGGCTGACTTATGTAAATAGCCAGAGTGTTAGCAGACGGAAATGTCAAAGGCACTCGCATACCTAGGCGAAAATGTGTGAGGAGAATGATGAGATTTGAGGAAGCGAAAGAGGTGTGTAAGGACCGCAACTCCTGGCGATCCGTCCTCTCTAATTACCCCGTTGGGGATACAGCGTGAAGATATGTTATGTTATGTATGTCATAGTAGATTTATTCCGTCTTTAAGCATACTAAGCCGAAATTTGGTGGAAAAACGTAAATTGTTACGCCAAATTCAGAAACGAAATACAAAAAATTAAATAATGAGTTTTTCGGATTCTGTTTTATTTTTACTAGCGACCCGCCGCGGATTCGCCTGGGTGGGATTTTGTATGTTTGCTACACACCAAATTTTATTATTAACATTTTCATACGAAAATATCATCTGAACTTCTGATTTATCCGGTGGATTTTCCCAAAATTTTCTTTCATACGAATCTTATCCTGACAACTACGAACGCAACAAAAAAAACCGGCCAAGTTCGTGTCGTACTCGCGCCATGAAGTGATACCATGAAGAGTTTCGTACAACCCCTTCATGGTACCACTTTACAATGTATTTTGTTACGTATTTACCGATAAAACCAAAGTCGGGTTAAGAACAAACTTAACTTTGCATTTCAAAGGCACGTTCTCCCGTAATCTCCAGCTGCAAGTGTAATAATAATAATGTAATGACAAATAACTACAAATTAACGATTTTCGGATTTCTTGCCTTACTTGTGCTGTGAGATCTTGTTTCTTGCCAATTCCATGATTCTAGGTCAACGGAAAGTACCATAGGTTTTGATTCCCTTGCGAGTGTCAAAATATGCGGCATAAACGGCCGTATCTTTTGATTGCGTTGATTTAGAAATTCGATATTTTCACAGCTCCAAGGAATTGTAGATCTGAGTATTTAATAATAATTTCAACTCGATACCATCAAGTGTTCCTGAGAAAAAGAGTCGTGACAGACAGACAGACAGACGGACAACGAAGTGATCCTATAAAGATTCCTTTTATCCTTTGAGGTACGGAACACTAAAAATCAACCAAATCTCAATTCTCAAGTGATGATCAGTCATACATGCGGCACATGATCTTTATTTATGTAGATTCATTATTTTTAACTTATATTGGGCGTACGTTTCGCCCGACTTACCTAAGGAACCTTAAGTTATAATGTATCCAAAACTCTCTTAACCAGTATTTTCAATTTAATCCCGTACGTCGATATTTCTCATCTATAAAATAAAGTAACGCTTTTAACCGCCAACGAAATTCCGACATATGTTTTATTAAAGCACGTATGCCTACAAGAATGCGTAGTGTTACAATATGTTATTACAATATATCAATCCGGAAATGCCTCATTTATTATTCACTATAATAAAACAATCCGTTTACAATAAAAAATCGATATGAATAGTATTTGTATGAATGATTGAGTCATTGGTTGAATAACGTTACGAATTTGCGTACATATAAACCTATTTAAATTATGTGAAAACTAAACACCGAATTAAAATCCACTCAGAAGAACGCGGATTGCATCTACGTTATAAGCTATTTAAAAACAAACCGCTATAGAATGCTGCTATTTTGGTATCATATTACATATTAGTTATTATTGTATATGTATTGTATTGGATATGCCCGAAATCAAGTGAAAATAAAATAAATGCAGTAGAAATGCGATCTCTTAGAAATATATGCGATGTCACCCTTACGGACAGGATAAGCAATGAAGAGATTCGCAGTATACGGGGTTGCACGACAGTGTTATTGTAAAAATGAATAAAAGAAAGCTAAGATGGTTCGGGCACATGAAAAGAATGAGTGATGAAAGACTGACAAAGAAAATCTGTAGAGCAAAGTGAGAGGTAAAAGAAGCCAATAAAGACCAAGGCTGATTAACTAGCTAGAGTGTCAGCCGATGGAAATGTCAAAAGCGCTCGCATACCTAGGCGAAAACGTGTGAGGAGAATGATGAGATTTGAGGAAGCGAAAGAAATATGTAAGAAGCGCGACGCTTGGCGCTCCGTCCTCTCTGACCACCCCTTTAAGGATATGGCGTGAAGATATGTATGTATGTATAGACAGGCGTCACTTTTCGGAAATCCATTTCATGTGATAAATTCCTGAAATCTTTAGTTATTTTCCGGTCAATCTCCAATAACCACCAATCAACATGTGTTTCGTCTCTCAACGAAGCATCCTCAGGTTATTTGTTAGCGTGAACGAAGTCGCGGACAAGAGCTAGTTAGAAATAAAATATATAATTTCTTAGCCAAGAAAGAAGTTTCTTTTGGAAGCTCTCGTTTATTTAAGCACAACAATACTTTTTTTGGAAATATTATCTGAATACTATTGAACTAAATAATTTATCGATTACATTTCTTTATTAAGTTTATCATCTCTAAATAAACAAAAACATTTTAATTAACACATTTTTCTTCATCCAATTGCTAAAAATTGACATTTTGTTTTACGAATCTCGACCCTATTTTTTCACCCCTGCCTCACCCTCTCAACTCTTTAATTACCTGGAAATACCTGTTCTTAAATTATTATGTTGTTCATCTACGTAGTAAGAACACTCAAAGTTATTTACAATAGCGAAAACACTGTGGAAGGTTATTCGTTATCAGCTTATCGCCTAATCTGTTATCTTAAACACCTGTTTATAGCTTGATTACAATTTGATTACTTTGAAAAAAGTCCTTGTAACAATTAGATATTACAGTGAATTTTTTTTCTGAATAGCTAATGAAAGTTTATTATTTTGTTACAAGTTTTATTTACTTGCCTCGTTAGTATGTATGTTTATGTGAATCAAATCTGGGAAGCTAAATTAGAACTTTCGATTGTACTCAAATTTGGTATACATGCGTATCTTCTGTGACAATATAATAATATGGTACCATGGAGCTGGTCTGATGATGGAGTCGGAAGGCGGCCATAGGAACTCCTAAGCTAAACAAGATAAACCCACCGAATTCGGGCTCATTTGTTTTTAGAATTTAGTCGACTTTAATGACCCTACGACACGGAGAGAAACACAATAGGTACGTTCAGATATACTTTATACTTTGTCAACTATTCATGGTTTTTAACAATTTACTTTGAAGAATTGCACATATAAAGAACATTTTGGAATACGAAGTGAAATGAGACTTAGCGGTGTGGAATTTATATTCGAAATAAAATGAAATTTGAAAAAAAATTTGAGTTGGTGTTATTTTTGAACTATTCAATTAAATTAATGAAACGCTACTTTTACCATTAAAATTATAAACTTTAAAATTAATGCTTTTTAATGTCATATTTTTCAGTTTAAATTATATAAACCACGCTCACAGGCAGATGTTATTGCTAAGATAAAAACAGAAAATATACATTGAAATGTTACAACAAAATATACGTCATCAACTTATACGCAATAGACTTATACTTATACGAAATTGTATTTTTACAGTACAAATTCATTTTATTATACAAACTATAATTCACAGTGTTTATTACATTAAAATATTAACTTTGTTAAATATATTTAATCCAATATAATGCATGCAATGTAATACATTAAATTTTTTTATAAAATAAAAACCGTTTTCATCGTTATTTTCACTAACTTTAAAGTACCCTTAAATGCATCCCTAAAAGATTTGATTACTTTAGTTTAAAAGATGCTATAAATAATATCAATTTATCAGAGTTATTATCTAATTATAACCACATAACAATGATTGATAATGCAGGCAACGCACGTTAAGTGGAGGCACTCAAGCGCAAAATTGCGCCTCTTGTAATTGAGCGCTCAATAGAGTGACCCAAATATACAAATAAATAGTTTAGACGATTCATCGGCAGGGTTGCTACTCGATGTGAACGCTTCATTAAAACTGACGGGTCCGTTGGTTGCGATAGATAACATATCTATCGAGAGTGCCGGGTACAATTCTCAGCCAGATCAATTTACGAAGCAAAGTATTCTAAGTTGCCTTAGAGTCTAGATGTTGTATTACTGTGTTGTGTGAAATATTTATAAAACCTTATTACATTAAATTTATTTTAATAAACATAAAAAGTCAATATTGCCAAAAATATGAATCCTACACATTATCTTACATCTTTTCGTGAAGAATTTTGAAACGAAACTGATGTTGTTTTGTTTGTATTTCTTTATATTATGTAAGAATTATGTGGTCGGGTAATTTTAAACTTCACAAATTGCTATAACATAAACGATACATGGAAATCCCGTTTATTTGAAACTCACATAGTATGCAGAGTTATCTTTTTCTATAACTGAAATTATACTATATACTGATAGAACCTAAACTACCTCCAATGCACTGCACTAGAACCATGTAGTCCATTACCTAGCTAATGTCATATTCACCTTACTTGTGGAAAGAATGTAGAGTGACGTGTCCCGCGGGGTTATTACCTAAAAATTTGCAGCAGCGACAGCCACGCGATCACTGCGCGACCGGTGACTAATTGTAATAAAAAATTGATATCGTGTACGACGATTGCGTGTCTATTGCTCTATGACCGTAAAATGCGGTTTTCGCGGTAGATTTAGCGCCACTGTACAAATTACAATACACTAATTCTCGTTTTGACAGCATATATCGCGCTATATTTGGCTGTCGCATGCTGATTGCAAGTTAGATAGTGTGCCAATATAAGCTGTTAATATATCACATTTTGTTGACACAATCAATTTTATAAATAAAAATAAAATGCTGTTTGTTTGTTGTTGAGCTCGTCACTTTAGAACGGCTTGGCCGATATAACATTTTTTTTTAATTGATTATAATAATCCGAATAAGGCTTTTTTTGGGATTTTTGTATAAACTTAATAACATAATGCCTGAATAAAAGCATAATACATACTGAGACATAGCAACGCGTAGTTGGGCATAGATAGTCTCCCACAAATAAAAAAGTTTCCGCAATAATTAAATTTTGTGACAACCCTACTCATATCGAAGTTGTGGGTTCAATATCCCGTGCAGGTGGCACGGAACTACGAACGATATTGCTCCGGTAGCATGTGTGTATGTAACGTGTTTTAAATTATAAAAAAAATTAAGAAAAAATATAAACCGCCTTCAAAAAAACACTGAAAAGTACAAGATAACTCTCCTTTACTAATCAAAACTCAAGTACAATAAAAATGACTTTATAAGTGCGATGCACATACCCACATAATTAAATTTATCAGTTACTGAAGTCGGTGCCAAGCTTACCAAACTAATAAACCTTCTCTTGTTGCACATTGATTGAAAGGGTATACTTCCGAGGTCCCATTTAAATTTCACCTGTATTGGAGCTTGGACTTCGAAGAGATACCAAATACACCAAACAACGCGACCTGGTTATAAACTTTATTTATATTGATGATTCTCTTGTATATCGTTGCGCTCCAGAAATAGAAAAAAGTTAATTATGGACCTGCCCTAGATATTTATTTAGGCCAAGGTCACTCAAAAGGGAAAAGTAAAAAAATGTAAGAAAAAAAATTAAACCGTCCAAAAAAGTCACTGAAAAGTACAAAATAATTACCCAAAAAAAAATTTCGAAATGGCTCCACAGTTAACGAAGTTATCGGTGAACATACATAAAAAAATAATAATAACACACAGACGAACATAGAACCTCCTCTTTTTTTTGAAGTCGGTTAATAACATAAATATTTCGTCATGTTTGTCTGTCTATATATATCTGTTCATGTCTCATAGTAGATTTATTCCCTCATCTTTTCAACTACTGAATTGTGCACAAAAACAAAAATTGGTAACCTGGAAATCTATATATATTTATCTATATATATATATATATCTATTTATATACTATCAATATAATAAAATATAATAAAGAGAGAGATCTGATTTTGTAAGTTTGCTTATATGTTTGAAAGGTACATTATTCCAGATGGACATAGCCTTTATATTATATATTCAACCCGGAAGAAGTCGGAACGGCCAGCTAGTTAATTATATTTAACCTGCGACTTGCAATTGTGTGTGCTTGTTAAGGTTCCAAATGAATCTCATACAATTCTTTAGATAAACTCTTAAAAGAATTATTATTATTAAGGTTCTGTAGTCAAATCTGTATAAAGACCCTTACAGTTTCGTCGTATACTCATAGACCCGTCTGGGCGACTGTATTTCGTCGGCTTTACACTTAGCTGAAACTTGGAGTAAATACGTAGAGAGGAATAGAAACATGATAACCCAAAATATAACTAGAAATAGTAATAAAAGAGTAAATCATTTGTCCCGTTTCTATTAAGTTTTTAATAATACTATAATACTTTATTTTATCAATTTCTATTAGGTTTTTAAGAATATTATAACACATTACAATACAATGCAATGCAATACAATACAAATTCTTTCTTATGGACCTTGCAATAGGACACGCCTGTATCGCAGGGATCTGAATTCCTAATTAAATACTTACCATTTTGTCATTACGTAGACACGATAGAAGTTACAAAGTGGTACCTAATACATAAATATTGTTGTGTGATGTGTGTTTGTGTGTGTGTGTGTGTGTGTAGGTGTAGATGCACGTAGATTAAAAAATCATCATTAGTCTATTTTTTATTATTTTACTCATGTAATTAAACGACTAATTTATTTCTCATTATATTTGTTCTATTCTATTCTCGCGCTCTTCCAAGAAGTCCTGTGTGACTTCAGTAAAGCCTACTATCACTCTACTGCAAGAATTTTACGATAATAAGAAAAAACGATTTTACTTTAATCGTACTTCATATCGATTCTACTTATTAATACGTGACATTAGCAAATACGCTAATCTGTATCCCATGCCCTGAAGAAAGAAAAAACATTTATGACTAGCCGCGCCTCGCGGTTTCACCTGCGATAAATTTGGTACTTTATTGGTACAAAAAGTAGCCATATATTACTCAAGACAGATAAAAAATTCAAAAAGCGTTTTTGGGTTTTGTTTATGTACCAATAACCATATGAATTTTATGATGCTTTATAACCATATGAGCTATATGTGAAAAAACCTTTATTTCGCAATCACAAACAGACACTTCAATTTTATTTATGTGCATAGTTTGAAGCAACCAGACAACAAATAAAAGTAATTTCCTAATCAGAATCAAAACGGAAAGCAATGTAAATCTACTATGGATGACGATTATAGGCACTTTATAATGAAATTCCATTTACCGCCGCCTGTTTAAAATCAACATACAATTCAAATAACTTACTCGGCGTAACTCCTCCAGGATACTCTCCCTCCGTGATCACTTGCAGTCCTACTGGATTACCAGTTTGAATACAATTCGTCATACAACGCGATCGGCATTACTCATACCTTTTAATAGATCACGATACTGTAGACCCGACACATTTTTTAAACGACCATTATTTTTGCATTGCAACCACAAATTTCAAATTCAATTAATAAAACAATAACAAAATCCTTTACATATTTATCCACTTATCGACAAATAAGTGCACATTTATTAATTGGTGTAAGAGACACATAATAATAATACGTATACGAGTACAGATAATAATAATTTAAAACTAAACGTAAACAACGATTTTTTTTTATATATCCTGCGTCATGGCAATCTGTTCTCTGAACAATGAGCCACTGTTATAACTGACACATTTTCTCTGGGTAGACTGTGTGTTTGAGAGAGTCGTCCACAGACATCTCACTCTTGTCTGCTGTCAATATTATTTATGTAGCTCTAGATTGATTGTTTAAAAGCACAACTGTGTTCCGCTCAATTGAGGTTCGGAAACCACACTTACCTCTCATGCACTTTAACGGTTATGCAGTGAATAACGTAGGGTATTTCACTTATTATAGTACTCACAACCATTACCGTCTTTGTCATAAAGGCACACGGGGCCTGTACCCGGGGCCCCCGACCTCACGTGGGCCTCAAAGGCCCGAAAGGCCATATTCGCTTACACGAATAAAAGCAGCTCAATTTTTTTCTATTTTAGGTAGATACGTACTAAGAAGCACTGTCAACATTTCCAAATTGAAATGTTCAGACATCAAATCAGAGTCTTAATTATTTTCTAAACAGCGAACATAAAAAAAACGCTTTTTCTTGTCATTCATTTTTTACTTTCGAACGGGGCCCCTAATTGTTGAGTGCCCAAGGGCCCTGGCATACCCTAAGACGGCCTCTCTCACAACAGTTAATTAATAAATAATTGAATGATTTTACACTTGTGTAATACTTTTTGGTAAGTTATAATTAGGAAAATTAATACTCGATTTAATATAAGATTGCTTAAATAAGCAAAGTTAAAACGTCGTGAACAAGTCTGTTGTTGCACATTGAATTGGACTTGTCCATTCGAAGCGACAAAACAATAGCACTGTTTTGCTTTTACTAATGACGAAGCGCCACGCGTTATACAAGTATTAGAAATGCATTTTAAAATATAATTATTTGCTTTTAAATTAAATTGTTGGGGATAATATCTGTTTCTGTCACTCCTAGCGCACGGAAATGGTCGAGTTTGTGACGTCACAGTAAATACTGTATCGTCATTTCCCTCTAACTATACTTCGCTGTTAGATTTTTTTTTGTTCAAAACCCTTCTGTCAAAAGACAAATTCTATCTTATATCGCGACAGTTCGAACTTTTATATAACTTATACATAAGTTTTATATAAGTTCGAGCTTAATAATTATAAAACTTATATGTAAGTTCAAACGGTCTCGAGACTCTCGTAAACCTTAGGGCAGATGTCATTGTCAGGACGAGAGCTTGACGGTCTGTCAAGTTCACTCATTTATTTTATAGAGAATTTTATTAATGTTTTCAATCTCATATTTTGAATTATTCCCATTTTTTTTTACTAGCCATGATTATTTTATAGCATCTATAAATTACTTGAAGGAGTAACATCGTAATGAAGTTGACATCTTTAGACATTATTATGACATTCTATTTTTTAAGTAATAAACAATATTATCGATATTTCAATCAATTTTGTAGTGTCTTTAAATAATATATTCCAACATAATACATTGCGTAAATTAGTGCGACACTGTGAAAAATACTTCTTTATGTATCATAATTATCTAATCTTATATTTAATCTAAAAGTGCAATGGATAAAAAAGCTTATCTTCCAATTTATTAATCTATGCCTAAATTATGGAATACTCATCGTATTTAACTATATTTAGGCGCGGCGCAGACGTTACAAGAATGCACTGGTCAAATTGATTGAGTGTATAAATTGGCCTTAATTCTGACAAACAATATTCGTCGAGACGGCCTGTGATTTCACGCAAAACATGTTTATTATTAGCCTTCGTCAGTACTGTGATAAAATTACCTCAATGCTGTTGCAATTTACCGTTTAAGTAATTATTATTAGTAAATGCAACAATACAAAATTATATTAAAATGTTTTGTTCCAGCAAATCTCATTACAAAGTATTTTGTATGAAATCTTGAATTGGGAAATACATACACTGATAGGAACTGACAAGAAACTGCGTCAGGTTTCATTCTTCAACACTTACAATTAAAATTATTAGAATTACAATTATTTGAGACTGAATAGACAGATACAGGGAAGGCTATTCTTCATTTTAACTTGGAATAAGGTGTTTATGTACCGTTAAATATCATTAGTAAGCGAGTAAGCTCAATATCGAGCATATTATTACTTTACATGGACGACATTTTAGGGTCGCACGACAGTGTTATTGTAAAAATGAAGAAAAGAATACTTAGATGGTTCCGGTACATAAAAAGAATGAGTAATGAAAGACTGACGAAGAAAATCTACAGAGCGAAAGTGAGAGGTAAAAGAAGCCAACGAAAGTGAGAGGTATAAGAAGCCAAAGAATACCAAGGCTAACTTATGAAGATCAAATAGCCAGAGTGTTAGCAGACGGAAATATCAAAGGCACTCGCATACCTAGGCGAAAATGTGTGAGGTGAATGATGAGATTTGAGGAAGCGAAAGTGGTATGTAAGGACCGCGACGCTTGGCGCTTCGTCCTCTCTAACTACCCCGTTGGGCTGTATCCCCATGAAGATATTATGTATGTATGTATATGGACGACTCCCTAAATCATTTTTAACAAAAAGTCGCGTAGCGAGGTTTCCGTTGTAACGTTATAACGTACATCTTATTTAATAATTTAATTTTGGTGATATAATCTTTCATTTTAATATAATAAAAGTTAAGAGAGTTTATTTTAATAAGCAAATATAATAAACAAATATTAACTTAGTTGTCATAAGAATACATAAATTTGTCTCTGCGTTGAAAAACTAAAATACGAGTAATCTGTGTATTTATTTATTACTTATTATTATTATTAAAAAAAAAAGTACTTCTCACTCGCTATGCGCCGAGGTACTTAGTCGTTCTAACCCCGTTTAGTTTGGAATTCCGCGCGAGACGTAACAAACTGAATGCAAAGACGGCGCTCAAAAACTGATATTGTCGCTTTGTTTGCTTTTATAAACATATTTAAAAGTATACTTATCAATACGTAATATATTGATTGTTATTGTCTTCGTTCTCCGGTGTACATAATTTACGTGAGAACATTATTATTCATTATATTTATCACCTCATTTTATTGGGGTCCTAAGTACGGGTTCAGTAGTGCCCCGACACCTGCTCTGTCGGGTATATACTGCTGGACCGCGCGGCTCCAGTCGCATCACCAACTTCCGGCATCGGTTCATCTGCCGACCGCGGACAGTCAGGGAAGTTCTGTGCTGCGAGGCAGAGACATTAGACGGGCGATCAACTCCGACCCTGTGTGGTATCCCGTTGAAATAAATTTGTGTTTGCGTGCCCCGAGTTTTTTATTCCCGTAGCCGCCACACCGTGTACATACACCAGTCCATACGGTGCATTTGTGTTATGTATTTACCAAAAAAAATATATCAGATTCAAAAACAAACTTAACTTAGCAATTGAAAGACACGTTCTCCCATACTCGCCAACTGCAAATGTAAGTTTGGAATGGCAAAAAAGTGTCATGTAATTACCAATTCGCAATTTTTGGATTTTTCACTTTTATCGTGCTGTGAGATCTTGCTGCTTGTCAAATTTCATGATTCATATGAACGGAAAGTACCCCAAATATTTTTGTTTGAGTACATACATAAATGGCCGTATCTTTTGATTTCGTTGAATTTTTTACAACTCCATGGGAACATAGATCTCAGTGTTTGATGCAAATTCCAACTTGATACCTAAATCCATTCTTATTAAATATCAAAGGTCCGATTAAAGGATTGACTGGTCGGCCATACGGATATACGGATGTACCACGAAATGATCCTTTCAGGATTACGTTTTTTCTTTTGAACTACTGAACCCTAAAGAGTATAAATATCTAATAAAAATAAATGCTTTATTAAAACGTTACACGTTAATAACATACATACGTTAATATTTACAAACTTAAAACTACACATTATCTTATTTAATAGACTTCCTCAACGTTGCCGCTTAGAAAGCTGTCATTGCTTAAGGTGCCCAGCAGACTGGCATTTACTGGTGATTAATTTTTTTACTTAATAAAAAGGAAGTAAAAAAATAAATCACCTAAAATAATGTACTTCACCACCATTAGCCCATATTTCACCACCATTCTTCACCTACAGCTATCGCAGCTATGTATATTTTACCACAGATTTTGATTTCGTTCACGTAAAAAGTCTTTACGTGACTTTCCTGGGTTAGAGTTAGTGTTTTGAAAGCTTACGTCTGTCTCCGGGGACATACTATATTTGTACCTTATTAGAATCACTTCAGCTATTTAGCATCACCCATATAAAGTTTCATCCCCTTTTCACCTTTTATGGAATAAATTCTTGATTACAAAAAAGTAATGATAAAAAAGTCTATCTCTGCACCAAATATCATCATAATCGTTTCAGCAGTTTGGCATTTCCCGTACAAAGTTTCATCCTCCTTTTCACCACTTAGGATTAAATTTTTGATAAACAAAGGTAGCCTAGTTCGTCCCCTGGTGTCATAGTATCTCCGTGCCAAATTTCATCAAAATCGGTCCGGTGGTTTAGCCGTGATAACGTAACAGATAGACAGGCTTTGGCATTTGTAATATTAGCATAGATACTGCAACATAACGTGCAGTAATGGTGGACTATTATCGGAAATTTACTCAGACTGAGTTTCACAGTTCTACTTAGCACAGGTTTCTTTCCAAATTTGTAATATACATACATACATATCTTCACGGTGAATCACCAACGGGGTAGTCAAAGAAGAAGGAACACCAAGCGTCGCGATCCTTACATACTTCTTTCACTTCCTCAAATCTCATCATTCTCCTCACACATTTACGTCTAGGTATCCGAGTACTTTTGACATTTCCGTCGGCTAACACTCTGGCTATTTGATCTACATAAGTCAGCCTTGGTCTTCCCTGGCCTCTTTTGCTCACTCGCTTTCGCTCTGTAGATTTTCTTCGTGTCTTTCATCACTCATTCTTTCCATGTACCCGAACCATCTAAGTATTCCTTTCTTCATTTTGACAATAACACTGTCGTGCAATCCTGTCAAACTGCGTATCTCTTCATTGCTTATTTTGTCTGCAAGGGTGACACCACACATATTTCTAAGAGATCGCATTTCTACTGCATTTATCTTACTTTAACTCGATTTATATTTCGATGAATATTTCTATTTCGATAAATTTGTAATATAATAGATAATTGATATTTGGATGGCCAAGAAAACTTTGTAATGAAATTTATTTTCATAGAACATTTCGAATTAGTATGAATGATGCTAGAGTCCATATGTATTGTGTACCTAATCTGCATTTTAATTATTGGAGCTACCCTACACATACAACAACTAACGGTTAACTCTCAAAGTTGGTAGCACAATGAGTTTAATAGTTACAAAAATGGCATAATGGCGGAAACTAGACAATAAATAACGCCTGAATTATGTAGTCCGCCCACGTGATACAACGGTGCCCTCATATTTTGCAAGTTTTTTGTTATTTAATGAAGTTGCAACGACATAATTTACTGCAATATTTCTACGTGGTTTTCCTTTATTTTGTATTTTTTATTAACCATTACATTAAACCTAGATAGAAAATTATTTCATTTATATTAAATTTATATTATTTACATATACTTATGAAATTTCACATATACACAAGTGCACATATAAAATGATAGTCGAGTTTCTTACCGGTTCTTTTCAGTACAAGTTTTTCATTCAACATCATCTCGTAGTCGACTTGAATATTTTTTTAATTTACCTAAATCTGAACAGTTATTCTGAATTTGATGTATGTCGCGGTACTATCTACATTTTAGATAAATTCAAAACGTTTTTAATTCAAGTAAATACTAAAACGAGTTCAAAGTCGAAGTCAGATCAATTTATTCAAATAAACCCAATTACAAGGTGTTTTTGAACGTCACAATAATCCACTTTAGTTCAGTTCGAAAAGAAAATCTGGACATTGAGAAGAACCGAATGATTTTCAGATTTGTAGGAAATTTTACTTTAAAGAATAACTTCCGTCCAGAAAACTTAGACACTGAGAAAAACCGACAAGAAAATCAGTCAGGCATCATTTTCTCAACATAATTTTACAATAGGATTATGATGATGAAAAAATGATACCTGATTGAATTTCTTGTCGGTTCTTTTCAATGTCCAAGTTTGCCGGACGGAAGTTATTTTTTAAAGTAAAATTTACTACCAATATGAAATATACATATAATACACTTAAAACAGTAAATTAAAATTACCGAAAGACCAGTGAATGTATATACTGAGAATATCCTCCTTGACTACCACCCTGTTACTAATAAACATTACAACGAAGTTAAGCTTCGTAACAAATATTTGTCCCTTTTCGTCATGTTCTTTAGTCCATAAGCTCGAGCATGACAGAAGGCTGTCATAATTCTTCCATGTTTACGCCTCGTTTATTAGTATGGCCCAAAGACTATACATATTTCTATTTTATAATTATGATAAATCTAAATCGCAAAAAATCAGAACAGTCTACGTCCAGACTGTTCTGATTTTTTGCGATGATTACTATAGTATACACATAATATAAACAGGATATAAACACTTGTGAAGTGTGAATCTCTCAGATGTCGCTGACCTCACAATGTCCCATCATCTGGGTCAGTTTTTGCGATCATCTATAGATGGTGACACACTAAGCTCGTATATTCTATTCATTTAATTGAAAATTTTTAATACCGGTGTAATGAAAAATATTTTCATATTATAACTTTGAGTTTCCACTTACAAGGTGAATGTACTGTTACACTGTAAGTAATACTTGTTGAAAATTAAAATGGCACCAATCCCTAACAAAGAATTTTATTCGCAAAATATAAGTGGCTATTTAAAAGCAGACATTTCTCTCAATCCTTTTTCCTATACATTTTGTTTGTTCCACTATCGCCACTGCAAGTCGCTTGAAAGTTTTTTGGAATTGTTAAGGTGTATTGATCGTAATGCTATTACTGGCTTCCATATAATCGAAATTTTAATCAAATATCAAGATTGAAATTTTATTAGCCACCTTGACCATTCTAGATGTTTAAACCAATGCTCGGTTGACAAAATTTGTGATTCGTGAAATTAAATCCAATGATGAGAACCTGCTTCAAGTTAATGTTTAATGGCAACGAAACATCAGGTCTCCAAAACTGTTATCGCGGTTAAATAAAAAAATACACTTATATGTACACTCTGTTTGTTGAATTTGTTAAATCGCGCTCAGTGTGCCTCCGTCCTGTCGCATTTAGACTGGACACGCAAACGCATTAGTTACTGTAACGAGTATGCCGAGAGATACGTATGGCTCGTTTGGCTTAACAAATTGTATCATAACCTAATTCGTTCTTTTTTGCTTAATTTTGGCAACGAAATTGCAACATGTGTTAGGCAAATTGACGGCAAGTGCGAAAACATTAATGTTCCTACATTGTTTGTTTTGTAGAAATGACTAGTGACGAAATATTTTCCTGCATGTTATCTTAGTAATAATTGTTAATATACTGAAGTAAATTGTGTAAGATAGAAATCTAAATTACAACCATTTTGCTTGAAGTCACACTAACTTTTAACCGTGATTTCGTCGATGTGGAATTTTAAAAAGTAGCCTACAACCTTCCCCAGACTTCAAGCTATCCCGATACCCGATTTCATCAAAATCGGTGTAGTGGTTTAGTTTCGAAAACAAGACAACAGACAGAGAGACTATCATTCTCATTATTTAGTAAAAAGTATGGAAACGTATCGTTATGTATATAATGGTTCCGTACGTGTGATTGTCACTGAATTCCTCCTAAACGGCTGGACCGATCTTGATGAAATTTTTTGTGTGTGTTTAAGTGAGTCCCTGGATGGTTTAGATTTACAAATGCACCCATTAGGTGGCACTGCAATCGAGTTCTAGGAAATTTTATTTTTATTTCGGGGAGGACAACGTCTGTCGGATCCGCTAGTAGAATGTAAAATTGTATACAACATAGATTACATATTTATAGATTGACTGTTCCATTGGCGTTGTCATTAGTGCATATATAAGTTGTTAGGACTGTGTATCTGTATGTGTATCTTCATTCCAAGCCGAGTCTTGGTGTTGATTCCCGGCCAGATCAATTTTGGAAACGAATGTAAAGTGTCTTGTAGAGTAGCTATTACTGGGTGTCCCCAAATTCTATGATCAGAATAATATTCAGAATTTTCTAATGTATTCAGGCTGTATCCCTAACGGGATAGTCAGACAGCACGAAGCGCCAACCATCGCGGTTCTTACATACTTAATTCGCCTCCTCAAATCACATAATTCTTTTCAGACACTTTCGCCTAGGTATGCGAATGCTTTTGACATTTCTATCAGCATGCTACGTTATATTTTGATCTAATGTCTGGACGCAATGCTCAATATAATCTGTAGCGTGTATCGCAGTTTTGGATAGTCTATTATGTCATCCAATTGTGTTCATATTAGTTTAAATTAAACAAAGTGTAATTTGGATATCCAATTGACGCATAATTGAAACTTAGTTTGTGGTTGCGAAAGTCTGTAAATGTAATCCGGTTGAATTTTCTGGGAACTAGAAGTAAAGGCACAACATCTCAAACCCCAGGTTTGTCATTTGACGACGCATTTACAATTTGAAGGAACACGCGCTTAGGCAACTTGCCACCAGATGCTTTATTTAATCGTTTGTCTGCTCCTTAATATTAAAACATTATTTGAAATTTACAGGAAAAATATAACCGAAGCCTAGGCCTTATAGATTTTCAGAACTATCTAATATCTGTAATCCACATATGAAAAAAAAAACATGAAATCTATTACGAGTCCGTTCAGCCGTTCTATCCAATCGATTTGCTAATTTTTTTTTAATTGAAAGGTATTGATGCACAGAGCTGTCATCGACCATTGGAAATCACCTAACTTTTTATAACCTTTTCAAGTTAACGTGATTTACTCCTGCACATTTCTTATGTTTTCATAGCTTCATCTTCGGTTTTAATTGAGGTACGCGGTTCGTTTTGGTCTAAGAACACTCGCTGGAACGAGCTCTTTCATTTGAGCCTTTGCCCACTTAAATTGGTTTAGTTGGGGGGAAGCTATGTGTGAACATTCAACTTGACTTTCAATTTTTGTATTCAACTTAGGTTAGGTTACAATTACTCATCATATAAGAGCGTTATTTTTGTATTATATTATCAACATAATGCTACGGAGCAGTACGGGTCCTCTCTTTTATATTATATACATATTTTGTTTAATCGTGGCGCAACGGTTTAGCGCGTCGGAAAGTAAAACGGAGGTTGCGGGTTCGATTCCCGTCCCGAGTCTGGGTGTTTATGTATAATATGTATATATTTACAAAAGAAAAGTATATAAGTAGTATATCAGTTGTCTAGTACCCATAACACAAGCACTATGCAGCATACTTTGGGACTAGATGGCGCTGTGTGAAATGTCTAAAAAAAAAATTAGTTAAGCAGCATGTTGTGTTTACACTAAGAGCAGTGAAATCTAATTGTATGGCTTCTTTACACTCATGTATCAGTAGGACTTATGTTGATTTGCACTCTATTGTGTAGACTAATAAAAAAAAACTAAAGTTTAGAATATTATCATTTACAAGCATCGCAAGGAACCCTCTATGAGCGAGTCGAAATGGCAATTTATCGGTTTTTACGGATCCGTAAAAAAACAAGGACCTCTTATATTTTCTCCAAGTCCGTCTGTCCGTCTGTCCGTCCGTCTGTTTGCATTTTAACTCGATGACTCTGGATAATCAAAAGCTGTAATGTGACAAGGTTTATACATATTAATCGCGCTGACAAAGTCGTAAAACAAAATCTTGAAAAGAATGCTTTTTGAAAAAAAAATAGTCGATCAACTTATAAAATGTACTTCTATAAGTAAAAATTTTGGAAAAATTCTATAAAAAATGACTACATGGCGTTTACTCATTATGTTAAAAATAGGTGCATTATAACCTAATCAAAGGAACTGGTTCCGAAATAGCGGCTAAAATGGTTCTTTAACCGGTTATAATTCCGTTAATTGATTAACCGGTTAATGAATGGAACGGTTTCGAATAAAGCGAAATAATTTTGGTTATCGGTTAGCAAAAAAAACGGACTAAGAAAAAAACTACTAAAACCTAAATTAACCTGTTTTACTCAGACGCACGTTACATGCCTATATCGATCAAAGCCAACGCACGCACTTCACGTACCGACGCGCCACGGCCATATCATGCGACGCGTTCTTTTTTTTTCTGTACCCGCTGGCTATGGTTCATTGTTTCATTTTCACGCATTTACTTGTATTTGACGTAAATCACTACCACGTGGACGAAGTTATGCGAAAAAGTTAGTAAGTATTCTAGTATTCACGAGACAGCTCAAAAACCGGTTAATTTCGCTTAACAGAACCGGAATATGTAAAAAATCGGTTTCTCGAATAACCGGTTAAAATACCGGTAACCGAGAACCCAAACCGCAATCGATTCTGGTTTGGGGTCAATGATCTAAACCGGTTTGAAAATTAACCGGTTTCCGAGCCCTGCTTCTAATATTATTGGCCATTACAAACTGCAGTTGGAGAGTATGGAAAAATGTGTCTTCCATAGATTCCAAAAATGCATAGTTTAGTTTGTTTTTAGATCCGACTTATATTTTGTTTGTAAATACATAATATAAATACATTGTATGGTAGTACGGAACCTTCAGTGCGCAAATACGATTCGCACTTGGCCGGTTTTTTAAATGCCCCTTGATGTCAAAACAAAGTATTAAACGTAAAATTATTCTCTTACGTTGATTGCGAAAGTTCTATCTACTAATAATCAATGGTGAGCGCGTCCGGTTGTTGGAAATTATCCAATTGTTATATCTGAGGGACGAATCAGCCATGTCACATAAATCTTAATGGAAACTACGCCCTAATAGAACGCCCTTTATCATGAACTCAATAAGAACTGGAAAAATACAAGTATTATAGTATTGTATCAGTCTTTCGCAGATCATAGTGCATTTCTTAGAAACGTTTCTACGTAAAAAACCTTTGCATAGTAATATGTTATGTCACCCTATGATTAAGAACACTAAGTTTATACTCTATCTCGCGAGATTGTAAAACTGTCGATAAATTTTGAACTGTATCATAATGCTTACAATATAACATAATAATTTTTGACAGTTTATAATCTATCCATCAAATTGTGAACGTACCTGCACTTACCGACAGAATTCACAATCTGTCCGATTTTATCACCTGTAAAATTGTGAACCGTCTCTGTTTGGTCGATCTTGGCGGTTGCTTGTTATACTTAGGTTATGTTCAGCGACTAACAGTTATTTATCATTGAAACTTCACTTGTTTGGTTAATTGTAGACTTAACTTTTCTTTCTTTCTTCAGGGCATGGCGCACAGATTAGCGCATTTGCCAATGTCACGTATTAATAAGTGGAATCGCTCACTTCTCCCGTTCCTGCCAAAAATGTCTAACTTTACTATTAAATGTAACTCTACTATAACTTTTAGCTATTTTCAACACGAAAATTATTAAAAATCACAAAAACATTTGTTTGTTTATGTTCGAATGACGGCCACAGATGGAGCCGCGGGGCACATAACGTTCGACCAATCAGCGCGTTCAAAAGGTGCGTTCCGTCGCATGCGAGTAAGATGCCAGAACTATCGAAAGTTATTACGTTATATTGTAAGCAGTATGGTACAGTTCACAATTTATCGAAACTTTATAATCTCGCCAGATAGATTACAAACTAACGGTGTTTACAATCAAATGGTGACATGTACATCTTATGAACTGGCATATTAATCACTAGTACTTTAAAACTAATAAAATATGCTGTTTATTTATTCAAACTATTTAATACATTATGAAATAGCGACGCTACAGGGCCACGTTAGCACCAAATTCAATGAATTAAGTGATAGAAGTGCGGTTGCTTTAATTAAATCGATATCGGCTCAGTTCTTATCGCAACATTATTTTAGCTGGCACTCGGACTACATGTCACAATAGACAGAGCATTTGCTCTAAGAGCGTGTCCTTACGATGTCCTTTCTTTGTTAACCGAATTTCCAGATTTTTACAAATGTGCGTGACTAGAGAAGGTCACAATACAACGATACACGGCTGCACATGACATATTTTTATTTTTGTTAATACTAGAGCCAAAGCGCTTAGATTTATGAGTATTTTGCAAATAATTATTCCACGTCCGACTCATAAGCTTGACGAATTACACTGACAGTGCGAGGTTGCCATACTTACTATAGCTAACTGTTTTACTCGTTGTTACGATCAATCAGATAGAAAGAGACACGAACATTCGTTTGACATACGGTGATAAGAGCGGCAGCTTATTATGACTCCATCCATTGTTTCTTGGTCCGAGAGCTGACCACATTATTTAGAACTTTGACATATCGAAATGTCAAATCACTCTACCAAATTAAAAGTTATACTCTGTAGCTGAAATTGCCAACTGCCTTTTAAGAGAGAAAAAAACATTTCATTAATTTAACGATTATCAACGGTTGGTTTCATTCTCTCCTCGTATCACAACTTACCTCTACTCTCACCTCTGATGACCTTGAACAGGAAATGGTGCAAAGATTTCTGATTTGTCAATGGGAAAATTCCCGAAGTGAAAAAAACAAAAGTTCCTAACATTTATTAATATTTCTGAAAATTTATTTACTAGTAATCTCATTTTTAGAAATTTCTCGGGAATGATACATGTCTGGCAAATACATGTATTATTTAAAAAAATTAAATAAAAGCTATAATTAATCACAATTAAGTACTCTTAAATCTCCTGCTTCGAATACCATTGCTAAAATACACCCTTATTAAAATACTTTGTTAAAATCTACAACATTAACTATATAGCTTTCAAACTTGCTATCACCAGAAACATATAACAAAATCAACCAATAAGAACACTGTATTCTTTGGTTCTTAATTATCACGACAAATGTCACTGTGGAAACGTTGACCAACTTTTATAAGTTATCTGACAATTTTAATGTATTTTAAAATCAAAAATGGGTACAGTTCATTAATGAAATAGGTTTCACATTTCAAGTGAAGATAAAATTGCAAGCAATAGTATTTTAACGAACATTGTTCGAATACTGTACTTAATGATGTATTATTATCATTATCACCGCACGCTTGACAGGTGCGTACGCGCACAAAAACGTCGGCACGCGCGCCGGCGCCGCGCTCACGACGGCATCCAACTATTTCCGAAGTTTGTCTTTTTTTCGACGACAAATTTAACACCGCCGGCCCGAACGAACGTGACACTTGCACCTAAGCTGCGCTTTTTTTGTCAGTATGTTTTTACAAATTACGATGAAGCAGTCATTTGATATGATTGAAAGCATTTCAAATATGCTACTTCTTAATAGAACTACAGATTTTTCTTCCCATATTTTTAAACCTGTGGACTGAGGTTTAGATTAACTACGTTTCTTGTTTTGACAGCTGATCATGGATATTTTCTAAAGAAGAAAACATTGAGAGACAGAACAATGTCCATATAAATAATGTTTTCAGTATTATTCACATTTCAAACGCACTTTTGAAGTTTCAGTTATCGCTTTACTAAATCATTTTTACCTAAACGCATCGATCACCTTAGGACTTAGACTTTGGTGTTAGGTTATAACCATTCGAAAGTTGTCTATCTAAAAACAAATTCTGTCATAACATCTAAGTAAGTCTCACTCGAAACACATAAACTGTAGTTATCACTTAGGGTGACTTGCACCAACTAGATGTTAAAGCCATCAAAGGTAGTAGAGCCATGCTGCATTGCAGCACGAACAGGGCCAGGTTCGCCCGGTGAAATACCACCCTCTCACAGAATATCGCCGTGAAATAACAGCATCTATTGCTGTTGTGTATCGTTCGGTGAGTGAGAGTGTCGGTGGCCCATGGCCACCTACCCTTCCTTTCCCTCCTTTCCCTATTTCCCTAAAGGCCGGCAACGCGTCCGTGATTCCCCGGATGTTGCGGGTGTCCATGGGCAGCTTGCTCGTTTACAATTTCCTAAAAAAAACTATTTAAGCTCGAATTAAGGATTTGACTTTTCGCTGCACTAACTATTAATAGTTGGTGCAAGCGAGATGGCAAATCCTTAAATCGAGTTTAAATAGTAGGTGCAAGCCACCCTTACAATCCAAGCTTGTACCGAATTGACAGAAAGAAATACAGAATATTCAAGTTGAATACAGATGAAAAATGCAGATCGTAAGTCAACCAAACGACCGGAATTCTGTAAGGAACATATCTAGACCATAATAGGCTATCAGCCTGATACTATGTGGTGTAATTACACCATTGAACAAAGAACACGCAAAGCAAAAAATATCTATAAACCAGAGAACGGAAATACCGCCCGACTTGAAGTTTTGAACAATGCAAAGCGAACGCTCGCGACACGTGTAAATACTAAGGTTGCTACAGTTTTATTTAATAGCTGCTTAATGAATATTCCCGAAAACGGTTGCTTGCAAATAAAAAAACACGCTATACATTGGTTCATCCGCTCAAGAGCTACAATGTAACTGACAATCACACAGACTTTGCTAGAATAATATTCTGAATAACGAAGGCATATCGACAACAAGATGAATCGATAAACTTTTCCGTTAGATACCTATTCTCAGTTTTGTGGACAAATTATAACATTTTTTGTTAAGAATTTGAAACGCTTTATTGTTACAAGACATTTCGATGTGATTCATCAGTACTATACTTCTACAGGTCATATTAAACACGCAAATATTCACATAATTTGTTATGACAAATATGCCGTAAAATGTCAACGACCTTTGGTTTGCAAGATACAATCTTCCCTATCTATTATTTATAAAAATTCACGTCCATCTGTCAGGTATAGTTTTAAATAACCGATTTTGATGCGGATATCTCAATGCATTTATGTACTATAATATACTTTTGGTGTATTAAATAAACCTACATAATATGCATTGGTAAGATACGCAATATGGCAGGGTTAGATGAAACTGTTATTGTAAAAATGCAGAAAAGAATATTTATATGGTTCAGGTATATAGAAATAATGAACGATAAACAACTGACGGAGATATCTACAGAGCGAAAGTAAGTGGTGTTAGAAACCGAAGAAGACCAACTGACTTTTGATGTTCAAAAAGATTTCACGTAGTATAATAGAAATGTGAAACAACACGCGTATACCTCGGAAAAAATGTGCGAGGAGAATCATAAGATGGAGAAGCCCAAAGAACCCTCTAAGGACCTTGATGCTTAACGCTCCCTGCTTATTTATATTGAAGTTATGGAACAGTACTTATATTTGTATGAAGGCATACAGTTAAGTAAAATTAATGTTATAATTTCGAAATGGGATCGCAGGCAACGACTAGAAGAGAACGCGTAACACAAATATTTTGTTAGATACCTGTTTGAATATTACAATTTTTTTTTCAGTTATTCCTTATGCACAACTAAAGGTAATGTACAGTTTACACAGAATTCATAGTTTACAGTGTTGATTATAAAAAAAGAGTCAACCAGCTTCGTGTCAACGAAAGACATGAATATGAGGAAAGATTCCCCTTTTTGGTGGTTGAGCCATGCTGCCTTGCAGCACGAATAGGGTCGGCACGTCCGGTGAAATACCACCCTCTCACAGAATATTGGCGTGAAATAACAGCATCTATTGCTGTTGTGTTTCGTTCGGTGAGTGAGTGTGCCGGTGGCCCATTACCCCTCCCCCTCCTTTCCCACCTTTCCCTATTTCCATAAAGGCCGGCAACGCCCCCGTGATTCACCGGATGTTGCGGGTGATGTCCATGGGCGGCGGTTGGTTACTCTTCATCAGGTGAGCGGGTCACGCTCGTTTTCCCCGTCTTTTATAAAAAAAAAGTCTAGTTTTCCTTTGAAAAAATTGAAACGATGGAGAGCGTTTAATAAATAGATAAATTAATCACAACGTGGTTAAAATAAGTCATGTTTGAAACAAACATGTAATTCAATTACGAGAGATCAGAGGTGAAGGCAAAGTCTACAGTTTAGATACATCAAGTCGTCGTGGCACGTATCGCCATAAACAATGGATTGTCACAAAATACATGGCTTGTTATGTAATAATAATATCTACATATGGACTTATCAGTTGATATATAGCCAGATTAACAACCAGACTTCAAATCAATTCAGATACTTTGTTTTCTTTTGGATCTGACTAAAGATCAAAGTCGGCACTCTTGCATATATTTAGTAAGGAAATGTATGCGCAAAATAATTAGTACTTCAAACTACAAGTTGTTATAATATAAATAAAATTTATTGTTTTGTCTATAAAGTTACTATGGATGACTTCATCGTATACAATTTATAATTAATAGTATCTCCAATTCAATCATTTTAACCATTGACTATTTTGCACTTTATAATGAAAAGTTTAAAAAATATGTTTTTAACTTAAATTGTATAAACCACAGACAAATGTCATTGTTAGGACGACAGCAGAAATTATTTGTATTGTATAATGGAATAAATTGTACCTGTACAGAGTCGAATTTTAATATTACAAGTTGTTATTTAAATTTTTTTATACCTTACAATTATTGTACAGCATTATGATATTATTCAATTTTTAATGAAATGGTAACATTTGATTGTGGATTATATTTTGTATAATATTAATTAGCATTTTTATTCTTATTTTTACCAATTATAAAAGTACTCTTATATCACATACTATATACATCCCATTTATAAGGTAGATGTACAAACGGTCACACTTGACAAACAGTTTAACCTAAATATACCAAATATACGCATAATATTTTTTAAATCCTTGACTTCGTGTCATGTCATAGACGCCATATTGATTTTTTTCATAAAATCTACTGCCTCGTTAGTTAATATACAGATATGATGCTAAAATCATAACTTATCTTTTTGATTCGACATTGTCTAGTAATAAATGGCATAGCAGAACTTGATAATGACAGATTCCTCGCTATACCAGGGATCTTCAAGTTTTCCCCAAGAAACAAAAATCAGTGTATTTAAAGAAGTAGTAAACAGACTAAGGATTAACTCATTTATATTCAAGCGAACATAAATTCCTAGTTGTTCTAATAACGCATTCTATTTATTGTGAGTGATATAAATGATTAGGTTGATTGCGACGTGCTTGTCATATGTTTAAGTGATGTATTGTTTCTCTGAAATGTCTCGTTGCTGTCAGCTCATTCGATACACAAACAATATTATCATATCCAACCAACACACCTAAGTAAATAAATAGAGTCAACGTAAGTGCAAAATTTCCATTGACGTACGAAGTAATTAATATGTATGTATATCTATCCAATCTTCACAATTTTTTAAATATTGTTTTGTTCAAAAAAACTGATTTTTCACTGTACGTATTTAAATATAACGGTTACAAACGTAATATTCTAATTAGAAAAAATAGTAATACGTTTCCACTACACATGCAAACAAAATATTTTGTTGTTATTATTTTATGTTAGGGTCATTATTTTAACGATTTTAATCCTTAGTTTCAAAAGTAAGTTTTGTCGTCTTTGATATTATTATTTTTTCTTTTTTAATACGTGCAACTTTATTTAAATTACTTACTAAATGGGATAGTTGACAAACAACCAAACGACGTATTACTTTTTCCCACCAGAAGAAAAGATATACAATGTGTGAGTTATAGAAGTGTAGTAAGTTGAAAACCTCGAAAATATTGTTAATTATGTAAAAAGAGTTCATTCGACGGACTGCCTACATATGCTGTTATATTTATATACATATATATATGTATATATTATTTGTTATTTAAAACTCGGCTACTCACCTGCACCTGCTTCGGTATTTGGTAGCAGAGCATAGCATTAGAACGAAAGAAAATTACGTGTCGATAAATAATCTTAAAATGTAGATCTAAAGGTAGCTAATAAAATATAGATATATAAATTAATCTAATCACTAAAATGGATTTCTGAAAAGTACCACCTGAATCTGTACAATATATATTTTTCAAAAATCATAATCTAGGATCGATTATATAAAATTTCTACTGAGAAAAACCGGCAAGAAACTCAGTGAGTCATGTTAATGTAATTTAATGAAATAATGGAAATAAGATGCAAATGTATTTACTGTAGCGAAAGTAACGTCACGGTTATTTCGGTTATTATTGTTTTTACACAATAGATTAAGTACACAAACTAATTGAGCCATGATACCGCTACCTGTGACATTTCAGAAATAGATTGAATAAGAAATACGTAATTTAGCGTCATGTTGAATTGGATAGAAACAACATCATTCAAAATCATGTCGAACACGTGTTAAATGAAGATTCCTTAGCAATTTCGAACAAACTAAAAGTTCAATGAATAAGAACTGGTCCAAAATCTGTTTTTTTATTTTCAATTTCTGGATTCGTGTCATCAGCTTATGTGTCTTTTGATTTTCAGCTTGTTAGGTGAAAAGTTAACGTAATAAATCGACTGTAACATACGAATAAACGACATAGAGTTACAAATGAATTTCGCTTTTGCCATTTTGGCTATAAACAAATATATAATCTATCCAAATAATACTTGATTAGAAATACTTTTGAATAATATTTAAATAATATATAATTGATATTTATTTCAGTACTTTTATTATTTTGTAGTAATAAAATGAAACTACAACAATACCGTATGCGTGAACATTAACGAGATGTATAATACAAAAATAATCGCGTGCGCGCGCGCAGGATGTTTCTGAGAACACGGCGTGTCAAGTGTCGACAACTTCCACATGTTGATTAGGTTAGATCTTGCTGTTAGGTCTATCATCTGACACAGCGTACTGAGTACTGACAATCTCAGTTAATAACACTGCGTATGCGGTTTGTAACTTACTACCTACATTTATTGTTCTGTACTTCAAGAGAAAAAATAATTCCTCGCAAGATAACTCACGAGACCATATTTGTCTATCTGTCACAATCTATTTCCCCAGAAATTATTCGACATGCAAAGAAATGTAAGTATATCAACACTAAAATATTAATATGATACTTAGGAGGAGCGAAATTGAGTAGTCGAGCATGACTTGATCACTCTTCACTATATAGTGAGGAATGGTCAAGTCAGGTCAGAGATAGCTCTGAGACTACTAGACCTACAGTTTTGATGATTACGGAATATTTGATTATTTTATTTTGTTTTATTACTCAAAATTTACAAGAAAAATATATTGAGTCCTAGGTGTTAAAAATCTCGACAAATAAAGTTTACGAAGCTGTCACTTTATGTGTTGTGAAACCCATCAAGGGCGAATCGAAATCAAACTCGACGAAACGATTTTCTAATCAGTGTTCATTTAATAACAATATTTTTTCCGTTAATTAAGTGACTTACTAAGGTATAATTATGATTATTACATAATTATAACGTCTGTCTGTAACAAATCGCTCGAAATATTAAAACTAGTCAAGAGTGTGTCGGATACGGATTAGCTCAGGGGTTTCATTTTTCGCCCATTTCGGACACATTAAAATGAACTAGAGGTGACCCGATGGTCAAAATACGACCTAAAGTGTAAAAAATATAAACTTAATATATTACGAACTCTTTGACGATAATCTCTACTCTGTGCGACTGTTTCATTCAAGGAGGTTACGACTTTTTGGCGGGAACGGGAGAAGTGAGGTTGTCATTTTATTTAGATTTTCTATTTTTTACATTTTTAGGAGTTTTAAAGTACAACAGTGATAGTATATTGTGTTTTAAAGTTCTGTATAAGTGAAAAGAATGGAGGAGATCTAAATAAACATGTGTAGCTCAAGTTTTCGCGCTCTTCGAAGAAGTCCTTTTTAACTTCAGTAAAGCCTACTATCACTTTACTGGAGAAGTGTTAGGGACAGTTAATATTTCTCCAGAAGTTACGTCATTAGGCTGATGGTCTTGTTACCAATGCCTTAAGAAATATAAATAATAATAATAAACAAGAAGGTTACACGTTATATATACGATCCTTACTCAGATTAATAATTAAAGTTCCTTATATAATCACAAACTGTTATGAGTTTGACATTGACAGTCTTTTTGATATTGGCAGTGCGAACGTAAACAATGAGTGCTTTATTTAATTTAATGTATGTGTAACATATGTTACATGTATAGATACGCAGTAGGCAGGGTTGCACGACAGTGTCCTTGTAAAAATGAAAAAAGGAATGCTAAGATGGTTCGAGCACATAGAAAGAATGAGTGATGGAAGACTGACGAAAAAAATCTACAGAGCTAAAGCGAGTGGTAAAAGAAGCTGAGGAAGACCAAGGCTGACATACAAAGATCAAATGGCCAGGTTTAGTTGATGGAAATGTCAAAAGCACTCGCATACCTAGGCGAAAATGTGTGAGGAGAATGATGAGATTTGAGGAAGTGAATGAAGTATGTAAGGACCGCGACGCTTGGCTCTACGTGCCCTCTTACTATCTATGTAAAGTGCGTTACATAAAATTTTAGCTTTCTACGCTTCTTCTTCATATAAACATTAACTATGTCATTGTATATATTTCAATTTTAAAGTGCTTATATACGGACTTTAATGCTTTAAATAATAATAATTAAGTTCAAAGTACCAATTGTAATTAAGTTATTGATTTTAATTTTTTTTGTGTTATTATCTGTCTCTGTAGCGTGTCTCTCAGTAGGTGTAAATAACACTCAATAAATTACAGGCGGCCAGATAGAAATAATGAAACTATGAGAGTCGTCAACCATTTGTTTGAGGACGGAACCCTCAAAAGCGATGTTCTTCTATTACACAGAGTTTAATTAAACAAATTTTTTGTGCCAGTAACGTCTCTAACTTCTTTAAAACCGAAACAATAGCGCATGAGTTGGTATTATGAACCTGTTGCGGCGAGGCGCAAACTGGATGTCCTTGGATTCGATTCTTAGCACCAATTCATTAGTAATTCTGCTAGACATAGGTATTAGTCTACATGCAAGGAACCAAATTTGTTCATTTACTTATGGCAGTGGTTCCCAAGCGGTGGCCCGTAGAGCATCAGAGAGAACTAAACAAAGTTATCCGCAGAACAAAGTTATAATCCACAATAAATTAATATAATATGCTACATGTGGGCGGTGTGCGCGCGCCACAGATTGTAACACCAGGAATCGATGGAAGCAAGTGATGATTTCGAGTATTGGAGTCTTATGTTAGGGTTTTTGGGGTCTTCGCGTAAAGTTAAAAAATATATATTGGTTTAAAAAACCAGTGTCTTTTGTCGCTTTAAATGTTGATTGCAAAATTGACATATTATGACAAGTAGTTGCCATTATTTAAACAAAAACTTGCAAACATTTTAAATTTATTTATAATGACAAACTTTTTTTTCGTTTTGGCTTCGCGGGTTGTATTTAGTCAGTAAGACGCACTTGGAGGGCTTTTTAACATCATCTGAAAATGTAACTTCTATTACAATAACTATTATGCCTTTCGTAAAGCTAGTTAAATTATGGTCCATAAATAGATTTCTAAATGAAAATAATCTACGATACAAGCTATACTTTGTCTATTAAAACATCAACTCTAAACGCGTATCGTAATCCCTTTTATGGATAACAGAAGACAGAAAATTATGTGATAGGTCAGGATTTAAGCAAAAGAAGACATGTATTTAAATATAGCTATAAAAAGAAATAAAAGATCGGCTAACGACGTCTAGCACAATCATCGATTTATGGTTTTGTAAATCCGTAATTCCGTTATTCCGGAATGTAATTATACTTATATATATGTCGGTGGAAATAATAAAAGGCACTCATTTGACTATACTATGGCAAAGCGCGACTTCCGATAACGCGCTAACGGAACGTCGGGGCCGGCGCTGAGAGTCTGTTAGACTACGGCGGCCGGTGCGATAGCATTTCTCCGACGGATCGTTTGCCATTATTAAATTTCCAATTACCTACGTAATAAT
Organism: Zeuzera pyrina; assembly: GCA_907165235.1. Taxonomy (NCBI): domain Eukaryota; kingdom Metazoa; phylum Arthropoda; class Insecta; order Lepidoptera; family Cossidae; genus Zeuzera; species Zeuzera pyrina. The sequence continues at coordinate 18,819,955 of OU015638.1, read as the reverse complement.
TGTTACAAAGAGTTTTCTATCGTTTGCACATTAACTTTGTCTTAACGTTGTATTTTATGGAGTAGTTCGCCTCTTGTAAGATTAGGTACCTATTTCTCATGGCTGAGTTGCAAAAGCACGAATTGCCCCGTGTCTTTTCCGACATATACATATATATATTATACTATAATTAGTTATACTTTTGATAAGTAGAATTTTAATTTAATGAAGTTAGCAATTGAAGTATATATTTAACTATCTTTAAAAAAAAAGGAGTTTTTGGCGGGATTTTATGAGGAGCGGTTTGGTGTTTGTTTTAATTATTCATAAATTGTTTCTAGTGGATATCGTGATATAAAATTGGCGCAGTGTTCTATTCCAAGTATCTACGCTGTTGTGCATTATGTGGAATTGTAGAAATAAGTGCTTGATTAGTAGTGTGATATTTTTTAGTGGCTTAATCCGCCTCAATGGATCCTACTAGAAAGACTGTTTCAATACATTTGTCGCCAGAAACTCCAGAAAACAATAAAATGTATTACGTCGACAACTTAATGGAATGAAATGAAGAATATATAATTTTATTACTAAAAACGTCGGCTGTTATGGGCATAGATCTGTTTGCCTTCCCTCTCAAGGGAGAATTGTACAAAAAAGAACTTCAAACTGATTGATCGACACGCGGTTAGGTGTTTTGTTTTGCAATTGAATTATAGGCCTACACAAATATTTATTTAGGCCAAGGTCACTCAAAAGGGGGAAATAAAAAAATATTTGGCTTGACGTTTCGACCGGATTGCATCGGCCGTAGTCTCAAGCAAACTGTCAAGCGAAGCAAACGTCAAGGCAAAATAAAAGGTAATCGCGTTAATTTCCCGTTATAGATACAATCAGAAAATTTTCAGAATTGCATAATATTATTAGATACATTTTCCATAAAAAAAGTTCCAGAACAAACTTTGTATAGCAATCAATGAATGGTAATAATTAACAGTACGGAACATTATTTAAAATTATGCAAGTACGATTTGCTCTTAGCCGATTCGTTTCATAATAAAGAAGCAAAAGCAACCGCAGGTCATACCCTTATTTTCTAAAAAACGTCACATAGAGACATTATGAGACAGTATGATAGTGTGTTAATAATAATATGCTCAATTCTTCCGCGATATACATTTTTTTTTAATTTTTATAAAAGAGAAAATGAACAAGCGGGTCACCTGATGGAGAGTAGCCAACCGCCACCCATGGACACTCGCAACATCCGGAGAATCACAGGCGCGTTGCCGGCTTTTAGGGAAATAGGAAAAGGAGGGAAAGGGGTGATGGGCCACCAGCACTCTCACTCACCGAACGTAACACAACAGCAATAGATGCTGTTATTTCACGCCGATATTTTGTAAGAGGGTGGTATTTCACCGGGCGAGCCGGCCCTATTCATGCTGCAATGCAGCATGGCTCTACCATCTTTGACCTCTGCAGTATCACAATTTGATGTTCGAAGGTTAAAATATAGCGTACGATACTCTTCATATAAAGACCATTCCAACGATAGCCCGCATCTCCGTTGACACCTATGGACGTATTTAAAAAGAACGAGTAATTGTCGTATGTAAGTATTACGGAGTTAATGACTCTACCTTACGTGGTACAAATAACTTTTCTTTACGTGAGTCATATGCCTTTAATCGAACAAATACGTCTAGTTCTAGTATTTTATGAACATATACGAATACAAGCCGTTAACCGCCCGCTTCGGCGTAAATGAAAATTTTGCACCTACTAGTACATTTTTGTTTTAAAAACGGTGAAGGATCTACGGAATTCAATAAGTAAATAAATAGCCTAAAACCATCTACAAACGATTCCGCGTCGAATGGTAGTCCCATAGCGACATATTCAGCAGTTTTCACATGATTCGTGACAAAGACAATCGTGACAAATCGATAGTCGTGACGAATCGACAATCGTCTTCGTTATAAATACTTAGGTATCTATATAATAAATAAAGTAATAAAAAGAGAATACAACTAAAAATGATAAAGTATGTATGAAATTTAAATACATGTAAACTTAGCGGTCCCCCGACGTGACGACGCTTGGATATATTACTACTACTGTTTATATTGAAACTTATCACAAATTTAAAGGGCTATAAGGTATATAATTTTTTTTTTACTTTTAGGAGGTTTTCTTAGAGTCGGGGTTTTTTTAAATTTTAAATTTAAGTTTTATTTCATGCTTTTTAAACACTCTACGAACTACACTCTTTTCCCACCTTCGCGCAAATACTTTCAAATACACGAAATTGCGACACGAGATCGTGTCTCGCCGAAATCTGAGTATTCTGACAATATTTGTCGGATCCATCATCAGACCCTGATCACCATCTATCCATCTATTTATAACCTATTCATAAAGACCATTTCAATGAGCCTAAACATGATACCTGTACTGTAAGTGGCGAGGAGTTGGATATCCTGCTGACTTCAGATGATCCAGCAGCATCTGGTTACGGTTACTATGTTATTGTGACATTATTGAAGTCACAGTATACTAAATTTCGCATCGTTTAGACTGATAGAAGATGCTCACGTTTCTTTAAAAACTAAAAAAGAGCTGATATTTTTCAAACGGCTGAACTGATTTTGATAAAACATGTCTAAGAACCACCGCTAGAAAACCTGCTTTCAAACAAAAAAAACCGCATCATAATCGGTCCATTCGTTTAGGAGCTACATGCCACAGACAGACACACAGATACACAGACATACAGACACGTCAAACTTATTATAACACCCCTTCTTTTGCGTCGGGGGTTAAAAAAAAAAGCTTCACGATACACTTTGTAGAACAGTTAATGATTGGTAATAATTTTCAGTACGGAACATTTTTTTAAACTATGCAAGTACTACTTAAATATATACAAATATATATACATAATACATATAGATAGATAACTTTTTAGAAAAAATAAACAGTTGCGTTTCACTGCCCGGTATATAAACCGCGGCAGAGAAAAAGGCAAGTAACCCACCATAATGCCGCGTCTCTAAGGAGCAAAGCGCTGGTATTCAGCCACTGCCTGGCTTCAAGATAAATTTAAATAAATGTAAAAAAAGATATAACAAATAAATGAATTGTTATAATATTTAAAAAAAATAAACGATGCATTTAAAATGTTTTAAATATCGAGCTTATTATTTTGTGTCAGGAACGGGTCAGGGAACATGAAACTGAAACTCGACTACGTACTATTTACCGTTATTTCATTTACAAATATTTGTTATGTATATAGTCTGATTTTGTTTTAATAACTTTTATTCCTTTTTAATATGAAAAATGTCTTAGTCGTTGATTTTATTATGTCATGCTATAAGTATAAACTTAGTATATACTGGCGTATAGACGTAAAAAAAGTGCGAGTGAGAATGTAATCTTTTATGATAGTAACACGAGTAGCAAAGGAATAGCAAACGAGACGCTATTGTAACACCTTTTTGAATGACAGGTCGTCACAAGTCGTCACGCTGTGGAGAACGCTGTTGACTTATTTTATTATTTTGTGTTATTTCAAAGAGGTACTGTATTTTTCTATAACGGGTACGTGTTCTGTATGTGATTGTATTACATATCGCAATAATCAAAGGAATCATTCGTTTTATAGGTGACATTGACAATTAAAAATCGTCACGCGTCAACGAGCTCTATGTTCATCTATACCAGTATATACGCCAGTATATACCAAGTTAATGGCTATAAGACTATCTAATATCACGCGCGTAATTGATACCTCATACGTTGAAGCTTTGTACGTAAATAAAATCACAGCCATTCTTATTGTTACGCTATAATCAGGTAAAAATAACACTTTGTAATAAAATTCTCATGAATTAATTAATTATTTGAATTTAAATGACATTATTTAGAAAATAACTTAAAGTCCCAAATGAAACAGAGGTTTCCAAGAATTCCATATTATTTTTAGTGAGTATCACCCGTGTAGGTTCAGTTAGTTCTGAGTCACGACGGTAATGCCGTAGTTGGCGAATGCTTTGACCATAATCACAGTGTACGTTTATCATCATTCCGGTAAGTGGGTGGGCAGAAACTATAGTCTTGTGAAGGAGTGGCGTAGCCTAAGATAGTGGGTTTTTCATGGGAAATACTGTTAAGTTTAGGGCACTGGTAGTTGTAGGGCTGCCAACACTCCAGATTTGATTAAGAACTTATTTTTTTTTTTCATAATTTTTTTTGAATTATTTCCAAATAATTAAATAAATAGTCTAGTAATCGAAATAAATTTCAATGTTCTATTCCAAAATAAAGAAAAAAAACGCTTTCATCTCGGGTTGTCATCACGCGTTTAGGTTAATCTGTCTTTCTATTATAGTTGTTTTTCTAAGAGCACAATTATAATAGCCCGAACGCAAACGCGATATTCAAAGTAGATTTTTGATTAATGGAGGTTGGAGTATTGGGGCTTATTCAGAAAGTCCAATTATTTTATTATATTTTTTATATTAACCTTAAACCACATTATTAAAAATGTATTGCTTTTTTTACTTATTTAAAACTTGTTTAAATAAATAATTAAAAGTGTCTGTTTATCCACTTTATCTCCAAAAGCATCGTTAGAAACAACTTTAAAAGAATTATGAAAATTTGTATAAGATAAGGAATTTTTTTTTTGTTTTTGTTTTATGAAAGTTGCCAGCCCTATTTATACGTCATATTGTTTTTAAAATTTTCAAATTAGTGTTTACAGTTCTGTTATAATTTATTAACTAAATGGTTTTTGTCCTTTTAAACTATAGACAGATTTAAATAAACCGCTCATTTTACACACAAAAAAAATTATGGCATCAAACTAAGCACTGCTAATTATACTATATTCCACAATTATAACTGAAATACACTCAAACACACCCAATGACACAATTTAGAACACACTTTTGGTGGAAATCGGTCTGAATTATTTTTGTGGGCTCATTTCAATTTTTATTCAATTTACGCAGGACATACGAGTATACATACATAAGATACGTGTTCTCATGCTGTATTCCTAAACGGGTTAGTGACAAAGACTAGAGTTCTAGTCATAGCCGAATTATATACGCTTTCTCCTACTCAAATCTCATCATTCTTACACACTTTGTCCGATATAAGTGAGTACTATGGAAAATGCATAATAATAAAACTATTTTTAAAAAATAAAAATAATGAAAATGTTGAAGTTGTTAAAAATGTTATAAATAAATTAAACGTTTTTCCTTAAACAGTAACTGCGGTCCACGCCCGCAACATAACCGTCATTCATTCCACGCAATTATTCATCGACCGTTTAGGTCAAGGTCGACGGTATTACTTAAGTTTATTTTTTTACCAGCTTTTGCTCGCAAGTGTCTGACACGCATTTAACTTATATCCCGGAGCCCCTCGACAATGTGCCAAGGACAAGTTTTAGTGGGCAAAGGCTCCAGACAACGCAACGCTACCTCCAGGTGTCTGGATATTTTATTTCTTTCTTCATAACATGGCGCATTAGCGCATTCGTCAATGTCACGTATTGTATTAATAAGTAAAATCGTTATCGTAAAACTTATCCAGTAAAGTGATAGTCGACTGTACTGAAGTTTTATCGCACTTTTTGCAAGAGCGCGAGAACTTCAGCTACACATGTTTATTTAGAGCTACTCCATTCTTTTCACTCACACAGAACTTTAAAATACAATATACTATCACTTTTGTACTTTAAATCTCCCAAAAATGTAAAAAACGGAAAATCTGAATAAAATGACGACCTCACTTCTTCCGTTCCCGCCAAAAAGTCCAGACTGGATATTTGTGTGTAAATTTCTCCTGCGTAAGTAAAAAAAGATCGATAAAAAAAAATAACTACGCACAAGTAAAAATTCAAACAAAAAAAAAAGCGCGCGTGTACATATATTAGACGCACGTAAGAAGTTATACATTTTTAGCATAATTAGAAATTTAAAACTGTACGCTTGCAATGAGTGAAATAAAAATTAACATTGGTCACATATAAACTAGGAGCAAAACATATAAACAAAATTAAAACAGCTGTTTGAAATGAGTGAAACAAAAATTAAAACTGGTCACATATAAACTAGGACTAAGAAATATAAGCATTAACACTGGCCGCTTGAAAAAAAAAAAATAAGAATTAAAACTGGTCACAAATTTTGTAAGAAGGACTACATATAAAGAAAATAAACTCTCTTCATGCTAACTTCATGTGGTTAAATCGACATGCGATTTTCGATACCAACTTCATGGTGTTAACATCGATTTCATCATGAGTTTCATTACCGGCTGAAAGACCATTATCACCTAACGCGCCAAAAAAGTACAACTTAAAAAATGATACAAAATACCGATTTTATACACATACACACAACGTTATTGTTCTTCAATTTTAATGTTGGATTAATAATTTCCTTTTTTTTACCAAATTTAAGTTCAGTAGGTGCAAAGACGACCCACAGACCAACAGACAGAAATAACGATTAAGGTTTCGTTTTTGTGATTTTGTCTACAAAATCCTAAAATTCGTATATTGAAGACCTAGAGCTCTTTTTTCTAATTTAACTGTATCGTGTGCCGAAACTGTTGGATCGAGACATGCCAATCGAAATCTTATTGTATTAATTTTACAAAAAACAAACAACAAACGAGGAAACATTGCACCTAATAGTAAATGAACTGAGAACCGTGGAATACAGCAAGGCAGAAATCACTTCAGATTACAAAGGCATCCTGTGCCAGAATATTCACCGGCGCTCTTACCCTTCACACCGGAACACGACCCATTACCATTAGGTGCAATGTTTTCTCGTTTGTCTCTCAACTAATATAAAAAAATTATATTCTTGAAGTTTTTACATAGATTTGGAAAATTTTAATATTTTTATGTTCCTGAACGGGAGATATTCCAGAAATAAAGTCTCGGGACTCGGGGATGAGACTCTTTAAAATAAAACGAGTGTAGACTTATAGAGTATGTTTCTATTGAGATGTCAATAAAACCGCTATTTTAATAAAAATCAACATTTATTTAACGTATTATTTGTTGAGTTGTTCGGACAAATCAAATTGTAGTATTTAGTTCTTAATCATAATAATTGTTATCGTAGTCACAGCTTCATTTTTTCGATTAGCATGTCTCATGTCTCGACCTATATAACTGTGCCCGCGGCTCCGCTCGCGCGGACACAAAATTTTTGTTTAAGTTTTTTTTATAAATAAAGTAGAAATTTACTTAGGTATGGTAAAATGATATAAATAAGAGTCGCCCGCCAGTTAGTTTAAAGATAAAAATACAATCTTGAGAAGATAGACAAATTCAGACTTTTTTGTAAGGCTTTTTAATATAGTCTACAATTACTTAGTACATTAATTTGATGTATCTGTTATGGTTTACTCAGCGTAAGCCATATAAGCGCTCCAAAAACGTCTTTTTAATATCTACAATTACTTAGTACATTACTTTGATGTGTCTGTTATGGTTTACTCAGCGTAAGCGATATAAGCGCTCCAAAAACGTCTTTTAATATGTACGATTACTTAGTACATTAATTTGATGTATCTGTTATGGTTTATTACTCAGCGTAAGGCATATAAGCGCTCCAAAAACGTCTTTTTTCCGACTTGATTCACCATTACTGTCACTGTTCATTACGTACTCTACTTTACGTAACGAAATACATATATCCTGTAACCTGGCCAGTTAATATAAATCATAGCCGTTCTCGCCTGAAAAGAACATGAAAGGACAGACAGACAGAAAGGAGTCGAATTTTGTATTATAATAGATTATAGTAGAATAATTTCCCAACTTTTCACATTTAACTGTATAAAGTATAATATCTCAGAAATCTACACGTAAGAACGGCATGCGCGCGCGCAACATATGCGCTTAAGGTCGAGATCGTATGGCACTGACCCGTTTCGCCATATACAGCTGCGTTGCGAAAAGCTACCTTAGCGCTCCCGTGAACAAATGTTCTTAGGCTGAAGGCTGTGTAGACTCCAACACAAAACATACGTAACATCACACCATTTGCCATTTGGGGTGGGTAGAATTCTACGTCACAATAAAATAACACCAAATCATTATCAGCGATATTTCGCCTTACAGACGAAAATACGTAATATAGTCACAGATTGCAAACCTAAAAACTTCACGTCGGTAATTAGTAGTTACACACATACATACATATCTTAACGCTGTATCCCTAACGGGGTAGTCAGTGAGGACGGAGCGCCAAGCGTCGCGGTCCTTACAAATCTTTTTCACTTCCTCAAATCTCAAAAATTTCTGGAAAATGGTATTTATAAGTTCGCAGCTTTTCAAACTCCGAAACGTTGACAACCTATTTCTAATGAGCTTTACCTCGCTTCTATCAATAATTATGTAATTAATTTTTATATATTTATTGAATATCTTCTGCCCGAAGCTTCAAACAAGGCATCCTCAAGAAACTCCAGATATCAGACTCGATCAGCCGACCAGAACCGAAATCTCATTTTATTTTAGACCTGTGTCAATCATTCATTTTCAAAGATTCGATCGTTCGAGTATTGATAAGAAAAAAGATTCGGTCAAATAAACCGAGCAATCGTTCATTGTAAATAAATACAATTATGTATTTTTGATTGAAGTGAAAGATCAAAAGATTGTATGAACAATACGATCTTTAACGATGTCGATATTTTTCAAAGTTTTTACTGTAACTCTGTAGCATTTGTAATTAGATTATGTTTTAAAAAAATCCGTACGTATAAGTTTTTACCAGATTAAACAGCATATATTGATCGTAATCAGTTAAATATCGACTAGTACCAAGATCGAATCTGTCAAATGATTGAATCGATGAACGATACATACGTTCAAAAATGTGATTGCAATCGTCAATACTTTGAAATGATTGCAATCAAAAGACCGAATTAACCACGAACGAAATACATCTACCTCATTCGACGCCATGTGGCTGACTAAGTCAGATCTTCGCTCAAAACTTGAAACTCGTTAATCAACACGTGGTTTGTTTTTAAATGATACCCGACTGAATTTCTCGCCAATTCTTCTCAATGCAGGTTTTTTTACGAACCAATGATAAATTTGACATTGAAAAGTGCCTTGCTGATTTTATTTGAATCAATTGATTTGTTTTGGATTAAGTCCAAAAGTCCAATTTTTCATTCGTTCATTTTTCAATCATTTTTCTTACTCACCCAGAAAAACGTTGCGATCCTCGGTAACTTATGCTATCTCGAAGATTAAATAAACAACTTAAATCTTAAAACGGTTTCTAAAAAGTCAAAAACCCTACAAATATTTCTGCAGAGATAACATTTATAGATAGGCGTAAATAGCAGTTAAAACTCGCTATCGACGAATCTCGAAGCATCCACCAGTGACCTTGACACAAACCATTAAACTGATTGCGTACAAAACCAGCTGAATTCTTAGACTACTAGATTAAGCGTACGGTATATAAAACCAATGGTACCAATGTCACTATCAATCAATAAAATGATACAACTCTTCAAATCAATAATTCAATTAGTACATGTCAGTGGTGTTTCTTCACAACATGGCAAATTGTTTCAACTGCTATGGCCTTGCAATAAGTAATAAGTGAACCGCGATTTTGTCGGAATACTAGCTACGGTAATAATAATAGGTCATTACCGTTACATACTCGTTCACATACATATTAAGCGCTAGTTAACATTTTGAAATATTCCTAGGAAATTAAAAGAGGTAACATTGGAAAACTGATTCCGACCATTCCTACTAGACATAAAATATTAAAATTCCGAGGAATATACATTTTTACCTAAAATTTAGGTACAAGAAAGTGTACCAGTAATTTACAAGTTATAAATATCATAATCATTATTTTTCGTTGATTTTTTTTTACGTTAGCAATCATAATAATAATACCCCAGACAATTACACAAGTTGTGTGAAAATAAACTAAGTACTATGCTTGCACTATGGGTACCACACAATGAACTGGGGGAGTCACCCAGTAATACGTTTAAAAATACGTTAAAAAAGTTCGTTTCCGAAATTGACCTGACCAGGGATCGAATCTGGGGCCCCGGCTTGAAAGACAGTGTTCTGCTACCACGCTGATGAGCGAATCATGTCAAAAATGGTCAATCATAGATTAAATACAACCAAATATTCTTTGCTTTTTTCGAATTTTCTTTTCTACCGTGGAAGTCATGAAAAGTGTGAACAAAATTTAATATCTGTTGCTTCGCTTCTCACAGTACGATATAATACTCGTAATAATAAGTTAGTCAAGCTTTGAATTAAAATATCCGCTGGCGCCTGTCACATGTATCACTTAACAAAATTGGTCAACATGCGCTAAGTGATAACAATTGTGCAATTTCTATCAATCGAAGGAATGTACGTATATAATTGATTGAAAAGCCGGATGGCAGCGGCAAATGCGTTTAGTGCGCGAAGTTGTTATTTAAAACTGGTGATCGTAAATGTTATTACGCAAAGCAAATGTATTTATAAAGTTTAAATGGCAAAAAAACGATTTGTCACATGATAAATTACCAAAAATTTTTTCTAGTTGCCGATACATGCGACATTATTAGGTAATACGGACAACGAGCAGTGACCAATTACTACTGTCCTTCAGTGTGACAGGTGGTCAGACTATCGCCATCTTAGCCCGTTCTGACTTCGCTGGAATTGAATACATAGGTGATGTGAATAAAACGTCAGCTTAAGCTTTTACTTATATTTTTAAAGCAAAACCCGAGTTTCATTTGAATATGCTTCTACAAAAGCTTTGTGGTATAAACTTGGTAGGTATAAACTTATTCGGTTATTACTATTCACATACAGTCGGGTCAAGTAGGGAAACGAACTTGTCTAGATTGTCTCGGGTCTGGGTGTACTGGGAGTGCCCCTATCGCTTCCTCCAAAACGGCTCTAGCTATTATATATATTATAATATAGGGGTTGAGGGGGGCGAGAAATCGATCTAGCTAGGTCTCAATTCTGAAAAAAAACGTTTTACGTCATTAATTTCGCAGTTTACTTTCTTAATAGCGCAATGGCTAGAGCGTAGGTCTACCACGCCGAAGTGCGCGGGTTCGAATCCTGCAATGTAGTCAGTTTTTTTTTTAATAAGTTGAAATAATATTTTTAAGTGCAGTTTGCAACAAATACCTATTAAAAACAAATATCACTTTAATAATGTACGTATAACAAGGAAATAAAATGAAAAATAATGATAAAAGCACAGACTTCATAACTTCAGACAGTCTGTCACGTACTACGAAGTGAGACAAATAACATCAGATAAAATATAGATGTGTCACCCACACATCTTTCTATCTTTGTTTTCTTACGAAATTAGGACCGATCAGCTTATCTGATAATAAATGTGTGTCTCATGTACAGGTGAGTCAGGTTATCTGATTTAGCTCACCATTGCGGCTCGAACACGGTGTCTGGCTTTGGAGTTATTTATAGTCTATGGCTAAAAGTCATGTAGATAAATCTATTATTTATTTTCCTGAACAATGAACTTAATATTAAATTTCATGCACTTGCTTTATATTAAGATACTATATTATTTAAAAGAGTAGTACTATACGAGCAATATTTGTTTAATTATAAACGCGTTCTCGAAAACGGCTCGAACGATTTCGATGAAATTTACAATACAGAGCTTTACGGTTATAAAAACAATTGTTTACAACTGTAAAGCAGATAAATGTAATACAGAGCTTTACGGTTGCAAAAACAATTTTTTACAACTGTAAAGCTCTTGTAAATCCTAAATCCTAGCTGGATCAATATCCATGTGGATGTGATGTGATGTGATGTATAATGTATAATAATAATAAAATGTAATATCAGTTAATAATAATAACAATACTAACCATCTAATGTATAAATATCAACGTTTGTTTGTTCGTATTTTACAGGCTGCTATATAATCCGATTGCGATGATATTTGGTATGGAGATAGCTTGAATCCTGAGGAATGACATAAGCTATATTAAAAATAAAAAACGCGGACGAAGTCGCGTACATCAGCTAGTATAATATAATTATGCTATCGATATATTAATATTTACTATTCTATCCAAAAAAATATAAAAATTAGAAACTAACAAGTCGTCTATTTTTATTTCGTTGCCGTCATAAATATTTAAGGAAAAATTGTGCAAAACTAAAATAAAGCTATCTTATCTAATTTTTCTCTGTATATTTAAAAATGTTGACAAGTGCAATATGTGGGTTAAAGTATGGCTTTTAAAGCACGTCACGTATTTTCCGAAAAAATGATTGTGACAAATGAACGGACAATCAAATAGACGGACACATGAAGGCGACGCGTTGGAAATTTTACCGACGGGATCTCAATTTTTCTATGTGACTACAAAACGTATGAAAAGTGATATTTAATAACCTGATTATTCAGTTCATTGATTTCGCTTTGCCAGTTGCGATACACGGTTGGTTAATTTTTATAACACAAAAAAAAAATATCAAAGAAACCTCTTTTAAAACAGAAATTTATATTTTTCGGAGCAACGAGACCGATTTATGTTTCTAAATTTTCTGCATAGTTTAATCTAAACATATTCTGCAAAATTCCAGTTGGATTTTTTAAAATTAATTATAGTTTTTAAAATAAACCATCAACACGTGTAATGTTGCATCAGTAAGAAGTAATCCAAAGATTTTCCTATATGTTATTTTAAGTTTTGACGAATGTGTCAAGTGTGGACACTTAGCCAATCTGTGTCACCATTATAAACCGGATGTAGGTCGCCCTTAAACTTTATATTCCGTTTCCTGTCCACAAGAGGCTGTAAAATTATACGTAGGCGATAGTTGACATATAAAACAATAAAATACAGACTTGCTTCTACGATTAAGGCATTTGCGATCACTATACATGAACATATCATATTTCTTTAGCGTTTTCGCTTTAAGCAGGTAATCGTAACTTAGTAGTTCTTCGGTGTTTAAAGCAATTATCATGAGCCTATATTAGTCCACTGCTAGACCTCTAAGTCTCCCCCAACGGACGATAGTGAGCCCGACCTTCCGCTTTTCTCATTCAAAGGAGCTTGCAGAGGTGGTTGCTCTAAATCTCTAGAGAATTACGTTCGCTCAAATGTGGCCTATATTCTAGAACTCATCTGCTTCGGCAGTTATCAGCAGTGATAGGAATCATGAGTATGTATAATACTATCGAAAGTATGGATATACATATATTCACGCTGTATCCCTAACGGGGTAGTCAGAGAGGACGGAGTGATAAGCTTCGCGGTTCTTACATACTTCTTTCGTTTCCTCAAATCTCATCATTTTCCTCACACATTTTCGCCTCGGTATGCGAGTGGTTTTAATATTTCCGTCAGCTAACACTCTGGCTATTTGATCGTCATAAGTCAGCCAGTCAATGTCAAAGTAAAGTCAAATCAAATTATTCAAGTAAACCCAGATGCAAGGTATTTTTGAACGTCAAAACTTCTTTATTTCGGTTTGAAAAAAGAACCTGGACACAGAAGAATCGCCAAGGAACTCAGTCAAATATCATTTTTTCAACATCATTTTACAATAGTTATTTAAAATAGAACATCCATAAAGCATAAATTCAATGAAATCGCTAATTTTCTAGTATACTTTTCCAATCAGTGTGCTTTTAATAACAAGTTTAAATCTCTTTTCCGTTAATTGATTAATGTCTTGAGGATTTTTACTCAAAAATGAACCACTTGACTTTTGTAAGTATGGATGTAAGTACGGATATAATCCAAAATTCCTGGGATTTATTATCATTTTTGATTTTTTAGTAAATTACTTGAATAAATTGATAAGGCTTTAACTTTTAATTTCTTACATAATTTTTTATAAGCGTAACATACGTTTTGTCGTAGACAAGTGTGAATCTTACTCACATACTGGTTCCGTACCACCATACAATGTATTTGTGTTATGTATTTACCTAAAAATATAAGTTGGATTCAAAAACAAACTTGACTTTGCAGTTGCAAGACACGGTCTCCCATACTCTCTAACTGCAAATGTAAATTTGTATTTGTATAGCATAGCTACAAATTCGCAATATTGGGATTTTTCCTTTCGTTGTGTTATAAGACCTTGCTTCTTGTCAAATTACATAAATCTAGGTTAATGTACATAAATAACCGCATATTTTGATTGGGTTGACATAGCTTGAATTTCTATACTACCAAAGGTTAAGAGTGGTAGAGCTATGCTGCATTGCAGCTCTCACAGAATATCGGCGTGAAATAACAGCATCTATTGCTGTTGTGTTTCATTCTGTGAGTGAGAGTGCCGGTCGCCCATCACTCCCTCCCCCTCTTTTCTCTCCTTTCCCTATTTCCCTAAAGACCGGCGACGTGATTTCTAGGACTTTGCGGGTGCACATGGGCGGCGGTGATCACTTTCCATCTGGTGACTCGCTTGCTCGTTTATCCCTTCTTTTATAAAAAAAAAATTAGGTTAACGGTTAGTACCTTGTAGATTTTTGCATGACTACATATCATAAAGAACCGTATATTTTGATTGGGTTGACATACTAGCTTGAATTTTTACACCTCCAAGCCACCATAAACCTCAGTAGTTTATAAATTTCAATTTGATAGCTGTACCCGTTCTTGAGATAAAGGGTCTTGACTTGTCGGATAGACGGATACACAGACAACGAAGTGATCCAAAAATAGTCCCGTTTTTTCCCCTCGCAACGCTAAAAATATAAAACAAACTTGAATTATATTATGTGAAGTATATTATTATATCTTACTCACCAATCGATATTCGAGACACTATATTAGTTACAGAAGCACAGTCACACACACAGGCACACTTGTTTGTTAGTCCACATATCCTGATGTCGTCCAATTAGGACACTGTTCTTAAGTTACGCTGAAACCTGAAACAAACGAAATTGGTATATCACTATTACTTATAAATAAAAATGTTTATATAATCAACAATATTAGTATTAATAAAAATGAAGATATAACATGCAAATCTAGCGGATTGACTTGAAATTGAGAGGAAAGTTCTAAATGTCAAACGGAACGGAGTCGAAACAACCCGAAACTACACGCATAACTTGTCTCAGTTTCGCTACAGTTTATTACATAATTCTGTCTCATTTACCGCTTTCATGTCTATGTATATGTGTGTTTGTTAAAACATGTTATTCATATTATACCATATCTGACTATAACACTTCAAGAACCCGCCAGACGTTACTTAAACAGACGTTATTTAAAGCAGCATGTCGTGACATGCGGCCATCTACACCTAGGCTATCAACAAGATCACCACAATGGCAATGGTGAGAAAGATTAGTCCTAGCTACCAGACGAAGGGATACTATCAGTTCAAATTCAAATTCGAATTATTTATTTGTCTGTGATTACAGGTGGCTCATTATAAAGATACAAATATAATAAATTAGTTCTCTGCAATGCACAATCGATGTAAAATAAATCACAAGAACTACAATAATCAGTGATCGGATAATCGGGCGCCAATACACCTAAACTTCATTTTTATGCCTACGAAAGAATAATATGGACATGCCTTTTAGAATCCCGGATCCCGGAATCGTTTGAAATTCCTGATTGCTAAAAATGTTACCTGCATACAAAATAGTTAGAACTCGTTGTGAAAACGATATATTTTCTTTGAATAATGCTTACATACCCTCTCGTACTTTCAAGACGGCTGTTCCTTGTTAAACTCTCATTGTAATTTTATTTAGATTTATTTTGAATAAAGTAAAGACACTAAATCAAAATAACCATTGCTATAATTTCATTAAGTTACTTATAGTTGTTTTTAGTTGTTCCCGGGATTAAATTGTTTAATCCCGGGAATCCGGGATTACTTATTAATTCAGGAAGGAATATCCATATTATTCTTTCAAGAAAAGAAGTTTAGGTATATAAGCGCCCGATTATCCGATCACTGACAATAATACAACGATATAAATCATTTTACTAACAATGAAAAAAGTGAATTCCAGTAAATAATTAAATATGTCATGTTAAATATGTATTTGTCATAACACAAAAATAGAAAAAATAGATTCAATGTAGAAAAAAGAGTGATTGTCAATATGTAAAATATCAAAATATGTCAGTGATAATATATTTAATAATTTAAATTATTTGTTTAATATTTCTGATTTAAATCATGTACATATATGTAATATTTAAAATGTACAGTTTTCTCAGAAAATTTTAACCACAGACAGATGTCATATTGTTAGGATGACTGCAGAAAAATATACATTACGAAATTCTCAGATCAAATAAAAAAGTTCATTGTTATCACGCTTTAGCGACTCGCCCCGGCTACGCTCGGGTAGTAATTTTTTTGAAAACAAAATACAGCCCAGTTTACTCGCTGGTAATGTATTTTTTTTTTTAAACTAAACTAGGTCCGCGTTTGTCTCCTACTGCACCTGATTTTAAGTAGCAGTGGAGCCTAAGATATAGCACGTGGATCTTGTAAGTGCCTATTCACTCTGGCCTTAAAAACATGTAGGTTATACTCGTCAGGAAACACAGACGCCGGCAGGGCGTTCCACTCCTTAGCCGTGCATATTAAAAATATTGAGGCAAAACGCTTAGTGCGAGTGGGTGGTATATCTACAACATAGGGATGGAAACCCCGCCGATGTCTGCTTGTCCGGTGATAAAAAGGGGATGGCGGAATCAAGTCATGTAATTCCGATGCACATTCTTCGAAATGTATCCTGTAGAAGACTGAGAGGTAAGCGACTTTTCTTCGGTGTTGCAAGCTTTGCAATTTATTGTTAACCAATTCTTTGTTACCTATCAATCTTTTAGCTCGTTGCTCCACTGAATCAAGGGGGGCAAGTTGGTAGTTAGCTGCACCATTCCAAAGATGACAGCAATATGTGAAACAATTTTTGAAATCTATTGAGTATTTTTTGAGTTTATCCATTGCATACGAACAAACAAACTTTACCTCTTTATAATATTAGCATAGATGTAAATTATATTGTAACATTACATTTCTAGAGTAATAAATACCATTTTTATAGGTTACTTTTAATAATTTTGAAGTGTTTTTAAATAATTATGTTTATTAGGTATGCTCTATTCTGTCGGGTTCCACTGTGTTGCAGCGTACCATCCCAATTATTATTAAATTACTAGTGGCGCCCTGTTATCAGATGCGTACTATAAATAGGACACCAAGCGGCGCTCACAAAGAAACCTGTCAGTTAACTTATCTTCGTTAAAACACTAAGATAATGTACGTTAGTATATAAACTATAAACTTTAGTTCGATTTAATATATTATGTAGGTAAAAGATTAAAAAACTTCCAGAATATATTTTTAAACAATGACGTTATACACTAAAAAAATAATTATGGGTCACAAAACTAGTAATTTGATCAAGCATTGATTAAATGAAAATAAAACTTATGGATCGTTCTCATACATATCTTCACGCTTTGTCCCTGAAAGCGTAGTCTGAGAGGACGGAGCGTCAAGCTTAGCGGTTCTTATATACTTCATTCGCCTCTTCGAATCTCATCATTCTCACGCCATTTTCGCCTAAGTACGCAGGTGCTTTTCACATTTCCGTCAGCTAATGCTTTGGCTATTTGATCTTCATAAGTCAGCCTTGGTCTTCCTTGGCTTCTGCTACCACTCATTTCGGTCTACAGATTTTCTTCGTTAATCTTTCATCACTCATTCTTTCTATGTGCCCGAACCATCTATTCCTTTCTACATTTTTACAATAATACTCATTAAATAAAAAAATCGTTCTCTTTTAATAAAGAAGTATTTTTCCCATAAAACATTTTCTTTTTATGATAGGTATATATGATAAGTACAGCTTGTAATAACTCCTAATAGATTTCAAAATTGAAGCAATTTCTAGAACAGTCAAATAGCCTATAAGTTTCCTTGATGATTAAATCTAAAATCTGTTAAAATTAGAAACAGGATTTGAAATTCCGAAACACTATAATAAAACGGGCAGGTAGGCCCTCATTATTGCAGCCTTTACGCAAGTTATTAACTACCGATACACTACCGACATTCTAAGCGGTTAGATCGTTATAATCGCTGCGCCCGCGCATCCCACGCGCAGCCTTGAACGGAGACTGTCTCGACAACGCACTGACTACCGATTTCCGATAACACCTTTGTTGAATGTTAGAAATTTTGAATTTATTTAATTTACACCATCTTTAAACCTCGACTAAGAATTGTAAAATCTCGATATCTTCAGTCTCGGGACAAAAACAACCACAAGTGAAGTCCCGCGATGTTCCAACAATTAAGTTACTTCCTAGCGAGATGTATCAATAAAAACTCCTTTTTAATAAATATCAATGTTTTACCAATATCAAATTCTCTTGTTCTTAATATAAATTGAAGCGCAAACAATCCTTAAATTCGTCTCATAAACATAGAATTCACTTCTTCGTTACAAGATTTGTAATTATGAAATAATTAGACAGTAATCATACTCATGATTAATAATAATTATTATAATATAATCTAAGAATCGTTTATTAATAACTGTATTATTTTAGTAAATAAAATTATTGCAGTAGAGTACGATTTGAACAAGCGCAAGTCACAACCCAAAAGTCCCGAAAAAGTGAGAAAAGAGAAAAAAAGAGAATGAGAGGAAGAGAAAATTTTGAAAAGGTCTCAAAATCCAGACGAAAGACTACTCTCGCAAGAATTACTTTCTTTTTCATAAAAGAGGGGTGAGGGAGCAAAGGAACAAGCGAATTATCCTGATGGAAAGTGATCCGGACGCCCATGGATATCAGCAATGTCCAGGGAATCATGGCCGCATTGCCGGCTTTTAAGGAAAGGAGGAGGAGGGAGGAGGTGAGCCACCGGCACTCTCACTAATCGTACGAAACACAACAGCAATAGGTGTTGCTGTTGTTTCATGCCATTATTCTGCGAAAGGGTGGTAGTTCACCGAGCGAGCAGGCTCGATTCGTGCTGCAATGCAGCATGACTCTACCAACATTGTTTAAGAAGTGCTTTACGAAAATATTCTTATCTATGTTTGACGGAAATCGGTGCAGCCATTATCAAGATCTTCGGTTCTGAATTCTAAATCCTTATTGCGAAAGGATCTTGGGTAAGTAATATTAGGGTTTTAAATCCTTGTTAATGATCCAACATTTTTAGATTAGAGGATTTCAATATTGTATTTCTAACTGACTTAGTTAAATAAGTAATACATGAAGAGATTTATTACAAATTCCGAAGAAATATATGTTTATAGGCCTATGTATGAAATCTGCACTGCAATCTTTAAAGCCTGTAAATAATGTGAACAAAGTTGCAATTCACGTTTGTTTGTGAATTCATTTAAGACTTCTAAGCTTATAAATAGCTGTAAATGCAATTTTCACCATCATTAGAACATTTAACTAGTAAAATTGATGCGTATCTATTCGCATTTAGTCTTAAGAAGTAGAGAAATATTAACATTTCTTAATTAAGTCGACGTGCGAAATCGGGGCGAGTCGTTAGTAATATACGCAAATAAACGTCCATCACAAGGTAATTTTGAAAGTAATATCTACTGACTACTGGTCCGGAAAAAACCTGTACTGAGAACGGCCGGCAAGAAACTCAGTCAGATACTGGTCTGATGCCATTTTTTCAACATATTGCAATAAATCGTATTACCATTTTTTTCCTTTTATTCATTACATTCAATACGCTTTTGAATATACATATTCTACTTACATAACATACACAAATCAACTTCACACATGTCAAATTATCGTTAAATTTGTCAAATGAAAGTTATGTAAAAGTTGTGAATAAATCGTTCTAATCGCCTAACACGAGCAATATGAATCCATCAATCGCGGAATTATCTTCGAAGATTAGCAATAATTAATTGGCTATTTGTCAAAGATCACTGCTAATTATGTTAAAAAGAATTCCATGTGACCAACTCCATCGTGTTCACTGCACAGCCATCATAAATTACATCAAATCGTAAATCTCGCTGTAGAATTTACATATAAATGAAGCCTTCACAAGATTTCACTTCAAAACTTTCTTTTAATGGTTTAGATATATTGATCACTCATTATCTGCTCCTTATCTAAATGATTTTAAGTAATACACAAGTATATATGCAAGTTGTCTTCCATTCTAAGTCGTCAGAGGAACAAAGTACAACAAAGTCACAGCTTAGCATTACATACATACATACATATCCTAACGCTGTGTCCCTAACGGGAAAGTCAGAGAGGACGGAGCGCCAAGCGTCACGATTCTTACATACTTCTTTCGCTTCCTCAAATCTCATCATTCTCCTCACACATTTTCGCCTAGGTATGCGAGACATTTCCATCCGCTAACACTCTGGTTATTCGATCGTCATAAGTCAGTCAGCCTTGGTCTTCCTTGGCTTCTTTTAACACTCACTTTCGCTCTGTATATTTTCTTCGTCAGTCTTTCATCACTCATTCTTTCTATGTGCCCGAACCATCTAAGCATTCCTTTCTTCGTTTTCATAATAACACATTTGCTTAATATTACTTAGTAGAAAATATTGATGCATACAGATCGAAAAGTAGAACTATACAATAGACAGAACATATTATGAAAGGCAGTACCAAATAAATAACATAGACATAATAAAGAAGTACATAAGCTAAAAAAGCTACTACCACTAACATATTCGAAGAGCTTTCTCGTACATAAACATATACCTTTTCATTAAGCTTCACAAGACCTATATTAGACCATTATTGGGATAATATGCCTTTCAGATTTGGAACCTGTACTTGAAAAATGTAAGCAAAGGTTTTCTGCCCGTAGTGCTGTTCCCATGCTCTCTGGTTTGTATCGCGTGTGCATACAGTGCACACAAATGATGAATAAATAAATTAAATAAATAAATAAGATGGTTGGTTCAAAAAGAATTAAATATTGTCCACAACGAAACTGTAACAATAAAGTAATTGACAAGAAAAGTGCAATTCAGTGAAGCTATGAGGTCTTTTGCAAATCTCATAATATTGCGCTTAATTTTCATTTACCATTTCTTTTACTTGGATTTCAGCGTTAATTAGATTCTATTCGATTTGCATTCAACGATATGACGGATATTAGCTATTTCGCAAATTGACGGCGTTTCACAAAAAGCTCAGATACGTCATAATTTGCCCAATTTTATGACTGGATAACGACATAGGTATATTACGCTTCCTAATTCATGGCATTGACTCCGAATATAAATATAAGAGTAATATTCATAATAAATGTTTTTTTCGTCCTTCAATCTCGTAAAAACAACTGAACGTATCGGGATGGGATTATGACCATTCGACGCGGAATCGTTTGAAGATGATTTTAGGCTATTTATTTTTTGAATTCCATAGACTCTTCACCATTTTTCATTAAGTACAAAATCTTCATTTACGCCCAGCGAAGCGGACAAGTAACATCTAGTGTGAGATATTTCTCCCTAATCCACGTAAAAGAAACCATAGGTAAAACTAATTCTGAATAACTTTATGGAAGTTATATTCTTACACATTTTGAATTTCGAAACTCTGGGTAAAATCGCGACAAATCTATGATATTGTGTAGTCTCATATTTGAAGCACTTTAAATGACCCAGTTAAGGGGCATACCGGTTTATTATCAAGGACTACTAATTATTTAAATTTAGCAGTATTTATATACGATGATTAAGGTGATAATAGGTAAGACTTTCTATACTAACTAGTCGTCGTGAATCAACTAGCAAAACCATAGTCGAAAACAGGTTGAAACTATGTTGCCAGTGTTATTTTATTAACACATAAACGTCCGTGTTATCCCAAAAGGCCTTAATATTCACATTTCTTCGCATAGTAATCGCATTATACTGGCGGTTACACATTTCAATCGCAGAGTGATCGTGTTGTAATCGCCGTTACAGAGTACAGTCGCGTAGTAGTCGTATTATAACTGCGGTTACTCATTTCAATCACATAGTGATCGTGTTATAGTCGCCATTACACATTTTAGCCGCGTAGTGGTCGTGTTATAGTCGCTGTTACATATTTCAATCATATAGTGAGTGTATTGTAGTCGCCGTTACACATTTCAATTGCGTAGTGATCGTGTTAACTCGCCGCTACACAGTTTAATCACATGTGTATCAAAGTCGCGGTAACGTATACACTTGTATCACAATTAAAACACTTAGGCTTGTCCAAATTTCCCTATACGTACATTATATAACCATTCTGCTAATTTGTTTGGAGTAGATTGCTTTGACTTTGATTAGTAAGTAATTAGTATTTTTTAAATTTAAATGTTTCGAACTATTTATAAGGCCTATGACTTTTTTTGATGACGCAGGAGAAACTTTCAAAAAGTACCCGTCTCTTTAGAAGTAGTCTGGGTTTTATGGGACTTTACTCAATAAAACACCCACAGTAGTTGCCCGTAGTATAATTGAGTTACGTGTCTAGGATTTCAGAGAAATTTTACGGGGGAGCATCTCCAGTGCTGCGTTGAAAAACATTTTGGAGAGAAAGCCTCTACCAATTCTACTATGTAATATATAATATCATTCTGCATTAGGGATTCTAAGAATATATTTGTAGAATGCTACGTTTTCATGAGCTATCTATCGTTCTGTGTTTGCTTGTCTATGGAATTATAGTTCTCTAATGTATGAACCGATTTGCTTCAGTTTTCGAGAATCTTCTTAACTGTGTTTAGCACAATAGCGAAAAGCGTTTATGCGTTTTCTAAGTTTTTTTATTTTATTGCCAATAATTTCGTAGTCGTCGCCATATAAGAATAACTGAAGCCAATGGCTTAATATTCTTTATGACGCGCCATACAGATACCACTTATTCGCCCATCTACCGTCACCGAGAGCAACAATGCTTAACTTAAGTGATCGTATAAACCCACTACTATAGAGCACCTTGTAATATCTGCATATTATCTTTTCTAACATTACAAAGAGAGAGAACGGATTTTGTAAGTCTGTTTATATGTGGAGGGCAATCTACAGAACTACTGTACCTATTTAAAAAATTGTTTCACTATTTGAAAGGTACGTTATTCCAGATGGACATAGCTTAGCGAAATAGCGAAATACAAGATTATTTCGAAAGGATGGGTAAATGTAGAATGGTATTAAAGAACCCATGACACATGGAAAGAATGAGTGATGAAAGACTGACGAAGAAAATCTATAGAGCGAAAGTAAGTGGTAAAAGAAGCCAAGGAAGACCAAGGCTGACTTACGAAGATCAAATAGCTAGAGTGTTTTCGCCGACGGAAATGTCAAAAGCACTCGCATATAGGCGAAAATGTATGAATGATGAGATTTGAGGAAGCGAAAGAAGTATGTAAGGATCGCGACGCTTGGCGCTCCGCCCTCTCTGACTACTCCGTTAGGGATACAGTGTGAAGATATCTATGTATGTATGACAGCGGAAAACTTGTGTTTTACAACTTCGCCAAAAGTCAATAGTTCTAGTGTAACACCTCAAAGCTTAAAATAAAATACAGGTGAGGCGTTTTACGTCGCTAGCAAACCTTTGGAATATAGGGCATAACGATAGGATTGTACATTTTTTTCTATTAATAAATGTTTTTTTTTTTCATGTAAAACAAAATGAACGCACCCCGTAGTTATTATTAAAATCAAATCAAAAATTAATTTGGCTTTGAAAAACGCGTAACACTAAGAATTGGAATATCCTTTTGGCATCGGTGTTATGTCATACTTTCAACTTGAGAATTTTCAAGGGATGAATGGTTTTCTTTCTCTTTTTCTTTTTCTGTCGAACTTACGAACGAACGAACGTTTCTGTCTCGTAGTTATTTTTCGTCAGCGAAAATGTGATATATATAATTTAAAAGACTTAAAAAAGTATCTCTTACTTCGATGTACCCATGGAATAATCGACAGTGTCACGCTGAAACCCCGGTGGATTTTGTTTTTAACCCGAGCGGAGCCGGGATGGGCCGCTAGTTACGAAATACAGAAAAGAACAATCGATTTAAAAAAGAACTATATTTATGAATAAACTTAATTTTATAAAACAGCTGAACCAACTAAGGTTTTCTCAGCACGGCGCCTGTTAGTCACCTTCTGCCGTTTTGACTCACGGTCGGCTGCCTTATACGTACAGACGAACGGACAAGCAGTGGGATCATTTTATACTTTATCGCTTTAGACTTTAGGATGATATTAGCGAAAAATTATTCTTCAAGGCGAATTATAAGTACGAAATATATACACGAAGCGCGTTGGCTTTTAATTAAACTCATTGTAATTAAATAAGTGTGATATAAGGAATGAAGACAATAAGTGATTTCTAAAAATTGCAAAAAGTAAATTGAAAATATATAAATGAGCAAAAGAATCAATAATTCAAACTACAACTTAATGTAATTTGTGTTTCTGAGTTTAATCACATGCAATTTCAAATTAATAATTTTCACAAAAATTTATATTTTTAATTAATTAACTATTACAAACTTTAAATGTGATAGTTTAAACCACTGGTTCCCAAACTTATTTTGTCTACTGAGTCGAGAGCTCATGCAGTCGTTGTCTAAGATGCCTCCTAGCTAAATGAAATTACAAATCACTCTCCAGGCCTCTACACAACGCCCTCATTTTTTTTCTGGGTCCCTTACCCTTTAGGCCTGCAGCGCCCACAAGGGGGCGTTATCGCCCACTTTGGGAATGGCTGGTTTAAACGATACATTTTTTTACTTAGATCATGTAAACCACGCAAATTCATTGTTGGGATGACAGTAGAAATACATACATACATACATATCCTCACGCTGTATCCCCAACGGGGTAGTTAGAGAGGACGGAGCGCCAAGCGTCGCGGTCCTACATACTTCTTTCACTTCCTCGAATCTCATCATTCTCCTCACACATTTTCGCCTAGGTATGCGAGTGCTTTTGACACTTTCGTCGGCTAACATTCTAGCTATTTGATCTTCATAAGTCAGCCTTGGTCTTCCTTGGCTTTTTTACCACTCACTTTTGCTCTATAGATTTGCTTCGTCAGTCTTTCATTAGAAATATCGGTAAAAATTACATATGGAGTTGTATTTTTGTAGCACTATATTATTATACTGTTTAAATTGTTTTTTCACAGAAGAAACCTGCACACATGTGGGACTTTTGCTCAGGGTCGTCCTGGATAATTTTTAAGAAGCATCCCGGGTTTTCAACTATCCGGGAACGTCCTTTTTATTGTATTTCATGACATTTTCACATGCTAATACATCACGCAGCAGGGGTAATTGAAGCTTCAATAGAGAGATCAATGAGAATTAACAAAATAAGCACTTTCCGCTTAGACAATAGATTTGAAAAACGATGCTGACACGCAAGTGTATTTAACGAAGGCTTACAGATTGTGCTTAGAATATGTATCTTTCTATTAATCACAACACAATCTGGCTTAGAAATTATATATAAAATATGATTGACTCTGTTTACAGATTACATTGCTTCAATATTAAACAAATGTTTTTATAATGTGTCCTGTTTATAAAATGAATTATCCTAGTGGTTCGACCTTTGTGTACTGTTTTCCAAAATCTAGACATGGTAATCCTAAACTTAAGGTCAAACAATTTAATATGCTTGTCTTATACACAAATCCACAACTATCATTTTTAAATAACCTCACATAAGCTTACGAAGAGGAAAATTTATTACATAAACAATAAGACAATACGTCTTATTGAACCAAAAGCGTACTGTCATTCATATAAAAACAATTTAATATTCCAACCACGTCTAATATTACTTTGACGCATCCGTCAGTGTCGCCATAATATTTATTCAGTTGGTGCACACGAAAGTGTCCCTTACACCGTTGTAACAAGAAACGTTATCAATGAAATAACGTTTATTGACATAATTGTATCGCTCGATGCACTTTGTAAAGTTTTTAATCCGTGTTATAGATACTATGTCCTATTAATAGAAGCATAAAGATCAAAATCTAATTAAAATTCTACTTTTGACATCCCGGCCGTCCATATTGGATCAGGAAGCGTGTGACAGTTCAAGAATTTGAAAATAGAAGCAGTGTTGGCGCGAAATTGGGTGATGCGCGTGAACACAGCTTAAAACAGTTTTGATGTAAAAATAATAACATCTCACTCGTGTATGCACTTAACTTAAAACATCCGGATAGCCACTATTCCTTATCATTTATTTCATATTAAACTTAATACAAATATAGACTAAAACTGACGATGTAATTGACTGACCCATTTAAAGTAATAGCATAATATATTTTGTTCACGTACATTTAAACAAACCTGCAAGTCTGCGACCAACGTTGCTCTATTGTGACTACTACTTGACGAATTTGAAATTATTTAATCATGCATAGGCATAATCACGTCTATACGTATGACAAATAAAAAAATATTTTTAAAAAACGAGTGAATAGAATTTATATGAAGGAATTGTATCAAGATAATATGATAATGAAAGTTGAGAAAGGAATACAGTACCCGGGAGTCTGTTCTCTCTCTTGTTCTCTGTATACTTCTTGATTCCTATGTACAGTTCACATAGTGATGGCCCGAAATGAATCGTCTCCGCTGATTATTATTTGTGCTTGTAAACTCTAAGAAGTTACATCAGCGTTTATGATTGATAGTTTTTACTTTTCAAGTCTTCGATTTAAAATAAATAAAAATTTTCCAAATACTTCACCCGGCCATAAAAATTCTTCCACAGAATGTTACGAAACAGTTCATATAAATAGAAATTGTATAATATCAGTTATTAAGTATAATTACAGTCGAAATTAATATTGGGCGGCGTTACTTTGATCTATTCCACATGAGGAAGCGGTGGCGGTGGCTCACTTCGTTAGTTTTAAACTATTTCTGTAAATCGTCGCAAAACTATACACCTTCCGTTGGCGCATTCCGCTTCCGTCGACTGGACATTCTGTTTTTACGTAAGAATTTTAATTAAGGTATTTGTTTTTAAGGTACCGTATCCAGAATGGCATAAGCGGAACCATCACAGATACGTCATGTCTGTCTGTACGTCACGGACGATATATTCCATTATAGGTGCCTACTGAGCTGTTGGTACTAAGACATAAGTTGGTAATTAAGAAACAAAAATTGGTAAAAATAAGAAGAAAAAGGTATTTTAGAAGGTATTTTATTTTAACTTTTCAAATGGCGACTTTGCTATTATTAGGATAATATTCAGTTTCAAGTTCATATGAAGAAAGGAGTGCTTAAATGGTTCTGGCACATAGAAAGAATGAATGATGCATGCACATACGGGGTAGTTAGAGAGGACGGAGCGCCAAGCGTCGCGGTCCTTACATACCTCTTTCGCTTACTCAAACCTCATGATGAAAAATTGACTAAGAAAATCTACAGAGCAAAAGCGAATGGTAGGAGAAGTCAAGGAAGACCAAGGCTAATTTTGAAAATGAAATAACCAAATAGTTATCTGACGGAATTGTAGAAGCACTCGTAAAACTAGGCGAAAGTGTGTAAGAAGAATGACAAGATTTGAGGAGGCGAAAGAAGTATGTATAGGCCGTGATACTTGGCGCTCCATCCTCTCTGACTACCACGTTTGGAATATGGCGTGAGGATATATATGTATATATGTAAGTTCATATTATCGTTCAGTTATTTCTATATTTAATGTTTTCAGTAAAAAAATATTTTACATGTTTTAAATTACCTGGAAACTCAACGTTATTTCCTATATCACATGCTTTTAGCCTTTTTTAAATTTATCGTTTACAGTTTTTTATGTTAAGGCATGTCCGACACAATTTACAGTTTTTTTAAATTTCTTTTCATTTTCTTCTACTCTACCTACTACTACTCTACCTTCTACTCTACCTACAACTCTACCTTCTACTGTACCTACTACTCTACCTACTACTGTACCTACTACTCTACCTACTACTCTACCTACTACTCTACCTACTACTCTACCTACTCGCTTTAGAAAACACGTCAAGCCATTGGTCCCGAATGTCGCCAAACAGTAACCTCCGTTGACCACCTCCGTGGCGCAATGGCTTAACAAGTCGGAAAGTAAAACGGGGATGCGGGTTCGATTCCCGCCCCGAGTCTGGGTGTTTATGTATAATATGTATTTATTTACAAAAGAAAAGTATATAAGTAGTATATCAGTTGTCTAGTACCCATAACACAAGCGCTGTGCTACTTACTTTGGGACTAGATGGCGCTGTGTGAAAATGTCTGAGTTTATTATTATTATTATTAGTAACAATCTTCAACCGATATAAATTAAATACCGATAATATACAGAAATAAAAAATTTGCAGCCAATTTTTCAACGTTGACTTGTCAGAATTAATTAGAACCTTATTTTAAGACGTGTCGGGTACGTACTTTACCGTCTTTTTCTAATTTCGTCTTATTTCCTCCTACTATATCTTCCTGCTTCGGAAAAAACGCCAAGACCTTGCTTACGGATGTCGGTAGATAGCAATTATCTTCAAGCAATTACAAAAAGCCTGATAGAGAAAAATTAACGATTCTAAACAATGTGTTCGTACCCATTACCAATCGAATAGTACCCGAACTTAATATCAGACTTGTACCACACCTACTCAGTATCCAATAACATCCGTATTTCCAAATTCTAAACCAACCCAAGTAAAAATAATAAATCGACTAAGTGCGACTGATTCGCCCATAATATACTTGCGGCCTGTTCCGATTTTGCCCGCTTT
The DNA here is from genome assembly GCA_907165235.1 of Zeuzera pyrina. NCBI lineage: Eukaryota > Metazoa > Arthropoda > Insecta > Lepidoptera > Cossidae > Zeuzera > Zeuzera pyrina. The sequence continues at coordinate 18,791,125 of OU015638.1, read as the reverse complement.
GAATACAATATATCGCCTGTGTCTATCTGCAATAATGTACCTTTCAAACGGTGAAAGAATTATTCAAGTAGGTGCAGTAGTTCCGGAGATTACCCTGCACATACAAACGAACTTACGAAATCCGCTCTCTTTATAATATTAGTATTTTGGTGTTATGTATTTACTTGGCGCACCGTCCTCTCTGACTATCCCGTCAGGAATACATTGTGAAGATATGTGTGTATGTATGTATGTATTTTTCATACTTGCATACCTAGGCGAAAACGTATGAGGAGAATTTGAGATTTGAGGAAGCGAAAGAACTATGTAAGGACAGCGACGTTCGGCACTCCGTCCTCTCTGACTACCCCGTTAGGGATACAGCGTGAAGATATGTATGTATGTATTTCACAAAAAAATTGTAATTTCTTTAATTCAATTCTAGATCTTTAGCATAAGTCCTACTCACACTTGGCCAGTTTTTATTTTATTTTACTTTGAAAATCGCAGTTTGCTTACACCGTTGTAATTTGAAGGATACAACCAGTGAATATTCTAATACAAGAGGCACCTCTTAGCCTCAGTGCTGCCGGCGTATTTACAATCTAAATTGCTTTCTTAGCCATAATCTATATATTAATACGTGAAGCGAAAATGTTGGTTCCCTTTTTAAGAAAATTGCGCGAACGAAGAAGTGTGAAATTTAGTACACTTAAAGATTATATGAAGAAAGACTGGAGAAAGTTAATAATTTTATATAATATGGACTAGAAATACATTAAATTAAATAAATCAGTCATTGTTTACGTTCATACTGCCAATGTCAAGAAGACTGTCAATTTCAAACTCATAATAATTTGTGATCACATATACGGAACATCCTTGGGTCAAACAATAGTAGGGATTGTCGCCAAAGAATTTATATTATAAGTTTATATTTACGGTCGAATTTCTACCACAGGGCGACCTTTAGTATTGTTTAAATGTTCATTGGCCTTAATTCACTCATAATCAGGTGAAGTCTTTGCTCGTTTTTCTTCCACGTGGTATAATTAAAACATCAAATTAGCAGTCACTGTGCCATAGCTTTCATCAGTACCGAAAGCTTGTTACCCGTCATCACTATATAAATCTGACAAATTGTCATATAACTTTCGAATTTACATTTAAAATGCCCGTTTTATCGAAACCTGTTAACCCTAAAACTGTATCCGATAAAACAAACTAATGAATAATGCATCGAGCCCTCAGCCCAAGATCGACAAATGACAGATAATCCGCCTAAATTATGATGATACAACATTACTTCAACGGTCGTACGCGTTAGAGACTTTATGATATGGCAGAGTTTTTCATAACTGGTTTTCTAACCGTGTTCCAAGATGTCATTCGTTGTAACGACCTGACCGTATTGATGTCGTTAGTTCGTTTTCTTGACCTTAGATTTCTAATTTGAGGACAGGGTGCGGTCTTGGGAACTGTTGAAACCGATTGAGTAATCTATTGACTGAAAATGAATATCGATCTGTCATTAGAGACTAGTTCAATCGGACAAGTTTTTAGGGCTCAGTAGCAAACTTGACAAAGTCGAATCAATTTATTCAGTAAGTTATAAATTATGGAGGGTAGAGGCAAGTAGGACCGACTCTGTGTATACAAATTCCGTTAAATAGCATTAATAATAATACTCCAGACGCAAATTGTGTGACTCCGAACTAAGTAGTAAACTTATACTATGGTATCACACAACAAACTCTGGGGGAGCCTCCAATAACACCTAGACTCCAAGCCAATTTAGAAAAGTTCATTTCCGAAATTGACCCGACCGGGCATCGAACCCGGAACTCCGGCTTGGAAAGGAAATGCTCCGCCGCCGCGCCAAAGAGCCAGTTATTTTATTAAGTTATTAAATTAAGATGGCATCGCTGTTCCAAAAGGACTCATATTAAGGGTGGTATTCAAGGAACTGACATCTCGATTTTACTAAATCGATTTAGAGGAGTTGGTACGAGTTGCACTAAGGGTGACTTGCACCAGCTATTTAAGCTCATTTTAAGGATTTGACATCTCGCTTGCACCAAATATTAAATAATTGTTGCAAGCGAGATGTGAAATCCTTAAATCGAGATTAAATAACGGATGCAAGCCACCCTAATTTTTTATAATACGTATTTAACCTATGAATAATGTTTACTGGCTACGTTACCAGTTGGTCTGTTACTTACGATGTTTATATCAATTATTCTACTCGAATTCAAATTTTATTTTCAGCCAGCATAACAACCGCTAAGTTCGAAGACCCTGATGACTCACTAGCGCCATTTTAATCATTTATATAAAGCTTCGAGCTTATCACTTTTTTAATTTGACCCCCATATAAAACACTTCTTACCTCTACTCTTCATAAAATTGCTAGCGAGTAAGTCAGGAGTGGGTTTTCTCTATTGGAATTAAACTATTGTTACGCCATTTGCAATAGAAGCTTTGGGTCCCTTGGGTCCCGAAGCCCATGGACTGGTTTTTGATATTTGTAAGAGACAGGTCGAAGCTTCGGGAAACCGGGCGGCTGGCAGCTTCTTTCGCCAACGAATCCGTTTGGCTATTCAGGTAATGCTGCCAGTCTGCTGGGCACTTTAAGCAATGACAGCTTTCTAAGCGGCAACTTTGAGGAAGTCTGTTATTTAAGATAATGTTTAGTTTTAAGTTTGTAAATATTAACGTTGTGATATGTATGTACTTTTTGTTATTAATAAAGTTAAACTATTACGAAATTGTATCCGGAAAAATACTCCTTTTATTGATGGACTAGCGGTTGAATGCCTTTCAAATCGTGAAATAATTATTCAAATAGGTGCCGTAATTCCGTGGATTATCCTCCACATATAAACATACATACAAAATTCACTCTCTCTTTTTATAATATTACTAAAGATGACAACAGAACATGCCAGTGCCTCTACCATGAGTTAACGACGTCGATACTCGCTATCGACAACGTAAAACAGGGATCACCAATTAGTTTCATTATAGGTCCATTTTTAGAAATTATAAGACTATCGCGATCCGTTTGGTAGATGATGACTAGCAACCATATCATATCAAACCTTGATTCAATCTTTGTTGTCGATATCATCTCTCATCGAATAGTCAAGATATAAAACGCAGGCTATTTTGTTTTCATTTTAACATTTTATAAATTTGCTCAATAGTTGCCGAATCCTAAGTTAATATTTATCAAACACGCTGTTAATTGGTTTATTTTTACCGCAGTCTAAGGACGTTTGTAAAAAGCCAGTGGTAATGGTATCAGTCATGTTCAGCCTTTTAGAAAACTTTCCATACATTTTGAAGAATCTCATGAAGTCCGAGATGAGATGACAAAATCTCCACAACCAGAGTGGTCGAGGGAAGAGGCTTTTTTAACAATTGTAATCCTACTATAATAATAGTACTGCAAGCGATTACACCAATATTACGTGATCAGAAACGATTCACTAGGCTTTTATTTTGGGTACAACACAATAGTGCTACCAATAACGCCCACACTGCAAGCCAATATGGAAAAGTTCGTATCCTAAATTGATAATAATCGGGAATTGAACCTGGGACCCCGTGATGTACAAAAAGAATCATCTCCAGAGTATTCTCGTTGATAAAATTATTTGTCGTACAGTAGGTGCGATATTTTAATTAATGTGCGTTTATTAACTAGTTTGAATCTCCATCCCGTTAATTGGGCGACCTCTTGAAGAATATCATCATTTGAATGAACGCAATTACCTAAAATAGATGTCGTTAATATTTTGTGCCTTCAATCAGAGAATCGTTTATTTCTAAAATAAATAAGAATAATTAAGAAATACATTAATCAGAAAAAGAATTAGAAATACATTTAATTTATTATATTCACAGTAAACATAATAAATTAGAAGCGTAGCTTTCACTGCTAAATTATTTCTCATTTAAACCATAATGTATAATCTAAAATTATTAGTTAACACAATAAATTACTGTAAACTTCATAGCTAACATTTTTCTCATTACCTTTATTTAACTTATAAATCATCTAAACCACGGCGGTCAATTGTCAGGATGACAGTATAAATTATATTGAAATAAATTATTTCATAGCGACATTAATTTTTTTCATGTTAGTATTTAAAGAAGTGGTAATGATTTATTATAGGGCATTGTTATTTTTCTAGAGATACATAGGATTTTTGTCGTTATTTTTATCAATTTAAATGTGGTTTCAAATGCATCCCATTTCACTTTTAAAATAAACATTAACTAATGACACTGGTTCATAGGCGCGAATTCGGATTAGTTACCAAATTTGCTGCACATGAATTCAAATCTCGATGACATTAAAATCGTTCTTAAAGTAGGTAGGTCTGAGTTGGATTCAAACCATAAAAAAATGTCGTATGTATCATGAAGAGATTATATTGCACTCATTTGTTTCTAATAGGTCTCAAAACTAAAAATCTAAAAAAATTTTTATCGTACATAATATTCCATTCAAGCTTTTCCCAGTGCTATTTAAGAAAATCTGATTATGCATCAAAAAATATTAAGATATTAATTATAATATTATTTTTCTACTTTAATCATATATTTAAAAATACTCTTTTTTATTATAGATATACAATTAAAAATCATACCTCATAAGTTCCATTAATCTATCGTGAAAATAAGACAATAAATAATTATCAGGCAAAATGCAGCCCTAATATAAAGCATATTAAACAATCTGTAAAAACACTATTCCCCAAAACTCATTCATTCCTTCAAGAAGCTTGTCATAGACAACAGACAGGACTATGTTTTTTTAATTTCGATCTCCTTCGTTTACATATTCAGAACACCGCATTATTAGTAAAAAAATATTTAAATCACTCGTCGTCTTTTTATTCTGTCTTTTTAAGTTTATAAAACTTCTGTAGGTGTTTAGTCAATGTTATTAGCATTTCATTTTAATCATAACAGAATTAGCTAATATCAATATCCAATTATTAAAATAAATGCCTTAATCTGCATTTATAACTGTCAAATTTCCATTTTTATAGTTTATTATCGATACATAGCGATTATCGCCACATTTTTCAGACATCGATCGAATTAAAAAATAATAAATTATTATATACTTAAGTTGTTAAGTATACAAAATTTCTAAAAATATATGTTTGCAGTTAACATTGATAACTGGGTCGTCAAGGTGTACTTGCCAAATTCTAATTTATGCACACATGTTAACCAAAACGAAACAAATTCGCTACAGCCGTTAAATTCAAAACACTAACACATATTGCTGTAACTTCCGTAATTACGTAACGGTTAAAATTACGTACTTAAACCAGTGTTAATGTTTCCGATGTTCCAAACTGTCAAATAACTTAAGTTTTTTCGAGGTACAAGCACTCGCGTCGTTCGTTCGTGCGCGGCGTCCGCGCTCACTCAGCGTCCAACACACACTGGGCTGTCCTTCGACTTTCACTGGAATGACAATACGACACAACCTATTTTGATTGTCTGCAATCCTAAGCTCCCCGTCCTGGCGTCACGCGTGATCTCACATGGCCGGGTTCTAATCAGTTGTCAACTGTCATGTTGTCTATTTCTTACACAATCGGAGGCTTGTGTGCTTAATTGTTCGTTGTTTTACTTTGTTTACGAAATTTCCTCATGTTTATCTTATCGGTTGTAGTAAATAGAGCGCCGTCTCATCTTCCTACTTAAGTTATCAGTGATAAAGTAATAACACCATCTAAAATAATTTCTTCTGAACTCTACATTACTGAATTATTAAAGGTTGCAGACGACGACAACTTCGTCCGTTTAAATTACGTTAGTTATGTCACGATTCTATTTAATAATGCTATACTGTACAATAACAGCATGTACAGATGTCCCAGAAATCTACCGCCAAACCGAATAGCTCTACTCAAGATGCTTTATCATACACGCATAAAATTTCAAAGTTTCACGTGTTAGTTTCACATAAATACATACATACATTTCTTCACGCTGTATCCCTAACGGGGTAGTCAGAGAGGATGGAGCGCCAGGCGTCGCGCTCCTTACATACTCGTACTTCTTCGCTTCCTCAAATCTCATAATTCTCCTCACACATTTTCGCCTAGGTTTGCGAGTGCTTTTGACATATCCGTCGGCTGTCTTAGCCGTCGCTTAGGCTAACAATAATGGTAATCACATCAATCAGCCACTTGCAATAAATAACTTTGTAACATTTCAATAATAAAAGCAGGCATGAAATACATCCACGGTAATACCTACGTATTAACAGGGACTTGTATAGGAACTTAAACCTTTGCATAGCGTAATCGAGTGGTTGTCAAGTTGTGAAGTAACGGCCAAGTAGATGTGTTCACTATACTCGGATGGAGGCACTCCTAGATAAAAGTCTAACCGCCGCATACTGTCAGACGGAAGTTGTCTAATGCAGTCAGAATTAATGTAACTTTAAGTGTATCCTACCGTTGTAAATTAACAATAAAATCAGTGATGTAAGTAAATACATGGCTTACCATTTACCAACAGTTTTATGTGTTTTTATAAACTACCCTGTATTTATAGAAATTTATTATATATTAAAGATATAGAAATTTATAGAAATTGTTAATAGAAATCGCAGAGAAATAGTCTATACAAAATACAGATTTATAAAAGAAAATGAAATTGCGGATAAGTGGAAGTCTGTATAACTATTATTGAGACAGATTTTTTTGCATAGACCTATTATAACATATAGTAAGCAGATGGTTCGGGCACATAGAAAGAATGAGTCATGAAAGACTGACGAAGAAAATCTAACGGAGCGAAAGTGACTGGTAAAAGAATCCAAGGAAGACCAAGGCTGACTTATGAAGATCAAATAGAGTGTTAGTCGACGGCATTGTCAAAAGCACTCGCATACCTAGGCCAAAATTTGTGAGTAGAATGATGAGATTTGAGGAACCGATAGAAGTATGTAACAACCGCGACGCTTGGCGCCCCGTCCTCTCGGACTACCCCGTTAGGGATAGAGCGTGAAGATATGTATGTATGTATAAGCAGATTTTATAGATTCAAGCGTTTATTTATGTATTTATAAACGAGTATTTAAACTACCTTACACCCAAATCCTTCCAATTCAATTAAGTCACTTTTTCGCGGGAGAGCGCGAAGCGAGCGGGAAGTTCCGGCAAAAGGCGCCCCGAGAAACACCGTCAGGTTTTAGTGAATAGACTCGTTTTGCAAGGAGTCTCACATACCCTCTCCGCAGCCTCGAGCGGGACAGGGATACAAAAATCATTTCCTACCTTAAAAATGAAGAAAAGTCGATACCCAACGCTAATACATTGATAGAAAAATTTATTACAGACGGGAAGAACTGGCGACTCTAATGCGACTCTTTTATTTTAAACAATAAGAAACTTTAAAAATTCGATGTTTACGAAGCCCAATTAAAGTTTACGAATAAAATTTTACTAAAGCAAGGTCCTTAGAAACCTTAGGTACCTTAGAAAGGAAAGTAGGGCCTCAAATAGGTCTTGTATAATTCTAGTAATTGACGACTTCCATGGCATATTGGTATAGGTGTTTCATCCAAGTGCGGATGATGCCGGGTTCGATTCACGATCGGTTCAATTTAGGAAACTAATTTTTCTAGATTGCCTCGGGTCCAGGTGTACTGAGAGACGCCCCTAGTAGTTATCGTGTGGTTTTCGTAAAACAGGGAATGCTATTGTTTGAGACCAGATTATTAGTGTGTATTGTCTGGCGTTATTGTTATTATTATTATTATTTACTATTTTATTATTATTAAACAGTTTTGTTTACCATTTTATAAATATCATATCAATTATTTATTTATCTACATGTACTTAATTAGTACTTTCTGTACTACGTTCGTGACATTTCGCCTTTTTGGGAAAATCAACAATTTTCTTGAACGACTCTACATTGCTTGAACTGCTACCTTGAACTTTCTTCGTTATTTTAATCCTTTCGGTTCGACAAGTGATATTTTCTTGTGTTTTATAAGTAATAACAACACACGTTAAAGTATAGCCTAGTAGAGAACATATGCAATAATATATATGAAATATGCAATACCAACATTAAAATAATATAATATCATTATTTAATTTGACGACCTCCGTGGCGCAACGGCTTACCGCGTTGGAAAGTAAAACGGGGGTTGCGGGTTCGATTCCCGTCTCGAGTCAGGGTGTTTATGTATAATATGTATACATTTACAAAAGAAAAGTATATAAGTAGTATATCAGTTGTCTAGTACCCATAACACAAGCGCTATGCTGCTTACTTTGGGACTAGATGGCGCTGTGTGAAATGTCTGAGAGTATTATTATTATTATATTATTATTATTATTTCACCAATTTTTATATATGCCTTTTTACATAATTTATGTGTATTTGTTTTTTAGAAACGGCTCTAGCGATTTGAATGAAATTTCGACGTATTTCGATATTGCTTTACTTCCAAGCATATTTAGAATAAATGTTATTTCTGAAAAAAATTCGTTATCACACGAAAAAAACCCAAAAATTGACGCAAAATTTATTTTTTCGAACGCCATCTCGTAGAATATTGACATTCGAGTAGGCTGAATTAATTAATATTAGCTATTCAACGACAAAATGCCCACGAAGTAATATCAAAGAACTACGAAACCAAAAACTTAAATAATATAAAGATTATAAGTGAGCAAGTTTTACTCAGCACAGAGGGTTCCGTACGATGTTTACAGAACTGTTCTCTGAATTTAATTTCTGAAGATAGAGACTTTGGTTGTAATTATTCCGTAAATTACATTTATTAGGTTTTACAGTACGGCACGATTTAAGTAGCATCGGCGAAAATCGTAATAACTGATCACTTCCGATTTACGTAACCAATAGAAATCGCTACTGCATTCACGTAAAGATCATTTTCCCAAAAAGCAGTAATAAGCATTGGTGATTTTAAAGTCGCACTCAATTCGATAATGATCGGTTTTTACGAACTTTGCCGTACATCTAAATCACCCATTCCCAAAGTGGGCGATAACGCCCCCCTGTGGGTGCTGCAGTCCTAAAGGGGGGCGGTAAGAGACCCAGAAAAAATGGAGGCGTTGTGTAGAGGCCTGGGGGGTGATTTGTATTTTCATTTAGCTAGGAGGCATCTTAGACAACGACTGCATGAGCTCTCGACTCAGTAGACAAAATAAGTTTGGGAACCTAGAATCTAAATGTAGGGACTAATATAGGGACTTAGTAATCAGAACATAAATATTTCACATAAGAGATACACCACTTTTTTTACATGAGAATAGCAGAAATGCTTCAAATAAATATGAAAATGGCAAGTTGCCAGTACATAAAAGAAGAAGAACTAATTCAAATTCAATGGAGTTTTTGGCGGGATTTTATTGAAAACAGTTGGCCGTTTACTTTAATTATTCGCAAATATGTTTCTAGTGGATATTGTGATGTAAAATTAGCGTAGTTTTACGTCCCAAGTATCTACGCTGTTGTGCAATCTATGGAATTGTTGAAATAAATGATTATTTAGTAGTGTGGTGTTGTGATTTTTTAAGTGGTTTAGTTTGCCTCAGCGGATCGTACTAGAAAAACTGCCTCAATATATTTAGAAACTCCAAGAAACAACTAAATGTATTATGTCGACATTTTAATTAAATGATATAAAGAAGTTATGTATTCATTACTGAAGACATTGGTTGTATGGACTAGAGCCCTTTACCTTCCCTCCTTAGGCAGAATCGTACTACTACTAAGTTGTGTGTGTACTGTAAGAATATCCACTATTATATTAAACGAGCAATATTTGCATATAAATTTGATTTCGCTTTTTCGAAAACGGCTCTAGCGATTTCGATGAAATTTACAATATTGAGGGGGGGGGGGGGGTTGAGGGGGCGAGAAATCGATCTAGCCAGGTCTCAATTCTGGGAAAAATTGTTTTCGCCGTTTTTCACACACTTAAAACTTTTGGACTGCTAAACATTTTTAATTTCTCAGCAGAGTTTACGTTCTCAACAGCACAGTGGCGGAGTGTAGGTCTACCACGCCACGTGTGCGGGTTCGAATCCTGCAATGCGGTCAGACCTTTTTGTTTTTTTTTAAATATTTTAAAATAATATGTCTAAGTTCAGTTTGCAACAACTACCTATTAAAACACATGTCACTTTAATATTGTACTAAGGTAATAAAGTGAGAAAAAATAAGGAAATAAAATCAAAAATAATGATAAAAACATTGACTTCATAACTTCAGACAGCCAGTCTTAAGAAGTGAGGCAAATAAAATCAAATATAATGTAGATGTGTGGGTGCTGTTCTCGTAATTTGTAACAGACTTAACCTTCTCAATAGCACAGTGGCTAGAGCGTAGATCGACCGTCCTGAAGTGCGCGGGTTCGAATTCTGCAATGTGGTCAGAAGTTTTTTTTTATAAAACACCGAGTAAAGCTCGGTTGTCCAGGTATTCATATATAATTACATAAATTCTCTGAAACTTTTAAAACTGCGGAATTAATAGTTTCGATAGAGTTGGAATTCAAAGTCGATTTCGTGTCAACAATCTACTCTTCCTACTGATTGGTGATAAGGGTTAAATTTATATGGAATTAATATAATATAGATATTGGGTCCTTACATATGAAATTAGCGTTTTGTCATACTGACCACTTTGATCTGAAATATCTCCTCTTTGGTTAAGAATTCCAAATTCAAATTTATAAATTCATTTAGCTGGTACATTTGAGTTTTGAAAACAGTCATTCATTTGTTTTTTTTCTCATTATTTTTTTCTTTGGCGTCGCTTATTACCGCACAATGGAAAACATGAAATATCGGTATATTTACGAGTACGAGTTCTACCGTGGCACCAGTGCTGCAGAAACAGCTCGAAGGATTAATGATGTGTACGGCGCTGGTGTCGCAAAAGAAAGCACGGTACGTTTTTGGTTTCAACGTTTTCGTTCTGGAAATTTCGACCTTCAGAACCAACCCGTGGACGGCCGGAGACGAAAGTGGAAAATGAATAATTAAAGGCTATTGTGGAAGCGGATCCATCACAAAGCACTTCAGAGATAGCTGCAGGCTTCGGGGTAAGTGACAAAACTGTATTAATCCACTTGAAGCAAATCGGGAAAGTAAAAAAACTTGAACGATGGGTACCTCATGAATTGAGTGAATCGAACTTGCAAACACGCGTCGACTGCTGTGTTACTTTGCTCAACCGACACAATAATGAAGGGATTTTAAATCGAATCATTACTTGTGATGAAAAGTGGATACTTTACGATAATCGGAAGCGCACGTCGCAATGGCTGAACCCTGGAGACCTAGCCAAATCCTGCCCTAAACGAAAATTGACTCAGAAAAAGTTACTTGTGAGTGTTTGGTGGACTAGCGCCGGTGTCATTCACTACAGCTTTCTAAAATCTGGTCAAACGATTACGGCAGATATCTATTGTCAGCAACTGCAAACCATGAAGGAAGAACTAGCTGCTAAACAACCGAGATTGGTCAATCGCTCTAGGCCACTGCTGCTTCACGACAACGCAAGACCAGACACTGCACAACAAACAACCACTAAGTTAGATGAGCTACAATTGGAATGTCGGCGACATCCACCGTACTCCCCGGATCTTGCTCCAACAGATTACCATTTTTTCCGGAATTTGGACAACTTCTTACAAGGCAAAAAATTCAACTCCGATGCGGCAGTCCAAATCGCCTTTAAAGAGTTTATTGATTCTCGCCCCCATGGTTTTTTTAGTAAAAAGATCAATGAACTACCTATGAGATGGCAAAAGTGCATAGATAACAACGGTGCATACTTTGATTAATTAAATATATTTTACAAAAAAAAATTGACTTTATATTCCTCCCGTACAAAACGCCAATTTCATATGTAAGGACCCAATATTATATGGAGCTCCGAAAATGAGATAAGTATTGCTTAGATAATTTAAGCATGAGGAGAGAGTACTGAAATTTAAAACACAATAACTCAGTTTCTGTAAATGAAAGTCAAGTAGTTTTTATTTGCAATCATATTCAAAATGTCTAATTATTTTAATACAATGTATAAAATATATAACATCTAAGAGCAGTGGTCTAGCCTATTAATAAAGCATCGATATCTTATACCAGTGTTTTTCAACCTTTCCGAATACACGATCCCTTCGAAAAAGTTCTGATGAAAGAACCGTAATAAAACTGTCAGACATTTCAAAGACAACGTATTTAATTTTGTTTCCATTGATCCTATACTGATCGAAAAATCGAATGCATTGTGCAAAGTAGAGCATTATGGTCAATTATATATTCTGCAGAGAGGGATACGCTGGAAGCGACAAATTATTAAATTATGAAGAGATATATACACTGCACAGTTTTCTCAATCAAATGCTTTTATTTTTGTTACATTGTAGAACCTACAGTCCTTGCTTTTAGTTTCACCTAGCTTGCAACCGCGACCCCCCTGGAGGTTGCGACCCACAGGTTGTGCAAAACACTAATATATAAGCAATGTTTGTATATATTTGTAATCGTGTTCTCAAAAACGACTCTAACGATTTCAATGAAATTTACAACATAAGAGTTTACGGAGATGAAAAATCGATCTAGCTAGGTCTCAATTCTGGGAAAATTTGTTTTCTTCGAGTTTTTACACTTAAAATTGGCAATTGATATCGATTGGTGATTTCGAAATGAGGTTTGCCTGTTCAATAGCACAGCAGTTAGAGCTAGAGCGTAAGTCTACCACGCCGAAGTGCACGGATCCGAATCCTGCAACGTCAGACTTTTTTGTACTTTTTTTTATGTGCAATGAAACCTAAAAGACGACGAGCAAAGTTCAGTCGCCCAGGTTCTACTTATTATACGAGATACATCTCCACGAGGTACACAAAAGTCAACACAAATATCAAAGTATTTAATTCTTTTTACACAACAACTTATTACATTTATTGTAACTTAATTATAATTACTTATTACTATATGTCCACTCCGGAATAAAGTCAGCGCGAACGATAACGCCCCATAGTGCAACATCATTCTAATCATAGTGATATAAGTACTCTATAAAAAAAATAGAGAAAGCACATAAAAATAATAAGTGATGAAGAATAGACGAAAAAATCTACGAGCAATAGATAGTAGAATATTGTAAAATTATTAACATAAATGACTAATGCCAGTAATTTGCTGCTTATTTTCCTATTTTGACGCTTATATTTGTGATGTTTCTCTATCGAAATCAGTATGGTCAATAGTCAGTCGTCGGTTGGCTTTTATCTATGCTATGCGGAATAAAGTTATTAATATGTAGTTTATTGTCACATTTTAAGGATGAATCTAATGAACTAGAGGCTTTCAATAAATTCCTACGTTGATTAATCTTGCTATACATATCTTCTTTATTATGTCAGTGTAACGTCTCTCCTGGTCTTAATTTTACTATTTCGGGGTTGTTAGGATCACCGTTACCTCTAACAACATACACTATGCGTACATCCTCATCGTTACTGTTATATGTTCCACTGTATACATTATTTGCATAATAATTGTTATTTGTACCACTCTCCGTACTTAGAGACTCGTCTTTAATGTACCTGTTGTCAAAATGTAAGTTATTATTATCGAAAATAGGTATAAGTGGTGGATAATTATAGTATTCCATATATTGACGGTTACTTTGAGCACCGGGAAAGAAATTACTGATAATCTGTTTATTGTTAAATGTTTGAGTTTTATCTTTAAACTTATCTTCCGGGAATGCAAGGATTTTGCCAGCTCTGTTACTATCTACAACATTTTCGTTGTTTCTATCTTCAGGAAACGACCATTTAGTATTTTGGATGGTATTTTCCTTATCGTTATCAACAAATACTGTGCCAGGTTTATTTTGTATGCGTTTCTCTATTTTATTGTCTTCATTGTGTTTGAATCTAATTTTATCACCCCCATTGTCGTTATAAGGATAACTAAAACCGTAGTTGTGTTGATAACCATAAGCGCTACCATAAAGGCTTGGTTTTTGCAAACCATAATTCTCAAGGCGATTGGGTTGGTTTGGGAATTCATAATTATGCTGTCCAAAACCGTGTTGTCCAGGCTGATTCTGATAAAATCCATAATTTTGCTGTCCAAAACCGTGTTGTTCAGGTTGATTCTGATGAAGTCCATAATTTTGCTGTCCAAACTCATATTGTCCAGGCTGATTCTGATGAAGTCCATAATTTTGCTGATCTCCTTGGCCAGGATTTTGATTAAAACCAGGATTCTGAGTAGCTGAAATTTGATTGTATAACTGCTCCAAATATTGGTCTTGTGGAGCGCTGAAGAATCTGAAAAAGCCTCCATTGTGATTGTTTAGGTAATGCACTAGTTTTTCAGGGTCGGTTGGACAGAGAGGGTAGGCATAACGACAGGTGCCAGGGTTGGCTTTAGAAGTCATCCCCAAGAACACAGCGCGGCCGAAGACGAAGAGTGGTGAAGAACTGATGCCGCTGTATGCAGACAGTAAACTGAAAATTTAATAGTAATAATTAGTTTAGTAACCATATAATTTAGGATTCTTTTGAGCTAATTTTTTCATACATGCGTATACATTCGCATATCTAGGCACAACCGTGTAAGGAGAATGATGAAATTTGAGGTTGTGAAAGAAGTATGTAAAGGCTGTGACTTAGGACTCCATCTTCTCTGATTATCCCGTTGGAAATCAGCTTGAGGATATGTTTATATGTACAATTGTGCATATACTATGTATTGCACCATTGGAGACACATAGCATTAAAGTGCAACGGACTACACCTTGGCGTACTTGTAGCAATAATTATAAGGACTTACCGATGTCGAAGCAACCCGATAATTACAGGTGACTAACCGACACCTTGTACTAGTGGATTTTTTTTTATAAAAGAGGGGGCAAACGAGCAAGCGTGTCACCTGATGGAAAGTGATCACCGCCGCCCATGGACACCCGCAACGTCCAGGGAATCACGGGTGCGTTGCCGGCGTTTAAGGAAAGGAGGGAAAGGAGGGGAAGAAACAGATGGGCCACCGATACTCTCACTCACTGAATGAAACACAACAGCAATAGATGTTGTTGTTTCACGCCGATATTCTCTGAGAAGATGGTATTTGACCGGGCGTGCTGGCCCAATTCGTCCTGCAATGCAGCATGGTTCTACCACACATATTGGCTTAAGCCAATAAGTCAAGGAATACCTTGGCTGACTTTCATAACCTGCGCAGGAAGATAAACAGCTGCGTATTGAGTTTCTCTTTCTATCTCAGAAATCTATGACACCATTAACTGTTAAAACCTTTTTGAGGCGCTATCTTTTTTCATTAATTTTCGAGGTAATATAAACTTTTATTGTTTTAAAAAGTTATTTTTGTGTGTAGTATACTGACGTCAATAGTGGCTGTATTCCAGAAACATTTTCTAGCCAACTGGGAGTCCCACTGCGGGTTCCCTCTGCGGCTTCGCAGAGCATTCTCGGCACGCACTGATAGTCGTCGTACCGAGCCACGGATGTCAGAGCCTCCGTGACGTAGGACACAGCCTGTGACGTAACGGACACTCCTGGGCGATGAGGTCCTGAAAATATTATACAACAAAAATTATTTTAAAGATAACACAGGATATATAGGATAATATAAACGAGAGAGAGAAGGGAATAGAGCTAGCTCACGGTATCGATATAGAAAAATATAATCCACTACAATAAAATATTACCAACCAGTTCATTAAATACTAACTTAAAAAAATATAATGATGCTATAAAATGACTCTATCACACAAAAATTAAAGAAACCACAGAAAGTACACAAAACTTACAGAGTACTTAGAATAGTATACTGCATACTTCAAATACTTCATTTCAGGAAAGGTCTCATAAATTCGTTAATCATATTAGCTTATTACTTAAAAAAATATAATGATGCTATAAAATATTCGCAAGCTAAAATAAATTAAAACGGTAGCAAAAAATTATAAATAGTACTATTGAAAAATAACTCCATAAGTATATCATTTTGTCCAATATGATTTCTACGGAAATCTTAACAATGTCCTTTGCGCGTGCTTTACGTGATTTAAGTTCAAGGAATTATTGTTAAACCTGTTAATCTTACTGCATATATATACTATAGTAAGAAATAATGAACGTATTGTGGAAACTATTCATTTAAAATTGTGTTTGATTAAAATTTGACAAGTGCTTTTGACATTTTCGTCAGCTAACATTGGCTATTTGATCTTCGTAAGTCAGTCTTGGTCTTCCTTGGTTTCTTTTACCACTCGCTTTCGTTCTGTAGATTTTCTTCGTCAGTCTTTCATCACTCATTCTTTCCATGTACCCGAACCATCTAAGCATTCCTTTCTTCATTTTTACAATTACACTGTCGTGCAACCCTGCCAAACTGCATATTTCTTCATTGCTTATCCTGCCCGCAAAGGTGACACCGCGCATATTTCTAAGAGATCGCATTTCTACTGTAGTTATCATACCTTCACTCGATTTCAGGCATATCCAGGCCTCACTACCGTATAATAAAGTTCGCACAAACACCGCATTGTGGATGACCATTTTGGCTGAGTTAAATATGTTCACACTACCCACTAATGCGGACAGAACACCGTTCACTTTATTGCCAGCTGCTACCCGTCTCTCCACATCCAACTCACATCTTCCATCCATCGTGAACGCACTCTCCATACAATTTCATTCACACGTATTATGATGGGGTCTGATTAATTATTTCTGTTCTTGAATATTTTTCTTTCACTTTCTTTCAAGTTCTTTTACTTTAGTCACTTTACTACAGAAGTCGCTTTAATATTTTTAAAAAACAACCTAGGCGTAACCAACACGTGCATATTTGGCACAAATCCAATAAGATCTCATACGTGGAATGGAAGTAGAATATCTGCGAGGTGATAAGTGATAACATACCCATGTATGCAAGGTGTATACCTCCATGTATGCGAGGTCATAAGTGATACCAGCAAACATAGTTTGCATGTATCCATTTTCAGCAGTATATTACATATACACTACTGAAAATAATCCTCGTTTTTGTTTCGCCGAAGTTCGATAAAGAGGCAAACACAATAAATGAGATTTACTAAGGAGTTAAAGAGTTAATTAACAAAGAAATGTTAGAATAGGTACATGAAATAAATAATTCTTAACATAAATTAATTAACAAATATATTTCGTTACATTTAGACATTAGCAGGCCACAGAATAATTAGTTACTAACGTATAGTTCAGGCTTCATAACACTCATGTACCAAAAGGATCCAAAAAGATCGTTTGCCTATTCGGTAGATTGAATTGCAACAGACCATACTACTTACAATACCAGTTACCTATTTACCATTTGTCCACTCCATTAGATACATAGCCTGACGGTTCAAAATTTCAAATTTTACTTAAGTCAATTTTGGTCAGGGAGTACAAAATATTCGTTTATACAAAAATTTATTTAGCGCCTACAACAAGCTTACGTTCCTAATCATCTTGCAACAAAGTTCATTGGCATTTGCGTTATATTTTCATAAGGCGTGTTCAGGAAAATATGTGTTTAGTGTTTAGGTTTTATATTTAAATTAGTGTGCCTGGTTCTTCGTGCGATATTTGTAGTTGCCTTCATGTATATTCATGGAAAGATGGTATGAGTGGTATGCGTGAAGGCACAGTGCGAAATATCTTTCGCACGCTGACGGTAGAGTGCTTATAGCGCCATCAGAAGCAGAATTGCAGACTCTAGTCAAGAACTTGAAAGAAGAATGTTAATGTGAATTGTGAAAAAATTAAGCTGGTATTTGAAAGAGAAGATGTACAGACGTAGTGTGAAATGTGATAAATAGAAAATGCCTAGAACAAGTAAATAAAACTATATTTGATGATCAAAAAGAATGATACATGCGAAATTGTGCGAAGAAAATGATGAGATTCGAGGCGGCGAAAGAACTAGGTAATTACTGCGATGCTTGACATTCATATAGCAAAGACAGTAGCGGCGTTAGGGTAGGGTGCGGTTGGGCGACCACACAAGGGCGCCAGACATGATGGGGTGCTAAAGGTGCCTCCATTACATAAAAAACTTCAATTGAAATAAACGTTTGTTTTTTTTTGTCTTTGTTTTTTCCACATATGAAAATTGGAGAGTAGAGATCCGTAGCAATCTCGCCCAGGGCGCCGGATTTGCTGAAACCGGCACTGAGCAAAGATATGCGGTGAAGATATGTTCGCATATGTATATTTAAATTCCTATTGATTTTATAAAAACTGGTCAAGCCGAGTTAGAATAACCAATTTTGTCCTACAAATATTATTTCTAAATAAGTAACCAGTGCTATCCGTGCGCAGGTTTAACGATAGCGTCATAACATCACGCATCGGTGGTCAGTAGGGTTGACAATAAGACGGGATATTAAAATAGTTGTTAATTAATGATTTTAATTTATTATTATTATATTTATTATATGAATTTATTTGAGGAGGCGAAAGAAGTATGTAAGAACCGCGACGCTTGGCGGTCCGTCCTCTCGGACTACCCCGTTAGGGATACAGCGTGAGGATATGTATGTATAAATATATATATGTATTATTTTATTTTAATAACAAACATTGTTGTTTGTTATTACAATAAAATAATACATATACAATAAAAAAAAAAAATAACAACAAATAACTGACGAAAAAACAAAGTAAAATTCAACAATAAATTCATTCGGAGCGAGGGCAATAAATAAGACGAACGCACGTAATCGACTGCGTTGTTAGGGGTACTGAGCCCTCCTGACCAGCTAATGCGGGATGCGGTCTGTTGAAGTGCAAGAGGTAATCATCGGCAAACCTTCTGCGTGTAGATAGTACGTATAACTTTTGTGACAAGACTGACAAGACATCAAAAATAGACTGTGGCAGATCGTCAGACGAACAAACGGACAGATGTATGAATTATCTTATAAGGTTTCCCTTTTGATGTACCCAGAACCTTAAAAATAATTAAAGTATCTATATTGATAAGACTGAATGAATGACTACTTACTGTGATATGATGGAGTTGGGTAATCAGGATTCAAATACGGGTTTTGCCCTTGAGCGAAATTTTGAGGGTCAGGTCCAAGTTGTCCTTGGACACCAGGTGCTCCTAAAATTTCTGGAGGATATCTCTGAAACTGTTGTTTTGGTTTTCTTCTGCGTCTCCGTTTCTTCTTCCGATTTGGGTCCTGATGATTAACAGAATTAACTCTGTTATCATCTTGAAAGTGGGCTAACCCATAGCCCACACTCTCTTGTCCTGTTTGAGTATCATCTTCGAATTTAATAGGTCTTGCGGGTGCTTCGACAGATTCCGGATTCTGTTCAAAGGTAACGCGCCCATTATTCTGGTGTTCTTGATCTTCTAAACTATTTTGACCCTCAAATCTTATTAAGCTATAGCCAGATTGTCGAGGCGATAGCGTGATGTTAGCGTTGAATATTTTTCTGGAAAAGATTTAAAATAATTTTAATGAAGAACTTATGTGTACTGTAAGGCCATTGGTGATACTGTTATGTATCTTCTTTCTAAGCCCAAAACCCGAGTTCAAGTGACAGCCTGGTCAAATTAGGAAAAGAACAGTTCCAAGTTGTTTTGTAGTCTGGATCTCTGGGAGTTAACGAGTGCTCCCCAGATCGTTGTATGGCACCCATAAATTAAGGGAGGCATTTTACGTAACACATAGTATTATCTATTATATAAAAAAGGTAAACAAAAAAAAATTGTAATATTATGTATTATATATATGACAAAGTATCGACTTTTAGAGATAAGGTGAGAAACTGCAATAAGTGTTTAAAAAAAGGTTAGGAAAATGTAATACGAACTAATGAATGGCATTTGTGAGTTATTAAATTAAAGATCGTTCATTTGCTACTCTACACGATGACGTGAAAAAATTGTTTAAGGGTGGTTTGCACCAACTATTTGAACTCGGTTTAATGAACTGACATTTTGCTTACACCATTTGGTGGTTGGTGCAAGCGAGATGTCAGTTCCTTAAACTGAGTTTAAATAGCTGGTCCAAGCCACTTTAAATCGACTTATGCTTCCAATTAACCGCTTAAGTCAAGTTAACTTCTGAAATCTGTAATTGGATTTTTCCAATTTTGGAACGGAACATTGAAAATTACACCTGTTACTTACGCCAATAATTTCTCAGGATCGTAGTTATTACTCTCTTCTCCTTTCACATACAACATGATACATAAAACAAATAAAAACTTTGCAGTATCCATATTATGTCTTCAAGATCTGTAAATAAATAAAAACTAAGTATTAGTAACATTTTGGAGGATTGCACAAGCCTTTTCGGATATTCCACTATGCTGTCCTATATTGTGATAACTGCTTACTGTTAGATTATTAAAATCACCCATAAAAATCCCTTATTTTTGGTAACGCGTGAGATACCATAAAACGTTACCCAGCTCTAGGGGTGATACTGAGCTATATTAGACTTTAACCCACAAAAAGTCGGTGGTGTTCCTCGACGCCTGTCGAGGGGCCTCAAGATCTGCCACGTTACGTTCTGGGGTATTTTCTGTGCCGTAACACTTTGCGAAGGAAAAAAGACCAGAATTCTCTCGCCCAGCAGTCTTAGCACTGCTACGTTAGGGCAAACCACATGGTTTGTTGTACTCCTCGAAGTACACGGGAAGGATAGACGACAGGAGCCCCTACTCCTAACATAACATAAGTATACAATATTCATACATATACAAAGCGAAAGTGAGTGGTAGCAGAAACCAAAGACGCCAAAGGCCGACCTACAAAGATCAAATAGCCAGAGTTAACTGACGGAAATTTCAAATCACTCGCATACCTGGGCGACAATGTGTGAGGAGAACGATGATATTAGAAGAAGCGAGAGAAATGTCTAAGAACCGCGACACTTGGCGCTCCGTCGTCTTTGACTACCCTTTAGGAATACAGCGTGAAGATGTGTACGTATGTATGGTAATATATGTAAACATGTTTACATTTATAGCCTCATTCGCCAATTCGAATTACAGGTGGCAAAGCAAAACTAAACATTGATTTCTGACTCTCCCAACGCTTATATGCCATATTGTACCTTGGCAGATCGTTACGACCTACACATGAAGATAGCAGATACATAAAATATTTTTTCACTAACAGTGTGGAATAATCTAACATGTAGAAGCATTTATCATTTAAAGACCCAACGGAACCTGAGGCTGTGTTAATTGAGAGAGTTTTGGACATCGTTAATAAGTTCTCACGATAGGTACAGTCGTGCACAGAACGTAGGCTTTCAAGTGCTAATGTTCTAATGAGAATATTTCTAACGAGAATAAAAGCAAAAGTAGGAATTTATCAGAAAAATTCACGGAATAATTCTCCCCATTTTGGAATTTTCCCGGGGAATAACACATCTCTGCGGATTAGAGTATAAGCAATGAAAAGATACGCAGTATGACAGGATTGCACGACAGTGTTATTGTAAAAATGAAGAAAGGCATGCTTAGATGGTTCGAGCATATAAAAAGAATGAGTGATGACTGACTAAGAAAATTTACAGAGCGAAAGCGAGCGATAAAAGAGGCCAGGGACGACCAAGGCTGACTTATGAAGATCAAAAAGCCAAAGTGTTAGCAGACGGAAATATCAAAAGCATATCTAGGCGAAAATGTGTGAGGAGAATGATGAGATTTGAGGAAGCGAAAGAGGTATGTAAGGACCGCGACGCTTGGCGCTCTGGCCTCTCTGACTACCCCGTTAGGGATACAACGTGATAAGTATATATATGTAATATAGTGATAAGTATGTCCATGATTAAGCTATTATAAAAGTTAGCAGGTCGGCTTACTGAAAGCAATATGTGTGACTCCAAGCTAAGCAGTACTTATACTATAGGTATCACACAACGAACTGGGGTAACACCCAGATTACTAGCCAATTTAAAATAATTTATCTCCTAATATTGGTGCTTTGGTATGACGATTAGTGCATTAACAGCCGAGTGTCCCAGATTCGTTTTCCGTTTCTATTCATCCGTTTCAGACTCACTGAAATAATTATTATTTCTTTTAATAACACTGTGATGCACAGAAATAATTATTGTCAGAGTGTTACTTAACGCTCATATTATTAACCTTACCAATGATAAAGATAGCAAGAGGTATCTCTTACTATAAGAGAGAGGCCTCATATTATCTTACCTAAATTCAGACGCCCGAGAAACGAGCCTAGTACTTTCGGCTTAGAAAGCAGACATGCTTACAAAGATTAAATTTATTTTATAAATTGTAAAATAAACATTCGATTTATTGAAATTCATTCAATTTTATATATGCGATATATCCATATGGGAGATCCTGCAGGGTTCGCAAATGCTTCGCGCCGGATTACAATTCCCACCAATACTGTTACTGAATCTCTCAAATTCTAAAATATTTTTGTATGTAACTGTACATAAGTTAACTGTGTAGCGTCTTTAGATCGATGTAGTGCAATTGTATCGTTAACACTGACATCTACGTTGACTCTGACAACTATGCTCTTTCAGTTAATTAACAGAAGCTAGATTTGATAACCATTTAAGTAACTACGTTCATTGTTATAAACAAAGACTTCTATTTAAACTGAGGCAGACGCGCCCTACGCACCATGTATCCCTAAAAATGTGTTAATTAACACCATATTACTGTGAAGAAAAGAAAGCTAGATGGTTCTCGCACATGGAAATAACGAGTGATAAAAGACTGACGAAGAAAATCTACAGAGCAAAAATGAGTGGTATTAGAAGCCAAGGAAGGCCAGGGCTGACTTACAAAGATCAAATAGCCAGAGTGTTAGTTGACAGAAATACCTAAAACACTCGCATACTTAAGCGAAAATGTGTGAGAAGAGTGATGAGATTTGAAGAAGCGTAAGAAGTAAGGACCGCGACCCTTGGCGTTCTGTCTTCACTGACTATCCCATTAGGGATACAGCGTGATGATATGTATGTATGTATGTGTGTATTTAAGTTATTTGAAATTGGAAAAATCTGAAATTATTCTCTTCTTTTGCTCTTGTTGTATTCGTAAACACTGCTTGCATTGCCTTGCCTGCACTGCTTTTTTTAATTACACTTATGTACGTAAATATTGTTTATATGAGTGAATAATATTGTCCATGTTTTAGTTAGAGGACCGCGAAGAGATATTTTTGGCAATTTCGGCAAAGTCGGCGATTTCTTGAAGAATTGTGTTATAATCATAGTTATATATTTCTCGTCAAGTCAACAACCGATTAAAAGTAAATCAGATACGAATTAAGTTTGGGTTCCGCAGCAATTTCGAACAAAGAAAAATTAAGTATTACATTAAATCTACGCTTAAAAATAAAATTGAAATTGTGTCTGTGATTGTGTGGCTTTTTCTTAAGATAGTTTTTTTGCAAATCGTTATTTGCACGTAATCAAAATCCAAACACACTTCCTTAAATTTTTGTCTGTCCGTTTGTCCGGACTAATCTCCGAAAC
The DNA here is from genome assembly GCA_907165235.1 of Zeuzera pyrina. Lineage (NCBI taxonomy): Eukaryota > Metazoa > Arthropoda > Insecta > Lepidoptera > Cossidae > Zeuzera > Zeuzera pyrina. The sequence goes on along the minus strand of OU015638.1, from coordinate 18,767,551 downwards.
GGCTGATCGAATTTTTACGGGACTATCATTGGTAGATAAAGGACTTTTCAAAGAATAATGTGGACTATTTTTATACCGGAAAAATACATAATTATAACAAATATTACACAGGTAGTTTTAAAATAAATAGAATTTAAAATACTCGTTATTTAATTTTTGGTTTTCCATTTCTGTTGGGATACCAATTTACGTCTGTTTCATGGTACAAATAAAAAAGAAATCCTCACGGATAATAAACCAAACTTAGACCTAGCTAACAAGTAATTATTTTCCTATATAATTATATAATCTTATATCGTCATTTCTCAATCTTCTTAGTAACGTGACCCTTCACAAGTCGTAAAATAGTGACAAATATTTACGACCACTTTATTACGTTATGCTTTATTCTTTACCAGCACTTTATAATCTAACTACGTGACAAAAGAATGTTTAAAAAATTTTTCATAAACTTGTTTTATTTTTCTGTTTGTAACCCTCCTTACATCTCATTGTGACTCCATTGGGGGTTGACACCCCAGGGTCGATAAATTATGCAATGTATTACTAATATCTACTTAACCTAACTACACTGATTGACTGACAACGCACAGAATAAACCGATGACTCTCAGAGCGTAAAATTTTGCACAGTAGTATCTTAAGTACCTAGTATGACGTAAATGAGATGATGAGAATGAGAAAGGATTTTTTAGTTTAAATAAAATAAACAAAATTATACCCTAAGTTGCTTAGTTAATTAGTCGTTTTTGAAGTAAGAAATAAGAATTTAGCCTTCTGTTTCTTCCGTGATTAAAGAATAAAAAGAGGGCATGGACGGAGTAGGATACAATAACAAACCATTTGACATAAGTCAAATGATTCCTGAGATATTATCGATGAGAAATCATATATAATTTTATAAATGGAAAGAAAACTCACCAGAATTCATAACCAACGCACAACTGCTACCAAAAAACACCTTTTCGCGAATGCTCCAAGTGATAAAACTTCGCGTAACTGCGCGGGCGGTAGAAAGTTCATGATATCATCATAACACACTGATTTGTCCACAACGAGCACTTGTGTCACGTCCTGTATAAGGCTATATCCTGTATCGAAACAGTATTAGATAATATTCTTACAATATCTTAGGAGACGCTCGTGTTAGCGCTTCGATGCTTTATACGATCGCTGAGGTTGAACAAACTCCGCGTGGTTACCTGCTGGATGGGTGATCTGAATGGCATCCATAGAACATAACTATGCTTTAAAAAGTACTTCGTTTTCTCTGATATAATCGAAAAAACCAATGAAGCATAAGCACAAGCAATAAATTAGCCATATATTATAAATGAGCGGCAAAATTAGTAATTCAAACTACAAGCTCTCATATTTAAAATTAATAGATTTCATTTTAAATTTGCTATTTCTGTTGAAAACATATGCATGTTAAAATTAATAGTTTCAGCAAGAAATTTATTACTTTCGTCAACTAAATATGGTAAACTTTAAAATAAATAGGTTTCACAAAAAAATTTGTTATAAGCTTTGTCACTTTTGACGGGCGTCTCGCAACAGTTCGAAGTTGCTGTTTCGTAGTTGTTCAAAGTTCAAAGCCGCCGTTAAGAAAATTTTTTGCCCAAAACGACTTCTGCCGGTTAGGTTAGAAAACTTTGTTAGATTTTTTTAGCGATTCAAAAGTCTTCTATCAAAAAGCAGTTGTATCAGCGGCAGTCAAAGAACAGTCGTGAGACGCTTGTGAAGCTTATGGCAGATGCACTTGTCAGGATGACAGTTTGACGGTTCGTCGAGATTATTCATTTATTTTATGGAGAATTGTGTTAATTTTATGGCGCAATTTAATATTTTGAACTATTCCCTTTTTTATTGGCCGTGATTATTTTAATAAGTAACATTTGTAATATTTAGTTGTATGACGTTATATTATTTTTGAATAGTAATAAATGACAATTTCGTCGCTACTTTTACTCATTTCGAAGTGCCTCTAAATGTATTCGAATAAACTATAGCTGCGTGAAGGGTCTTTAATTTGAGTATATATGTATACATATATATGTATAAACATTGTACACCTCAGTGTTCTGTAGTGACCCACTAATCGTGACATTAAAACAATTACAAGAGACAGATGTGGGACGCTACTTCACATTGACCTTGGGAACTGGTATCGGTTGACCAATGATCAAGTTTGGCAACACCTCAGCTTCCATTTGACAGCGCGTGTTGACCAATAACCAGGAGCAGGAAAGTGGACACACTCTATCATAAATGACTTCGTAATGCGATGCAAATTTTTTGAGACGATATTTCGGCACTGTTGCGAACCCTATAATCACAAGTTGATTGGCGAAATGTCTTTTAGAATAATAACGCTTATAGTTCGTTTAATCGCATTAAATTTAAATAATGCTCCATTTGCCGAGCGTTTTCGTGTGGAGTGCGTTTTCGAGGGATGGAAGATGTGAGTTGGATGTGGAGAGACGGGTAGCAGCTGGCAATAAAGTGAACGGTGCTCTGTCCGCATTAGTGGGTAGTGAGAATATATCTAACACTGCTAAAATGGCCATCCACAATGCGGTGTTGGTGCCAACTTTGTTGTACGGCAGTGAGGCCTGGATATGCCCGAAATCGAGTGAAAGTATGATAAATGCTGTGGAGATGCGATCTCTCAGAAATATGTGCGGTGTCACGCTTGCGGACAGGATAAGCAATGATGAGATACGCAGTATGACAGGGTTGCACAACAGTGTTATTGTAAAAATGAAGAAAGGAATGCTTAGATGGTTCGGGCACATGGAAAGAATGAGTGATGAAAGACTGACGAAGAAAATATACAGAGCGAAAGTGAGTGGTAAAAGAAGCCAAGGAAGACCAAGGCTGACTTATGAAGATCAAATAGCCAGAGTGTTAGCAGACGGAAATGTCAAAAGCACTCGCATACCTAGGCGAAAATGTGTGAGGAGAATGATGAGATTTGAGGAAGCGAAAGAGGTGTGTAAGGACCGCGACTCCTGGCGCTCCGTCCTCTCTGACTACCCCGTTGGGGATACAGCGTGAAGTTATGTTATGTTTTGCCGAGCAAACACTGTCAAATAACTTTTTAACTAAAAAATATAACCGACTTCAAAATATACACTGAAAAGTGCAAAATACTTATCCTTTACTAATCAAAACTCAAATTCATAAACCATTTTATACTAATACCTATACAATCAATTTTGACAGGTAATGAAGTCGGTGCCAAGCCTACCAAACTAATAGACTTTCTATTGTTTTACATTGATATGACATGCTTGTATTACTTAAACCGTAGCTCGTAGCACCACTCTTTTTGTCTCTAACGGGGTAGTCTCAGAGAGGATGGAACGCAAAGAATCGCGGCCCTTAGATACCTCTTTCACCTCTTCGAATCTCATCATTCTCCTTACACGCTTGCGCCTAGGCTTGTGAGTGCTTTTGACATTTCCGTCAGCTTAAACTGGTTACATTCTAAAATTACGTGAACTAAATAGTTTTAGCAGTCTGCTAACACTACATGCCTACTAGGTATTTGTATCATATTTATAAAGTTATTTTTGTACTTGAGTTTTGTACTAAGCAGTGGTCTGAGGGGGGGGGGGGGTCGTAAGAGTCATGACCCCCTAAGTCTTACGTGTCAAATCGACAAATCTCTATTTGATTTGTCATAAATTTTTGTGTAATAAATTCTCATTTGATCAACTTGTTTTATTATTGTGAAGCCCAAAAACTTCAGCAGCGACTGCTCTTCTTTCGAATATCATTCGATTTAAGTCGAAGTGGGTTACGTTACAAAGCAAATTGGGCAATTTGCAAGTGAATAAAATAGTTACTGAGTACCTACTATTTAATCATAAAAACAAATAATCACGATTAGAATGTTTACGTAACAGAAAGAAAGAGACGTTACAGTGGACGATGTTTATTCTAAAATCTTAGATAATTCCAATAAATTGCAATTCGAAAAAAGAACTCGTTTCATTTTTAATATAAAAAAGATATTACAAATATTGTTTACATTTATATCTTTCGTTACGTAACTTTGCTACGACATTTTCATCAGGAACCACGTGTATGTATACAGCGAAGTCAAGAAGAAAAAATATAATGCCACGACAAGGAAAAATTTATAGAGAAAAGCCATACAATAAAAAATAATATAAAACATAATAACGCTATAAAATGATTACAAGCTGTAAAAAAAATTGAAATAATTTAGAACAAGTAGATAACAGTTACATAATAAATATAAATTGTAGTTTGAACGATTAATTTGGTTTGTCACATTTATAAATACTTCTCATAACTATTAAATTTAGTAATAAAAAAGTACATTCATTCGTTAATATTTACAAACTTACAAACTACACATCTGAAATAATAGACTTCCTCAAAGTTACCGCTGAGAAAGCTGTCATTGTTTAAGGTGCCCAGCAGACTAGCAGCATTGCCTCTTTGAATAGCCAAACTGATTTGTTGGCAAAAGAAGCCAGCCAGCCCGGCAGTCTCCCGAGGCCTCGACCAGTCTCTTACTAAAAATTGCTATTAAACTGTATATTGTTCCTTAATATAGTATAATATATAAGTATACATGACGCCATTGTTTTAATAAAAAACACAATGAAACATGCGCTAATATAATTAACCAATTTCTGAGACCTTTCCTTAAATGAAGTATTTTAAGTATGCAGTATCTAGTATTCTAAGTACTCTGTAAGTTTTGTGTACTTTCTGTGGTTTCTTTAATTTTTGTGTGGTAGAGTCAAGCTGCATTGCAGCACGAATCGGGCCGGCTCGCCCGGTGAAATACCACCCTCTCACCGAATATCAGCAAGAAAACAGCATCTATTGCTGTTGTGTTTCGTGCGGTGAGTGAGAATGCCGGTGGCCTATCTATCCTCTCTTCCTTCTTTCCTCAAAGACCGGCCACGCACCTGTGATTTCCCGGACATTGCGGATGTCCATGGACGGCGATAACTTTCCATAAGGTGACTCGCTTGCTCGTTTGCCCCCTTCTTATATAAACATAATAGGTACCTTTTTTTGTTATTCAGGAGATATCCGCATACAGATACCTAGTCCCCTGGGGAAGAGACAGGTTATGCAGAGCTTTTACCGACCAAAACTTGTAGAGGTCTGGAAATCCGGGTTCCGGAAACTCCTACGGAACGCACCGGATCCTCTCTTACGCTGTGCCGCAACATTTTGGAGGGAACGGGGGGCAGTGATAGAGCCCCATACACCCTCTCGGGTCCACGATAGTGCGGACCACACGTGCTGTTCTCAGAGTTGCATGGAGCCCATACTCCGATCGGCCGCGACACCGTAGGCCCTTTCAGTCGCTTCTCTCTTATAACAGGCGAGGAACACTGTAACCTTATTCTTTGACCCAAGCTACAAAACTAAATATACCGTACTAGAAGTAAGTGTATTATTTGTACGTTCGCGTTGTACTAATTAACATTTTAAGATATACGAGTGATGAAATAGTGACGAAGAAAATGTACAGAGCGAAAGCGAGTGGTAAAAAAGCTAAGGAAGACCAAGGCTGACTTATGAAGATCAAATAGCCAGATTGGTAGCAGGGAATGATGAGATTTGAGGTAGCGAAAGAAGTATGTAAAGACTACGACGCTTGGCGCTCCGTCCTCTCTGACTACCCCGTATGTATGTATGTAAAATATTCAAAGAGAATACTATATGCTCAAACCCGACGCACCCATTCCTATCTTATCTGGGTGAACTACTAGATAATTATAAAAAGTTCAGAGCGGCTAGTCAAGTCGCAAAGGCTTCGTGCAATCGTAACGCGTATTTTGCTCGTGAAAATTGCCATTTGACTACATTTTATACGGCGGTTTTCACGCGACTCTACTTGTCGTTTGATTTCGTAGAATGTTAGTAACGTTTGACTACCAATTTGAAATTCGTTACGCCAGATCACGTGGTATTCGTCATTCTATTCTACTAGCATTTACGACAATTAAGCTGCTTGACCAGGCCCCAGGAAATATGAAGCCTTTTCTGTGGTTTATAGAAAAAATAAGAATAAAGTCTGAGGTCTTAGTTGTTCTGAAATCAAATCCTCGACATACAGACAGAGCTTCGCACAGTGTTATCGGGAGTGGATTTTATAAGTTTGTATGTGCAGGATAATGTCACCACTGCATATATTTCAATAACTCTTACGCCATTTGAAAGGTACATTATTGCAGATGGACATAAGCATCAAATCTTGTCATTCTCCTCACACATTTTCGCCTAGGTATGCGAAAGCTTTTGACATTTCCATCCGCCAACACTGGCTATTTGATCTTCATAAGTCAGCCTTGGTCTTCCTTGGCTTCTTTTACCACTCACTTTCGCTCTGTATATTTTCTTCGTCAGCCTTTCATCACTCATTCCTTCTATGTAAGATAAAATAACCCGGGTTAAATAATAATTCAGCCCAAGTGAAGTCGGAATGGACCGCTAGTAATATATAAATGCGAAATACCGCTCATTGACTCACTAACTGATTGATCACGAAATTTCAAAAACTTCTAAATCTAGAATCATGTTTTGTCTGATGTCAGTTTGTGTAATACAGGGGTCCACTAAGAAAGGATTTTTGCTGATTTACGTTTAAGGGGAAAAGAGAGGACGGTTGAATTTTGTATGAAACTTTACATGGAACGGAACATGACTGCAAATTTAATTTGACTATTGGTTATTAAAAATAATGGTAAACGTTTTACATTTCTATAAATTACACTCGAGAAAGGAAGGGACACGGGTATACCCAACTTTTAGCCTCAGGGGAACAAATTCGGAACGTATAATTATTAGATTAGGTCCATATTAAGTATTTATTTGAAAACAAATATCTCCAAACTTTCGAGATTCCGCCACTTGTTTATCCCAAAAATTCGCCACGGCTGGACTTCTAGAACAATCCCCTCTAATGCATAAAATGTGAAGTCTTCTTTCTTCTAATTTGAAATCTAGGCTGTAATTTTTTGGATGTAACAACGACAGAACAAACGCTGACGATTGATCTAAACTTCGCTTCCGAGAAGACAATAATAGTCCAAATAGGGCATGCATAGGGAGCGGCGACAATACTCACTTAATAAAGCAGCTGGACGATTTGCCCTGTAGTTTTCGAGTTTATGTTATTTATGTGCTTATGCATACTTAACTACAGACATATTAACCAACTAAATGTATGAAAGCAGGGAAGGGTAGTGCCCAGGAGTGGCAGTCCAGGTCCAAGGGAGGGCAGTTGACCTCCCCTCCCTTGCTCGGGTACGTATGTACTTTGTATGTAACTGTATTACATGGAATCACAGACCTCAATTATATGAGGTAATTTACAGCATAATCGACCTCCAGTCCAGTTGTGGATAACTAACAGCTGTAATATAAATTATAAATTCGAAAGTACTGTTTGTCTGTTACATTTTCAGGGCTATACTATACTACTGGACCGATTTTAATGAATTTAGTGAGCTTTGTAGAAGGACATAGGCTTCTTTTTTTAATTTCATATAGACGAAATCGCAAACAATAGCTAGTTATATTGTAAGTATATAGGTACATGCTGTAGTGTTTATTTTCTGCTCGTGACCGGAGGTGACACTCCGCCCCTTTACTAAACACTCACGATGTCGAGATTTAGCCTTATCAGTTGTTATGAGACTTAAGTATGTATTATGAAATAGGATTTGCTAATATAGCTCAAGCCGATTGTATGTAATGATATTCGCAAGCGCACACAATATGGCACCGGATATTGTGATTAATGTAATCACTGTTGCTTACAAAAGAGTTGAGCGTCGATTAAATGAATCAGTTATTAGCGGTTGTTAATAAACCCTGTTAAGAAGATTATTTTGAAAGTAATATCTACCACTGGTACGGAAGAAAACTGAACTGAGAAGAAACGGCAAGAAACTTAGTCAGATTGAAAAAAACTAGTTTTTATTTTTCACTTGCAATGAATTGTTAATCAATTGGTTAATTGAGGAAGCGTGCTCGTGACGCCATATGTCAGGCCTTTTCAGAGCAGCAATTCCTCTTCTGTGCACACCATGCGGGACAACGTAGAGATGAGAGATAGGGCGTTCCCCGAAAGCAATGTACACCAGTTTGTCCCCGCTGGTGTGAGCAGAGTGCAGTCCGGCGTTGGGGATCGCCACCCAACACGCTGTGCACCTCGCGGCGGGAAGTGGAGAGAGGAGTGCAGAATAGCTGCGTAGAATGTGAGAGGTGGAGTTGAAAAGGAAATCAATGAAGTGATTGATATTATGGAATAAAAAAGATTGAATGTGTTATTTTTAAGTGACACCAAGCGAAAAGACTGTGAACTTGCCAACTTGCCGGGAGGGGGCATCGCTTTGTGGTCAGGAATACCTTATCCGTACAACCGTGATATCCGGTAAACGTGATAAAATGTTGGCAGAACCTTACAGATAGTGAGTATGATCGAGGCTGCGAAAGAAGAACGAATATGATTGGGAATGGCTTTTTTTAACCAGAGCAAATCAAAATTTCAGAAAAAAAATTTCGACTTCATTTCAAATCTTTTACTTTGAATATTTAAGTGTATTAGGTACGTTAATAGATTCGTATTTTAAAAACGTAACTATCTATAATTAGAGCTTCGGTGACAAAAAATATCTCATAAGCAAAAAACTTCGCAAAAAAAAATCTCTATCAAGAATGGAAATATAATATTACAGTAAAGAAGATAAGATAAGAAAGTGTAATCAGAATTTTAAGAAATCTAAAATTTAAAGATTTGCTTTCTTTAATTCGTCGAAGTACGAATATTTTATAATGTCTAGTCCTAGTGTGAAATATGTATCACTGTACATGTATTTGTATTATTTGTTGGGCAGCGGACCAGGAGAATGTATACAGTCCCTTTTATACGGGTTTATTTTGTAAATATGTAATTATTGCATACAATTTTATATTAACAATTCTCGTTTAGGAATTTTAATATTGATGTTATTTTTATAATTTCACTTTATTTTATAGAAATAATAAATGGAAATTTACAAGACCTCCGAAAAATAAAAATCGGAACGATGTATAAAAAAAAAGACACTTTTTAAGGTAACCGTCTACAATAAAAATACATAAACGGATCTATGACTAATATTTGAAGAGTTCTGTTTTTCCCTTTTATGTTACAGAACTCTCTAACATAAGTATGTATTTGTGAGATAGCTGTACATAAATACAGTAAAATTAGGAGCCTGATATGCATAAAGCAAGAGGAAGCCGTCCTCGAGCTGTCATTGTACGTATAAAATTCAGTGTTACTCGTCCATGCGTTGATTCACAATCATTTTCCTCAGTATTTGTTTAGTCGTCACAGACGATACACAGTGGAAATTCATTGAATGGTTATTAGTTCAGTGATAAAGTGTGCGGTGCGGTACAGCTGATATTTTTAAACAATTATCTCATTTTCGTGAACTTGTAAGATATTTTTGTTTATTTGTACCTGTAATACGGCTTTATTTGCACTAAAGACATCTAGATTCAGCCTGTTAAATCGAATAGCAAAGACCTACTGTTTTGGAAAAGAAAATGAAAAGGTTTCTCATCATTAAATAAAATATGTATACTCATATACATAAATAGTTATTTTAATCAATAATTGGCATAAATATTTTTTAATAAATAATTGGCAAAAATACATATATATTTTATTTTATTTTAGGCATTGCCAACTTAAGAAACATTAATACGTCAAATTTTGTAGATACATATAATAAGAAATGTTTTACAAAAGAAAACATTTAAAGTAAGGACATACACAGGTACATATCTTCACGCTGTATGCCTAACCGGGTAGTCAGAGAGGACGGAGCGCCAAGCGTCGCGACCCTTACATACCTCTTTCGCTTCCTCAAATCTCATCATTCTCCTCACATATTTTCGCCTAGTATGCGAGTGCTTTTGACATCTCCATCTGCTAACACTCTGGCTATTTGATCTTCATAAGTCAGTCTTGGTCTTCCTTAGCTTCTTTTACCTCTCACTTTCGCTCTGTAGATTGGAACATTCCTAATAGAAGGAACAATTGATTAAAAATAAATAAATTATCTTTCCTTTTGGCGATCTGGTCTCAAAAACATTGATAGTGCAGCCCATGTAATTTCGACCCTGATGAAACTGCTCGTTATATTCATTACTAATTCGTACTTCGTACCTATGTATAGATTTTTCAATAAGAAATTGACAGATTTCTAAAGCCGTAAAATCCAGCCTAATTCCAGGAAGCCGTTAGCATCCGCCAAATAACTCTCAAATATTCTCATCCAAAATTTTCCGATTAAGGAATACATATTCCTTCCGGAAAGGTTCCGAAACTGACTGCATAAATACTGAAAGGTCGCCCCTATTATTTTGGTAATGAAACCTGAACAAAGGTACCTACCCTCCTGGGTATGCGATTGAGTTATGTAGGACTTTTACCCAATAAAACTCCTTCCAAGATCTCCTACTGAGCACATCGGATCGGAGCCCCTCTAACGCGGTGGCGAACCGCTCCTCGGAGGAGGGGAGTACTAACAGTGCCTCTGTACACCCTCGCAATGTTACTACAACGCAGACCACACGTGCTGTCGTCCTCCTCGGGGTCGCTTATTGAACCAAAGTAGGTATGGCAATCTGAGACCGGTTAATCGAAGAACCGATCTTTTGAGGTCAAAAATCGATTTTTTTAATTGAACTTAAGCAGTGAGTCGATCCAGTCAATCGACGTCAGACACCCAAGAATCGAGTTTCGATTATGTTTCAGTATTGGTAAGAACACAACTATAAAATAGACGAGAAAATTGGCGCGGAATTTTTTTTTTTCAATTAATTATACTTGAAATATACTAAACACTGCTCCACCGTAATGCTTTCGGAGCTAGATTTAGCACTTTTTTGGGTCATCTAGCTTTTATTTTTTTCCATGCAAAATCTAAAAAATCAAAAATAGATTTTTAATTAATCGTTATTTTGAACATCGATTTTTTTGTGAATCGATCCTATAAACAGCGATTTAAATAGATTTAAAAATCGTTTTTTTTTAAGTATCCCCATCTCTAGACGAAAACTCCATTCATGGATAGGATGTGTCCCTATTTATACCACATATGTTTGTTGTTAGTCGAAAATTTCAGAGCAGCTACTTGTCCAATTTTTGCCAGGTTTTTGTGATGATGTAAACGGACGGCTTATTTGCTCAGCTAATTTTTTATTTTGAAATCAAATATTAGATACGAATGTTAAATGTTACATACTCATAGCATGTAGGAGTATGCAAATACATACTGTTTAAAATTCCGTAATAAAATTAGCAAAAAAAATTACACTTCTCGCGAATATTGTTTATCATTCTGTGATAGTTGACGGAAATGCCAAAAGTAGTCGTATACCTAGGCGAAAGTGCGTGAGGAGAATGATGAGATTTGAGGAGTGTAAAGAAGTATGTAAGGACCGCGAAGCTTGGCGCTCCGTCCTCTCTGACTACCCCATTAGGGATATATCTTGAGGATAATATGTCAGTATGTATTTAACTCTGTTCTTATAGATTAGTTTGGAGTAAAATGAAATGACGAAAATTGGTCAAGAGTGATTTTGTCTCGTGTACAGAGGATTTCATACGATTTTTACAAAATATTACAATTTTTCTTGAACTTCATTTCTTGATTTCTACAAGACCGAACACTCATTACATTTTCCTGTAAACTTTAGTTAAGGGTTTATATACCTTGAAATTTAACAATTTAGATCCAATAGTTTCAAAAATGAAGGGGAAATAGCGAAGCAAATTTGAATACTTATTTACCATTGCTCAGTAGCTATTACAGATAAAAAACAAAACATGGTTCCAAAAAGTTACACTTTTTTTCCATTTCTGGTTCTGAATTACCACTTGATGCCTCTTTCGCAAATCTCAGACCAATAGGTGAAAGATGACAAAATAAATCGGCTGTAACATACCTCCGAACACACAGCCATACGGACACCACGAAATTATAAAGGAACATTATTGCTACTCTTAACTTCTTTTTATTTATTTATTTTGGTATGCAAAACAGATTGGTACATCCAAAAAAAACCGGTCAAGCGCTAGTCGGGCCACGCGCAGTATGAGCGTCTATAGTTTCCCTTCACAATATGGATATGTACTTAGAATATAGATATGTACTTACTGGCTCTTTGATACTATTATTATTTTTTTACTTATTTATTGTATTCTATTGCACACACAATATACACAAAAACATAGTTACACATAGAGAATTTGAGCAAAGGGTACAGCTTTTTTCTAATATACATTTCTTCCAGCAAACCCGCGAGAGTGACAGTTCCACGGAAGAAAGGTAGACATCGTGTATACTTACTAACTATAATGAAACATATACCTACTAAAGTAATATAGTATTATAAAAATATGTATCTTTAAATATATGTATATTTACATTCAAATTATAATGCACCTAATTACAAGTTATTGGCTAAACGACATCTAAGTCATTTGCTATGGAATATTAACGAAATTATTACTTATAATTTTAAATTTTTGGAAAGTCCATGGACAAAGTCGGGAATTTAGATGGTATTTTTGTATGAAAATCTCAATAAAAAAAATTTCGGTGTGTTGCAAACATTCAACATCCCACTCCGGCGAAGCCAGGGCGCGTCACTAGTTACATGTAAAGAATTTCTCACCACTGTATATCCAAAAGCATCGACTCATACAGAATGTAAATACAATCGTAAATACGATGGGCGACCATGAACTTATCTAATACTGATGGTTAGCGAGATGCTGTTACTCGGAGGTCATAGGTTCGGGTCCAGCCGGGGCATCAACGACCTCACCGACGCGGCCTTACTGAGTAATTAAACTAGAGGTCGCGTAATACATAGCCTTTCTTTCACCAAAGAATTAGTATATCAAAATTTGTTAAGAGTCCGCCTATATAGCGACCGATATAGTGCGACCGACTTCGTCCATTACCCCGTCGCCCTGTGACGACAACAATAAAGTTGATTTTCGCAGTTCCGGCTTGAGCATATTTTAACGCGGAGAAATCTCAACGTTTGTTTTTACACATAATTGTAATTTCCAAGAAAACTACATTATCAATTAAAAAACTGGTTTTAGAGATTTGAGATATAATTACCTATCCATTTTAGTAAAAATTATTTTTAAATACCGTAGAATTTCGAAGATGCAGTTGAATCTTTGTACAAAACAGGGTTTTTTCTGAATTTTTTTATCAAGATTTTTTATCCAATCATGTTTCCACGTTAAAGAATTTTAAGATACAGAGTTGGAGTTGTATGTGTCCAAATATCTAACTCTCACTCTTCTTAGATATTAAGATCCAAGATACCAAACACACCAAAGTCTGCATAGGCCGACAATTAAGTACAATTAGATACAAAAAAATGACGGTCCGTTTAGTAAACTTAACGTAATATTGGAAAAGTTTTACACATATGCATAACTTTATTGATACATTTGTTCAGCGTCACTTGCTATAGAAGACACTCCTTCTAAGCGTTATTTACCATTCGCCTCATTGTTGTTACAAGATTTTTGTAATTATTAATTAAACTGTGACATGCAAACACAACAGCTCACCTTTCAGCATAATTTCAAACATTCTCTTAAAAGCCTCTCGTTATATGTGTAATATTTATTTACTTAAACCTTAAGCCCACATCGTAAAACAAGATAACAACATGTCAATGTTTAATATTGAAAGCATGATGATATAATGCTTTCAACAAGGTTCATGTTTTAGGAAGTATCCTAACTCAGTAGTTACTATATTATACTATACTACTATAGTACAGTAATATTACTGTACCATTAGGGACTATTTATAGATTATAACAAGCGTTAGGACGCACTGCATTTCGGACGCTTTAAAAATTTGTATGTAAGTCTATGTAACGAATTACATCAAGCGTTGCCGCTCGCCGGCCGTGCACTAAGGAAAACTAGATTTTGCTCATAAATTCACATTATAAAAAGATAGAGTTGTAAACGGAAATAAAATAATCTGGCTTATGTTTAACTTATCACCAGATATAGTAAAATATAACGGCAAAAAATCACTTAATACTGCCAAAAATAATAAATGATCACCAAAATCAATTCATTTTAGTGCGAAATTATAACCAAAAATCTTATCTTCATCCAACTATATGACATCCTACAAAAATAAATTAGGTACTCTAGAGTTCTAGACAAATCGTTCCATGTATAAAGCGGATTCTGATCTGGGGCTTCGCCGGCCGCTGCAAGCTCGCTTCGCTCGCTCGGCTCGCGCGTTATGGTAAAAATACTAACCTATAACTAACTATAACCTAACCAAAAAGAGTGTTCATATGGATATTTGCTCGTTAAAATTTGGTGAACGTTAAAATTTGGTTTTTGAATACAATTTGAAGTGCAGTCATGACTAAAAGATCTAGAACTGTTGCAATTTTAGGTTTACTTTTTTTGGTACAGATTTAATTTTTTTTGGCGTTTAGTATACTAAACGTCCTGTATATTTTTAGGTAAGAGAGCTTAGGGTCCCATAGTTTTTTTTGGTGGCCATTATATTTAATCCCATCTAATAATATTCTTTAAAAAAAGCTTAAAGAGCATTTTTTATTACACCTCACTTTATGGTAGAAATATGTGTTATTAGTCTGTGTAATGAAATTTTATATTACATTATTTTTTATTTTTTATGTATGTATATATGTATGTGCATATATATGTATATACACATTACCTTTCTATCTAAACATAACATAACATAACTTCACGCTGTATCCCCAACGGGGTAGTCAGAGAGGACGGAGCGCCAGGAGTCGCGGTCCTTACACACCTCTTTCGCTTCCTCAAATCTCATCATTCTCCTCACACATTTTCGCCTAGGTATGCGAGTGCTTTTGACATTTCCGTCTGCTAACACTCTGGCTATTTGATCTTCATAAGTCAGCCTTGGTCTTCCTTGGCTTCTTTTACCACTCACTTTTGCTCTGTATATTTTCTTCGTCAGTCTTTCATCACTCATTCTTTCCATGTGCCCGAACCATCTAAGCATTCCTTTCTTCATTTTTACAATAACACTGTTGTGCAACCCTGTCATACTGCGTATCTCATCATTGCTTATCCTGTCCGCAAGCGTGACACCGCACATATTTCTGAGAGACCGCATCTCCACAGCATTTATCATACTTTCACTCGATTTCGGGCATATCCAGGCCTCACTGCCGTACAACAAAGTTGGCACCAACACCGCATTGTGGATGGCCATTTTAGCAGTGTTAGATATATTCACACTACCCACTAATGCGGACAGAGCACCGTTCACTTTATTGCCGGCTGCTACCCGTCTCTTCACATCCAACTCACATCTTCCATCCCTCGAAAACGCACTCCCCAGGTACACAATTTCATTCACCTGTTCTAGACATTTATATGATATTGACATAATTTGCCTAATGAGATTTTTATATATATACAAGGTTTATTAACAAAAAGTACATACATATGTTAATATTTACAAACTTAAAACTACACATTATCTTAAATGTTTTTATAATTTTTATATTATATTATTTTATATATATTATATTTTTATATCGTTATATTATTTTCTGTATTGATTTTCTTTTTGTACTTGTCGTGCTATTACAGCCCGTGAATATCCCAATATCTCACTACCATGGGTTGACTTGAAGAGATCTCTTCTAGGGATAAGTCCACCTTTGTGAACATCTTTTCTTTTATTAATTCATGTGCAATAAAGAATATATAACATAAAATCAGTAAATTGGAAATTACTTAAACATGTCATCCAATCGTACAATATTTTGTACTCGTAATACGCATACAAAAGGTGAATATTCGGCAAGTTGCGTAATTGGCGTAAACTAAAGACAGGGTTCGGGCCCACTAAACACCCCTCTTATGTACGTGCTTTAGTAGGCGCTGACCTTCGATCACGCGATTTTTATTAATTTAAATATAATATATTTTATCCAAATACTACATATTTAAAAATCAAAAATGTACCGTCGTATAAAAAAACCTTTGAAAATCAGACAAAAAACTGTCATGTATCACTTTTTCCTAAACCATATTCGGGTATATTTATGATAAAATCACAGATTAATTAGTTACTAGCATATAAAATATAATCAATTGTAGATCACTTTAGGGTTTTTACTAACATGGATACGGATGTATACTAATCTCGAATTGTATTCCAAAATCTTAAAAACGAAATCCTTACAGCTTCATCACGTATCTGTCCGTCTGTTTGTCCGTCCGTCTGTCTGTCTGTCTGTATGTCACTCTCGATTTATTCCGCCATCTTTACATAGTGAGCTAAAAATACATAACATACTCCACTACATAAATTAGTAACTCAAACCCAAAAATTAAAAACAAATTATTAAATAACTTTATTAAATAACTAATTAAATGTTTCAGAAGTTTTTTTTTAAACTTTTTATTGCATGAAATTTTTGGAGAAACCATTTTGTTCGAACCATGTGTTCGATACATTTTAAGACGATTTTAATTTTATTCCGACAGTTATATAGGTTGGCAGGTTAGCCTTTATTTTAAAACCTGTAAAATTAGAGAGAATCATTGTCACCATATTTTATCTTTGAAAATTCATTAGGATCACTGCTCGATGATTACCATTTCTTAATCAGATAACAGTAATAATAAATTTAAATCTTCTTCAATGTTTTTAGAAAAACACGAGCATTGGTAGTAAAATATTTATTAGTTTGAACATACCCTTATATTAACTCCGGAAAATTATTATCAATTTGTTTTATCAACAGATTCCGCGACAGAGCAGTGATAAAAACGAGACGGGAGATAAAAGATATTATAATATTACTGCAAATATCATCGGAGAGAAGATAATAAAATATATACAGAAAAAGTGATGATTATAAATAAAGAAACGACTAAGGCTGCAGTGAAATAAGGTGATCATAAAACTCAAGACGATGTCCGCAACGCAATGTATCTAAAACTACTATGATACCAAGAAAAAGACATGAAAGTGTTTGAAACAATTCGACCAAAAATAAATATTAATGGAATTTTAATCGACAAGTAATGATTATGAGGTTACAAAGTAACTAGTTTTTATTCTTAGGAAAATGGAAATAACAATGACATCAGTGATGATATTAATGAGACGTTAAAACAGAAAACCCGTCTTATAAATTCTTCAACTGGAGAGTCAAGAGAATAGAGTAATTTTGATTCTTTGAACGTAGACGTCCAAAATGGTTCAAACGTTAGCGGATCAGTTATCAGCGAACAATTCGCAGAAAGAAGATGTATTTTCGAAGTTAATCGGACATTTCGGAAGATGGCAGTTCATAGTGTTCGCTTCAGTGTTTTTAGTGAAATTATCGTCTGGATGGGTCCAAATGGCGATACTGTTCCTGACACCGAATTTAACGTTTTGGTGTGTTGAGTTCGAAAGTAACACTACAAATGTATCATTAAATTCTACTTGTTATGAAAACTGTGTGAAATATGAGTACGATGCTGCTCCTTTTGAGAACACGATAGTGTCGGAGTGGGACCTCGTCTGCGAGAGGAGTTGGATGGCAAGCTTCACTCAGATGATTCTTCAACTCGGTATATTGATTGGAAGCATCATCTTCGGATTTCTTTCTGACAGGTGAGATGTTAACTTTTTTTTTCGACTGGCCCCATTGACGCAGTGACAATACATCTACCTAGCAAGCTGGAATCCCGGGTTCGATCGCAGGACAAGTATTAGGAAACGAACTTTTTTAAACTGACTTGCTAGTCTGGGTGTTATTGAAAGTTCTCAAAATTCGTTGTGTGTTACCCATTACAGGCCTTGTGCTTAGTTTGGGGTCGCGCAATTTGTGCAACGGTCTGAGTTATCATTGAAACATGAAATAGTTATTAAATATTAGTTAATTACTAACTTCATTGTCGTAATATGTACGACTTTATTTATTTTGATAATATCGATAATGTTTTTTATACTTATAACGGCACGCGTTATTGGTACCTATTCGTCTAATTTTAGAGTTCCGTAACTCACAGTATCCTCATGAGATCACTCGATTCGATATTATCTCGAATTGAAGTCTCACATATCTCTACAAATTAATTTTACTTTGACATTTCGTAGATATGGTACGACTTCCTTCATGCGCGAAATATTTTAGCTAATTTACGTTAGGATATGTATGTACTTTTTTGTTATTAAAAAACTGTTAACGCCTCACCAATAGTCATAGCAAATCAGTCTGTTCAACTTCGTAGGCGCTTGTTGTTTGAAATTTATACTGTTACATGTTTTACTTTATTACCCACAATTCAAGTGTTCATATTATTATAACTGTTATTACAATCGATTGACAAGTCACTCGCTAAAGGTGACCGTTTGTTCTAATTTCTATAAATATACCAAATCGCATTATTATCTCAAGTATTTTTATTTGGGAACATTTATGTATCCAAAACAAAAACATTAATAAAGTTCCTCAAGAAGTCACTCAATTAACAGAAAATAGATTTAGATTAGTTATAAAACGTACATTGATTAGACAATCATACTATAAAACAAACGATTTCGTTGAAGATAAAACAATAATCTGGAAATGATCTTCTCTGCACATGCATTTACTGGTTCTCTGAATATTGTATGTAATAAACCTTTTGTAAAATGATGTTGAAAAAATGATACCTGACTGAGTTCCTTATCGGTTCTTCTCAGTGTCCAGGTTTTCTCTTTGAACCGAACTAAAGTAGATTTGACGTTCAGGAATATCTTGTAGTTGGGTTTACTTTAGTAAATTCCTTTTGACTTTGACTTTAATATTTCAACCATTTTTGCTTACATCTTATGGCATTATATTTCCCACAATGAACCTACTTAAACCATTAATATTATTTTTTATTTAAATCTTATAAACCACGGGTACATCATAGACTTTATAAGTGTAGATATCGTTGTCAAGATTACAATAGAAATTATATTGGAAAAAAATAGTTATGTTCGAAGTTATATTATTTATAATATTACTTTATATATATTTTTTATATTATTTTACATTGTTTCTGAAATACTAAAATTTTTTTTAATGAATTATATTTATGGTATTAAAAATTTATACCAAGAATTTTTTTATCATTGTTTTACAAGTGCCTTTACATATGTACAG
The DNA here is from genome assembly GCA_907165235.1 of Zeuzera pyrina. Classification (NCBI taxonomy): domain Eukaryota; kingdom Metazoa; phylum Arthropoda; class Insecta; order Lepidoptera; family Cossidae; genus Zeuzera; species Zeuzera pyrina. Next base: position 18,748,283 of record OU015638.1, on the reverse strand, counting down.
ACATACATTCAGTCAAGAAAGTATCGGGAATGGATGATTTGTTTATGGTTCCAAATTCATTTTTTTGTTTTTTTTTGTTGTTGTTAAATTGGCACAACTGTTTTCCATGTTGGCGCGGAGTTTGAGTTGCATCTGTTATTTAGATTAAATACAGTGCTGTTTTTAGTTATATCATTCTAGTGTATATTGCGAATTTCATAATGGACAAAAACATCGAACAAAGAGTTTGTCTTAAATTTTGCATCGCCAATGGAACTTCGTGTTCGGAGTCACTGAAAATGTTACAGAAGGCTTACGGTGAATCGACTTTATCAAAAACACGAGCTATGAGTGGTACAAAGCGTTCAAAAGTGGTCGAGATGTGATGGAAAATTTGCCTCGCTCTGGTAGGCCATCAATGTCTGCAACTGAAGTTAACATCGCAAAAGTGAAGGAAATAGTGACTGAAAATGCTCATTCAAGTTTGAGAGAGATAGCCGCCGAACTTTCTGTGTCTCACGAGTCGATCCGTACCATTTTAAATAATCACTTGGGTATGAAACATGTTGCCGCTCGGCTAGTCCCAAAAGACCTGAATTTTCTTCAAAAACACAATCGCATAAGAGTCGCTGAGGACATGCTAGAACGAGTCAATTCCCATCCAACATTCATGAAACGCATTGTTACTGGTGACGAGACGTGGGTTTACGAGTTTGACATGCAAACTAGTTAACAAGCTTCGGAGTGGCGCCTTCCAACTGAACCGAAACCGAAAAAACCATGCCAAAGTCGATCAAAAGTCCAAGTCATGTTGACTGTTTTCTTTAACTATCGCGGTGCTGTGCACACGGAATTCTTGCCGGAAGGTCAAACGGTAAATAAAGAATATTATTTGGGCGTTATGCGGTGTTTAAGAGAGTAAATTCGACGATAAAGGCCAGATTTGTGGAAAGAAAATTCTTGGATTTTGCACCACGATAATGCGCCTTCGCACAAGGCCATCATTGTGAACGAATTTTTGACCAAAAACTCAACAAATACCATCGAGCAATCACCTTATACACCAGATATGGCTCCAGCTGACTTCTTTCTTTTTCCTAAACTCAAATTACCACTTCGTGGCACCCGTTTTCATTCGGTAGAAGACATAAAGGAGAATTCGCGGCGAGCACTGAACTCAATTCCGGAAAAAGCGTTTAAAAAATGTTTTGATGATTGGATTACACATCCAACTCACATCTTCCATCTCTAGAAAATGCACTCCTCAGATACACAATTTCATTCACTTGTTCTAGACATTTTCCATGTACCTAAACATATTTCGTTTCACATTTCGTCTGTACCGTTTTCCTTTCAAATACCAGAACCTTATTTTTGTTCACATTCATATTCAATTCTTTCAGTTCACATTCTTCTTTCATGCACGTGGCTAGTGTCAGCAATTCTGCTTCTGATGTTGCTATAAGCACAGAATCGTCAGCGTACGAAAGGCAGTATTTTTTACGCATTATTTTACAAATACTTCAAAAATTTTATAATTTAATCATCTAATTGTTAACTAAGTCAAAGTCAAAGTCAAATCAATTTATTCAAGTAAACCCAATCACAAGGTATTTTTGAACGTCAAATCTACTTTAGTTCGGTTCAAAGAGAAGAGAAAAGAAAACCTGGACACTGAGAAGAACCGACAAGAAACTCAGTCAGTATAATTTTTTCAACATCCTTTTACAAAAGGTTTATTAAAATACAATATTCAGAGAGCCAGTAAATGCATGTGCAGAGAAAATCATTTCCAGACTATTGTTTTATCTTCAACGAAATCGTTTATTTTATAGTATGATTGTCTAATCAATGTACGTTTTATAACTAATCTAAATATATTTTCTGTTAATTGAGTGACTTCTTGAGGAACTTTATTATAAAAACGAACGCAGTTACCCAAAAATGAACTAAAGTAGCAACTAAAATAGCAACCACAAATTACAATGGAATTACTTGAATATAGATAAAAAACAAATGCGTAGGAAATCGTGAGAAAAACATTATATTTTTTTATTGTTTTTTAGTACTACTTGGCATTGTACAACTGACTTGTCTAGGTCAAGTTTACTGTACAAATGTTAATTTGGATCGTTTGTCCATTAAATAAACAAAAATAGATAATACAATATTACCCCGCTCTGTCTACCATTATATTTTACTGCCTATATATACATATATTTTAAACAAGCCCAAATTTTGTACCTAATGGTAGATATTTATTTGAAAAATGGTGAAGGGTCTATGGAATTAAAAAAACAAAAATCCTAAAACCATCTACCAACGATTACGCGTCAAATTGTCATAGTTCCATATCGATACGGTCATTAGTTTTTAACTGATTGCGTGACAAAAAAAACATTTACATTATTATATTTATAACTAGCTGTACCCGCGACTTCGTCCGCGTGGAAAATTTTCCGATACCTCTCCGGGTTACCGAGGTTACCCGAGGTACTTATATTGTTGATATTAAACAAAAAAGTAATTTTCTATTATGGAACATCCGCCATATTGGATTTATGATGACGTCACATGTCCAGAAACCTTCCCCTGCGTATTCCATTTCATTTGATACCCATATTGTTGGTGTCGTACAAAAAGTTAGTTCCTATTCTGGAACATCCACCATATTGGATTTATGGTGACTCACAAATGTATTTAGCTTCTCCTGCGTATTCCATTTCATTTGATACCCATATTGTTAGCGTTTAGCATTATCAAGTTCCCTATAAAGTTTCATGCCCTTTTTCACCCCTTTAGGGGTACATTTTTGATAAAAAAAGAAAACTTTGTTTTTTTAATAGAAAAGTTGTATCTCTGTACCAAATTACATCTTAATCGGTTCAGCGGTTAAAAATTTTCCATACAAAGTTTCATACCCCTTTCCATCGTTTTCAAGTTTTGCGCTTAACGACGGACAACATTTCATTTTTATTTACATAGATTTTGTGTGTAAAGTGAGCAGAGCATCAAGAGAAATAAAGATTGGAAAGAAGGGAAGTGGTTGGTTACTCAGAATTGCCTCAGTCGTTCCCTCTTTGAGGAAATTAAAGTCTTGCTTGTAGTTCACAAGAAAGTTAAAAAAAACACTCCAGACGATTACATCAGTTGTGTGACGGCAAACTAACCACTAGTCTCGTACTGTGGGTATCGTATCACACAACACACTGGAGGAGCACTGTTTTTTTTATGTGAAACATCTTATGCGGCGGGTCAGAGCGGCTGTTGGCGTGGCGACGTGACGAACTGAGCTCGTGTATCTTCAGCGTACGCAGTGTTGTTATTCACTTCGTAACACGCCTGTGTTCTTCTTCTTCTTCTCTTTTATATACTGGCAACTTGTTTCAAACTTATTAGAAACATTTCTGCCATTCTCACGTAAAAATAGGTGTATCTCTAACTTTAAATGTCTATATTCGTTTTACTGAGTAGTCCCTAACACTTTCCAGTAAAGTGATAGTAGGCTTTATTGGAGTTAAAAAGGACTAATTGGAAGAACCCGTAAACTTCAGTTGCACATATTAGTTTAAACTTACCAATTCTTAACACATTTACAGAACTTTAACGCACAATTTACTATCACTTTTGTACCTTAAACTCCCAAAAATGCAAAAAACTGAATTTAAATAAATTGCAAACTTCACTTCTCCTGTTCCCGCCAAAAACTGCCGACTGAGTGTTTTAAATAAAGAATAATAATAATTTTTTAAATCTATTTTTTTTTATTATACCGTATTTATTTCCTTTAATAAGCCATCCTTTCATGCATATTTTCTATACGAAATAGTTTCAATGTTTCACATCTGCCAGGCGTCCCGTGACGGCTTATTTTTATTTCTGAGAAGGGAAATACCCCCACGGACACTCAACGAGACTATACCGACTGAGTAGCGTCGGACTCGAACTGACTCAAAAGATCCGCCTTGTTACTGTTAGCCCTAATGGATTATAATGCGTGACCGATCGCGTTGGGGCGAGCGCAGAAAGCGCCCTACAAGCTCGCAGTAACACCCGGACTCCAAACTGTTTTGGAAAAATGCGTTTGGATTCACATAATTTGTTTAATTGTCTGGAATATTAAAACAAATTTACTAGTTTTTTAATTCGACAAATACTCTTCACGCTGTATCCCCAACGGGGTAGTCAGAGAGGACGGAGCGCCAAGCGTCGCGATCCTTACATACTTCTTTCGCCTCTTCGAATCTCATCATTCTCCTCAGCCATTTTTGCCTAGGTATGCGGGTGCAGGCATTTCCGTCAGTTAACACTCTGGCTGTTTAAGCTTCGTAAGCCAGTCTTGGTCTTCCTTGGCTTCATTTCTTCTCACTTTCGGTGTGTAGATTTTCTTCGTCAGTTTTTCGTCACTCATTCTTTCTATGTATCTGAACTATCTAAACATTCATTTTTTCATTTTTACAATAATACTGTTGTACAATTCTGTCATTCTACATATCTCTTCATTGCTTATTTTGTCCACAAGGGTAACACCGCACATATTTCTAAGACATCGCATTTCTACTGCATTTATCTTACTTTCATTTAATTTCAGACATATCCAGACAAATACTCGTCACAACTCTATTATAATAACTCTCTAAGGTCCGTAAGATCAAGAGCAGTTAAAACTATGGATTTCGTAATCTACGATAAAATTTGATCGACAGTTTAATCCACTGTCCTAATATCAAATGGAAATAGTGAACGGATTAGTAAAACCTAAATTAATGTTTTACACGTGGTAATATTATCCGTTTCGTTAGCAGCTCCTTCGTTCTTTTTATGATTCTTTGTCAATATTCGATAATTTAATCTGCTCGTAATCGATTAACTGCCATTGATCTCACGAAATAATCGAAGACAGTAGATTAAACTCTCTTCCGTCGTCGTTTCAACTACCATTGATCTTACAGCCCTAAGATTATATAACATAGTCTTGAAGACTATATTCTTCTTCTAAAACTATAATCTTATTATAATCTCATAAATTATATTACAAGATTACATTATATTTATTATCTTTCTGAGATTAACATAAACGTTCTTTCTTTATCACTTCAACTCAGTTAATATTAGTATAACTAAAAATCATAATTTCCCTACTGATATGTCCTTATCTGTCCTAATTATAAAACACTAAAATATATGTCTGCACGTTGAAGATATTCATAAAAATACTATACTTGTTATACTTTTCTGAATTAAAACAAACATTGTGGAATTAATCTGTTTGCTCAACTGTTCCGCAAAAGCTGCTATTGAATGGTCGTGAATGCATATTGAATTATTTAGAAGACTAGGACATCATTATCGATATTGACAAAAACATAATGGAAAATGTCAAAACACTTCGCATACCTCGATGAGTGTAGAAAATACGAAAATACCAGGGAAAATACGAACCAGAGAAATATTTACCGCGTACACTCCGGGCATGTGCAAACGCTAGAAGAGCTACAATGTTTTATTTGATAGGTACCTAATAGTACATTAAATTACAAGGGAGTAAAATATTATTTTTACGGTGAGACGCTATTTTGAGTCCAGAGCGGTGCGAAGGATTCTAAAGTAGAATCCCAAGCGTAGCGAGGGATTATAAAGTAGAATCCTGAGCTCAGCGAGGGATTCTAAAGTAGAACCCTGAGCTCAGCGAGGGATTCTAAAGTAGAATCCTGGGCTCAGCGAGAGATTCAATGTACGGCTTCCTTTATGGGTTGAATACGACTTTTAAATGTTGCTGGTAAATGTTGATAAGCATTGATCGATATTAACTGATATTAACGAGGTATAAAATTAGACATTTCCGTAAGTACATTAACTCAGGAACTGCAACTAGTTGTGGTTATTTCTCTGTAATAAAACAGCTATCTCATGCCCTATATGTAAATACCAAGTCAAAAAACTGAAGTGCTAATTACGATTGTAATGATTATACATATTATGTATATATTTAACATACTTGTAAAATCTAATCTCTAGAGTTCATTGAACTGCTATTAGGTAAGACTACTTTTTACATAAATGCATTTCTTTCAAAAAGGGAAGGGAAACTGAGTGCGCAAAGAAAGAAAAAAGCTCAAAAAACATAGACACATTGCCGCGAACTATTTGTGTGGAAATACCTTTGCAAATAAAAAAAATGTTTGACAGTTCACAACAGGGGCAGAAAGTCGGAGCAAAATATCGAGGCACAATATATGCGAAACACGCATGTATGCAGACGCAAACTGAGTCAGAGTTATTTAACGACCCACGAGTACATTTCGGTGCTGGTTAGTTGACCGAGTCCGATTTCTGGTATATCCTGAGGATGCTTCGTTGAGAGGCGAAACACGTGTCGATTGGTGGTTTTTGGAGTTTGAGCGGAAAATAGCTAAAGATTTTAGGAATTCATCACATGAAAGGGATTTCCGCAAAATAACACCTAAGTCTGTACAATATACCACGCGTACAGCATAATCACACACACACGCCATAATTACAATTAAGATTACAAATTAATGTGAAATTCTGAGAAAAAAAACCCTCAGCGTATCCTTTTTTTTTCTTTCTTTATGGCATGGCACACAGTTTAGCGCAATTGCCAATGTCACGTATTAATAAGTAGAATCACAAATAAATTAGTTTTTTCTTATCATAAAACTCCTCCAGTAAAGTGGCAGTAGGCTTTATTGAAATTATAAAGGATTTCTTGGAAGAGCGCGAAAACTTGAGCTACACAAGTATATTCAGACCTACTCCATTCTTTTCACTTATACAGAACTTTAAAACATAATGTACTATCACTTTTGTGATCACTTTAAAACTCCCAAAAATGTAAAAAATAGAAAATCCAAACAAAATGTCAACCTCACTTGTCCCGTTCCCGCCAAAAAGTTCCTCAGCGTATTTACATGATGAATAACTTGTATAATAGTTATGGTACTGTGTATATTGGCACGTTATCGACACTCGTTTTTTTATATTCGTCATATATTTTTAATGAATTCTCAAAAAAAAAAATTATTTCTTACGAGAAAACGAAACAGCACTAACTTTGTAGATCCGACTGAGCTCTATAACCGTCGTCAACGCTTTTTACTTTTATTAATTTTAACCCCTTTAAAGCTGTCACGAAAGTCAAAAATCATGATTATTAACTATTTATTTCTGCAAAAAATATTTATCCTACCGATGTTTTGCTCTAAACGAATTATAGCATTGTCAAAATTTTAAACATCATAATTTTACATTTAATATATCTCAGTAATTTTAGATGTCACAACGATTTCTATTCGAAAAATTACCCAAATTCGCTTTTCGTTTGCCGCCATTTTCCTAAGTTATTATTATTTAATAATTCACGCTATCGAAAAACTACTAGAAAATACGAATAGTCTGCCCATTTGTGTGTGCATTATGTGATATTAAATTTAATAAAAATATTTTTCGTTGAAAAGGCTCTGAGAAGCACTTTTGCACTACAATAAAATAAATAATCTTAGATCAATGTGCAATCATTATTGATATCAATTGTAGAGAAAACGAAAGTTAGTATCATTATACTTTCGTTTTCTTTTTCGGCAGTATTCAATGGATAAGATGTTTAAAATCTAGTTATACAATTATAACTAGATTTTAAATATCTTATCCATTTAATACTGCCGTGTTACCGTTTTGTATTAGATTTATTTGCTTCACTATTTAATTTCTTTTTCAGATATGGCAGAAAGAATACGTTCCTGACCGCCGTCACTGTGCTCATCGTCTTCGGACTGGGCATCCCTTTCTCTCCAAACTACATAGTGTTTACTACCCTCCGATTCTTCCTCGGCATGGCGACTGCTGGCACCATGGTCATATCGTTCGTCATAGTCATGGAGACAATCGGTCCCAAATACAGGGAGATTCTGGGTTGCATATTTCACATTCCTTTCATTATCGGCCATTTGACAATCCCACTTTTTGCATACTATTTCAGAAGTTGGGATTCCTACACTTTAGCTTTGGCAGTACCGCCTTTGATATACCTAGGATATTTCTTTATACTGACGGAGACTCCAAGGTGGTTGGTGAGCGTGGGAAGGGTGGAGGAAGCTACGAAGATTGTGAAGAGAGCTGCTGAAATGTAAGTATGTACGGTACGTATACACTGATTACTTATTTATTAAGATAAATTAACAGTGTATACAAATTAATAAAAAAAACCTATCATAGGTCCTATCATAGGTCTATAATATCATGACTTATCATAGGTCTGCTGGAATAAATTTTCAATTTGAAATAAGCAGTGCCTTCGTGCATAAGCTACATTTGATCTTTTACAATTGTGTGTTGTAAATAAATAATTAAATAAATAAAAATTACAGTATAAAAATATGCAGTTTGTGTGTAAGGGCAATTACAGTTTTCCTCATTATTATTTTATATGTTGCCGGCCAATCCCAATTTCAGGGCAAACTAGTTTGTTCCAAATCAAACCGGTTTATCTTACACGTGTCTAGATATACTAGTTTAGCCCTGAACAATCTAGTTTGGCCAAAATATATCTAATTTGGCCAAAGGGCTTAACTAGTTTGACCTAGGCCGAACTAGGTGTAAAGATAAGAGAAAAAATCAACTGAGTCATACAAACTGACGACTGACGAACAGACGAAAAAATAGACGTGGGTTCAATTCTTGCCATTTTGGCTACAAAAGCCTAAGATAAAATTTGCGAACAAGATCAAATTTTTGAATTCATAACGAAAAGATGGGTAAATGATAATTTGCAAAGAAATAGCGAGAACAATAAATTGTTCTAGTGTCAAATAACGTTTTAATGTTTAAAATATCGCACTAATACCGCGATGTGTTCTTTGTTACTTTAATATACTTACTAGATAAGATAAAATAATTCATATAGGTCATTTGGATTTGTTTTATGGTTTTGCAAATCTAGTTAACAATGAAGGAGGACAAGGTATTTCTATCTACGTAGGTTTTAGGACCGTAAATGATATAATAATTGTAGCAGACGGAATATAAGTTTTAGAAACCTGTAGCGAAAATGAAACCGAGGATTGTACTCAGCGAATCGTCAGGTATCATTTTAAAACAAAACAAAATCTTATCAATATTTACTTATTGTAACGCACTCATCTATATATATATGTCGTAAATAGGGTTGAATTTGTACATTGAATATTGTCTGTAAAAAATTATCAAAAATTTCGAATACGATTTTGAAAAATTACTCGAAGTTCATTAAAAAATAAGAGCTTCAGTAGTGGCGGCAAAATGGGATACGCTAGACAGAGATAGCGTTATAGATTATTTGCGTCACAAGTTCGTAGCGTTGCCAGCACCAGGAGTAACAAAGATGGATCTATTCCCAGTACTCGAGTTTAAAAGAGAAACTTTAATATTTTTCATTTTATTTCGAATATTTTTCCGCTGTTTTGCTCGTAATTACTAAGACCATCTTTTAATTAAGTTGTTTACGGTTATGTGTATTACTGAACACTATTATGTAGTATATTTGTAAGGCTGTAAAAGGGAAAAATAAACATACGAAAACGAGTTTTTAATAAGTGGAGTTGTTGAACGAATACTGGTTTAAAAATATAAATAAAACTTGTACAAAAACATCATTAATTTTAGATACTCCTACACACATACAATATATGTATATGTACTATCCACTGTATCTATATGAAAGCTGTTTTGCCATTTTCAAGACGATTTTACGCAAATGTCAATTTGGATAAGGAAAAATAATTAAATTAAGCTTGTTGTTTCGTTTGAACCAGACATTTATCCTCTATCAGAGGAAGACTATTAAGAACTTGAATAAAAATTTGAATAAAAAATTTGACCACAATACCACAAATACGAATAATAAAATACAGCATGGCCTGCGCGTTAATCTCATAAATAAAGTTTAAAGGGCACAATGTGATATGTCTTTGATCACTCGCGATGAATAAAGATATCTTGCCTTGTTCTCGTTACAGCCTATTGGTCATTCTATCATTTTCAGTCTCCGATTAGTAAGATCCATCACACGAATACGTAATGACCTAATGTACCGCGTGTTCGCCTTTATTTATGTCGATAAATAAGTAAAACAAAGCATTTCCAACTTTCGCTATAGTATTGGGCTTTTTTACACGAAAAAGACATCTCAGACCTATGTTCTATATTTTATTTTCTTAAGACTAAAATTTCTTACAACGCTATTCTGTTTGGATTCCAGGAACGACCTTCCAACAAGGAATGTTCAAGAAACTCTAACGAAACTCTCTCAGGATATACGTACATGTGATGCAGCCCCAAAGGCAAACTACAACGACTTGTTCTGTAGCTCTCTTCGTTTGAAGACTTTATGCTGCTGTATCATGTGGCTGATTAACGGCCTCACCTTCTTTGGTTTCAACCAATACATCAGCCAGACCAGCCCTGATCCGTTCGTCAGTGTTGCTGCAGCTGGGGCTATTCAGGTAAATACGTTTAACTGTTTTAGTTGTTGCTTCAACTGTCCATTGCCGTGGTGATAGTGCATACATCTTTAAAGATGATCGAATTTCGGCCACGTTAATTTAATAAAGAATGTTTTCTAAATTATAATAGTTTGAGTGACTGCTCAAATTGTGAAGTTTTAAATTCATAAGTCGCAATCACAGAAGCCTATCTGTAGTTTATTTATTTATCTAATTATCTTTCTATTGCTTCATACCCTCATCAAATTTGTTTCTCCGATAATTCCCAATAATTAGTTTTATTCATCTCATGGGAAATTTAATTATGATCATAGACTCATAAAATTAAATATGAATTCACTTCATGATCGTAGAGCATACCTACTAACATTTGTTTAAATTTTAAACGGTAGTTAAGATTAATCAGATTTAATTCGTCAAATTAATTTTTGAATTCCCCGCTCAGGCTATTCAGGTAGACCGGCAGGTTATTACCTAAAATTTGCAGACAGCGACAGCCACGCGATCTAGGCGCGACTGGTGACCAATTGTAATTAAAAATTGGTACCATGTATGATAATTGCTTGTCTATTGCGCCATAACCGTAAAATGCACTTTTCGCGGTAGAGTTCGAACCAATAACGGGTCGTGCGGTCGTTTGTAGTGTTCACTCCGTACACGTCGTTAATGTTGCGAGCCGTTTGTTCCGCATTGCTACCGCGACGGAACTCTTATTCCGTAATTACTCGTATTTTTATCGTGTCCATACTGATGAAAAAGATACAAATGTAGTGAAAACAAAACACTAATCACTAAACAAATGACTGAATTTGAAAATAAAATTCCATATTTTTAAAATAAAATTCATTTGAATTTAGAATTTATTGCCAGTCATACACAAATTACATTTCAAATGGCCAGTATTGTAGAACGGCAACTTCAAAGGTAAAGACCTATTATTATACAAATTCTCGTTATGACAGCAGATATCGCGCGATATTTAGCTGTCGCTGCTGATTGCAAGTTAGGACTGCATAGTACGACTAACGTGGAAATGTATTCGCCCCTGGCCCGTATCTATATAATATACTATATACAAATCAATTGCCGTTCGTTAGTCTCGCTAAAACTCGAAATTGGCTCAACCGATTTGAATTTTTTTTTGTTCGCTTCAATACTGGGGTGGTTTAAGGAAAAATAGAATTAGGAAAACCAAACGAAACAGCCTAAAAATCGAAAAAAACGAAATTGATAATTTTGTATGAAAATTGTCACACTTGTCGCGGGTACAGCTAGTTATGGATAATTACATAAACTTAATATATACGGCGTGTAAACGTACAAAGAGTGCGAGTGAGAATGTAATATTTTATGATAGTGCCACGAGGAGAAAAGGGACAGCGAACAGGACGCTATTGTAACTCGTTTTGAATGACAGATCATCACAAGTCGTCACGCTGTGGGTATCGCTGTTGGCTTATTTTTTTATTTTTTTTTGTTATTTCTGTTTTGTTTCAAATAAGTACTGTATTTTTCAATAATTGTGGCGTGTTCTGTATGTTATTGTGATATTACATACATTGCAATAATCAAGGAAATCATTCGTTTCATAGGTGACAATGACAAATTAAAAATCTTCACGCGTCAACGAGCTCAAAGTTTGTCTATACATACTAAGTTTATGGATAATTATAACACGTTTAACAATAATATTATAGTTCCCGCTCAGACTTATTTCGTCACAGTCTCGCACAATTTAAATCTATATTGCGTCATTGTTTTTCGCACATGCAAAAATAAATAATATAAAAAAAAAATATCAAAACATAGAGTGTAACAATGAAAGATATATATGTAGTCATAAATGTATACTTGGTGTTTTAATCACGGCAAATGTTATCACTGCGTTTTAATTTTAATCTTCTTAATTTACATTTCATGTCTACTATATTCTAGCAGTTTTTATTGCATGAGTCTTCCTTTTTAGTCACTTACATAATGTTTTTAAAGTTTTTACATTGTTTCAAATAGCTCGTACGTAAAACCAGTTGGATTACCTATTAAAAATAAATAAATAATGCAACAGTGAATACAACAAGAAATAATTTCAATAATTTCAGATACCAATTATTGAATACGGCTTTACTCACGTGTAATCGGTATAGGTACCGACTAGTTTCGGACCTATTGGAGGTCCATCATCATCGTGAGTAAAGCCGTATTCAATAATTAGTGCGTTAATAATGTCTCACGAAAGTTTTAATAATTTAATTTCAGATACCGTCAAATCTCATCGCAATATGGCTAATAAAACGCTTTGGAAGGAAAATTTCAACAGCGGTATTCTTCAGCTTGGGCGGTCTCTGCATATTGACGTTGGGCTGCGTCTCCAATACATTTTGGATCACGCTAACTTTAGGCACATTAGGAGTGAGCTGTGCCGCCATAGTAGCTGCATCTATTTACATTTTCTCTTCAGAACTCTTCCCAACAGTTGTCAGAAATATGGGGATGGGAGCTTGTTCGACGTCTATGAGAGTAGGATCAATGATTGCTCCCTTCATCTCAAATCTGGCTGTGACTGTGCCTTGGTTACCAACTATTGTATTCGGGTTTGCTCCAATCACGGCGGGGCTAATATGTCTTTTATTACCAGAGACCAAAGGCAGAGCTTTGCCTGACAGTATTGAAGACATAAAGAGTGGAAATTAACATTTGATATGGCAAGGTTTAATTTTATTAAACTTGTATATAGTATAAGGTGTTTACTTTGCGGAAACCCATTTCATGTAATGAAGTATATTTTTAGCTATCCTCCTCAAAAATTCCAAACCCTGATGTTTCATTAGAGGCGAAACACGTGTCGATCAGTGGGTTTGAAATTTTGGGCGTAGTATAGCTAAAATTATAAGAATTCATCACATTAATTAAATTTATTCTCGAAATCTTTAATATACAGGGAATCTATTTTGCTTCAGTTAAACAAACTTGTGTAAGCAAACTCTACATTTGAAAGTGTTCTTGTTCAATAGCGAGTTGGTTCGGATATGCGATGTTCCTTAGCCAGTACTAACATTGTATTTTTTATAAAACATTTATGTCGTGATATTTCTTGATTATTTCACTTATCAGTTCTATAATTATTATTTCCTTCCAATAATTTCATTTCACTATTTCTATTTTAAAAAATATGTAGCAATGGAAACTGAAACATTAAGCCTGAACGGCTGAATTTTTAATTGCAAATTATTTGTCGTTAAAACCTCCATATTAATTAGGAGTGTAGCAGACGGAAATGTCAAAAGCACTCGCATATCTAGGCGAGAATGTGTGAGGAGAATGATGACATCCGAGGAAGCGAAAGAAGTATGTAAGGTCCGCGACGCTTGGCGCTCCGTCCTCTCTGACTACCCCGTTTGAGATACAGCGTGAAGATATGTATGTATGTTGTATGTATTAATTATTTTGTTCTGACGAACTTGTTTTGTACTTAAGAACAATCATTGGCATGTCATGAGACATTTGCATGTACATTTGTCATTACTTATATACGTAATAGAAATATTAATGAAGATCTATATTTATATTATTTGCTTATGTATTTTGTGTAACTAATTCCTTCATGTTTAATTAATGTACAGTACATTTTTATGCAAATGACTCTAATACAAAAATGCTTCGGAAAATGTCTTTGTCATAAGACTTTGTCATACATTTTTTTATTCCGATTAAATGAAATATTACTTACATGAAACTGAATCAACGCACATTAAAAAAAAATTCCAATTTTACTAATTTTTATGGCCATCTCACGCTTGACCAAAAAATGTATAATGCCAAAATTGTTGTCACAAAAAAAGATCAAATGGTTCCTAAGACAATTCCCATGTATCTCTTATAGATTGGGATTTCTCTGTACTGTCCCAGTTAAAAAAATACAGCGTTTCAGTCTAATTTGTCAAAAAAGTTTAATATTCTTGAGTCTTGTTAAACAAAATTGTTGTAAAAAACACGATGTTGTTTAAATGAAAAAAAGTAATCGCGAAATGTCTTATATAAATATCTGCCAAAACGATACATTATGAATCTAATTTGCATTTTTGGCAAAATAAGATTGAAACGGACTATGCGGACCGTTGTAGGTCTATTCACTGAGACACCCCTTGTAAGCACTTTTTGAGTTCATTTGTACAGTTAATTTTTAACTTCAAAGATGTTTTTGTAATATCGTTGGTCGAATTTCGCAAGTTTAATCGACTGGAAAACAGATATAATAAATCATTCATTTCTTCCAGCATTGCCATTAATTTATAATTTATATGATTGACATTATGTAAAAGCAATAAGCACTAAATTTTGTAAGTTAATCCAACAATAATAACATATAATAAGAGTAATTTTATGAGCTATTCAACGTGTAGATAATGTATCAAAATATAATTAATCATTTTAATAACATGAACTTTTAAATAAACTCGAAAATTTAGTCATAAACTAGATTGTAAATATAATCTAAGTCAGTAAAATTATAGTTAAATGTTTTTTTGTAAGGTAACATTGTTATTTTTCAAATACTCCTTTTCACTTTTGATGTGTATAAAACTGTAGTTTTCGAGAGTTACATAGTTTTATAATTAAGTTTAATTACTTTACCAACTTAAAATATTTACACAGAATAACTATTATTAACGTACAATTTATTGTTATAAAATTACAGTTTTCATCTTAGTTATTATTGTTATTATACAAAATTTTCAACTAGCTCCTCTTTCGCCAAGAGCGTAAGGTTCTTTTGCGGCTGTCCTTAAATAAAAGTTACCGCGTAATCTGAAAAAGCATGTAATTTTCTTAAACATGTTAAAGAAAATGTTAAACAATCTAAAATGAATGTTAAAATTGGGTCTTGCAAAATCAGAACTATAAAATCAAGTACAATTATTTGTCAGAATTACTACTACAGCTTCTATACATACAACAAAATAACCTTATTGAATGATATGAGTGACATGTCAACGCGGTTAGAGTAGAATGGCCTAATTAAAATAACTAATATTCTAATAGCATAGCCTAAACCGCTTTTTTGTATGATGTAGGCAAGCCTTAGAATAATGACATTAGCATGCAAGCTGGATTAAAATAACAATAAAATTTTTGACAATAATAATCTTTAATTACTAAAAAGGCGTTAGAAAAGAATGCATAATAATGTATTTTATTGACAATGTAAACGCTATTAGAGGTTGATCTAAGGTCGAGGTTGAATTCATATTATTTCTTTCAAAGTAGTTATGACACATTATGGTTTCAACGCGAAAATAACAAAGTAGTAATATTATTAGTTACGTTCATTCGATTGCACAAAAGTGATCTTGAAATGTCATTACACGACAAGTTCAAAGTTTTTAAGTATCTTTATTCGATTTTAACTCCAATTAAGGTATTGTCTGTAAGTTGTAAGTCTCAAAAGGATTTTTACTCGTATTACAAAAAAAAAGTGAACGGTTTTCTTTTTCGAAAGCTGAAGTTTTTGCGAATTTTCTTAGCTATATGTTTGAGGTAAATGGGTTCAGATCGTTCAGATTATTTATTTTGGAAGTCTTATATTTCAAATTTAATGTAATTTTTTTCTTGTGTTTTTTATCTGTATTAGTAATAAGGTGTATAATAAAGAATAAATAAATAGACATGTGGATAAATGTGTGGAAACAAAGAAACAAATAGTTCAAATTGATTAGCGTAATTTTAATGTTATCTATCTTGAGTCTCTTAAATCTGTATGTCATAATGTCATTGTCAGCTTGGATCGTGGTTTCGGACGTGACATTTTTAGAACCCCAAACACTAAGTTGACGATAAATGACGTGATATAGTTTCAACTGCTAAGGTCAAATTCAAATCCCATAAACTTATTCGATTTTCGAAACACCTCTTGAAAATTTTCTCTAATAAGAATTGAATCTATGAATCTGTCTTTGCTATTTCCATCTCTGTACAACTTACTCTGACATAGCTCGAAGACCCATATGCACTAGAGGTGCTTCCTGACACCATCCGCGAAGAAACGTGTCATAATCGACACATTTTCTGGTCAAAAAATCTCCTCCTCTTACTGATTCTGACCAATATACCCAAGAACGCCAGTGACTGCAGAAATCTAGAAAATATATGAAGAAAATAGACAGGTACTGGATAAATGTAGATTTATAATCTAGAATGTTGCAAGGAGATTATAGTTTTTACTAATAGAAATATTATCAACGTGGAACAATTTAGTTACTAAAGCATTAACTTGATTAAAATTTCAACAAAAAAAACACGGAGAACACTATTGAATCACTGATATTATTCTGGTAACTTCAATTATTTTGTACGGTTGCCGAAATATCTCGGTTTTAGTTTACTGATGATAAAACGTTACAATCTTGATGCGTACAAAACAAATAATTAATCCGAATAACATCCAAAAGACCACAACTGAAACAAACACCAGTACACATCAACCTGAGTTGTGGTAATACCAAATATTTTCTGTAGGTATCAACTAAAAATCCTTCGTTATAAACACACCTTCAACAGTGAGTGGCACTGTAGCGGTGAGACAGCCCGGTTGCTTTGCCCGACCCTCATTAGGCCAGTAGTCGGCGTGGCCAGTAGAGCCTGGTGCCCCGTAGCCTCCACCATCCGTGTGGATGATGTCCACGAACACCGCGTCTAATGGTGACACTGGAGCGCCCACTAGCGGTGGATAGAAACCAGGATAAGCCGGGTCTAGACCTGTTAACCTGGTTCGAAAGTAGCCAAGCCTGTATTCTGTTTTAAGAGTAATGAAGGATTTCGTTTTCTGGTTTTATCAATAACAGTCAATCAATGTGAATTCAGTGTTACACATGTGGACTCGTGTACATTGGTTGCTCCATTTGTTAGTGCCAGCTGGTAGCTACATACGTATAGTAGACCCTCATTGTCTACAATTAGTGATGTTGAATAAAATACCTTATTTACTACTCAGTACGAAAGTATAAAAATAAGAGATGATTTTATGTAAGTAATGAAATACTCGCTAAAAAGTTTTCAGAAACAGAAATAGGATGGTTAGAGTCATGTGAGGCAGGTCTGCGCAGCGTGTAAGTGAACGCGGAGTAAATATTTCAGAAGCCGGTGTGTTTGGTGACCTGGAACTCGATATCTAAGAAGACTGAGAATTAGATATTTGGACACATACAACTTCAACTCTTTATCGCAAAATCTTCAAACGTGGGAACACGATTGGATAGAGAAGTCTCAATAAAAAAAATCCAGACAAAGCTATATTTTACTCAAAGATTCAGTTGTATCTCCGAAATCCTACAGAATTTTGAAATGATTTTTACTAAATAGACAGGTAATTATAATATCTCAAATCTTCAAAATCAGTTTTTTAATTGGTAATGTAGTTTTTTTGCAAATTACAATTATGTGCAAAAATAAAAATTGAGATTTCTCCGCACTAAAATGTGATGAAACCGCAACTGTGTAATCAACTTTAGTGTTATTGCTATAGGGCGCGGGGGTAATGAATAAATTTGGTTGAACAGAGCTGCATATGCGGACTCTTTTAGTATCAATAATTTGATATCCATCCATTTCGTTGATAGGTCTTTGGACTCAGTTGCGTTATTTGTCAATATTGACAGATGAAATTTTAAATTAAAAATATCACGACATTTTTAATCTTTCAAATTGAAAACTTTCATACATCGCCAGAAATTAATTCAACAGCGAAAAGCGCGGGTAGAATTACCGCTTGAACAATTTTATAATTTGTCGATTCAATTAGACAATACTGACCTTGGTACTTTGTAACCACGTGCAGTTAGCTGCCTCGCAACAACACCTAGTAGATGAACACCGAGGGAATGCCCAACCAAATGTAGACCTTCAAGAGAAAGACCACCCTTCAGGAGTTTCCAAACCGCTTTACCAGTTTCTTCGCCTATCTGACAAATAAAATATTAATTATCGTAGTAAGTGCTTGAGACTTAGAATAATATACAGCATAAAGTTAGCATACCTTTCTAACACATTATGTTTATGATATAAACATACATATCCTTATGCTGTATCCCCAATCAGGTAGCATAAAGCGCCAATCATCGCGGTTTTTACATATTATACTTCTTTCACCTCCTCAGTTCTCATCTCTTTACACACTTTCGCCTAGGTACGCAAGTACTTTTGACATTTCTATCAGCTAGCATTCTGGCTATTTGATCCTTCATAAGTCAACCTTGGCCTTGCTCTGTAGATTTTCTTCGTCGATCTTAGAATAATAACGCTTAAAAAGTAATCATGCACACGAAGCTGAAGCAAATTACTTGGAGCCATTAATGGCTCCTTTTGCTGGACAAACGCAAGTCAATCGCACTCTTAAATAAAATCGATAAAACGACTGCAGTGAAACGATGATGTAATAATACATTAAAAGATAAAAAAGTGTCGAATACTTAGTTATTAGATTCCACAGGTAATTATTTGTTCGGTGTCTCTTGTTAGCCAACACTCCTTTTAAGCGTTTTTATTCTGAGGTGGGTGTGTTTGTCTCTGTAGTATCTTAACAGTGTTACGACAGCGCAGACCAGACGTGCTGCCGTCCTCCTAGGGGTCGCAAAAATAGGCGACTAGAGTCTCCACTCTGATCAGCCGCAACCCCCTAAGAAACCCTGTTTTAGGCATAAGTAACTCAGCAAAATTCATTACATCGAAGGCGCATCTCACTGCGCTGCTGTTTTGAGTCTCTCGAAACTCGAAATTGCGCCATTGAACAGCAAAATGTCCGCTTCCCGCGCCCGCTGTCTTTTAGTACAGGCGGTGTATGTTATTTGCATATGTTGGAATAAGTTGGAATAAGTGAGTCGAATAATCCGGAACGGGAGTTGAAACAATTGCGCGGCGCAGTGTTACCCATGATACCCGCCTTTTGTTTGTGTCATCTCATACGACATGGAACATACTACAGAAACAAACCGTAGATTGTGGACTTAGTTACAAGACTGAACTATTAGCATATCTTCATCAAACCTTACACTCCTTGTAATAGTCATTATTCGAACCTTATAAGTAATTTACAAATACCACGATAGATGCACCGTTTTAGCAATGGTTCCGTAACTAAAAAACGCAACCGGAATCCATTTATTCCGTCATCTTCACCTACTTAACTGTTTGGCAGAGAAACGTAAATTAGTACCTAACCGAAAATCAGGATTGAGAACTAAAAAATAAAACAATGGATATTTTTTAAAAAGAACGAGCGATGAACGATTGACTCGCGGATAATACAAGCTGTAAAAAGATATGCAATATGATAAGGTTGAAGGATAGTGTTATTGCAAAAATGAATAAAAAGTATGCTAAGATGATTCCGAGCCCAATAGAAAGAACGAGTGATGATCGTACGACGAAGAAAATCTACAATGGGAAAGTGAGTGTTAGCAGAAGCCAAGGAAGGCCAAGGCTGACTTATGAAAATTAAATAGCCGGTGTTAGCTGAAGGTAAGGTTGAAAGCACTCATACATAGGCAAAAGTAGGTACGTGAGGCGAATGATGAGATTTGAGGAGGCGAAATAAGTATGTAAGGACCGCGATACTTGGCGCTCCATCTCTGACTACCCCTTTAGGGATACAGCGTGAAGATATGTTAAAATTTAGCTTTGAAAGCCGAAAAACACACCGGCTGTAGACTCAAGCAGGCTGCAACGTAGTTCCCAAAAGCGAGGTTGGACCAGTCCAACAATAGGATGTTGTAATTACTGTTCTCTTGATACGCTCGTATTACAGTCAAGACGCTATCATCTGTTGCTAGCTCTACATACCTGAAACAAACCCAATTCGTTCATGTAATAAAAAATTTAAAAACCCCGACTCAGAAAACGTACTAAACCAACTTCTACCAAATATTTAAGAATACTTTCAAAGCATGTCAATCGATTTGTTAGTCCGTTCCGTGCCTCTAACACATATCATGAGTTTACGCCGTCGATTCTCGACTCGCTATCGAGAGCGTCAAAAATTATATAATTTAGGTATGTTCACTGTATGTTCAGTATTCATTCAGTGTTCAGTAATAATCGCCAGACAAGAGTTTGACACAATTGCTACCAAGTATCGACAGCGTAAGCTCTTAGTAGAGGTGCACGAAATACGATGTCACTGACTTACAGCAGACAGAAGAAAACGGCTACCTTATTATTTATTTATTTATTTATTTACTTTCCATACTTAAAAACTATCTTTACAGGTAATTCCCAATACGATAGTTAGCTCTTTACAAAGAATCCCTATTCGCTATACAAATATATAAATTTATTTCAATTACTTATCTACTATTTACTATTTATTTATTTACTATAACATAATATTCTTAAAGCCGTTACCGTGAATTCATTCAAAGAGCAAGCGAATAAATCTATTTCTTCATGAAGTAAATTAAGAGTGTGTAGTGCTCTCAACACAGGGGCCTCGCGTAGCAGGTTGGTGCGCGCCCGCGGCACCGCCATCAGCCGCGGCTTCCTCCGCCGCCACACATACCTATCCGGTACACACAAACTGATGTTCCGCAGAATATCGTCATTATGTATCCTTCCTATAATCACTCCATGGATAAACGAGACGAGTGTGAGCTCCCTTCTCACTCTCAGCTCGTTATATCCCACCATGCCCAGAATAAACAGAGTCGGATACATCAATGGGTAAAGGGGATAAACTCCATACATTCGTAAATAAAGGAACCTGATGAATTTATTTTGTATTTTCTCCACCATGAGACTGTACTTAATTTCATGCGGTGACCAAATGACTGCATTACATTCCAGTTGACTTCGCACTAAGGTATTGTACAGAGCTACAATAGCTTTAACATTTGTAAAATCACGTACCGTCCGTAAA
Organism: Zeuzera pyrina; assembly: GCA_907165235.1. Classification (NCBI taxonomy): domain Eukaryota; kingdom Metazoa; phylum Arthropoda; class Insecta; order Lepidoptera; family Cossidae; genus Zeuzera; species Zeuzera pyrina. The sequence goes on along the minus strand of OU015638.1, from coordinate 18,726,902 downwards.
ACAAAGCCCAGATGCCTATACGCCTTTTTACATATTGTAATAATGTGTTCGTCAAAATTTAATCCAGCATTAAGGCAAACTCCTAAATCTATTACTTCAGAGACTCTAACCATCGGCTTCCCGTCAATATTGTATTCATATACGATATGTTTATGCGCACGGGTGAATCTAATAGTTAGACATTTAGAGATATTAAATTGTAATTTATTCGTCTTACTCCACTCTATGACTCGGTTTACAACCGCTTGCAGTCTTTCGCAGTCGTTGGCTGTTTTAATGCTCAATGAAAGCTTAAGGTCATCGGCGAACAATAAACATTTTGCATCCCTAACCACCGTGGATAGATCGTTTATCATTATCAAGAACTGCAGCGGACCAAGATTACTGCCTTGGCTAACGCCCGATCTTGTAAAGTATGGTTCTGATACATACCCCGCATATTCCACAATTGTTGACGATTAGTCATGTAACTTGCAAAAAACCTCAGTAGATGCGGTGTAAAACCAACGCCAGCGAACTTTTGAAGCAGTACGTCGTTATCGACCAAATCAAATGCCTTTTTGAAATCAAAGTAAGCGGCGTCAGTCTGTCCTCCGCTGTCTACTGAGGGTAACACCTCGATCATGTGGCTAAGCAGGTTAGTTGTCGTACTCTTTGCGGGACGAAATCCGTGCTGAGCCTCCGAGAGCTGTGCATTCATTTGTTTAAATATTTTCTTATGAATAGCTGATTCAAAAACCTTAGCAGCCGTCGACAATATTGCGACCGGTCGATATTCTTCCACTGTTGTCCCCGAGCCACCCTTTGGTATCGGTACGACTCGAGTTATCGTCCACTGTTTAGGAAATATGGCCGCTGACAGACAAAGATTATAAATGTGCAACAGCGGTTTAGCTAGCACCAATCTACAGTCCCTAAATAAGAAAGAGGGAAAGCCATCTGAACTGATTTTTTTTGTTGTAGCCTTGCGAGAGCCTGTTTAATATCCATCAATGTCAGTTGATCGATGTGAACTCGTGCGGCGCTATTCTCGCCTCCTGCTCTCACCATTGCTTCCTCTACATTTAAGTTGGCGGGTTCCTCGCTGTAAACTGAATAAAAATATTTAGCAAACTCTTCAGCACAACGTTCCCCAGGTAACACTTCCCCGTCTTTTAATATTTTATTTTGAGCTCTGTAACCTTTTTTCGACCTAATAAAGTTCCAAAAGGATTTCGGGTCCTTTAGTAGCTGTCCCTGAATACGGTCCTGGTACTGAGAGTGCGCAATTTTTATCTTATGCTTAACTTTAGTCCTGCACTGAGCGAATGCTTCATAATCGTTACTGGAGCCTGATATTTTGTATTGCCCATGTAACTGAGCTTTACATTTAATGTCGCGAATTATCTCAACTGAGTACCACTCGGGGTAAACATACCTAGAGTTTACTCGAATTCGCTTCTTTTTTGGAACACAGTCATCTGTAATACAATTAAGAGTTTTATAAAAAAAACTTAAACTGTCCTCTAATCCTAAATTATATATGGGAGACCAATCTATGGCAAATATTAATGAATATAATGTTGGGAAGTCTGCCTTATAAAAATTCCATCCTAAAGATTGTACCGTATCGTGCGGCGGGTGTGGCGGCGGCGGCGGCGCGGGTGTGTCGGCGCGCACTCCGCGCCGGCCGCTCACGCTCACCGTCACCTCCAGCGACGGGTGGTGCTCGTCCACCGTCACTAGCGGCGAGTCCGCCGCGCGCACGCACACCCTCTCATCCTCCGGGAATGTACTCAACACTAAGTCTAAAATACGATCCATGCTATTTTTTATATTATTACTCTGAATGAATCCACAATAATTCAGAAAATATTCATAATAATTCAATACATTAGCGGAACACGAATGCAAATTAGTCTCCCATCACTAAAATTTTGATAAAAATGTTACAGTATTGTTCTATAATCTTAAACAATATACTCATTGCCATCACTGCCCGGCGGAATATAACTGACACACAATAAAAACAACAACTTATTTTGTCGGTACACCTTAGCAGAAGCTAATTCAAAAACTCGCTTGTCAATATTGACGTCATTCGGTACCGGTACTCGTCGTAGCTCCAAACGCGGTGTGGCCACTAAACACACACCGCCTTGTTTCCGCCCATCCATTCCTTATTATTGTATACCCTGGAGGGATCATTTCCGCATCCTGAATGGACTCGTTGCATCCTGTTTCCGTGATAGCAAATAATTCAGCAATAGAACTAGCAATACTTGTATAAAAATCATTTAATTTTGTTCGGAGGCCTCTAACATTTTGGTACATTATTTCAATGGTTTGGGTGGGGTTGTATTGAGTTGTTGGGTGACCTACGAAACCACACCCACTCACAGAGTTCAACATTCAATGGCCAACTTTCAGATGAACACAAATCGTTATATTTGCTCTCTCCCACTCCCACAATAAAAGAGGCATAATCCCGTTCTATTTCATGTTTTATTCTTTCAATTGTAATGGGTACATCTGTACCACAAATACTTTCTACGTGTTTTTTTAAACTATCCTCTGTCGTATCCTTTTGGAGACGCCATACATGTAGGTACTTTTTCTTTTCAGTCAATTTTATATCTATCGCATTGGTACTACTTCCTTCTTTTTTTACTTCGGTGTTAGGATATCTATTTTTCCTCCTGCTTACTATTATCCAATTATTTACCTTTCCCTCACTGTTACCCTATGCGGTCGTACTTTTTGTATTCTGTTGCAGTATCTCCGCCGATTTCGTTTGTTTACTTGCCGCATCTTTTGTACTCGCGGTTTTCATGGCCACACACTTATCGTTGTTTACAACTTGATTTTGCCTAACTGCATTTGCAAAAGATAATTGACGATCCCCGTTGTTGGTAGACTCCTTTGCAGTCTTTGATTGACTACATTTACTAAGACATTCTTCCAAATACACATTCCTTGTTTTTAAACATGTTATTTCATTTTCTAAAGCCTCGGTCTTAGTAACTTTTTCTTCATATACCCTCATTATTTCCCGCAACTGCTTCAACTCTGTTTCGGTAGCAATAAACCTAGTTTTTAGTTGTGAATATTCCTTAACTTGTTCACCTAATAGGAATTTTATTTCCGAACGAAACTCTTGAAATTGCTCCATAAGTTTGCTCTCATTCTCGTTGATTATACTCGATAAATCATTGAGGTTGTTTCGACTACCGCCCCGAACCGTGCTAACATAGCCATTTGGCGTAAATGTTTGATTCATCATGTGTCCACGAACAGGTGTATCGGAGTTACCTCTTAGGAACCGTGCTGAGGCATTCTGGACACCTCCACTAGCTTCTTTCCGCCGTTGTGAGTGCCTCAAACTGCTTCGTCGGTATGTTGAAACATTTAAGGTGGTAAAGTTGTCTACATGTTTCTTGAGAACACTCCAAAAACAAGATATCATAAATCGCGATATCACACGCGTTACACTTCGTACCCATGTATCTATGAACATATGACTTCTATTAACGAATCAAAAATAACGAATCAAAAATTACGTAACTGCAGCCAGTAAGCGATAGTCTAATCATACGCGATCAATGGCGATATATTGTTTCGGGAATTACTACTCTTGCTCTGTTCATTCATCAGTAAACTAAAAACTACTGTTAGCAACCCTATTTATGCTTCAAAAAGTAATTACCGCATGGCACTGTAATCACACAATTACATGATAGTGATACCAATTTAAGACACCTGTACGACTGCGACACGGCTATCGCTGTCTGCAGTTTTTTATGTGATAACCTAGCCGTGTTATACCTAACTTTATAACAACTGTCTTTTCTGTTAAGGTTTAATAAGGTTCAAAAAATGCAGGAAGTATGGTTTGTAATTTTTAAATATCCCTTGGTGTGTACATGAACTATATATTTGACACTAAACCAAGTAGTGGGCTTTTACTATGGGTCACAACGAACTGGAGGAGCATCCAGCGTCACCTGGACCAGACGACAAGATAGAAAAATTAATTTTCGATGTCATCGAGAACTGAACCGGAGCCTTCGGCTTGGAAAGCAAGTACGTCGCTTTAATGAGTCAATTTGTCTGTTACGTGTGAGATGACATTAGTATCAATTATATTTACAAGAAGAAAAATACAATATGAGTACCTTGCTAATGGACCTCTTAAATTGAGGAGAAAGCTCTCAATATCATATGGAGTGGGGAGAAGTCGAGTCGATAATGCGAATAACGACAGCTTATCTCACTCTCGTCACAGTCTATTGCATAATTCTTTCTCTTTTGCAGCTCAAGTATTAAAAGCGCTGATTACACCTTCCAATTTGTTGGAACAACTTTCCTAGGGATGGCGATCTGAGATCGATTAATGAAAAAATTGATTAATCGATCTCGAGTAGAGAATCGGTTTAGTGAATTGATGGCGGACACCCAAAAATGGAGTTTCCATTATATTTGTATTGGTAAGAACACAACTATAAAATAATTAGCTAGCGCGGAATTTTTGAATAAATTATACATACATATGTATATCGAACACTGCCGTCAACTTAGTGCTCTCGGGGCGAGATTTAGCGCTTTTTTGAGTCGTCTAACTTTTATCTATCCCGTGCAGTTTAAAAAAAACCGTAAAACGATTTTTGAGTGTCTGTTGTTTATTCACTGGATCGATTCACTACTCGAGATCGAATGATCGATTCTTCCATTAATTGATTTCAGATCGTCATCCCTAGGCAAGTTGTTCCCACAAATTGGAGTGTAAATTCGCTGTAATACACAACGTACTGACACAATTTTTCAAACTATACTACAGTTGCGCAACGAATGTACTTGTGTAGAGCAATAGCGAATCAGACACTGCAGGACTAATACCACGAACACAATTCGTTTGCGGTACTAAGCGCGAAGGGCGAACGTTTACTACTCGTTTTGAAATATTTTTGAATATCATTCAGCGAATTATATATACATATAAATCTCGCAGTGTTACACCTGTAAATACATATTAGAATTAGTAATTCTTATTAATAAATGACTATTGATTGCGTTACAATAATAATCACAATTATTTTATTTCCTATTTTGTGACAACCCTTGCATATTTAAATCTGCGTATGAGGTATGACTATAGCAGCGTGAGTATCAAGTTACATACCTACAAGCATACGGGTGGCGGTATTGCCAGACATCAAAGGCGTTGCGCTGCTATAGGAAATATTATATTGTCTATATAAAAATACGGTCGCGTTAATTCTACTGTGAAAAGATTTATCGTAATACTGTAGTATTGAATAATCGTAGTAAAACAGTGGGTAGTTTCTGTATGTATACCCATCCGGGCCACTTTTAGAACATATTTAATCTTTTATTAAGTCAAAAGTTTAATTCTATATATTTAGTTACTTACCCGTGTGCATATAAAACTGTTGGTTTTTGGAGAACAAAATTAGAATCAGAAATTAACCGCTTGATATTACTTAGGCTGTAGGACACAGGAGTGGTCGAGTTAATTCTGCAAAATGTACATCACTGTTAAAAGATGACTTGCAATCGCAAAAACTAAGATGAACCAGTCAAATGTGATGTAAGATCAATGGGATTAGTAATTACTATGGGCGTCTCACAAGGTTCGATTCTGGGTCCATGCCTATTCCTTATTTATATTAATGACCTCCCTTACAATGTCAATAATCATGAAATTGTTCTTTTCGCTAATAATACATCTTTGCTTTTTAAAGTTAAGCGAAGGCAATTATGTTATGACGAAGTGAATGATGTAATTTCTAGAGTAGTCAATTGGTTTAATATTAATAATCTTTTATTTAACAAGAAAAAGACAAAATGTATTAAATTTACTTTGCCGAATGTCAAGCAATTGGGAACCAGTGTTCGTATTAGTGAACAAGAACTGGAGTTAGCAGAATCGACGGTATCTTAGGTATAACTATAGATTCTAAACTTCAATGGAGACCTCATATAAGCTCGCTAAAAAACTCAGTTCTGCAGCCTACGCCGTAAAAAAACTCACAGATGTGGATACCGCGAGGTTAGTTTAGTTATTTTCATAGTGTAATGACGTACGGCATACTATGGGGCAATGCAGCTGATATAAATATAATTTTTGTCTTGCTCCTTCTTGAGCAGTCCGGTAAAAATTAAAACTAAACATAAAGAATAAAACTTCTAACTGTGGTCTTACCTGTAATGTCGTATAATGATATTATTCAAACTCGTACTCCTACCTTTAGGTACTGTAACAATTTATTTTGTAATGTACAAATTAAATATTGCGGATATTTATACAGAAAATGTTATATATACAAATAAATTTAAAATTACATACATGAATATTCTCACGATTTATCCCTAATAGAGTGCGAGACGGGGCGCGTCCGCGAACTCACCCCATTAAGCCTGATGAAGGAACTCCAATAAGTCCGAAACTAGTCGGTACCTATACCGATTAAACGTGAGTACAGCCGTGTTCAATAATTAGTTTCCTAGTGGAGTAGTCAGAGAGAATGGAGTAGCATCCTTATGTACTTCTTTCCTCCTCAAATTTCATCTTTCTCCTCACATACTCCTCGCATAGGTGTAAGAGTGATTTTACATTTCCGTCAGCAAACACTTGGTTTATTTTGCTCTTTATAAGTCAGCCTTGGTCTTCCTTGGCTTCTAATATCACTCGCTTTCGTTCTCTAGAGTGTCTTCATCAGTCTATCGTCACTCTTTCCTTGTGCCCGAACCATCTAAACATTCTTTTCTTCGTTTTTACAATAACACTGTCGTGCAACCTTGTCATACTGCGTATCTGTTCATTGATTATGCTCTAATCCGTAGAGATGTGTTATTCCCCGTGAAAATTCCAAAATGGAGAGAATTATTCCGTGAATTTTTCTGATAAATTCTTACTTTTGCTCTTATTCTCGTTAGAAATATTCTCATTGACACATTAGCACTTGAAAGCCTACGTTCTATGCACGACTGTAGGTACCTATCGTGAGAACTTTTTATCTATGTCCAAAACTCTCTGTGTCATACTGCGTGTCTCTTCATTGCTTATTTTATCCACAATTATACGAATTACTGTTTAAAAAACTGACAAATAGCACTTGCATATTAAAAAAATTACGACTTTGTTCTGTAGTTAGACTCAATTATTCAAAATACATGTTTAATATTCCTAAAGGTAGAATGAGTGGTAGACGATTGAAAAACTAAATCTACAGAGCGAAGTTGAGTACTAGCAGAAGCCGAAAAAGACTAAAGTTAAGAAAATTTAATAGCTAAAGTGTCATATAATAAAATATTCGAAAGCACCCGCATACTTCTAAGAAAGTGTGTGAGAAGAGAGATGAGATGTGAGGAGGCAAATAAAACATACACATATAATAAGGAGGGCGATCATAGAAGAACAACGCTTAGAAAAAAATTACGTAATTTACTTGAAGATGCAAACGGTTCCATTTACAATGGCGTTTATGTAAATATATAATACAATAATACGCCAAACAATACACACCGAACATCTGGTTTCAAAGTAAGACATTTCCCGTATTATGAGAAGCAGACGACTACTAGGAGCGTCTCCCAGTACGCCCGGATTCGAGACAATCTAAAAAAGTTCGTTTCCCGAATTGACCTACCACGCTGCGATGCAACGAATATCCCTACAATAAATCAGAAAAAATGACGGTTGGTGACATAATGTATTTTTTTATACTACTGGAAAGACGAGCAGTCCACTTGTAAATGGACTCATAGGACCCACGAACATTGAAAATTTATCAAAGCTAAGAAAGCAGTTCAGATTGTAATTACGTTGACAAACCTGAGGACTAAAACCTTGTAAACTCTTGTTCCAGAAATTTCAACGGCTGTTTGACGGCAGGATTAGCGAGTGAGATGCAAAAAGTAAGGTAATTATTTAAGTGAGATGGTTGTAAGGACTAGGGAACGGCGGGGTTATTACCTAAAAATTTGCAGACAGCGACAGCAACGCGATCACTGCGCGACCGGTGACTAATTGTAATTAAAAATTTGTATCATGTATGACGATTGCTTGTCTATTGCGCCACTATACAAATTATATTATACAAATTCTCGTTTTGACAGCAGATATCGTGCGATATTTGGCTGTCGCATGCTGACTGCATGTTAGGCAATAAGCGTGCCGGACGGACATCGCGCAAGGTCCTACCAACCGCGAATTGCATAATAATATATTACATTTGTTAGCTATTGTCTATATTCGTGATTAACTGTTGTAATCGGAATCGTTAAAGGATGGCAACACTATTATTTTGAAGGTGTTGCTGCTTAATAATATTATGGTATTTTTGAATGTCAAAAAATAAGTCAGTCGAGAAATACATGAGCTAAGGACATCTTTCAATTATATCTCAATATATCTATATATGCCATTCATGTCGACATCCTGGAAGAACGAAAAGCTTTCACATTCAATAGGCTTAAATAACACACACACATATGCGCACACATGGATAACAATCTTGCTTCATTTGTGTCCCTTGTTAGTAAACATTCTCTCTAAGTATTACTTTTTCAGAATTAAATATTTGGAATAAAGCGAATTACATAAATAAGTGACATATAAAATGTGAGTTTGACTTACCATTTACTACTGTTCGCAAAATCTGACGGAAACTTTTCTCTGACAGTGGTAACGAAGCATTTCTTTGCGAGAAGCAAAATGGTAACACTAGAAGAAAAACAATAAGTTGTTTTTGAAATAAATTTGAAAATATTCAGCCGTTTGTGTGATTTCTTAGTATGGTCTAATTTACATTCAAAGCAAACTTTTACCAAAAATTTTTTTGTGAGTGTTAAGTTTAGTTAATACTAAAAAATCAGATTTAATGAAACTCATACTCGTGCGACTAGTGTTCCATACTGTTAGTGGCTACTTGTTTTTCAGCTTTATCTTTATGTAAGTACAAAATATGATACCTACTGTCAATGACAAAGGTTTGTAATGGAGCTCTCGTTTTTAATCAAGTTCAAAAAGAGAACAGGTTCTCCATTCGTCGGAATCTTCTTGTGTTCGAATTCGAAAAATTCGAATGAAAAAAGATGGAGGATTACAGAGATGTTTCGAGATTAAATTTCTTGACCAATGAGCGCGCGCGGTGGAACTGGAAAGGTAGAGCTAAAAAAAATCGCGTGACAACAGTGGTACTGTTATTGACGCAGTATTTCAACGGTTTTTAAATACTTTGAAATCTCAAGTATGTCTCATATTTTAGTTATCATGTCTATTGTCTCCAATTGAACAAAAATAACTGTCTCAAAAATGCATTACTCCTAGTGTCAATAAAACAAAATACAATTTTCATTAAAAATAAATATTCTTCGTTACGAAAAATCATTTCAAATAATACCTGAATCATTTTTTCAGGATATAATGTTAATGTTGCTTATTACAAAGGTGACATATCAGATGCTACACATTATATGCGACTACTATAAGGCCCGCTCGTTTTCGTTAAATACACCAGACGATACTCACCAATCATCTTCTGGTTTCGAACTAAAGAAAACCACACGACGACTACTGACGCGCTCCCAGTACACCCAGACCCGAGACAATCTAGAAAAGTTCGTTTCTTAAATTGACGCGGCCGGGAATCGAACCCAGAACCTTCCGCGCTTAGATGTAACACCTAAACCACTGCACCATCGAGGTCATCATTAATATTGTATTTAGGAATTTTATATTTGGATGGAATTCATTAGCTAAGAAAGTCTGATCTCTGGAATATCCTGAGAATGCTTCGTTGAGAGGTGAAACACGTGTCGATTGGTGGTTTTGGAATTTTGAGCGGAGAATAGCTAAAAGTTAGAAGAACTCATGCCACAATATGGATTTCCGCAAGTAAACACTTGTCTATATATTCTTTTGGGTACTGGTGTAGGTACAGAATATTATGATTTCACCACGTGTTTTGATATTTGAAAATATTATTTTATAATAATGACTGCTGAAGTAAATATCTTCTGTAAAGTAAATTCTGCTGAAGTAGATATCTCAAATATCTTCACACTGTATCCATAACGGGATAGTCAGAGAGAACGGAGCGCCAAGCGTCGCGGTCCTTACATATGTACTTCTTTCGCTTCCTCAAATACAACAATGAGCATACAACTAATGAACACTAGTATTCGGCACATCGTAGGTTTGACTTCGAAATAAACCCATCATTGAACCTCCCCCACGTGAGTCGTCTCCATAAATCACGGTGTCACTCACTGGCTCTACATCACTCATATACACGCATCTATAGTGTCACCCCGCATCTTTCCGTTACCACATAAATTTGTCTTGTACATGATGCCTGCAGAGACAGGTCAGGTAATAATATATCCATTCACTTATATGTTCACGCTCTGTCCCTGTAGGGCCAAATATCTTTCTATTCTATTACTTGATCTATTACTTGTTCAAACTATATTTCTCTTCACAAAACGTTGAAATATCTTTTCATATTTTTATGTACACCGAAATAGGAGCCAATCGGGTTACATATACACATACATACATACATTTCTGCACGCTGTATCCCTAACGGGGTAGTCAAGAGAGGACGGAGCGCCAAGCGTCGCGGTCCTTACATACTTCTTTCGCTTCCTCAAATCTCATCATTCTCCTCACACATTTTCGTCTAGGTATGCGAGTGCTTTTGATATTTCCATCTGCTAACACTTTGGCTATTTGATCTTTATAAGTCACTTCTTATGAATATTAAATAGCCGCTGCTGAAGTTACTTTTCATTTTCCAGAAAAAAAATGAACTCATCGCTATCCATTTCGACGACACACTGTGGCGTATTTTCATAAATTTTCTATACTTCACGGCTGCATTATTCTCAATCCTCTTCTGTGAATGGCACAAAAGACACGACGATTTCGTGTAATATCAGCATAAATTGTTATAAAATAATATTAATTATAAGTATCAAAACTTTTAATTCAAACATATTACATATACACACGGACGACCTCCGTGGTGCAACGGCTAAGCGCGTCGGAAAGTAATCGGAGGTTGCGGGTTCGATTCCCGCCCCGAGTCTGGGTGTTTATGTATAATATGTATATATTTACAAAAGAAAAGTATATAAGTAGTATATCAGTTGTCTAATACCCATAACACAAGCGCTGTGCTGCTTACTTTGGGACTAGATGGCGCTGTGTGAAATGTCTGAGTCTGAGTATATTACACTAGGTAACTACATTACGTTTGGTAACTTCCTTAAAAATTGAGAACCTCCTTTTTTTAAAGTCGGTTAAAAAACATTGAAGTGCGATAAATTATTAGATAAATTATGCAGCCTATGTCACCTCTGTCAGCACCTCTGCCACTCGCGTATGATATGTGCGAGTAGTGTTTAGCCTGACTTTAGGTTACTGTTAATTAACGAATATTTGATTGACGAGTTAAGGTGAACGCCCACTTATCCGAGCCAAACGCGTCGAACGAATCGAAGTCAAGGAGGCCTTGCACAAATATCCGCACCGATTCGGACGATTCGATGCGGGCAGGTGTGCGAGGTTTCATAGGATTTCATACACAGACAAACTACCTGTGATTTCATATAAAGAATCTTAAAATTCATTCGACTCGTTCGTTTTCGTTCGACTCGTTCTATCTGTTCGACTCGGATAAGTGTGCGTTCACCTTTGATGGCCACCTTTGCAAGTACCTAAGTACTAAGTTCCCCTTCTCTAATCTATATTTTTTCTGGTTTTAAGATAAGGTGAGTGTTTAGGATTTACTTTATTTTATGGTCTAGCTATGTCGCAGTTGTTTTCGTACACAATGTTCTAACGTATGCATATACCGTATCTATAGTTTTATTTAATCAGTCTCATGTAATATTAAAGTTTGACTCTAGGCCACTAGTCTCACCATAACCAGCGAACAACCTGTTCACTTTGACGTTCATGACGACGGAATAATCGTTAAACCGGAATAAACGGCGCATAACATTGACACATTCACCTTGTCCAGGGTTAAGTGCAGTGTTATTCAATTTACATCATTCCTCGTCTTAAAAACTGGCAAGCGAGATGAAATCCAATGAAATTGTTTGATTAAAATCAATTTCATCAGATTTCATTTAAAAGCACTTTAAAATTTAGTAGAAATAAGGATGAAAAATGCTATTTGCCACTACAAAATTAAAATGTTACCACATTAAAAATAAAATACGTTGAAAATGATACTAAAAAATAACTAGCTACAAACTATAAAAGAAGTTGAAAGAAAAGAAAATGATTATATTTAATATTAAATCTGCTTGTTAAAAATACAATTTCGTATATTTTTATCGTTTTTACCAATAAATATAACTTGTGCTGTCATCCTGACAACGACGTTTGCTCGTGAATTCTTTGAAATAAATGATTTATCTCGAACTGAGTTTGAAAACCAATTTTAAAGTTTACAACTTCTGTTTACAACACTTAAACTGTTTTAAGTAGGATATTAATTTTAATAGAATAAATTGAAATTAATATAATTATTAATGACATAAATAATCGAGTTCTTAATAAAATACAGAAAGGTAAAGAACAAGCTGAAGTTTGAATTACTGAATCTGTTGCTGATTAATTTACCAATTTTATTCGACTATAATCTACAAAAAATAAAAAATATGATTACTTATTACTTACCGAAAGTAAAAACAATATAAATAACTTTAAATTTCATAGTTGTAACCGACGGTTATTTTTAATTTTTTATTCGCACAAATGCACGCTAACACATCGTCAGGACAACTGGCATATAGGTCGCTGGTTGTACTGCAATGTTTTTTGAGCCAACATTGAACTCATAGCCTTGTAATTTTGAATATACAAATATATATTCGAGAATTACGCATAATTACTAATACTAGTCGTGCCTCGCGGTTTCGTTCGTGTTAAATTTGGTTTTGGGGATAAAAAGTAGTCTATATTAATTTTTGAAAGGTTCTCTACCTGACAATTATGGTCCCGACAAAATCGGTTAGCCAGTTTTGGAGATTAGACAACAATTTTAAAAACGCGTGTTTGAGTTAGCTCGCAAATAACTGTATAAGCTTAAGAAAAAGCCTTTACATATTTTCAAATCTTAGCCAGACAGTTCAATTGTATTTATTTATAATATAGGTTTCATAGTTCCTACAGAAAAACCAGTAGAGTATTGTTTTCACTGGGTTACATGTGGGTACATTTATATTATGCAAGTTTAGTTATACATTCAGTCAAGAAAGTATCGGGAATGGATGATTTGTTTATGGTTCCAAATTCAATTTTTTGTTTTTTTTTGTTGTTGTTAGATTGGCACAACTGTTTTCCATTTTGGTGCGGAGTTTGAGTTGCATCTGTTATTTAGATTAAATACAGTGCTGTTTTTAGTTATATCATTGTAGTGTATATTGCGAATTTCATAATAGACAAAAACATCGAACAAAGAATTTGTCTTAAATTTTGCATCGCCAATGGAATTTTGTGTTCGGAGTCACTGAAAATGTTACAGAAGGCTTACGGTGAATCGACTTTATCAAAAACACGTGCTATGAGTGGTACAAAGCGTTCAAAAGCAGTCGAGATGTGATGGACGATTTGCCTCGCTCTGGTAGGCCATCAACGTCTGCAACTGAAGTTAACATCGCAAAAGTGAAGGAAATAGTGACTGAAAATGCTCATTCAAGTTTAAGAGAGATAGCCGCCGAATTTTCTGTGTCTCACGAGTCGATCCGTACCATTTTAAATAATAACTTGGGTATGAAACATGTTGCCGCTCGGCTAGTCTCAAAGACCTGAATTTTCTTCAAAAACACAATGGACTTGCTAGAACGAGTCAATTCCGACCCAACATTCATGAAACGCATTGTTACTGGTGACGAGACGTGGGTTTACGAGTTTGACATGCAACTAGTCAACAAGCTTCGGAGTGGCGCCTTCCAACTGAACTGGAATCGACAAAACCACGCCAAAGCCGATCAAAAGTCAAAATCATGTTGACTGTTTTCTTTAACTATTGCGGTGTTGTGCACTCGGAATTCTTGCCGGAAGGTCAAACGGTAAATAAAGAATATTATTTGGGCGTTATGCGTCGCTTAAGAGAGTAAATTCGACGAAAAAGACCAGATTTGTAGAAAGAAAATTCTTGGATTTTGCACCACGATATGCGCCTTCGCACAAGGCCATCATTCTGAACGAATTTTTGACCAAAACAACAAATACCATCGAGCAAACAACTTATTCATCAGATATGGCTCCAGCCGACTTCTTTCTTTTTCCTAAACTCAAATTACCACTTCGTGGCACCCGTTTTCATTCGGTAGAAGAATAAAGGAGAATTTGATTTGACCACTGAACAATTCCGGAAAAAGCGTTTACAAAATGTTTTGATGATTGGATTATTCGTTGGCGTAAGTGTATCGTTTCTGAAGGCGCATATATATATGAGGTCAAAAAATAAATTTGGATGAATAACTAACATTTCGTGTATTATTGACCTTTTCCCAGTACTTTCTTGGCAGAGTAATTATGATAACTTTAACAAAAAATGTTTGACTAACGATTATTAGGGTCGAGATAGTCCAACGGGTAATATAGGCATAGGCGACAAATACAATATGGCGTAAGCATCATTTCATTTTTCACCAAAAAATTTATAATGTCGAAATCATTTTCGCAAAAATATATCGGATAGCTAAGCTCTCAATACAATTTTCCTGTCTCCTATGGATTCGGATTTCCCCATACCGTCCAGTTAAAGAAAAAACAATCTTTTGTAAATATAAAATAAATTATATTTTGATATATATTTAGTTACTGTTTTAGGGAGGGGACGGCGCGTACGCAGTCCCCACTACCAAAAATTACGCGTCCGAGTTACCCACATTAGGGGTAATCGCAGGGGTCAACCCAACCGCAGTGCAATGGGAAGGCCTCGCCCTGGGGGAACCGCCTTCTTGATCACGGTAACCCCTACGCCAGGTAAGTATGATTTCTCTTCGCCGCCGCGCTATCGTCATTACTTTACGAAACATCTTGACAGCGTGATGTAGAAATGAGCTTACACGCAACAGCGACATCTAGCCAGTTATATTTTGAACTAAAATGCTTACATAGTATTCTTCATTGTATTTAGCAAACATGTAGTAAAAATGTGCTTGTAAAACGAATCTGAACGGAATCTGCTGGCTTGACTAGCACTATCACATTTATGTTTTGATTTCTTCATCGTCCTTTAAAATCATTTTTATAAGCGGACAGCAACGGCGAATAGCCTAATCAGCATTTTTCACAATTTGAGCCGTTGAGTTAAGAGCCACCTAGCGTGCGGAGTAGAAACTCCAGTAACTTGAGAGATGCTATATATTTTTTTAAAAGAGTAGTTTGTAAGTATGGTTCGTTTTTTAAAAAATGTGATTGGTCCTTCCTGGCCATAAGTATATACTAACTTTATGATTTCGGCTGAATCGATTAATTTCGATTTTTAAAAGGAGTGACAAAATAATGCCTAAGAATTAACAATATCAGGAAGTACTTTACATTGAAATCAAAGTTTAATATTAACGCTAGACCTACGTCAATCGGTCATTTTCAAAGATTCGATCGTTCAAGTATTGATATGAAAAAAGATCATGCACTTTTGATTGAAATGAAAGAGCAAACGATTGCATGAATAATCCGATCTTTAATAACTTCGATGTTTTTTATAGTTTTTATTGTAATTCTGCCGCATTTATAATTTTACTGTTTGTGTTTTAAAAAATATTGTGTAAATTTTCAATCAACTAAATATCGAGAAGTACCGAGATCGAATAGATTAAATTATTGAATCGATGACCGATACGTTTCGTTCAAATGTGATTGCAATCATCAATACTTTGAAATAATTGGAATCAAATGATCGAATCAATCACGACCGACACAGCTGTAATTAACGTAAACATAAAATAACGTAAACATTATTGTGCTCATCTTGAACACAAAGAGAAGTGGTTTCACAAAGGGTATATAGAGATGCACCCAAAATATCATCAGAAATAAATTAGATATTTTTGCTCTGTAAATAAGTACAAACATTTTTTATACAATATTTATTGGGAATGTTATACATCGAAAATGGAAGGACGACACAGTGCAATCAAATATTATAATTTAAAGTATTTAAAACTATAATATATGACGTGTAATTACATTAATTAAACAAAAGGCTACTTTAATTAAAATATACAAAACTTAACAATACATAATAAACAAAAATAAGTGTAAGAAAATTGTATGATCCCTAATTATTTGTGTACGCTCTATTATTACCTGTTTATGTGTATAGTTTTCTTCTTCATTCAAAATTGGCAATAGTGAGATCTTGAAGTAAAGTTAACGATTTGTATTCGAGCTTCGAACAACGTTTGTGGGAACCAATTCACCACATACAAAAATGGGATTAAAACTAGCACTTACTACATATTGATATCTTTGGCTCCTATTCAATTTCTCCAGCGAGGTGCTAGGAAATGATAGCCTGTTTTAGCCAGAGATATAGATACTCTAATTCATTTGAGAATGATTTTAGCTTATTGTTAGTATAAAAGAAACAAGCAAATAGACGTTTCGTGCAGAAACGATCGTGTCTTGAAAAATTTCGACAATATCAATTTCAAGTTCTTTTTTAAAAAACCATTAATAAGTCATAAAAAGGTTTACACCTTAAAATTTACTTGTTAAATAAGTGACGTAACAGATACATCGTATAAAAATTTATTCGAAACTTGACTGTGGTTCGAAACTACCCCACAAATATTATTCAAAACTCGGAAATACCTACCAACTGTACAAACGCACATAGTCTATAGAACAAATACAAAATTACTTTATAATTATTTACAAAATAAACATTAAAATACTCAACGAAGTTAACCATATAACAAATTTTCTTGCAAATTCTTTCTTCTTGAAATAACTTTTGAGTTTGTTAAACTAGACCGATCACATAAAATAAAATTTATATTATTACAAATTACATACTCTGCATACGTAAAGAATAATATAAAAAATTAAATATGAACATAATGCATCATTTTAATATATAATACATGTGAAATATATCTTACTCTACATATTGAAAACATGACATTGGCGAAATTTTGGTAACTTGATAACCAATTAATATTCAAAGTTAAAAGCAAAGAAGTACGTTTACAACCCGCCGAAAAAATGTATGCTCTCTCATTATAATGACTCATTTGGCGATTAAGCTCTTACTGAATAGGGGAGCGCGATTTTTTTAAAATTATAATGACCTCAGGAACTCCTGATAAAAGCATTGAGGATATCATATATCAATCATCAGCCAGAACCACTTGCGCAGAAATTCAGTCTCTGATTTTGTTCGGTGGAACGCCAATACATTTTATTGCATATAATTTAGGTACCTACTATTATAGGCCACACTACTCGAATGATCGATTGTTCCGTGCGGACCGCTCGCTCTCGACAATTGTTTCATCCTACGCGAATCTTCCGATCTTCCGTCTTCGTCTGTTCGGCGACGTTCAATTGCATGTTTTGAATACATGTGACGCATTGCATTAGATACGATGTTTTCTAATGCATCAAACAGACAGTCGACTGCGCATATATAGGATATTCTCACGTAAGGTATGACATTGCTCATTAATAAGGGTATTCAGGGGATGTGTCCAAAATTTTACGCCTCATCTCTCTAATTTTAATAATTCATAAATAGCTATCACTTCTATAGGATTCATTTTTGGTCCAATTGTTAGTCTGTATAATCTGTCATGGAACAGTGAATTTGGCTTTGCCGAATTAGCGTGATGTGAGTTCCGCGACTGAATTTCCACTCAATACGGCGCTGATTTAACTTTAGATGATATTCCCTCTTGCTTTGAATATGTTCCATTTGTATGATAAGAGAAATATCGTAGCCAAAGGGATGTTCTAGACCTTAGTTTACGAGTTACGAAAGAGGTAGATGGATGATTTAACTACGTATTTAATGAACGTTTCATTACTGGTGAAAAAATCAACGTTCCTTCTTTCAGAAACCAGTTAACAGTTTCAACTAGTATTAATTGACAAAATAAAAAATCAACAAAGTATCACGTTATATTTGTTCGACGAAACGAAGCGAACAGACATCGTTCACAACCGTTCCGCACGCTTATTATCTAACTTGCAATCAGCATACAGCAGCCAAATATCGCGCGATATCTGCTGTCAAAACGAGAATTTGTGTAATGTAATTTATATAGTGGCACTAAGTCAGATAGGAATAGACACGCTGTCATCATACATGATACCAATTTTTAATTACAATTAGTCACCGGTCGCGCAGTGATCGCTTGGCTGTGTCTATTAATTTTTAGGTAATAGCCCCGCCATTCCTCGTTGAGCGTTCTCTTCGTCAACGAGTTGGTTCGATGAAGTTTGCAAATTGATTGAAAAATTAACCGGCTATTAAACTAGTTTACAATTCAAACCAAACGATAATGCTTCGTTAATGCAGAAAATCAACGACTCACCCCTAAAAAGGAAGCTATTTGCTTGGTGAGTATGAAAAAGGTGTGAACAATATGACGGCTGAAATCCTGTTGTATTGCCTCAAGTTTGTAGGAGTCATCGTTATGGCTATGATTACTACGGGTTGTCTAATGAAATTCTTAATTAAAAGCCAAAATTCGGCAAGAGTATGAACAAAGCTGTATTTTTTAAATTTTATTAAAATTGCACCACATTTACACAATGTTACTCATAAGAATATAATTGAGCTTACTGCATCCTTACCAACAATAAATGAACCGATTCGTGGTTTTGATTTAATAGCAGTGTATACCTTAAGATTCCTAAAGATTTTTTTGTAATAAAGATAACTTTGGTTTTCATATCAGAAATTTAATAAATTGATGGCGCCGTTTAAATCAAAATTACATTATTGCAAGTAATCTATCTGTTACACAATAAATAATTTATATAGTATACAAAGAAACGCATTCCATAAATCCAGTTCCGTTCTAATCGTACTGTAATAAAAACGCTCTTGTCCAAAATAAATACCGGTCAAAATATCTATTAGTGTGGCTCTTTTACACTTTAAGTACAAAGAATAAAGCCTTGAAACTAATGGATGACAATGAAAAAGAAATTTACTAAATATCTCTGTTTATAGTAATACGTCTAATATTTTATACTCCGCCTCGACCATGAAGCTACTGATACAATTGTCAAAGAATATTGTAAGATGAACATGTGGAGCGAGAAAGTAGAGGACGCTCTGGAAACCATTATCATTCTTGCTGCTCTAGGTCCTTTCCGCTTGTCTACAGATGATTCTTTCTTGTGTTTTAGTTAACAAGATCGACATCGTACTGATAGCATAAACCAAACCTTATATTTCGTACCTGAAAGTTAAAACCTAGGTAACCACGAATCCACGTTAAGACAATCTAAACGCCAAATTACAGCTCGTTATTAATTGCGATATATTATTCATTTGCTTCCACTGGTCTACTTCAAGTCTACGTCATCGCTGAGCAAGTCTTCGCACTCTTTCTCCCATTTATCGTCTGCAGTCTTTTCAGCCACCACTTCATATTCCTTCAATTCAGCTTCTAGTTCCTTCTCCCACTGCTCTGTAAATTCATTGAACAAATATTTATTATTAACATTATATCTACAATTAATCTTTAGCTCGTGAAATAATTCCTTAATATTATTCCTCATGAACATTTTTCTTTTTAAATATTTCTATTAAAGGTATAGTCAGCGAATTATTATAATAGACATTACAATAAGTTAATCGAATTATAGAAAATCGAATAAAATATAAATAATGTATTTATTACCGTACCGTATATTCAAAATTTTTTTTCCACAATAGCATCATTCATTCAATGTTACGCATAGACTTCATGTTCATCATAAAATGGTAAAATAACAACACCCATATTATTTTAGAATAATATAATTATTTCAATTAATAATAACTAACTATAAATGCCAATTTCATTATTAACTATATGTTGTAGCATTCTAAACAATTTTCTGTTTTTTGACAATAAAAATGTTACATCTATTAGTGTAACTAGAAATATAATAATATTGAAACTTTTAGAAACTAAATAACGAGGAACTACTCACATTATCTGTACTTTTATTAAAACCTCGAAAGGTATTAAACGTATTGGAACAGAAAAGCAACTTTACCATTTTGAGATCATTTTGTATAATTTCTTCCGAAATAAATTTATATTTTGAAGTCATAATTCATAACACACAACAGCCAAATTATTTAGATTTACATTGAGTCGTTTCTACGCCACATATTTGACATCGAAAAAATGACAACATTATTTAACAAAAATCTCCAACACAAAACTAATTTTATTGCTATGGATTTTTGAAGCTACAGTTAATTGGAGACATTTAATACCGAGACTAAAAGAAACAACAATGATATAGGCCAGAGCTTATTTTTACCTGTCATTTAACTTTAAATTACATCAGTTTATATTACCAACTATAAGTCTACACAACTTTCATAACACAGAATCATTTCCTTCGGAAATAACGACCTAATCTAATCATAAACAATTATAAAAGAACGGGAGAAGAGACGTGTTGCCAGATGTATTCCAAAAGGATGTTATTATAATGGAAGATACTATTTGATTTTAATTGACTGTGAACCATAAGAAATATGTTGCAACTACCATTACATTGTTTTGATATGAACACTAAAATTGTTAACAGTGAAAAATTCAATATTTTTTTAATCATTCATCAAGATGTCTCGAAAAAAAAACTTTAGAACCTGACAACACTTTATATACAAAAAGAGTTTCAACATTGCTACAACATTCGATCAAAAATAAGTAGATTAAAAAACCAACTTTGAGAAATATGCAAGCGAAAAATAACGGAAGCACGACAATAAAAATATATCTTTAAAAGCAAATAAAGTCAACAGTTCAAGTAGCAATGTCAAAACTGGAACAATACTTACAGTAAACACTAATGAGCTGAATACTGAAATGTGTGACATTATAGCTATGTAACCTTTTAAGTACATAAGAATCAATACTTAGACATATGTATATTATATAATATTCAGTAGACATTAAAATAGATTCCATCGAATTTTTTAGATAGGTAGTTACAGCAATGTAAACACGGCAGGGGTCTGATTTCAATAGCTCAGATTTGTTTCATTTTAAATTTAAATAAAGTCTGTTAAAATAACGACGATTTACCCAATTTCACTAAAATTTCGAATTTGCTATTGAAACACAGACCAAAACATTATCAGTGACAAACAACGGATTATAAAGATGCAATATATATACATTATTTTATATATTCCAGATTAGGGACAAAAAGCCATATTGTCTTATAACATTAATTAGTCATATACGATTAACGTATGATATAACAAGAATGGGATATGAGTAAGTCAGAATAGAACATCAACTTCTTATTTAAAACACAATCGCGAATAACCATAGAAGACATAGGCTCAAAATAATATTAGTCTGTGAAAGGACGACCATTGATACGCAACAATGTCATTACATTCATATTGCAAGTTACCTACTACTACCATAATATCATCAAGACAAATTTAAAGTACGAATACAGAATATAACACAACTATTACATAATGATCTAATTAACTATTTGCCAAAATATACGTAACGTGATACATAATATATAAGCGAATTTCATAAACAATTAAAAAACTTCCACGATACTTTCATTACAATCGTCACATCAATATGTGCGTATCCTTTCGTTAGATCTAGTGACTTAAAAATAACTGTAATGACATTATCGTATCAAATCTGAAACAATATTTATATATACTAGAGCCTTTCACCACCTTGTATGTTTCACTTAATGCAAGCCTTGTATCGACTACATACCAATCCCATATGATATTCAATAATATTCTCGAAAGTATTTGCTAAAACTGTGATGATTATATTTTTCTGGACAGTGTATTGGAAAATTATTTCAAATTAACAATAAAACGGTAAATTTTGTAATGTACTTTTTAATTATAAAGTGTACATAAAACAAATATTTTACTTCACTTGTGGAGAATAGCGCGTTAGTAAAGGCTAAAATACAAACAATAATATTATACGGATCCTTGAAATGGTGGTGTTATATTTATTAATATTAGTGATTGCGGTTTCCCTTCAGATGTCCATGTGTCTTGTTTAAGCTGCATTCCAAAAATAGAAAAAAAATACGCATTTAGCAACAGTCTTAATACTGGAGGCAATTTAATTTTTTCAGTTATTTAAGTTAGTAGTTCACTTGCTTTCAAATTCTATTGCACTGTTTCATTAATTTTAAACTGTGTCAATTTCATACTAAGTTATTAATAGTATCGACAAAATAACTTCACATACACAGAATCCAAAATTAATAAAATAACAGCACTAAAACATAAACATGCAAAGATAAATTGCTTTATTCCTCAAAGTTGGTATTTTTGAAAATACTTATGAAGTTGTAAAATATAACACTATAGTCTACAGTAAAATAATTGGATAAAATATAACTAAACAATGTGGCCATGTGTGCAATGGGACTAAAAAAAAACAAAATTAAACTAAGAATTTATTGTGAATAAAGTAATTGACAGGACTTCCAACAGATCTCATTATTTTTAAAAAAATTAATACTCGAAGAGGAGAAATATTTGAAGTGCTAGAATTATTAGCTAATTATAACGTAACGATATGAGTTAAACAATGTGTCCATGTAGTTTACCAATTGTTTTTAAACCCACGGGTTATATTACAGAGTGGTTAATCTTTATAAATCTTAAGTCTTACCATCATCATTTTCTCTATCAACTTTCAAGGATTTAATTCGTTTCTTGGCATCATCGATAGATTCCTGCGATGATTTCTCATTGGCTATCAGACTGGCGCTTGTAGATTTATCGTCTGAGTTTAGGAACACAATTAAAAATAAAGCAACACAAATAGAAATAAGTGTGAAAAAAGTAATGAAATAACGACTAAATGCTATTAGATAAGCTTAAATTGAAAAAAGCAGTGACATTATAAATGGTGATTTATTATTTAAACAGACCCGTATGTGATAACTATAGTTCTTAATGAAATACAATCTTTCTGTTCTGTCTCTAATGTGAATATACTTATGAATGAATGTAACAATTATCGTTTAACAGCATACGTACCCTGATCATCATCAACGCTGGGCTGGCTAATCGCTGCGGCATCAGCCTCATTGGCCTGACAAATGAGCGAGAGACGATAGAAATAGTTCCGCCAGAAGTTTTCTTCGGTAATGCTGGAAGGAATAAGAACGCGATTTAAAACAAATATCAAGGCAAAAATTAAGGGTTATTCGATGTTATCTCTTTTAACCTCTCGTAAACAAAAATATACCAGAATAATGTAGAATTAAAATTACTTTTAAAAAAGCGGAGTATAATAATATCAAAAATGTTATTCGTGTGTAAGGACCGCGACTCCTGGCGCTCCGTCCTCTCTGACTACCCCGTTGGGGATACAGCGTGAAGATATGTTATGTTATGTTTCATGTTATTATTGAAATGCGCGCGCAATCTTAAGTTGAACTCATTAAGTTTCACACTTTTCTGCATCATTTAATTCTTTTTTAAATTATTTGTCAACTAGCTGCAGCTCACGACTTCGTCCGCGTGAAAAACGGGTGCTAAAGCTTATGTCCACTCGGAAGGTCTATTTCAAATATTGGTGAAAGAATTTTTGAAATCAGATGAGTAGTTTCGGATATTACCTCCTACATCCAAACTTGCAAACTTTATTATTTATTATTGAGTAATTTGAGTAAAAAAAAATCGACGAGAGGAAAGCGTGTCGGGCACGCATTAACTTGACTTAAATCCGTAGTAATTTCAGATAAAGTAGAAATTGGATATATAAAAATAGATTCGAAATCATTATTTTTTGTTTTCTATTTCTACATATCGCACATCCTCTAAAAAACTGTCATAACACAAAAAAACATGTTATTGAGATAAAGATACAATTTAAGTCAGTTTTTGATTCTCTACCGATCAATAAAACCGCCAGAACTGTAGTGTGAATAGTTGTTCAAAGATGGCGCAAGTGACAGTTTTTTACGGAGTGAAAACGCGCGCGCCTCACTCGTCGACAGTGACTTATCACTACTTGTGTCGGGTGAACGTGTGTTAGTGCTCATAAAAATCGTCATAAACTGTCTTAGGACTGTATTTTTGGTAAGTCTTTTTACAATTATTGTAGATTTAAGAGTGAAAAACAGTCCTATAATATTATACGACTGTTTTTTTACACATCTAATCTTAAAAATATTAAAATTTCAATCTAAAAAAGTGTCACATCACAGGTTATGATGTTGTTTTACTCAGCTTCGACATTCGTTTAAGTTTTATTCTGCAGAGAAAATAATTGTATTCTATGTTGTGGCACTTTTTTATTATTCATTTCCAGATTTTTGTTTATGTAGATTATATAAAACCGATATAAATAGCTTACGACTGTTTTTTACATTTAAATCTTTGTGCTTTTAACTTACGAATGATTGATATACCGTTATATTATGGGTTATGGCTATTTTATATCAGTTTAACTGGAAAATTTTAATTGTTTATCAGTTCAATACCACTACTTTATTAATTTATTATAACTGAGAATTTTCTTTAATAATTTATTTCAGGACATAAAATGGCTGACAGATTTAAAGAGTCGCGCTAAAAAATTACTGCAATTAAAACATAATATTGAAGATAAAGAAAATTATGATAGCAACCGCACAGGTGAGCCTTTATTGAAAATTATAAATATCAGACTGCATTATGTAAGAATAAGACAATTATAGTAATATTTCAAATGCGGATAAAATCTATCTTTACTTGAAGTATTTTTTAAGAAATAATATATATATACGTACTCTTTTGTGAAATAAATACTATTATTTTTTACAGAAGACCAAGTCATTACACCAGGCATTGAAGCCTCAGAAAATACTGAGACAATAGAGGAGAACTGTCCAAATGAATGTTTAGGTAAGCTAGTATGGATTTTTCTTTAACCAGACTTTAGTAAAATTTTAATTTTATTTGTTTGATGTATTTTTTTTTCTATACGTACTATTTTGTAATTTTTTTTTAGAGAAGACCAAGTCATTAGATCAGCTTCAGAAAATACGAAGTCATTAGACGAAAATTGTCCAATTGAATGTTTAGGTAAGTTTTGTATGCATTTTCTGTCGTCTGGCTAGTTTTTATTTTGTTGTTTATTACATAATAATTGTGTTTTTTCAGACATAAAATCGGGTGATAATGCAAATTTTGAAGATATTCAGTCAATCGCCCATTGCAGTTACAACCCCCCTGAAAATAAATTAACAGATACTGCCCTAACCGATAATCAATCATTTTCGGAAGATGATGACGATTCAGTGAAGGATCCTAACTACAAGTCTAGTTCTTCTAGTAGATCGTCTAGTTGTTCCAGTAGTTCATCTAGCTCTTCTAGCAGGTCTTCCAAAAGCTCTTCGAGTTCTTTTACAGAGTCTGCGCTTCAGATTATACCCGATTCAATAAGTATTAATAACCCGCAAGTGTTAGAAAGTAACCACAACATTGAACAACTATCAATCCAACAATCTACACAGTATAAAGATGAAATAGTTGTAAAAAAGGTAAAAAACGTCTAGCAAGAGTTGACGAGTGGCTAACTGTCAAAGCGAAAAAATTACGTAATACTGGTCAGTCTTATGTTTCGAGATCAAAATCAAAAAAAACTGTTCCAGCGCGGGTCATGAAACCACCCTGCGGAAGTAAATGTAAAATGCAATGTTCGAAGAAAATTGACAATGACGACAGAAGTAAGATTTTTAATAAATATTGGAATATTAACTTACAACGAAATTTTATAAATAACTGTGCTAAAGCTATTGTGCCTGCAGTTCGTTTTACTGGAAAACAAAACCCTCGCGGCTACAACAACGCCTATTATTTCAATGTCAACAATGAACAAATACGGGTATGCAAAAAGTTCTTCATGGCTACATTGGATGTCAATGACCGAGTTGTAAGAACAGTATTTAATAAGAGAGAATTTGGTTTTGTGGAACCAGATAAAAGAGGCAAACATGGCCATCATCACAAAGTTGATGAATCCATTAAGCAGTCTGTCAGAGAACACATAAATTCTATACCACGGATAGAAAGTCACTATATCAGAAAAAATTCTAGCCGAGAGTACATCGATGGTGGTAAATGTATAGCAGATTTACACGCAGACTACAAAAAACAGTGTTTAGAACAAGGTGTCCCAGCAGCACACTATGAAATGTACACCAAAATTTTTAATCAAGAATTCAACATAAGCTTCTTTATTCCTAAAAAAGACCGATGCGAGTTGTGTGTTAGCTATGAAAATGCAGATGAGTTTGGAAAAGAGAAATTACGTGTTAAGTACATGTCACATTTGGAGGAAAAAGATCTCTCTAGACTTGGAAAAGATAAAGATAAAACTAAAGCGAGTACTGACTACATTGTTGCAGTGTATGATCTACAAGCTGTGCTTCAAACGCCAAAAGGAGATGTTTCTGTCTTCTATTATAAATCTAAATTAAATAATCTAAACTTTACTATAAGTAAACTTGGATCTGATCATACCGAATGCTATTTATGGCTTGAAGGAGAAGCTAACAGAGGAGCAGACGAAATTGGATCTTGCGTACTAAATTTTATTGACAAAATAATGGCAGATTATGACGGACCAGGGATTGAATTCGTATTCTTTTCAGATAATTGGTCAGCAAAAAAATAAATTTATTTTTTCTATGTACATATTCGCTTTGATAAAGTACTCCAAAATTAAATCAATAACTCACAAATACTTTATTACCGGCCACACCCAAAATGAGGGTGATGCAGTACATTCCACTATAGAAAAAGGCATCAAAAAGAACCTCAGGTCTGGCCCCATTTATGTTCCTAGCCAGTACGCACAAATCATTCGAAATGCCAAAAAGAAAGGCAAACCATACAATGTTAATGAAATGAGCTACAATGATTTTTTTTCTATGAAAAGTTTAGCAAAAGACATTGATTTCAATGCAAAAAATTTAAAAACTGCTGAAATAAAAGTCTTGAAGTTGGTTCAAGGCGAACCAACTAAAGTTTTTTATAAACATTCTTATAAAGACGATGATTTTCAAGAAGTCGAATTTACACGAAGACAAATTAATGCTCAAAATATTAATATTAAAAGGGCTTATAAATGTAAACCTAAAATAAAAGAAAATAAAAAAAAAGATCTTTTAAGTTTAATAGCCAATAATCACATTCCAAATTTCTATGCCAGTTTTTATTCACAGCTTTAATTCCAATGAACGATAATTAAGTAAAATAGTGAAGTTAATGAAGGGATGTGAATTCTTACTGTCTTGTATGGTTGTGACTTATCATAAATTTTTATGTGATTTTAAAAGTTCCTATAAAATATCCAAAAATTTGGTTAATTCTTTTGTAATAACTTATCTCTGTTATGAATAAAAAAGTTTTATTATGTACGTTTAGTTCTTACTTAATGTGAAAAAGAGTCACATTATAGGACATTTTTGAGTTTTTTTTTTCAAAATAAATAAAGAGTTTTTCAATGCGTTTGATTTTACATTCTGATAAAACCTTAATAAATTTTACGTTAGTTAAAGTTATAAAAGATTAAAAATCAACAATATTATGTAAGCAGTAAAATAAGCAAAGTAAAAAAAAATTAAAAACGCGTTTTTCTCAAAACACGCTTTTTTGTGTTATGACAGTTTTTTAGAGCATGTGCGATATGTTAGGCACGCTTATTACGTGTGGCAACTCTGCCCTCGCTCCTTTTGTTATTGTCTCTGATTTTTCTATGGTACAGATAATTAATATGTAATGTAATGGTGTCGGTATTTTTCGAGCTAAAAATAAAAAGAGTAAATAATATAAACCGTGGTGTTAATTAATCACCTTTTTAAAGTTACGGCATTACATAACTTGCAGACAGCATGCGACAGCCAAAATCGCGCGATATCTGCTGTCAAAACGAGAATTTCTGTAATGTAATTTGTATAGTGACGCAAAATCTACCGCGAAAAGTGGATTTTACGGTCATACGCAATCGTTACGCCATAGATGCGCAATCGTCATACATGATACTAATTTTTTTATTACGATTAGTCACCGGTCGCGCAGTGATCGCGTGGCTGTCGCTGTCTGCAAATTTTTAGGTAATAACCCCGCCGGTTAGGTACTAAATGTCTTTGTACCAAATTTCGGCTCAATGGTTTGAAAGATGACAGAATAAATCGGCTGCGACATGTTTTGGCCATATTGGCTACACGATCCTAAAAAAATTTGATTAGACACAGTAGTTTGTACGTACGATTGTAAAATACGTCTTTATTACTATGTCTTTATTACTATTAGAACAATTCTTTTTACAACCTTTCATTTTACATCATGATCATCTACACATAATCACTTCCCTATCCCTTCTCACTACCACGCTGACCTCATTTTAGCAACTTATTCGCAGTAATGTTGAATGTAGACGACCCAATTTTACACCAATAGCTGTATTTAATCCATTCCCATTAATTACTAAAATCCATAAATTTAAATCCATTTAAATTATTCACAGCAAAAATTTTAATTTGAAGAGACACGTTCGAGTTACTTTCAAGTAAATATTACACCAGCAGATGTTTTTAAAACATTGCTCACAGCACAAACTTTGGTGCATTTACCTACCTCTAAATTACATAGCAAGATAACTTGCCATTACCCACTCGGGAAGGAGGACAAATTAAATGTAAAATAGTATTATATACTAACACTTTGGGCACAAGGTCGAACCGCATCTTTTCGAGATTGGGATCCTCGTCCATGATGGCGACTGCTACGGGGTACATCTTATCGTAGTCGAAATCGAACTCCACACCGGCTGGCGGCGCACGTACAAAGTTCCGCCGATCCTATAACGTAACGTTAGCATATTTTAAAGCGAAGAAAGTAAAAATTACCTATTTGCTTCCGCAATCACGTAGAATGCAAAATTTTTTAAATACTATCACCATTAATCATTGCGGAGAAATGGCATCACATACGGCGGACAACATCTATCGTAATTAAAAACTAAATTTGAGTATACTTTCATAATGTTAGTATCAAGAGTAATTAAATTCCGTGGAATAAGTGTAATTTCTACAGAAGAGAGATTCAATGAGGATTTAAATCACCTCTATATACGGACAAGGACATCAGCGAGCCTTGAGGCTCGCTGATGTCCTTGTCCGTATATCCGTCCGTGACATCAGCGAGCCTCAAATTTTATATAAAAACAAGAAAAGAAAGGGTCATCACGAACGGACAGGTAGGCCCAAACTACTAGAAAGTAGTTTCTAATTGGCTTCGGGACCTGAATAGTGAAATTCGATGCTCATTGAACGTTTGTATGATACTTACAGTGGACAGCGAAAGGCACTCTTCCTTAAGCGCCTGTTCGTTGGGTGCTCCCACCCACGGTGCCACCGCCGACGCTCCCCCGCGTCCATCTTGACCCTTGATGAATGCGTCTTGCTCGCGGTTAAACTCTCCAAGAATGCTCTACAGAAAAGAATGTATTTTAAGAATTATATAGGAAATATATAGGAAAAGCTCTGCAGATCAATAAGTGTACAAAGTTCGCCATTATTACCCGCAATAAATATTGATCTTAAAGTCGAGTCCACAATTAAAATTCAATCTAGAAATTTTATACTGGATCACTCTTCTCACGTTCAAACCTTGAGCTTCGGACGGAAGTACAATATTTATTTATTATTCCGTATCTTAATTACACAATTCCTGACATTCAGTGCAGAAACAACACGGGATAGAGTCCAAATATTTAATAAGGAAAAATATATTTTTTCTATTAAACTTCTCTAAATATTCTTTTGTACATTATGTACTTTTACTATGCATCTGGTAATCAAATTACCTTAATTAATTAATTGGAAAGAACACAACAGAAAATATATTTAACAAGGAATTAGTATATAAGTATATAAAATTACATCACAATACGTAACAATGTTTGCTGAGAGCTGAGATAAAATTTTATATTATAATATGAATATGAAAATATATTTATGCTTATCTATTGCGATAAAAATAACTGTTCCCATTTCATTTACACCATTCAGTTTGTATAACAGTTTGTACTTAGCCAAAAAATGTCTTGTGAACGAAGAAACACTAAAAGCATGTTAGAACCGCCTGTTATGGACACCATAACAGAAGCCAGTGAATCAGAACCTATAGAAGTAAATGACAAGTTGTCAGAAGCTATCGGTGAAAGTGGAAGATGGCAAATCCTGCTGTTCATTGCGTTATCTGTACCTACAAAAATGACTGCAGCGTGGACAGTGTTAGGTATAATATTTTTGGCGCCGAAAACAACCTTCCGGTGTAAGGAACTACTGAATTCAACAGAAATCATTATAAATTCGACGTGTTATAAGCACTGTGTAGAATATGAGTATTATTCAGAGTTCGACAACACAATAATTTCACAATGGAATCTGATCTGTGAAAGAGCTTGGCTTTCTAATTTTACGCAGACGATATGTATGCTTGGCGTTTTGGTTGGCAGCATGGTGTTCGGATTCATAGCTGACAGGTAAATCTTTTCATAAGCTACTAACGCATTTTATGTCCGTAGTTTTCACATGTCACAAACTGGTATTTACACTAGCGATAAAATTCTTTGTTCATTTGCATTAGCTAATACAAAATTATTTCTTTAATCATTCAAATCGTGTTCACAATTTCGTTGACGAGGCATATACAAGGTTATTGTGAAAGAACCTGGTAAAATAATCGCACAGAGTAGAAATTGTCGCCAAAGAATTTTAAAATGTTGCCTATAATTACTGAGATTGACTCAAGGAGTTGGGAGCTGTGAATTTTGTGGGATCTGTGAGATGCGAGCTGTTTCAGGACTGTGGCGTGTGTATATCCAGGGGAAAAAGCGTTTATTTTATATTTATGATCGAATTTCGATCAATGGGCGACCCCTAGTAGTTTCAGATGTGAATGTTTAGTTAAGGTCAACGGTCATTTACAGACCGATCGGCATCGCTTCGCCTTTCGGCATCCACTCGTTGTCAACTGCAACTGCGACGGCGAGATGAACACCCTATGCTCAATGGGTTACCGAGAATTTCAAACCTTACGTAACTCTCTCGCGGGTGGCCACCGTCCACTATTTACCTACGACAACCTAGCCTACGAGACTTAAAATAGACAGGCACCGTATTCTGCCATCCATCTGCACAAATGCTCATATAAGTTCAAACACAAACACGCTCTCGTTTAGTAGCCACCAGGAAGCAGATACGTGACCTGTGTCTAAGCGGTATAAAAAAATATAGAATACGTAAACAATGGCAAATTGCGCTGTTAAGTGGCGTGGTAGTGAGGATCATAAAAATAGTTTTAAAAAGGACAATATCACGTTTCATCGATAAGGCAAAATTAATAATAGATAACAGAAGTGAGCAAAGTTCTACTGATACGGGTTGCAGCTAAGATGACGCCTGGCTCTTGCAAGATGGCAGGTGTAAGTAGTGACGCGAAAAAACGGATCGATATAATTATTTTAATATTATTTCAATCAATTTTGGAAATTATAATGACTATCGTTCTATAAAATTATATATCTAGTTCCAAATTATCGTGTTTCCTTCCTACATATACATATATTTTTGACTCGAACGATTGTTTTAAAATAAAAAATTTAATGATTTCCACTACTAAATTTGTACATATTTCTATTTAAAAATAAATAATTTCGTTTTGATTATTACAATTTTAATTTTTTTAGACTCATGAAAAGAATTCTTGTACGCTTGACATATCGATATATACAATATCGATATGAATAATCTCTTTTTCCTCTAGTACACGAAGCTATCGCTCGGTCCTTTGACCTTGACATAATAATTTCCTTAGAAATTCGTAAACATTTCAAGTCTCGTAGGCTAGGTTGTTGGTGAGAACAGCGCATTGTTTCACTCACCGTCCACATATGGATAATTTCCAAAAAAGCTTTTCTAGTGACCAGACGGAGTTATGTGAGTGTATATGTATGGAATGTATAACAAATCACCAACAAAACCCAATCAGTCGAGAAAATGCGGTGCTGATCGGGTGCCACTAGGTAAATGAGCGATGACCATAAAAAATCCTTGATGTAAGTTTTACGTGGATACGTCCATGTATAAGAGGATATTCGGGCAATAGGAAGAACAATACGAATTAATGTTTCAAACTGAGTTTATTTCAAACTGAGATTATTGAGCACATGTCGATGATACGAAAATTATGAAATATAACGAAAAAAATAAATAATTTTATTGAAAACAAAAATATGTTTGTGGTACACTTAAGTAGCATTAACTATGCATTTACTAACTTTTGTAAATTGTAATGAACAATACTTAACATAAAAAACTAGTGGTGACATTTTACTTCACACTACGCTATACTACTACGAAGGCCCAAAATTCTTGTGAAATATTTTTGTACGGAGGGAAATGACCCGTCTCATACTTACCGACTTCGTTCACTTATGCACTAACAGATGGCGTTAGTGCATAAGCACGAAATGACCCTTATTACAAAACAAAAACAGACGTATCCACGACAAAATTCATATTTCAGTAAATACCTGCTATTGATGGTAATCGTCGTCAAAAACCTCTATATCCATCCCAGTAAATTTTATTGAAATAAATGCATGCTATTTGTAAATTTTTACCTAGCTTCGTAGGATATTTTTCCTGGTGTAGTTTTTCCTAACTTAGTTTTATATAAAATTGAATTTCAATTCGTTTTTACGATAATAACAAACACACAAATATTTTACAGATACGGCCGTCGTATAGCTCTACTTCTGTCATGCATGTTGCAATTGTGTGCTAGCTTCGTGGAACCATTTTGTCCAGACTACTGGAATTTTACAACCGCGAGATTCTTCCTTGGCACAGCAACTGCTGGCATCCTGGTAACTTCGTTCGTAATTTTAATGGAAATCTTCGGAACGAGTAAAAGGGAACTCATTGGTTCTATTTACCACTTGCCATTAGCGTTAGGTCAGATGTCGATGCCGTTGTTCGCATATTATTTGAGAAGCTGGGACAAATTCAGTATTGGCATTGCAGTGCCAAACCTAATATTCTTGACATATTTTTTATTTGTACCTGAATCACCCAAATGGTTGATATCCGTTGGAAAATTAGAAGAAGCCAGCGAAATTATGACGAAAGCTGCAAAATGGTAAGTAACAAAAAAGTCTGAAGATGGTAAATTTAATGTAAATAGTACTCTTAGTATCTATATTAAAATTCGCGACATAACTTGACAACTTGATATCATGTTTTTATTATACGTATCCTAATATTTTGGATTCATGCAAATAAAGATTCTCATTTTGTATTTTTAGTAACAATCTCCAATCAGAAAACATGTTGGACATAGCTAAACGCATATCTTCGGAAGCCACCGCTTCAAGAAACGTGGACAAGCAAATCAAAGCTACATATATAGACTTGATTAAGCTGCCTAGTCTAAGATTAAAGAATTTCTGCTCTTGCTTATCATGGTTCATCCTCGGTATTAGTTTTTATGGCGGCAACCAATATATTGGGCAGACCAGCTCCAATATTTATATTACGGTTTTGATGGCAGGAGGTTTGCAAGTAAGTTACAATTCAATTTACGGGTCCTCGCAAACTGGAGACGCTTGTAGCTTTAATAATTACAAATAAATCGCATTAACCAAGATTTGCGAAAATATATTCTCGAAGCATCAAGGTACCTATTCAGGACCTTAGTTCTACATAAACATTATTAAATAAACTTATAAGACAAAAATTATTACATTTTTCACATCTAATTCATATGCAATTTAAAATCAAAATTTTCAATCTACTTACTGAATTTAATGAAAATAAATAATAAATTGTTCGACTTGAACATGATTTATTTTCGATTGTTTCAGATTCCAGGGATACTTCTTAGTGGTTATCTGTGTAAACGTTTTGGACGACGGGCAACCGTCATTTTCTTCTACATAGTAAGCGCCATAAGTAACGGACTGCTGGCAGTACCTGATCACATGTTTTACATTAGATTGGTAGCGGGTTCTGTTGGCGTCAGTTGTGGAGCTGCAGCTTTTACTGCTATGTAAGATATTTTATTAAATAATTCTCATACTGTGGGTTCCACACAAAACATTAGGTAGGATCCAGTGATGCTAATCACCACTAAATCTTCCTTTCCTAATGATATTTGACTGAGAAATCGAATTCTGTAGGAAAGAAATATTAGTCCTTGCGCTAACGAACTGTTGAAATTGGCAATAGTAGCGTGTACTGACAGAAAGTGAATTCAAGTAAATATTATATGAAGGACATCATCAAACAACTGTACTACAAACGATCAAGTGGATTTAACTATCTGATAAACATTTGAGTAGATAAGATTATTTAATATTATTCTTTGGCAGAAGAGTTTAAGTGAAAAAAGTGAATTTACATAAAAAAATGTTTGCAGCTCAGTAGTTTAAAGATACTATGAAACGAGATAACCTCATGTGAAATTTTGACAATAGACTGATAAATTGCGATTTAATTGCAAATACATACTTACTAAAGTAAGAAAGTTAACAAGAAAGTTTTAGATAACCTTTCAATTGAAATTAGCAATTCCTTGTCATAATAATATGTAGTTTGTGTCCTTTCTAATTGTTCTTTATGTGAACTATAACATAACAAAGAGGTAAAATTAGTTATTTTTTTGTACACAGGTGTAACATCTGGAACTATTGTATTGATTCTAAAAATTCTTTCACTAATAGAAAGCCACCTATACGACCCTCAGTAATAAAGGCTTTATTTTATTTACACATAAAGGCTATAGTCATTACTGCACCTACGCGAATTAACAACGCAATCACGAACGCAACACAATAAGAATATCATTCTATGCGAATGAAAAAACCGTAAAGCGCAACTAGATACCAATAAAGCTAATTTTTCCTAATGAATAAATACATATCTTGTGTAATTACAAACATCATTTGATTTGATTCTACAAAACAAAGAAAGCTTTGTACTGTAATGCTAATAGAATCAAAATAAATTATAAAATGGTGCGATTCAAAATTAAAACCAAATAAAATCCAATTCTATCTCAGATTACCTTACCTAATAGTTGTAGTCTGTTAAGCTGAACAATACATTGTCGTTTGATTACAACTGAGAAACGCCTGTCATTATTCCTTTAGGAATTTAGGACGGACGTGGGTGTCTTTTGTTGATCACCCTATTGAAAAGTTTTATCCACAATTAAATTTACAATAGGTTTAGATCCTCATGCTTACATTATTATACACAATAATAGTAGCTAAGCCGAGCCACGCTTCGCAATGGCTATTTTTTTTAATTGAAATTGTCTAAACCGCTGTGAACCTTTCCAGTAATGTGTCGAACATAACCCAATTTGAGCTCAATCGATCGAGTGAAGCTACACTAGACTAACATTATTTTCTCTATTCATATTATTATACATGAAGATGAAGTTATAAAACAAATAGTAGAGATAGTTCCAAATGCTTTCGATCATAGAAAACCATCGGATTAACCAATGGGTTAATTACAAAATGACATTGTACTGCAAATGGTTACAAAGTTCGTTAATTTAATGAATTTATGTAAATATTATAAAAAGTTATTGATATTCGATAAGTATGAAATGTCAAATTAAAGTTCATGTTTAGTGCACTGAATTAGATATTAGATTAGTCCTAAGATCAGATCGCCCCCACGTCTCGGTCGAAAAAAAATTGTAAAATATAAATAGCATAGTACATACATACATATCTTCACGTTGTATCCCTAACGGGGTAGTCAGGGAGGACGGAGAGCCAAGCGTCGCGGTCCTTACATACCTCTTTCGCTTCCTCAAATCTCATCATTCTCCTTACACATTTTCGCCTAAGTATGCGAGTGCTTTTGAGATTACCCTCTGCTAACACTGGCTATTTGATATTGAGTGTATTGGGTTTAGCTTAGTAGTAGTACAAATACATAGATTCGAGAACAAATATCATTTGGCCGAAATCACAGAAAGATATTTACTCACAATAACAAAGACCGTAAATAAAACAGTCTCTGGAGTATACATTTTGGATGACAGGTTTTTGTTATACTTTGTTGCTTGAACATTCACGCTAACAAACAATACACAACTAAAATACAGTGAAAATTCGATTAGTTTCTGTTCGTAATCACGCTTACGTGTACAAGTTTTATAATATCTCTTAAATACACCTAAATAAGTCTGCCACGCTAGCGTATTCCGCTTGGCTAAATTCAACGATATGCCTTCACAAATATTTACATATATGATTCTATAACAGAAAAACCTACTGCTTAAAACATTACGATATTTCACAAAAAAAAAGCCCCGCAAAACAAAGAAAACTTCTTAAAAATTAGTTACCACAAATGAATAAACAATAATCTTATGCATTTTTATAACTTTTCGCCAGGTATATCTACACTTCGGAATTATTCCCAACTGTGGCCCGGAACATGGCTATGGGCGCGTCTTCCACCACATCAAGAATAGGTTCAATGTTAGCGCCATTTATTGCGGGTCTAAACACAAAGATTGAATGGATGCCCCCAGCAATATTTGGAGTAATACCGTTAATAGCAGCTGGCGTCTGTTGTTGCCTTCCTGAGACTAAGGGAAGGAAACTGGAAGATTATTTGGACGACAGTTGAATACTCTCTAATCCAACCAATATGCAACTGAAATTTAAAAATGTAGCTACAATTTCATCATACCTGTATCAGCTTATCATAATCAATTTTCTGTTAATATCTGTATCCAATATACATCTAATAATTTACTGCAAAATTCGGTAATAGATACGACTAAATTGCTTAAAGTTAAATTACATTCACCGCTTTTCTAAATACCAAATATCTATTCTCTTAAAGACTTCATCCCTACGTTGTTAACATGCCTTTAACACGCACGAAGTGATTTGTATCTTCCTGTATGGTCTGATTTAGACATTAAGTTAGTAAGTCCGTAAACAGCGAGTTAATTAAACCATATGCCAAATTCAATAAGTAGCAAGTCAACTAAACGACTAAAGAGACAACTTACGACTTGTGACTTATCAGACCGTTTAAACATGGTTTAATTTACTTACTATCTTATCGACTTATCTACTAATAACGTATAATAAACTGGATATATAACCCTTACGTTTCCTCAGTCACACAATTTAGAATAACTTAAAGGTAAGAGTGAACAAGTATTTTAAATCATTCTCATTACAGTAAAAATAATGGTTCCGCGTGCTTTAAAATTAGATTATCAACCAATCTCTCATTGTAAAATATGACAACTATTTACTTCAAATGTAATAAAAGGTCTTAAATTAAAACTCAACAATGGGTACCTAATCTATAATGATTGTTCTATCACAGCAATAATGGGTGAGACATGTCATACGATCAAAACTGGGTCAATACTCCACTGGGTACAAGACAAAGAAGGATAATTAACTAATAAAGTGACAATAGACGTTGGAGAGGTTCTATCATGCCTATGTTTTATCTCACAGCCCACGGAACGCCAAGTAGGATTGTGTTCATCACTATATACAATGTATATGTTATTATGTATGGTATTGCTCTCTACAGCCTAAACAAATGGTCCATTTTAGACAAATGAGCCATCATTAGAATAGTCTTGATCTTTCCAATATCCTGGAATATAATACGTCATAAGCACGAACTATACAATATTGCAGACACTAGCTACCATTTCGATAATTAAAGGTAATCAGTAGTTACGGTTAACAAGAGAAAGATATAATATAACTTGACCATGACTTTAACTTTGACTGAGTGTTTTGAAATTCAAAGTCCATATTTGTATTACCTTTATTGTATGAGAGTTAAACATTTATTTTGGCGTCAATTCAATCTGTCTGCTCCAGTTGACGTTACACTGATGGTGTATGCGTTGGCTAATGGACATAAAATTAAATAACCTAAATGTTAAGTCACGCCAAACGCAATGTAGCGATGAAAGTCTAAAACTGTAGTTGCGAGTTTCGACTTCTGAACCAAAAATATATGATACGTTTGGAGAATGATTAACATTCACCCTGGTCATTGCTTTTTATTAGACAGGCTAAACATGCCAATACATGGTAAAAGAAATCTTATATATATTA
Source organism: Zeuzera pyrina (assembly GCA_907165235.1). NCBI lineage: Eukaryota > Metazoa > Arthropoda > Insecta > Lepidoptera > Cossidae > Zeuzera > Zeuzera pyrina. The sequence goes on along the minus strand of OU015638.1, from coordinate 18,688,487 downwards.
ATAAAAATCAATTGCCTCATGTATGATTGATTCGGAGCATTACTCCGATTTGACTACAAGGTTTGTATGAAAGAAAATCCTTATCGAAAAAGTCGAAATTTGAATAGTATTTTTGTATGAAAATCTCAATAAAAAAATTTGATGTGTGGAAAACTTTTAAGACACCTGGGTGAAGCCAGGCTAGTTGCATATGAAAAGGAATTCGTAAAATTCAAATTCATATTCGGAAAGACGTCAAGCCATCGGCAGCTGACAAGATGCGGATATCGTGTTGATTTTTTAGCATTGCAAGCGTTTATTATTAAGTTTGTGTATTTGAGCAAATACACAAACACGTTGTCTCTAGAGTTACAGAAACATCTCCTCTGACGCGCGACCAATGAGGCCATGGAAGCCGCTAGAACTAAGAGGGAAAAGGAGGATTTTTTAATTTGTTGGAGTCTTACGTTGCCTGCTCAGTCTAAAAAAATTTCACTACTTCATTTAAAAAAAACTTAAGCGAAGCAGTGGGCGTACATAAGCTATAATTAGATATACTATAGTATAACACGAGATAGATAATTTTAGAACTCTGTAGGAATTTAAGTACTCATGGGGAAGAAATACTTCCGTGTCTAAACTACGATAAACTGAAAATATTGAAAGGAAAAAATGATCTAATTTGAGTTCGAGTAAGACACAGAGAATTCCGTGCCGAAGTATTTCGTTCCTCCCCGTAAGCAAAGTTTAATGTTTTCTGAAATTCTAGGTCCTATAAATTCGAAATTTAGGCGGAGGCTTAATTTTCTAAGGAAAACAACAGTAACCAACGGACAGACAAAATGACGCATCACAGTTCTTATAAAGATTCCGTTTTCCTTACAAAGTACGTAAACTTAAGGTCTGGGAAAGAATGAAAGAAAAAATTTAATGTTTTTTTGTTAACTAAACATTTTAGGAATTTTAGTTCCTGTTTCACTAAAAAAACCGTTAAATTGATGTCATTGCAGATTATATTATTTTAAACGAATGGGGTCTCAATTATTTAGCAGCTTCGTTACCTTAATAAAGGGGTAGAATTATTAAAATCGGAAAATATGAATCTGATCTCTACCAAGATATTGTACTTTTTTCCATTAAAAAAATAATTTATTAAACGATTCCCTAAGTAAGAAATTTCTTATCAGGAGGAATTAAAACGACGAGATTGGAAAATCAGGTCGCTATAATCATATTCTCCAAATCGCTAACTATGATCGTCGTGAAGTAAAATAAAAATAAATTTGAACTTACGAACACGCACCTATCAACATAGCTGTTAAATGAAGTCTGAACATCGAAGTGTTTTACACGCAAACCTCGTCATTGACACCACTATTAAATTCGACGATATTTGAATCAAATTCTACAATTATGTACAACCAACGCAATGATACGTCACCTCATCGCTTGAATAGAATATACGAGTTTATATCTATATATCGCAGTGTGGGTGTATGTGTGAATATCAAAGTAGTGTAAGTAGGAGATCTAATAAGTAAATAAGACTATAAAATCATCTGACGTAAAATCACAGTTTAAAGCATCAGTAGGGCCGTAATTAAGTTTGACATAAATTATAATCTAGCAATTGAATTAACGCTTGTTTATACAGCAACTATTGATACAAATAAGCACATAATTTATTAAAGAAATTAAAATTGAAGAAACAGCGATCTTGGTTACCAAATATTTTATTTTATTACAAAAGACAAATCTATAAGATTTTCTATATAAAGTTAAATAAATAATTAAGATTAGTAAAACTATATTAAAGTGTTCACACTCAACACACTTTGATTAAATGCGAATTCTAAATGAAGTATAAATCTTCCATAGTTATGAATTTCCTTAATAGGTGATTAGGATATCAAATTTCAATAGAACCATTGCATAATTTTGAAACCTCATAAGAAAAAATTACTTATTATATTTAAAGTCAAAGTCAAATCAATTTATTAAAGTAAACGCAATTAGAAGGTGTCTTTAAACATCAAATCTACTTTAGTTCGGTTAGAAAAGAGAACCGGTACCCACAAGAATCGACAAAACACACAGTCCAGGTATCATTTTTTCAACAATTTTACAATAGATTTTATATTTTATTCATAATAATTATTGTATTATTAAACCACCTACTCCGAAGAAAACATATTCATTCACTTCAATTTCGAGGAAAATGTAACGTCCACGAAATGGTTCTATATGAAACTGGGTCAAATAAACAGACGCATAGATTGAACTCAGTACTCTTCGCTAAAATGTCATACTCGACCTAAATATACAAAACTGAATAAATCCGGATTAATTCCCCCAAAGAAGCCCTGTTTACATCACTCGTTCCAGCGGAGAACAAAAATGACTTGAATATTAATTATTATATTTACAGTGAAAGAAATAAATATGCAATTGAGAAAACTCCCATATATTTTTTAAAATAAATTCCCCGAAAATCATAAATGTTATAGCATTACAAGACAACAATATCATCACAATGATATAAATTACTTATTTAACATGTTTTCAAATGTGCACATAAAATGCCTAGTGGTTAACTCACAATGTTCTCCAAACTTCCAAATGCAGCATTTGTAAGAAAAGCCTAATCCAGAAAGTCAATCAATCACAATAACATAATTAAATCAATTAATTACCGAGCCAGGAGTGTCTCTTCATTGTAAATTAATTTGAAATATTATTCAGTAAAATTGGATTTAATACCGAATAATGGAAAAATACGAATTAATATATCTCTGGAAAATTTGAATTGAATAGGATGTAATAAAAGTTTGCATATAACACATACATGTCATACAACAATAGCAATATAAAATAATTAAAGAAGACAGAATACGTAAACATCATCAATAAATATACGACGAAACAGACCAAACACATTTAATTAATATACCCATATAAATCGATATGAAAACATGAATTTCAGTAATATACATCAAATTGCTTCAGCTGTAATCCAAATAAAACACAGATATACAACAGTAAATCGAACTGATTTCAAAGGATTTACATAGTTCCATATAACCATTAACTTATATTAATGTTATAATCATAATTAGTTTACTAATGAAGCATAATAGTTTATTGAGTGAACTTGGCATCAGATTCTACATTCCATTAATTCGTTTGTTAAACATGAATGTTTGTGAATTCGCGTGACAAAGCTGATATATTTTTCTATTTTCAAAGCTATTCGTTTATTTTACAAAAAATCTAGTATTAACTCGTAATAAGTTAAACGTAATTAACTTCTACTTATATTCTTAATAATTATCTTATCAGAATATTACCGATCGGAATCACACAAATCTAGTGTTATTTTCGCGAAGGAACTTGCAAATAATACCTTTACAGGTGACTCTGCAAAACAGTGTACTTAAAATACTCTTAATATCTCTTCTGATTACACGAGTTCATTTTAAGGCTATATGGATTTCACCACTTATGTCCGCTTCGCTTTCAACTATAACTAATTGGTTAATAATGTCATCCAAATAAACCAAATCCAAGAAACTTTTTAATGGCCTCTACTGTAAATTGTCGACTTTGTTTTAATTACACATAATTGTCCTAAACAACAACCGTTTGTAAATTCTGTGTGACGTTATAACAGCTTGTTTAAGAAAATTATAAATAAAATAGTTACATATAATAACATAGTCAGAACACAGATTTGACAATAACCAACTGTTATTTCCAATTACACTGCACTGATAAAGAAATATTCAATATTAATTATGATCAATAATCATATTTAAAAAAAGATAAACACGTTTGCCACAAATATTTTAACTAGGCACAACATTTCTTAAGATTAGGAAAAAAAAGATAATAAAAAAATTATTATTATTTTTTGTAATTAAACTTTATTAATAAAAAGTACATACATATGTTAATATTTAGAAACTTAAAAATACACATTATCTTAAATAATAAACTTCCTCAAAGTTGCCGCTTAGAAAGCTGTCATTACTCAAGGTACCTAGCAGACTAGCAGCATTGCCTCTTTGAACAGCCAAACTGATTCGTTGGCGGAAGAAGCTGCCAGCCCGGCGGTCTCCCGAAGCCTCGACCAGTCTCTTACAAATATCAGAAACCAGTCGATGGGCTTCGGGGCCCCAGGGACCCAAAGTTTTGACTGCAAAGGGCGTAAATATGAAACTCTCAGAGAGAGTCGCATACTTACGCCGCTTCAAGTTCTCGGCAGTGCTGGCCGCGGCACCTGCTCACTTGGAAGTCGCCGGCACATGGGAAACAGCAAGTGTATCGACATAAGTGGCATCCCACACCAGCGATCTTCCAAGTTTCCAAGGAATGAGCGTCAAACCATCCGGTCTCCTGCCGTCGCTGCGCACAATACCTACAGGCTCTAAAACTGCAGGAACGCCAGCGGCGACAAGAGCCCGCCGAATGACGTCATTCAAGGCAGCATGTCGTGACATGCGGCCCGCACTACGTAAACAGGATAAACCGTGGTGACCTAGTACATCGACGAGATCACCACAGCGGCAACGGTGAAGAAGGTTAGTCCTGGCCCCCAGACGAAGGGATACTATGAGAGAAAGCGTGGTATTGTCGATTAAGGTTCCTAAGTTTTTTGAAGGCAAGTCAGGCACCTCAACCGATCCTAAGGAAGGGCGAATAACAGATAGGAAAAGGTTTTCCGTGCTGTAGGCTGACGAAAGAAAAGCTGGCAGTGACACACTCGAGATTTTGCGTATGCCCAGGCCTCCATAACAGATGGGAAGCGAGGCTTGATTCCAGACCCTGTCATCAACAAAGGAGCAATTTAATATTTTAGATAATGTATTTTTTAGAATATTGTCTACAGATTTTAAAAGCGTTTGAAATTTAAAAAGCTGAGAACAGCGAAAAGCATATGTAAGTTTTGGAACGAAAAGGCAAAAGCGGACAATGAGGAGAGCCATGTGGGAATTAATTTTGAAAAGTTTGTCTGAAGACTGGCTAAATTTTTGTATTTGATCATTGATAAAGCAGGGTATGGAGTCATCTAAGACGGGAGCACCTAGGAGGTACAGCGATTCTTTTGACAAGACTTTAATACCTGATGCCAGATTGTTAAATTTATTAATTATTTCATTTTTTGTAATAGTTGGAACAGAATCGGAAACAAAGAGTTCACATTTAGAAAAATTTAATTCTAAGCCTTTATTATATTCTTTAAACCTTTGAATGAGGGTTTTAAGGTCTTCTAAAACAGTAATTGCTTTACCTCCTATTGTTCCGTCGTCAAGGTACCAAATATTAAATTTGGAATTTAAATTACAAATCGCAGGATGGATAGCCAGACTAAAAATAGCTGGTCCGAGAGGATCACCTTGTTGACAGCCAACTTCGGAATGTAATAAATTATCTTTATATATTAATTTTGAAGGACTGCTGTAAGATTGCCAGAGGTAGGGATATATGTCCGGAACATGCTGTTTTATCTGTGTCAACAAGGTGGATCTATCAACAGAATTAAATGCATTTTTTATGTCTACTTTGAGGAGTACCTCACCTCCATCGTGTGTCAAGAAAGCACGGGCCGCATGCACTGCCGCTTCACATCCTCTCTTTGAGCCAAAACCTACTTGTGTAGGACAAAAATAGTTTGATACGGTAGTAGCCTCATAAAGAAAGTAAATAATAGTTCAAAAGCAGCCTAAATAAAAGATCTTTTTCAACATTTCACTTTTTTTTATTACCTAATGTCTCTAATCTCGAATTAGATAAAACGGAATTTTAAATAAATATGTACCTATAATTTGTAGTATCAAATGTAACGAGTATTAAAGAGGGAAATTTCGAATACACCATTTTCAATCTCGATTATTGTCCAGTGTCATACATTGCAAAATAAAGACCCAGTCAAGGTACAGCGTTTAAGTACAATATACCACATTAACTATTTCTCAATATAAAACAACAAATCTTACGTTCAGAAACCGGAAAACAATATATCTCACTGATTAGTCTCACGTCGCTTGTAATCCGGCCGATGGGACCGGACATTTTTTTTTTGCGATACTTTATCGCCTTGGCGGTGAGTACCGTAGGTCAGGTTATACATTTATCACTTAAGGGCATGTACATAAGTGTAGCCAATGTAATTTATTAATTATACTATATATTGCGGTAGCCACAGAAACCATATCTAATTCAAGCATTTCTCAGTATCCGAAATTGTTCAAAATATAACACTGAAAATATAATCACACAATGATGTTGAAAAATATACCTGACTGAATTTCTTATTGGTTCTTTCCAGTTCATTCGAGCTAATGATATATTTTTCAACAATCATTTGAAATAATGTTTAAATATACTTAAATTTTGTTAATTATATTAAAATATTATTCAATACACATGTAAATATTATACACACACATATATATATATATATATAATATATATATATATTCACGCCGTGTCCCTAACGGGGTAATCATAGGAGAGAGCGCAAAGCGTCGTGGTCCTTACATACATTCGCTTCCTCGAATCTCATCATTCTCTATTACTATTGACATTTCCGTCAGCTAATATTCTAGCTATATTATTACAATATAAACATTGTTTAGCTCATTTTAAATTTGATAGACTGACATTAATACATGCAGATACTAATCAGATTTTTGTAACGTTCACTCACAGTTGCTTCACTGTTTTGGATCCTTAATAAAATAATGTCACCAAATGCAACCTGTACCTACTACTCATTTTAAACGTCAGTTAAAAGCACTTTTATTCAGCTGCACTGGACCGAATTACATAACGACATACATAAAATAAAATTTACATTAGACGAAGTCGAAAGAACCGAGCGAGTGCCTGTTGGACCACGTACAGTACAGCGTTCCGTAGTTGGGATGCACAATATCGCGGTCGCTGAGCATGTAACGGAAAATAACCCATATTATGTCAAAAAGTATACAACATATACATAAATATGTATATGTCATTAAAACCCAACAACATTTGAAAGTGCCTGTTTAGTTCTATTATCTTAAATCTTTCACAATTTTCCTCTCCATTATTAGAGGGGGAGGACAAGCAACAAGCAACAAACGTCTATATCGGTTTTGAAGATATGTCTAAGACGTTTTAATTTTTTATCCCAATTTCATTTTTTCAAAATATCACTACACATTCTTCAGCGGTTCATAGACTACACCTACCTTCTAAATTTCATTTATTATAGTGCCAATAGCATCGGAATTAAATGGCTGTGAGATACGGACTGACAGACTAATTTATAAGGGTTCCATTTTTTGCCGTTTGGTTACGGAACCCTGAAAACGAGGACGTAATAAAAAAGGTTGTATCTGTCATGAAGATCTCGATTACTAGCTTTTGCCCGGGACTTCATTTGCTCGAAGTTCAAAAATTAGAGCCTATGTGTTATTCTGATGTATGAGCTATATTATTGTAGTTTCATTAAAATCCATTGAGTAGTTTTTGCGTGAAAGACTAACAAATATCCATACATCCATCCTCACAAAGTTTCGCGATTAAAATATTAGTAGGATTAAGTAAAATATAGGTGACAGCTGAATAAAATCCAAAAACACTGAAAAGCTATTTATTAGGCGATCTCACAAAACATGTAGATCTAATTTAAACTGTCGCTTTCATTGTTACTGAAAAAACTCTTCACGATAAAAGTTGAAAGCATTAGAGGGCGAGGACACAAAGTGTCGACTAACAATGCCCTCTGCGATAAACTGTTGGACAAAGAGCGTCTCGCCGGGCCAACAAAATATCGCTAGCAAACAAAAAAGATTTCCAATAACACGTTACTTAGTATGCAGACATTGTGATTCATGTACCTGTATACAGATTCGTATACTGATAATAAGAACTTCTTTAGCCGGCCACATATAAACCCTATCCCTTGGCTGACTTTTACGACCTGCGCGGGAAGATAAACAAGTGCCACATGATTCCACGGTTTTGTCTCTTTCCTAAACGGCATAAATTTTAATTTTAAGTTTAAAGGCAAAAAAATAGATAAACAAGCACCAAATATTCGCCATTAGCCTACTCGTTGAAGGGATTACTTGTAAGCGCATATGACGGATTACAACCCAATACCGCTAACGAGGCAGGGGACTGATATACGCGACATCAAACGCGACATCTCATCAATCAATGAGGTTTATATGACAAAAATATGCTCCAAAGGTAGTGATAGGCCTACGAAACTAGGTTTATTTGTCGTATTAGCTTTATCCATATCTTCTTCATGTATATAAAAATAAATGTTTCTTTATATGTTTGTCCTCTATGCGTGTCCAAACCATTCGATTCGATTATGATGAAACTTTAGTGAGTTGTTCTGTGTACGCCCGCGAAGGTTTCAGAGTTATTTCATTCAGTAAATTGAAAACCACGCGAACGAAGTCGCGGGCAACAGTTAGTAGTAAATAAAATTAATTTTAATTTATATAAGCCTTAATACAAATTATTTTTAGTCTGACGGAAAAGAGTGGTATTCAGATCCAATAGACAAAGTAAGATATTAAAGATATTAATTATAGAGGAAGAGCCAGTGACCAATTTTCAGTTGTCATTTCAAAAGTCTTGAAAATTTACTGACTCAATGTTTAATATCTGCTCGATAATAGAAACTACTTCTGGCAGCCCCCAATGGCCGGGGCAAATTACCCTAAAATTTTAAAGAGGGTAGGAAATAAGAATTATTTTAGTTATCAGTCATGAAATTTATGCAGATTATCTTTAAAAGTATACTGAATGTATAAAAAATTCGCCAGAACATTTTCATCCCTCCTAATTGTTGACAGAACGCTGTAAATATTTATAGAAAATAGGTTGAGTTTTGTTATTTCATTAGTCTTCAAATTTTAACACAATGCAGAAAATATGTATAGAAAATATATTATTGCATGCCAGAAATAAATTTCATCACTTACTATCTGCCAGAGGGAAAAACGTTCCCGTGCGAGTGCGAAGACATGTATGTATGTATTCATACTCTTTAGTCCTTACCACAGAATATTAAATCATAAATTTAGATTTATTTGGTCCTTACAGTATCAATCCTCTTCTTTTCGTTACTAGGTAAGTACAGAGTTCACTTATCCTGTACTATGATAAGAGCAATATTTGTAATCGCGTTCTCAAAAACGATTGTAACGATTTCGATGAAATTTACAATATCTGGCTGGAAAAATAGATCTGGCTAGATCTCATTTCTGGGAAAATTCGATTTCTACGTGTTTTCTCATGTTGTCACACTTAAAATTGTTATTGGTACTGATTGATGATTTCGCGACAGTTTACTTTCTCAATACCACAGTGGCTAAAGCGTGGATCTATCACGCCGAAGTTCGCGGCGGATTCAAATCCTGCAATGTGATCAGAGACAGACTTTTTTTTATCCGAGCAAAGCTCGTTCGCCCAGGTACTTTTGTTAACATTAGTTACTACAACTGCCGGCCAATTATTAATTTTTAATTATTAAATTTGGTACAAAGACATTTAGTACCTAACCGGCGGGGTTATTACCCAAAAATTTGCAAACAGAGACAGCCACGCGATCACTGCGCGACCGGTGATTAATTGTAATAAAAAATTAGTAACATGTATGACAATTGCGTATCTATTATTTTATGACCGTAAAATGCACTTTTCGCGGTAGATTTAGCGCCACTATACAAATTATATTACACAAATTCTCGTTTTGACAGCAGACATCGTGCGATATTGGCTGTCGCATGCTGTGTGCAAGTTACGTAATAAGCAATAAGGTATTACAAGTTTGAGGTTTGACGCCGTCTATTTTGGCATCATATAGCTTATGATCAGTTGAACAGATATGCATGCGGGTTTTTCAGTTTGAAATTTCGAGTTTCCAATACCTTTAGCTACGCGTATTTGTCAGAAAAAGGTCCAGATTATTTATTGTGGAAAATTTTAATGTTCGTTAAGTACTGAGCAACGAAACCACCGGTTCTGAAATAAATCTATACTACCATAAACTGTTAAAAACAATTTAAGAATCATTTTCGCATCATCTTACATCATTATTTAATTAATTCCAGTCTCTCTTACAAATGATAACGGCACACTGGACATTTATTTATTACGATGAGACAGAGGCAGTTAATCAACACAGAACTAAACCATCCACAAGCTTCAATGCAGAAATCTGGATTAAAATATTGACTGCTCGACAAACACTTGAAGATAAATCACAGCTCAGAGCTCATCTCGCAGAGTACACAAAATATCGATAAGATCATGTTTACCGAGTCTCGCTTAGACGACATTCGACTAACTTTTAAGTCCTTAAACTATACGAATTAGGGAGCACTATTACTGAAATGGAGTTCTAACTTAATCGTGCACAACTGAGAATTATGAGTAAAGAAACGAATGATTTCGAGGAAATTAATGTGACGTAAAAGATAGGGATTTCAATAGTGGAATTACGCTGATCCTACACTCGCCTCGCCCATAATATAGAAAGAGACAAAAACAGGTCATTATGTTCCCAGTAATATGATGAATACAATTACCCCCTTATGAATACAAGCGAAACGTTTGGATCAAGATTAAACTGCTGAAAGGACCTTTGTGAAATTTTATAGATATATGAATAATAATCCAACTTAGTTTGTACTATAACTTGTATTTAAAATCATCATAATTATCATAGCAGCATTAACTATTGCTCGCTCCTTCCCTCAAATCCTTTCTATGAATGTGAAAAGATGACGCTATGGCAAGCATTGGAGGGAAATTTTCGTAAGCAAAAAAATTAAAAAAAAGAGAAGCTAAAACAGCCAGACACATTAAAAATCGACATACGTATATAGTTACAACTTAATTTAATTTCTTCTCATTGAAACGTACATAACAACAGTGAATTAATGATGAAAACAGCTGCTTGGAGTCCAAATTAAAAAACAAAATAACTTCTAGATTGCAGTACTCCAAAACACTCGACACATCTATTGGCTTGGTGTCATCTAACTACGAGCACGCGAACAAGAAGTCGTCATCTCAGGTAGCATACCATCCTAATTTCTTTAACATCAAAAGACGTGTATTCCTGATAGCATATGGAGCAGGCCAGTAGAGTTGGTATAGATCTCCCCACAGATCTCAGAACAATACTTACCAACTATGTAATCGACTTTTTAAAGATACTTCATTTTACTTTTTGATTATCGAAACGACAAGCAATTGAACAATAAAAACAGTCTGGTTAATAAAACAAAAAAAATAAAAGCTATAAGGAAAACAAATTACGTTTTTCTGGAATATTCTCATTTTCATTACAAAAAAAAAATATTTTCTCACCTACGTTAAAAACCATTAAAGGAGTGTCCTTTAAAGAAAATGTAATTACATACACAAGTCGCGTTTTCAGAAACTTCACTTTTTATTAACAACTCCAGAGAGAGGCACGAAGAAAAATATCCCTCAAATTGAATTAATACCGCCGAAATCTCTTTCATTGGCCGACCCTATTAAAGGATCTTTGGGAAGAAAAATTGGAGAAAGATGGCGACGCGGAAGCTTTAATGACAATAACAAGTAAGTACACACGTACATACATACATATTTTCACGCTGTAACCCCAACGAGGTAGATTGCTTATTTAGTCCGTAAGGGTGGCACCGCACATATTTCTAAGAGATCGCATTTCTACTGCATTTATCTTACTTTCACTCGATTTCGCGCATTCAGGCCTCACTACCGTACAATAAAGTTGGAACCAACACCGTCTTGTGTATGGCCATTTTGGCTAAGTATGATATATTCACAATGCCTATTAATGCGGACAGAGCACCGTTCACTTTATTGCTAGCTGCTACACTTCTATCCACATCCAACTCACACCTTCCGTCCCTCGAAAACGCACTCTCCAGATATACAATTTCGTTCACTTGTAACTATTTAATATAATAGTATTCATACTGCTTTTGTGACAGTATTACATACAAGTAAAGTACATTGAAACTGAATCAATCGTTAAGTAGCATTAATCAACCGCAAAGTCGATTACTAAGCGAGTTGTTCAACTAATAAGTAGTTTATAAACGCCTCTAACATTACCAGTTTTCAATTTATTGCTCTAACATAAATTATGGTGAAAATATAGCGCAGAGGTATGAAATCCTCAAATAGTCATTAACGCAGACCCGAGTTCGTAATAGGAGATCCACGTAATATGCTCCAAATGTTATTACATCAATTTGTGAGATTCTCGTTAATCTTTCAAATTCGCACTCCTATTAAACACTCGAGACGAAATAAAATGTTAATGCGTAACCGTCAGTAGTTTTGACTTCTATAAATATTCAACATTAGTTATGTTAACGTTTGCGTTTGGGTAAACCTTATAATTTCGTTAGACTGTTTAATAGATCATGATGAATCCTATAAAACTTATTGACAGCTGGAATTTAAAACATAAAAAGTAACTTTACTTTTAACACTTTACAAACTGAAGCGACGCCATGTTTTATGAAAAGCCAAGCCGCAGTTTTGCTAGCTATTACAACGCCACCTTTCCTTGATCTCATTATGATTATATGATTACGCACTATTGAAGTCGTGCGACTTCAATCGTGTGTAATACATTCAGTCAAGAAAATATCGGGAATGGATGATTTGTTTTTTTCATTTTTTTGTTTTTTTTGTTATTGTTAGATTGGCACAACTGTTTTCCATTTTGGCGCGGAGTTTGAGTTGCATCTGTTATTTAGATTAAATACAGTGCTGTTTTTATTTATATCATTCTAGTGTATATTGCGAATTTCATAATGGACAAAAACATCGAACAACGAGTTTGTCTTAAACTTTGCATCGCCAATGGAATTTCGTATTCGGAGTCACTGAAAATGTTACAGAAGACTTACGGTGAATCGACTTTATCAAAAACACGTGCTTATGAGTGGTACAAAGCGTTCAAAAGCGGTCGAGATGTGATGGAAGATTTGCCTCGCTCTGGTAGGCCATCAACGTCTGCAACTGAAGTTAACATCGCAAAACTAAAGGAAATAGTGACTGAAAATCCTCATTCAAGTTTGAGAGAGATAGCTGCCAAACTTTCTGTGTCTCACGAGTCGATCCGTACCATTTTAAATAATCACTTGGGTATGAAACTTGTTGCCCCGCTCTGCCTAGTCTCAAAAGACCTGAATTTTATTCAAAAACTCAATCGCTGAGGACATGCTAAAACGAGTCAATTCCGATCCAACATTCATGAAACGCATTGTTACTGGTGACCAGACGTGGGTTTACGAGTTTGACATGCAAACTAGTCAACAAGCTTCGGAGTGGCGCCTTCCAACTGAACTGAAATCGAAAAAACCACGCCAAAGCCGATCAAAAGTCAAAATCATGTTGACTGTTTTCTTTAACTATTGCGGTGTTGTGCACTCGGAATTCTTGCCGGAAGGTCAAACGGTAAATAAAGAATATTATTTGGGCGTTATGCGGCGTTTAAGAGAGCAAATTCGACGAAAAAGGCCAGATTTGTGGAAAGAAAATTCTTGGATTTTGCACCACGATAATGCGCCTTCGCACAAGGCCATCATTGTGAACGAATTTTTGACCAAAAACTCAACAAATACCATCGAGCAACCAACCACCTTATTCACCAGATATGGCTCCAGCCGACTTCTTTCTTTTTCCTAAACTCAAATTACCACTTCGTGGCACCCGTTTTCATTCGGTAGAAGACATAAAGGAGAATTCGCGGCGAGCACTGAACTCAATTCTGGAAAAAGCGTTTAAAAAATGTTTTGATGATTGGATTATTCGTTGGCGTAAGTGTATCGTTTCTGAAGGAGCATACTTTGAAGATGATAAAATAAATTTGGATGAATAACTAACATTTCGTGTATTATTGATCTTTTCCCGGTACTTTCTTGACAGAGTAGTATGTCAAGTAAATGTAATATTAATAATGCGCCAGACAATACACACCCATCATCTGGCCTCAAACTAGGGCATTTCCTATGCTATGTGAACCAGACGGCGACCACTAGGGGCTTCCCCGAGCATACCCGAGACAATCTAGAAAAGTTCGTTTCCTGACCCGACCGCGATCGAACCCGGAACTGCTGATGAACTGAAATCTAAATCACTGCACAATCGAGGTCGTCGTGTGACAGCGTAATAGCTGGCACATTTCTGCTGGACGAGTAGCGTTGTTGTCGTTTATAATATGAGTTTTTTTTGTGCGATGAGCACATAATTAGACAGTCAGAGGGAACAATGTTTTGAAAATAATATTTCTACATTCCTTCATTTTTCTAGATATCTCCAATATACAAATTTTGTCTCGCTTCAATGTACCTTGCCCTAAGAACTAATTTGCAATTAATAAAGTTGGTGCAAATATTAATTAATCATCTGTGATAGCAGATGAACTAAAAAATTTTATTTTTATTTTAAAAGCAAGTTCTACCTTAATGAAATATATAATGTACATTAAAAGATGAAGACAGTGTTGACACTACATAATTTCCATGTACTTATAATCTATACACATCTAATTCTTCTACACGTGTGTATGTCATGTCACTGAACTCTTCCTAAACGGCTGGAACGATTTCGATGAAATTTTTTGCGTTCTTGATTGGGTCCCTGGATGGTTTAGATTCACCATTGGACCCGGTAGGTTGCGCTGTAATCGGGTTCTAGAACATTTTATTTTTATTCTGAGCAATACAACGTCTGTCGAGTGCGCTAGTAAGAAATATGAACTTTGATAACTCGTATAATGTACCCACATATTTCAAATGTTTAATTAATAAAAACAAGAAAAATACCAATTGCTTGTTGCCTGTTGTACCGCACTAAAGCGTTTTACATTATGTCCAAAAGATAAACAAAAATAAATATAATTAAAAATATACCATTAATAATATAAAAAATATACAATATGAAAAGAATAAAAATAAGACTTAGAAAAATGAATATGGCAGTGAATTTCATGAAAAAGTTAAAAGTATTCTGATCAACCTGCCGCCCTCGGCGGTCGCCCGAACGCAATGCGACGAAATTCCGTTCACTGAATTGTAAGGTTGAAAAGGAACTAGAGAATCAAGAACGTTCGCGTTAGCGATATTTGGACCAAACTTCATTGTCGGAACATCTACTGCCAAGTTTCCAGCAAATTTGAATTTTCGATGCCAATAAAAGAACCTCTAGCGAAAAGGGAATGGAAATGAATTTAGAATCCTTCAATCCGTCTAAGAATATTTTGTAAATTCTGGTAAATGTATATTGGCTTATTAACGACGTCTCATAATAAATAATGTAATATATTTGAAATAGCGTAGTTTTGAAATTCAATATAATATTAAAATATGATCATCTGATGGCTCATAATAAGTCATAACTTTTGTTACTAATATTATATTAGAATTTATTATGTTTGTAGTAAAATCGATTTAATTTTATGAAAACAGTGCAAAATTTGATAGTATCATTACAAATCTAACATCTACTATCAGTGGTACATATGTTTATATAACACAATTTATGAAAATTGAAGTTCACATGTTCAACTTATATCAAAACTTTGAAACTAATTTTAGCATTGACGAAGGTTACACGTTCAGTTAGGTGTCAGGTCAATTTATGAATGTGGTCAGAATAACGTCAGGCTAACCGCGTACCTACAGCGTTGAAGAAAGATTGATGAACTATAATATATATTTATAATTAGTATGCAGGTTTTTTAATTTAATAAATAAGTCATCATGTGATATTTTGCAATGATCAAAATGGATTTAACTGTCACTAAAATATGTGATTTCAACAATATCTCCTAGCGACATTTCTTCCGTTAAGAACTAACGTGTAGGTAACACGTACCGTTAATATGTTATTAACGGTACTGAAAAATGATACCTTATTAACGGTACTGAATAATGATACCTGATGAATTTAGTCGTATACTTATTTCATTTGTAATTACAAATACTTATTTCATTTACTTTTACCAATTACTTTTACTTATTTTAAAATAATTAAGGCTTGTGTAAACTTGACACTGTCTTCGCTGACTACCCTGTTAGGGATACAGCGTGAAGATATGTATTTATGTATGTAACAATCTTAAGTATGGACGTATTGATTTGACTAAAACACAGAGAAGAGCCTTCGCATTGACGGGTCGTGAAATAGTTAAATAACATAAAATTTCATTTATATTTTTGGGTTAACTTTAAGCTTATTAAAGTATTAATCTATAATATTTTATAATTACAACGAAAGGGATAACTAATTTATTAAACGCTTAGTTAAATATTTATGCAATGTATCTATCAGTTTCCAATTGCAAACAATATATCGTTGAAACAAAAATAAAAAATAAATCTGGAAACAACCGATACACTACACGAAATCGAATATTAATTGACAATTTGTCATTTTGAACAACATCGAAAAGCCAGCGATTCCAAAATAGGACCCGCACTGTTGTGATCTTTCTTATCGGGCTCGAATGAATAACCCTCCGTTTTCACCGTTTGTTATCATTCCAAATGGAATTGAATTTATTCAAGTGAGAACAAAAGTCAATATCATAGGAAGAGAATTTCCTTTTTGCTGAATTCTAAACAATATTTAAAATGGAAAATATTCTTTGAAATTTCTGGCTCTCTTACTTTTAGATTAAGGTTTTAAAAGCACAGAATGCTATAAAATTATGATTGAGAATTAATGGTCAAATTAATATGCATCTCCAAAATAAATCATATCCATCAGAGCATGTAACTATTACAGAAAATTTTATTCTTCGCAAATACAAGTTGATAGGTATAAAAGATTTTTATGACCTGTTCGTTAATATCCATTACGTCAAGTCCGTATAAAATATGGATATCAAATTATACAGTGTATTTTCGTACAAAATTTGTTATCTAGCTAAGATAAGAGAGTATTTACATAATCCTGAATTCATGTAAATTTCATCTTCATCAGAGATTATCTTGACTAACACTCGGAGGACGACGTCATAGTATAATAGAATTCGTTTTATTAATTTTACCACTTCGTAAAGTGGATAAAACATTTAGTCGATTCATGAGTAATATAAGAAACAAAGAAATAGAAAAAAGAATTAGCAGAATATTATTTGCTGATGAAAGAAATGGTACATGAGATTTAGATTTAATTCTACGAGAAAGCATTAAAAGAGTAGAACCCTCCAAAACCATGTTAATAGCCAATGAAAACAGTTAAGAGTGAGACGTGGTCGGTAACTCCATGAGCGTCATAAAGTCATCTGTGGAACTCGTAAAAGCGACGTTATGGCTTTCAGAAAAGGCCTTGATTACACAGCACACTGCACTTGATTGAAATTTTATGTAGTACATTTACGAATAGCTTCTTTTAAGGAACACTAGTGACATTTATCGGCTCACCCATTGGTGTAAAGGTTAATACGTCTACTTTTTAAAAATAAATCGGTTTGTAGTTTAGTCGTTTAGATTGTAGATTTCATTTTCACTCAGTTGTACAGCACTCATTAGCCGACTTCTCATTACCGAGTCATACATGACTGTCTAGAACATAAGATTATATTCTGCAGTAATATTTCCTCATATTCATACCTTAAGGTATTTAAACGGCCATTAAAGCCATTTTAAATGGCTGAAAAAGGTACAATTACAAAATTATCATTTGCTTTTACTTTCATCCGATGACAGCTGATGAACGATAAGTGCAAAAACCTATTAAAAAATTGAAATATCGATAATATATCATATTTTTATTCATTCATTCGACTAAACATAGTCTTACCTAAGTTTAAGGTTTCTTAGTTTGAACTTATCTTCATGATCTAAGGTTACTACTATACTACAGATACCATACTACTATACTACAGACAAAATAATAATAGATAACTTAAAATAGCAGCAAACACAGAAACGAGAACAAAACAAGACTAACTAAATTAAGCACTTCTAAAAGCTTTCACGTAGTTAACACAGCACCAAAAGTTGTTGATATTGTCAAGTTATTTTGAAAGGTAAGTGCACAAACAATGAAAGCTCCCTTTATTCCCTTCCAGTTGTTTACTGCTCATTTTATTGCCTCTGTTCATTCGGAGCTTTCTTAATTTACGTTTTGTATCTTAGTGTAGCTTTACATGCTGTGTCTCACAGATAACACCACTTTAGACATATCACAAAAGCGTCAAATTGCTTTTAATTAACCGCATTTTAATTTCGTAGCGTTTTATCCGAGAAGGTGTACAAAAGTAACACAAAAATTTTGTATAAGCGCTTTAAAGAACTTTTTTTTTACCTTAAAAGCTTGTAACTTACTTTTAAGCCCCGAAAACTAGCCCGCAGTGTCAAAATTTAAACGTAACTTCTGTGTCTAATATGTAATAGTCCTACTTATTACAATTGTTCCAAATATCTCTTGTAGTGTCAAGTAGTTTCTGACAAAAAGGAGTATAAGACTAGAAGGTAATTCCGTAAGTAGTTCGTTTTGTTCTATTTTCGAAACGAATATCATAAATAAATGTAATTTATTTACAGTATATTGCATAGCAGTACATAAATGAAACAGAAACTCTACAGCAAGCGACATAAGTTAACAAACCGCTGGCTGAAGCTAATAAAGACATATGACAACGTGTGGTGACTGTATTATGAAGAATGGCATGACATTAACGAACGCGACAGCTCTGCGTCCGCAGTAATCACAGTAATGGCGGAAACAGTGTGACGTGACGAGACAATATAGTGTAATGCACTATACCAAGCCATTAGGTTTAGTTGTGCATTGCACTATAATATGTAAGTACGCATTAACGATTACTATTTATACGCAACGCCCGGGGAATAACGGGTGCGTTGCCAGCCTTTATGGAAAGAGTAGGCTTGTTTCTGGAAGGTATTTAAGTCGTACCGGTCTGAATGAACCCGTTATGCCCCGGACGTTGCGGGTGTCCATGAGCGGCGTGATCACTTTCCATCAGGTGACTCGCTTACTCGTTTACCCTCTCCGCTATTAAAAAAAAAGATAGAAGAAGCTCAAATCGACAGGATTAATGCTATACGTGCTTCTCTTTCTAACTCATAGGAAGTGGCAATCGAACAACACTATGTACCCTCGCTTCAGTGGCGATACCTTCATGCAAGCCCAAAAAGCCCAGCTTGCCTTACCAAAATGCTTAGTCAAGAACACAGAATGAGTAATCGTGTCAAGAATGGGTAATAAATATCAACTTCACTAATGGCAAAATTCGTTATAGCTGTATCTTTTTTACTAAGATTTATAGTATAGCAATTAGTACGAAGCGAAAAGCCTGGCTTTCATACTGAACTTCGTACAGATTGAGAGATACGATCATACGATATGAATACGAATACAATTCAACGTGAATCAACTTCATTGTCTTTATCTAATACTTATTTGTTTGAGCCGGTGGACGAGTGATAGGAATTTTTTTAATTTTCGTCATAAGTTAGTTAATTTGCAATAAAAAATCCAAATAAGTTTTTCTTTGTGAGGACTTAAAGTGTATACAAGTTTTAAGCATATAAAATGTAAAATCTTTGAACTTAGAAAAAACAACTAATTGTTTCATTAAAACCTACGCCTGATTTGTGTTTTACTCGACTAGTAAATTGCATAAAAGACTATAAATCCGTGTACAAAACTATTTAACTCATCGAATGTGTGTTTCTCTGTCTAGTATTTCGCATAAAAGACAATTTAATATATCAGTTTACGAAACTAATTGGATTTTTGTTTGTTCTCTCATCAAGTCACGCTTGGTCGTTTGCCCCCTCTGATATAAAAAAAAGTCATAGGTAGGTGGTACTACTTATTATTATCGGGTGCTGTATACTTTATTCAAATGACGAAAATATTTAGAAATGTTCTGGTTATAACAATTAAAAAACTATACTGGCGCCATGAAATGAGTTCACAAAAACACATGAATAGTGATTTCTTTTAGTAATTTGGATAAACAATGAATTGAAACATGTTAATATGTTAAGAACGGATAAACTATTTACGCCTGTACATTTTCAATAGCAAAGTATTATTAAAATAATTGTTTTGTTGAAAAATATCGCGGGGAGCGGTCTCTATCTTCTCTTCTTTTCCACCGGTTGTGCCAAAAACATGATTTATTAGTAATCTATAATATTTTAGCCTTCCCTATACTTTTACAAAAACAATGAAGAACATGTACCTATGTCGGGCTTGCCCTATTCTGAATCCCTAGGCACGTCACTGCCTTGCTTGTACACCAAAATAGTAGGTGACGTAAAACAGGCGGGTGAAGCTAATTATCGCTTCTTTTAGTATAATAGTTTAATTTATATAATGAATAATCTGAATCTAATCTTACCTAGGCGAAAATGTGTGAAGAGAATGATGAGATTTGAGGAAGCGAAAGTGGTGTGTAAGGACCGCGACTCCTGGCGCTCCATCCTTTTTGACTAGCCCGTTGGGGATACAGCGTGAAGATATGTTATGTTAATAATGTGAATTTCATTAGGTATTATTCAAACCTCAATTGTTATTGTCACACAAAACACTCAACGATAATCACAATTGAAACATTAAAAAAGTGATACAGCATATAATATTCGTAAAAGGTTACAATTAAAAAATATTACTTATCCCAGGTAACAAAATCCCAAGTAATATGAACTATACAGAACTACAGACATTAAAACAAATGGAATAAAAGCTACTTTTGTCTATATAATATATTTTGGAATCCCTCACAGTAATCCCAACAGAACTCATCCAAAAATAAATCCCGACGCATTTACATACGGAACCTTTACATTACGCCCACACCGCTATAATACATATTAACATGTTACTCTTATTTACATTACAGTAAACTGATAACAAAAGTAATTTATTTATATCATCTGCGTCTTGGCTGCGGTAATGTTGAGTTGGTAAAAAGTGAGAAACGATAGCCTAAGTTATTGGAGCGCTTTTATGTTCTATAAAACGTACGTTGTTATTAAAGTTTGGCGCCCGTTCTGGGATTCAATACATTATGAGAACTCAGTTCGGGCGCCAACTTAAGTAGCATTATAATTTACTGTTCCAAGAGAAAACATAAAATAACGAGCGTTTTGTTAACATACAGGGAAATTATGAAAACGGATTAAAACCACGTGGTTTTAATCCGTTTTCCATATTTTGACCAATTTGTTTTTAAAGATATTTCCACGTGGAAATATCTTTAAAAACAAAGTGGTCGAAAATGTGTATAACTGCATGTAAGGAATTCCGTATATTTATGAAATTATAAGTTTGTAGATGAAATATTCAGTTATCTAGGACAGACCTTTAACCTACGATAGTGTTATTTATATCGACTGAAGTTTTAAGAATGTTAGTTGGAGATGGGTGGAAAGGCCTATTCGAGTTTAGAAATTTCAAAACCAAGGTTTTAAGGTAAATTTCACAGTCATTGAAATCGGTGTCAAAATGATAAAGAATAACAGAAAATCTAATAATTGGACAGGCTTAGTACCGTCTTCAATAACTGTCAAATTGAATTATATAGGTATTCGTATCATATTTATGAAGTTATTCTCCGACTTTAGTTTTTTCGACAGTCCCTGTCTCCTCTTACGACAAGCGAGGAACACCGTGACCCTATATTCTCTAGCCCAGGTTACAAGGCTACAATAGTCGTTTCTAGCCCAACCATCGTCAATCTAAACAAAATCTCCACTATAGCCCATTACGTTATTAAAATATTCGCTAGTTTGTCATTGAAACAAAACTGGATAAGAGACGAACGTTTTACACACAGAACGACAGTATTAACCTACTTTCACTATACCCTTTATCTATCTTTTCACGTATCTTTTGAAATTACAATGACACGAATTAAAAAATATTACTAGCTTATGCTCTGATATCACTACCTGTCCTTATAATATATGTTACCGTAATGATACAATATTTATGTTATTATTCAAATAAAACCCTAGTCCTCTAGAGGCAATCAGCATTCAAGTCCAACCAATAATTAGGATTATGAAGATGAAATAGCTAGAAGGTTAGCCGACGGAAGTGTCAAAAGCACTCGCATACCTAGGCGAAAATGTGTGAGGAGAATGATGAGATTTGAGGAGGCGAAAGAAGTATGTAAGAATAATAATAATATTTTTTTATTGAGAATTGAGAATTAATTGTTACATAATAGTGTTTTACATCGCCTAGAAGCGTACAAAATTTTTATAACAAATGTACAAACTAATAATATTATGCAATTTCTTTGCCGGGATCCCCGTTTCTTAAACTAGGTAGAACCTGTGCTATAAGAAAACGGTTCCTCCTCAGATACAACTAGCAGTAACAGAGTGCAGTCAACATCATTACACTTTTTGTACTAAGTATTGCAAATAGATGTAACAGCCAGAATTAGGTAAGTTTTAAGTAACTAAATAGAGATAAAAGTATCTATAATGTTTTGTGGTGATGGTGGTGGTAGAGGTGTGTGTGTGGGTGTGTGTGTGTGTGTGTGTGGGTGTTGTGGGTGTGTGTGTGTGCGTACCAACGGTTAATTATGTTGTATAAATATTAGTATTGATTTATAAGAAAGTTTTCTATTTCCGTGTACGTTAGTTTGTTGATTATTTTATTTCTAGGTTAATTATATTATATTAATATTAATGTTCATCTTTAAGAAGGTTTTCTGTTTCCGCGTACGTTAGTTTCTGTATCCAATGCTTTACCTTCCTTTTAACCTCGAATATATTCAAAGGATATATATTAAGTATCTTATTTACTCTATTGTACAACCTTACGCTTAGTGACCAGTACTGGTGACGGGAGAATGCAGTGCGACTGCCGACTTGGGGACAAACCGGCACACCCTTACGTTTCCGAACTATTTCACTATCAAGGGGTAATTCTAAGTGTTTTCTTAAGATTGTGCGGAGCACAAAGAGCTGTCTCACTGAGAGTACATTTGAATCAGCATACAGACTGGTGGTAGAGTATAAACGCGGTTTAAAATATATGACCTTTAGCACCGCTCTTTGTGCTCTTTCTAGATCTAGAAAAAGAGTTTTGAATGTGCCACCCCATGCAGTGATGCAGTAAGTGAGTATCGATTCACATAACGCAGAGTATGCCATGCTAATCGTCTCCCTATCGGCTGAGCTACGTAAGTTTTTGAAGATATATAGAAGCCGTCTAACTCGTGGGATGACACAAGAAAGATGCACGTACCATTTAAGACTCTCATCGAGATGCACTCCCAAATATTTGATGCTACTGGCCATGTCAATAGTTTCACATGAACAATGTGAATCCGGTAATGCGCAGTCATGGGCTCTGATGGCCAATGCCGTTTCTGTTTTAGGCGATAGTGTAAATCGAATTGATTTGGTTTTTGCAAGGTTTAGCGAAAGCAAGTGAGTCTTTAACCAGACCACAACAGAACGCATTGCATCTTCAGCATTTGCTCTGGCCATATCCCAATTCGCACCATGAACTATCAAAGCTGTATCGTCAGCGTAGGCGAAGATTTCGCATGAGTGAAGTTGTAATTTACAGAGGTCATTTATGTATATCAGAAATAACGTTGGCCCCAGAATGCTCCCCTGTGGAACCCCAAAAGTAACGGCCTCCTCATCACTAACTACGGAATCTATCTTAACGCACTGAGTGCGACCTTTAAGGTAATCACTGAAAATATCTAAGGCAGTACCTCTGACACCTATTTTTTCCAGTTTCGATATTAACATAGGTATTGATATTGTGTCAAAGGCCTTGCACAAATCCAGAAAAATGCCATAGCATTTGGCCTTCTTGTCGAGTTTCTTAGCGACCGATTCGGTGAGTTTCACCACAGCATCTTCCGTAGATATTCCTCGTCTGAACCCGAACTGATTCTGAGACAGAGTGTTATTTTTACGCAAGAAGTCAGTCAGACTGTTGTTTAGAATCCTTTCAAGTATTTTTGATAGTGCTGGGAGAATAGATATGGGCCTGTAGTTTGATATGCATTCTTTATCACCGCTCTTAAAAATGGGCTGTACTACTGCTTTTTTGAAGGCTAGTGGAAAAATGCCAGCTTCCAGTGACAGATCGCATATGTGAGCGATGGGAGGGACTAGAACATGGGAGGCAAGCTTTAAAATTTTGGCTGGAATGTCATCCCACCCTGGTGCACATTCGCCACGAAGTCCAGCAATAACTCTCTCGACATCTGCGTGATCTACCGGGAGTATCACCATAGAGTTCAGATTTGACATGGTGGGGAGATTTAATTGGTGTTGATTGGTTCGGTACGTATTCGTTATTTTGTTAGCCAGATTTGCTCCAATATTCACAAAGGTCTTGTTAACCATATTAACTGACGATCTAGGACTCTCGGCGATTTTTAACAGTTCTATCGAAGAGTGGTGCGGTTTGATTCTATTTGAAACCTTGTTAATGACCTCCCACGTAGCCCTCGGATTCCCTTTAGCCTTCAACAATTCCCCTCTCTCATGCTCGGTTTTTAGTCTCCTCAGCAAGCAATTACAAAAATTTCGGTAACGTTTATACGAGAGTTTAATGATATCATTATCAGGTGTAGCTTTGGCCGTCATGTGCAATTTATCACGGTGTCTTATGCAGCTCAACATACCGGTAGTTATCCACGGTTGCTTGATTCTAAGTTTTCTTGGAATACGGGTTGTTTTTGAGTGTTTATGTATTATAGGCCGTACAGTTTTTATAAAATAATCGGTAGCTATATTGGGATCCTTTGTATCCCAAACTGGTTTAAAGTCTGCAGATTCAAGATCCTGTACAATTAAATTACAATTTAAAGTTTGCCTGAAAGCACTAGCTGTGTAACCTTTGCCGATATTTTCCTTAAGCTCAATAGAAAGAATTACTGGGAAGTGGTCGGTTACTGCCGTCTCTACAACAAGCACTAATGCTTTGTGGTTCGTTTTTAAAAACACATGGTCAAGGCAGTTATCAAGACGCGTTGGGTGAGTATGCGCTGGAAGAAGACCCATCGATGCCATGAAGGTGAGAAATTCATGTGAATGATCATCTTTATTATTTAGTGGTTTAATATCAACATTCAAGTCTCCTAAAACAATTATAGATTTAAATGTGCGTAGTGTGCGACATAGGTTCTCCAAACTATTGTAGAAGTTATAAAGATTATCGTAAGATGGTGATCGATAAATTGACACGATTGCAGTATCTTTAGTACAACAGAGTAAACAGTTTGCATCCGTAAAAGTCGGCTCTGTAACTGTGCAATCTATACGCGAGTGAACGTACATGACCACTCCATCATTTTGTATTGGATTATTATCTGAGGAGTGGGTCACGTAACCATCTAGAATAGGTAGATCCACACCGCGCCCCTTTAGCCAGCACTCTGTGAGAACAATAATGTCATAGTCTATATCTGTGACCGACATTAGAGCTGTGAATTGATCTAGATTTTTATAAATACTACGGATGTTTTCCTGTATAATGTTGAGCCTGCGCTTGGGGTTAGTAATAATTTTCGCACAAGCCTCTGGAGCCATGACATGAGATTGTGCAACTTTGAAATTATCCAGTTCAGATAGGAACTCCACAGGCATAATCATTTTTTATATTGAGTGATATATTTTGTACAGCAAGACAACAGAATGAAGATATTGCACCCTATTACTGTAAGGCGATCATGACAAAAAAGTTTATCCTCAGTACCTTTAAAAATGAAAGCATTGCGTTGTGTAAATAAATGTATTGTGAAAATATAAGTAGTCTGATAAATATTATGAGTCGCATTTATTGTAGTTAGTATGTATGTGTGTTTATTGTATATAGTGTATAATTTTGAATGTACAATATGTATTAACTTAATGATAACATCAAAGACAACAATTCCAGAGGGATATGCTAATGTTACAAATAAATTTAACCAATAGAAGATTTCCCAAAAACCTTTTTTATATCCAATACATTGCGGATACGGCGAGCTTCTGTGTCCGGACGGAGGCGGGCAAATATTCTTCCATCACGCGTCCACACGAACCTCCAACCCAGGCGTGCTCCCTCCTGCCGAGCTTTATGGAACAGCTGACGGTTTAACCGTGTAAGCCGCTCATTTATATAGAAGCGTTGTGGTTCGCCTGAGATTTGGAAACCGGAGGTATCTATATTTCGCCGTACTCTTGCTGCTTTTAACATGTCGGAGCGCAGGGCACGACGCGTTAGGCGGAGAACCAACGGCCGCGGGCGGATGTCGCTAGCATTTTCACCTTCAGTTAGACCACGTCGCGCACCCACTCTTTCTACACTCACGATGTCGCGATTCTCCAAAGGGACTCCCAGCTTCTCCGCAACAACACATACCAAATGTGTGGTGTTTTCTCCACTTACTTCAGGGATTCCAGTTATTTCCAGATCAGTCAGGAGCAGGTCTTGGTCACGGTCATTCAGCTCAGCCTTTAAAAGTTCCACAGTTTCTGCCAGACTTGCTACCTCCTCCGGTACCGTCTGTTTCTCATGCTCTTCTAGTGTTGCAATCCTACTCTCGAAATTATCCAGCCGTTCAGAGAGGGCATTCATTGTGACGAATAGCTTATTTATCTGCTCACTTACAATATTTTCTATGGAAGATTTGAGTATGTCGCGCAGTTCTTCTCGGATAATACTTCGAATGTATTTTGGCGTCAGCGCTTCTTGTTCCGGCTCGGGCTTGTCCTCCGAGGACTTTCGTCGCAATTTAGAGTTACGAACTGTAACGTTCGCGGATTCCTGCTCCGAGCATATACCCTTAACTGGAGTATCAGCGTTATTGCCCTTCGGTTGTGCGCATTGACAAGTTTGGCATATCCAAATTAATTTTGAGTCTGAAGTCATTTGCAAGAAACGCTTAACAGATATATTTGCGCATAGTAAAACATAATTCAGTGCACATTTGCGACATTTTAATACTTGAGGGGACTTAATAGTCTTTTTGCATCCACTACAAATCGCCGGGTTTGACATATTTATTTATACGCACGCGTCTAGTGAAATCAGCGCAGGTGTTCAGTTGGAAAGCGCTGCATACGCTGCTTCGTAGCGCAGCTCGAACCGGTTCTGTTATCGCAAGCAAACGCTCGACCGGCCTGCGAGGAAGCTATAATTTCTTCTAACAGCGCCCTCTTACGATTAGAGTTGTAAATTCTTCATACAACTGGTATGCTTTAAACTTACTTTCGATTTTTCTCAATAGATGGCGCTAATAGCCTAATTTATCGATTAATTTAATTCTTCACTGTACATAATTTGAAAATAATTTATAAATATGTAAATAACACCAGCTTACTGTTTTTCTAAGTGTATTGTTTAGTATTATTAACATTAGATTTAAATATTTCAATTGGTGATTGATTTCACTTTCGTTGACATGGAATGTCCGTTACACTATTATTTCGGTAAATACTCATTAATTTTATTATTTGCGTCACAATTATTATTTAATTACATCAAAAACTTCTTTTGCACTATTTATTTAACACACACGTATTTGTGAAATTTGTTCTTACTATTTTAAATTATTATTTTTAAAGCAGCTTATGTTTACATGCACAAAGGATCTACCCTCCAATGACGAATCGAAAGCGCGCGACGCTTGGCGCTCCGTCCTCTCTGACTACCCCGTTAGGGATATAGCGTGAGGATATGTATGTATGTATGTATGTAAAAATTATAGAAATACAGAGGAGCATGTAAATACACAGAACAATCGCTGTTATAAATTATTAAAGCGCAGTATTAGTTATAATTTATGACTTGCAAATTTCATTTCATTTGAATATTATTTTAAAAATTTTTTTGTTAATTTTAAAATCAATTCATAATTATCAGGTGACATTTTACATATTATAAACTGTCGTTGACAAGTTAATTCGTAATTACGAAGTCTCTTATACCTATACAAAGACCTTCCGAAAGAAATTCTCTAATAATGATGATGGTAAAAACTGTATTGAAATCTACTGCGTAGTTTAAAATAACTAAGCACACAAACAGATAGAAACAATGTGTGTAACAGTATGTTAATGACAAATAATAAACATTCTACAAATACTTGTTGGATGTTACTTCTCCCACGGCTTGACGGTAGGCGTGACAGGCGGGTGTGATGTCGTCTAGGCAGATTGTGACAGTAGTGATACCTAGCTCCGTTACAATTACAAAGACAACTAAGTTTGGCGCCCACCTTGGGATTTAATAAAGTACTGAACAGTAGCTTAAAAAGAAATTATGAGTTAAAACAAACACGCAAGAATGTTTTAATTTAAAAATTGAACGGACTTTTTAAATAAAACAGGAAATATAAAATGCCATCGCAAAAAAGCTCCTCACACACTTTTCCGAGCATTACTTTTTTAGGTATTAGTAAAAACTTTACCTCTAAGTTAAATTTGAGTTGAGAAGTAATTGTTTGAATACTTTTCAACTCGAGTTTCACTTAATACCTCATTTAAATTAAAAAAGGGCTCTCTTCCCCTTTTACAGCTGAAAAAATCGGAATAGTCGGCGAATAAATTCTGTACTCTCGTTTTAGTATTCGAATTCAAAATACTATTATTCAAGTAAGCCCTTGTAAGTAAAGTATTTTTGAAATCTACCACCAGTCAGGAAAAGGAGAAGATTCATCTTTACTTTATAATACGAAAAGCCTATATGGAGAAAAGATTATATCCGGAAGGTAAGGACCAGATTTTTGTAATCCGTGAAATTGCTGATTTTGTAATAAAATTTTCTAATCAATGTACGGTTAAAAACGAGGATAAATCGCATTGACATTGATTGAGTTGACTTTTTAATCATAAAAATATGGTAATCACCGTTACGGAAGCTCAATTATTGGAATGTTATTAAAACTATACCACAGTTGGTTAATTGATATGAGTTTTTTATAGTGATTTATTTATTTTATGGAAAAATCTTTGTAAAAACGCCCAGCCCTATGATGATGAAATTGGATAATGTGGAACTTCTACCCATTAAATTTCCGCGATGGTCGCCCTCTGAACATGTCCCGGGCCAGGGGCCTCTGAACAGGCTCCGGTGAAAAGGACTAATGATCCTTTAAAACCCTCGCAGTCTACTACAGCATAGATCATTATCGACGGCTATCTAATTGGCGTTAATCAAAGACTCTAAAATGGCATACTATTCACTTTGAACCTCTAAAAATTATGCAATTAAGCTTCAGAATGAGCAAGCATACTATTTTAAACTTTCTTTTGTTATTGTTTAGTTAAAAAGTCATAATTGTAGTCAATTAATGTGATTAATTTTATTGTGAAGCTAACCATACCATTTCTATTGCACGGACTATGGAAAAGCATCTAAACAAAAACCATAGTTTGAAATGTCAAAAACAGCGATACTACGTATGACACTGGTACATCAAACCCCAAAATGTAAGCAAGTTGAGACGATTGAACCGCCCCTTTATCCTTACGTAAGCACAGATGATTCAGGGCGTATATTACAAAGTGGCAACAAATTGGCGTGAGTCCAAATTTAGTATTAAACAACGCGACAGTGACGTAACTTGAGCTTGCTGAAACAAAAGCATCGCAGCATATTAACAATAAGAAGAATTTTAGGATATAATTCAGGGAAAACTGGGACGAGATTATCTTATCAAAGCAAGTTGATAATTACTAGCTAACAAAGACATTTGTCTTTGTTATCGCTCTAAATGAAATTCAACTTCGAAATATTGAAAGTTGTAGATGCCTTTCGGTGCCTTACAGAGTATATTTTGGAGTTTTTACAATATGAAATGGAATAAGAAATTTATAAAAGACATACTTCTACGCTGATCGGGAAGAAAATGATAAATAACAGTGTGAAGTGTAAGGAGACTTAATTCCTACCACGGTTCGACAATGGGTAATTTTATTCAGTTCTACATATATATGTATGTCTATAACCACTGTATTAAATGATTAAAAATTACCTACATCTCCAATAGTGTCCAACAGAACTTTTGGCGCAAAATCGGAATTGAGGCTTAGTTCTGGTTTCAACAGTAAACCTGCCGAATCTAATCGAAACTAACTTCGTATCACGCTGCACGCAGTTCAGCACAGTAGAGTCACCTCACCCCACACCATGTCGGTAGAAAGCATTGGATAAAAGCAACAAACCTATTAATTTAACAAGTAACTGCTTCTATGAATACTATTATTAGCTTCACAACTATTTTAGTCAGACCAATTAGCCATCTATGATAATTTTGTAACATTTCAATGACGAGAACGGAATCTTGGGAAGTAGTTACTGAAATGCCGCCAAGTGGACGTGAACAATTTCGAGTCGAATGGAGGTATCTCAGATAGTTTAATTCTAACCGCCGCCACGTGCTATCCATAATTAGTTTAGTGCAATCAGAATTAGTATATCTTTAGCTGTATCCGCGAAAACTCATTGTTTAAATAAAGTCGAAGCTAATAGTTAAATCACTGATGAGTTCAATGTACGTAGTATGTGTGCTTCTAATTAAGCGGGATACGTTCAAAGAAAAGTTTTAGCCGAATTCGATTTCTGTTATAAAAAGGGCATTGCAAAGTTTCAATCCAAATGGTGCCCAGAAGGAGAGCATTATTCACCAGGTTCCTTGCATTAATTTGTCTTAAAACTAAATATTTTCATAATAGGTCCCGGGGTTTCTGATATACCTAAACACTTTTTACTTTTTTGTTTTTCAAGGTATTATCATTATTTTTTATACATTACTTAATATTACATCTATACACTAATTTTACGAAGCTTTGAACTCCACATCGATAATCCTCTGCGGATAAATTATTTTTGTTTTGATTCCAGGGATACATATTGAAGCGTTTGTTTACAAACTAATGTTAGCCTAAGGATCATATTCCTTAGGCTTCCTATAAGTCCTAGTTCTGGGCAATATTTGGACCAAACTTCACAAAAATTTGGCCATTAAATTTCAGTCTAAATTGCAATTTAATTTAATGTTGAAGATCGAACATGGTCAGACCATGTTCGGCTGCACGTGAAGATCCAATTATATTATTCAACCACTCCCCAAAATGGGCTGTCCACCCCGAATGGGCACGTGACATTATAATATTCGAGATCATTAGATTTATCAACTCTAAAATATGATATTTTTATCTTTGATCTATTGCGGCCTAAATCTATGGCTTAAAAGCACAGATTCACAGTCAAATGAAAGAGTCACGTCCAAAAACACCGGTGCGGTGGAGCAAAGCCGATAAAACATCATAAAATATCTCTGAAGGGAGCTTCGTACAAAAGACCGTAATATTTACTACTTCAAAGGAACGGAGTAATACCAAAAAAGTTGTACGAGTGGATTTATGAGACTGTTAAAATCTTAAAAAATTATATTAAAATTTCTGTAATGAAATATCTAAATATAAAACTGTTGTAATATATTTTTATGTATTTTGTGTGACAATCTCCAATTTTACAGTCAACTAAATAAACAAGCAGCAAAACAATCTAAGTCAAATTAGAAATCCTCTAAAAGTAAAAAAAAATGTACGTATTGGCCCTTTAAGTTTACGATAGGTTGTAATATAAATAGTAGTAGTAATATATCCAAGCGTCGTCGCGTCGGGGGACCGCTACCATTGGAAGATGGTGAAATTTATAAAAAAAATTTCATTTGTGAATTAAGATTTTCCATTTCCAAGAAGTGAAAGGATCATTATGTGCAAGGGAATAGAAACTTTTTCAACAACATTTATTTTATAACAAGGGAATAGAAACTTTTTCTACATTTATAATATTACATTTGCAAAGAAAATGCATAATATATTTTTTCAAAATTTTACCAACTTCGGTACGACGGTACGATTTTTTTGATGTCATGAAATGATTTGATCAAGACATGAAACTGGATAGATTTATGAAATAAAAAAATGTAAACGTTTGCTATATATTCTGGGAAAAGAATACGTTTGACAAAAAAAATTCAGTTTTTCCCCACTATTTCAATTAGAATTAAAAAATAAGGAATGTCTTTAAAAGCGGCAGTGCTCTAACGCACTGACGCAATGATCCACACGCTTATTACGTAACTTGCAGACAGCATGCGACAGTCAATATCGCGCGATATCTGCTGTCAAAACGAGAATTTGTGTAATATAATTTGTACAGTGGCGCTAAATCTACAGCGAAACGAGCATTTTACGGTCAAACAATAATAGATACGCAATCGTCATACATGATACTAATTTTTTATTACAATTATTCACCGGTCGCGCAGTGATCACGTGGCTGTCGCTGTCTGCAAATTTTTAGATAATAACCCCGCCGGTGTATTACACATGTTTACGCGTTAAAGTACGCGGGCACAGCTAATTCTAAATACAATCATAAAAAGAAGTACGACATAACAAAAGTTTCAGCTTTGAGATACAATCTGACAGGGAGTTATTGTTCCTAGTATCATGATTTTCAATTGGCAAACTAACAAGCAATTTATTCTCAGAACAATAACTTGCCGGAGTCATCCTGTTGCCAACTCGAATATACGTGACCTGACAGCAATCCCGCCGACTGAAAGGGGACGTAATATTGGGGATGTTTCCTCAATTATAGTCTCAATGGCAGTTCGAGTATAATCCAAATTATTTTTAAGACGTGGGTCGCTGCCAAATAACTCAGTCTAGTCTTATTATTTATCTTTGCCAGTTTACAAAATAAATGGCAAATTTGACAGTTCAGTTAATACAAAATATGCACTTTTATAAGCATGCCATTTATGTGGTATAGATAGATTAGCTGTTGTACGCACTTCTGTTCGCGTTAAATGTTTTAAAAGTAGCTTACATTATTTCCCAGGGTTCACACTATCTCGGCAAACAGTTCAGCGGTTTAGCGATAAAAACATATAAGATAGACAGACACAATCGCACTTATAACATCAATAAGTTGGTGAAAATGAAGTCTTACAGTTACTGTCCACGAAGGCAAATAATTTCAATGACGCTTTAAAATACGCTACGCAGCTTATGCTGCCTGCCGTACTAAGCTTTCCACTAAAAAAAATTCATCAGTACACGTTGGAAAGAAAGGTTGAGAAAAAAATGGGTTTGTTTGTAGCGGTATGTTACATCGAGAGCTGGAAATTACGAGATGCGACCACCAGGAATAAATATGAAAGGGTGGTGTCCGATAAGCTTAACGATAGGTTGAAAATGAGGGAGGATATAGAAGAATGTTGGGAGGACCTTAGGGATAGTATGATCGAGGCAGAGAAAGAACTATGTGGAACAAATAAAATTGCCATTGGTAAAAAGCGAGATGTTTGGTGGCATGATGTTGTGAAAGAGCCAGTGTATAAAAGGAAGAAAACATAGCGGAATAGATAAGTTGACCTTGCTGCAAAAAATAGCTGTGGTTGAATAGGATGGAATATCAATGTGAACAAAATTTAGGTTCTGGTATTTGAAAGAGATGTACAGACGAATTTACCGTTTGGCTATGGAAACCAAGCCAATATGGAAACCAAAAAATGATAAACGTATTCATAGTAAGTCCATTTACCCATTCATTCGCCGTCACACCACCGCGCCTGAATGTGCGAAGAAATGCGCTATTCCTAAATTATTCTATAACCCTGAAATGAGGTGAAGGTTTGACGACCGCTAGAATATCGGGGTTAAGTCATTAGATTGCGGTAGGGAAATAGAACGCCCCGTATCTGATATCAACACATTTTCATATAAAACAGCGAAGCCAGAGAGAATATAATTTCTATATTCTCTCTGTCTAAAGTCTAATATTATACAAGCTGTTGCTCGCAACTTCGTCCGCGTGGTATAAAAAAAAAGAAAAGTAACAGGTGCAACTATAGCTAAGAATCCCCCAGGTGATCCTATAAGTACAAAAAATTCATCAAAATCGCTCAAGCTGTTTATGATGAGAAGAATTACGAACACACGCGTATCGGAATTTTATATAAAAAGATCTATATATATCTTTTTATATAAAATTATATTATATATATATATATATATATATTTTATATCAGAGGGGGCAAACGAGCAAGCGCATCATCCGATGGAAAATTATCATCGCCGCCCATGGACACCCGCAACGATATGTGGGTGTATATGTATTACGTTAGCTCCTATTGTACTAATTTCATCCGATTTGAATTCTTTGCTTTTCTTATAAACGAGCTAACTGAATTTCTTACTCTATATTCTTGAACTAAATAAAAAAAATTACGAACACGATTGTGATGATTGAAATTCATTCGAAAATTCAGTAACTATCGGATGTTAAACTCAAGTGATGGGGATATCTGTCTCTGTCACTCCTAGCGCTGGGCAATGACACTACGAGTTTGCAATTTCACAGTGCGATAGCGTCATCTTCTTTTATCTTCAATAGTGAAGTTGAAAAGGTATTCATTCCTATACTGTTCGATGAAACTCAAAAATGTTTTTACAATTGTTAAAGTACAGACACTACGTTCATTAAAATTAACACTGACTTTACTGTTAATTTTGACTACAAGCAAAGACAGTTTGCTTGTGACTATTTGCAGGGCCGGCCCGTCCACATTAGGTGAACTAGGCGACGGCCTAGAGCGCCTTTGTTAGGGGGCGGCGGCAATCAGTGGCATCGAAATTGAAAAATAATACAGCACATTTTTTTATTTACAACTTGAAAATGCTACCAAATTTTTAACCAAATTTTCTCCCAAAATATTTTTTTTCGATTTGGCAACACTACTCGATATTGCCAAAAGCGCACGGCGCGTTTAAATGCGTTTAAAAAATTTAAAATTGCAGCAAGAAAAATAAATCTTATCTAACCTAACGTTTTTTTTAAGTCTTACTCTTTCATACAGCAAAAAAGGTGTATACACTCTTCACTATGTAATAAATTAAACCTTTAATTTTTTTTATTAAAAATTACATACGTAATCTGTTTACATTATTATTTCATTTTGCCACGAATTTTTTTCAAAAGGTCGCCGACTCAGCTTTCGCCTAGGGCGCAAGAAATTTTCGGACCCGCGCCATTTCTGACTATTAATGTGAATTAGCTTCATAACATTATGATATTTAATTGAAACAAACTAAACAATGCAATTGAGCAAAAACATGTGTAGTTAGTTTAATCTAAATTATGAATGAACACCGCATTATTTGAGTGGGCGCGGGCTTGTGCGATTTTTATTCCACTATTCCACACATATAATATATATGTATGTATGTAGAGGTATAACGTACATATGCATAAACACTTACATACAAACATACAAAGTTGCAATATATGGCAACACTATTCGTGGCTACAGCTTAATTTCTTCTAATTCTAACTACACTATTACCTACTTTTAACAGCACACAGCGACGATTAGAATTTAATTATCTCTACCTTTCGAATACACTATATATGACTGGGCTGCACTACCACCTTTAAATTCCCTTGGCTACTTCAAAACTACTTGACTACTACTTATTATAACGACTAAAGTCAGGCTCTTAGTATACAGCCCAGTTAACACGCGAGCAACCCGTTACTGATATGTTATATTTATAAGATTATTATCACAAAAGTGATTAATAAATGGATTTAACATTGTTGTGAGGCCAGCCATTGTGTTTATAGTTTTTAATTATTTGAATTCAATGTAATGCATATACCAGTTTCTATCAATCAATCATATCAATATATTGTGATCGTAATACAAAGATTATCGGTTCTGTTCAGTGCAGGTATTATGTAAATGCAGATACTAATTCGACTGCGAAACCCTTAAAAAAATTTGAATAAGTGATGTGACTACGCCCAACGTTACTTTTCTGCACAACTTCATATCCTTCCAAGTCCTTTCAACGAAATTAAACATTAAAGATAAAAATAATTCAAGTTTAATTTGGGATTGCCTTACAGTCTCTAAACTTCTACAATCAAAATAGCTAATGGAAATCGATGACGTAGTCAACATAATCGTAGATCACTATTAAGAAACTCAATTTCTAAATAGCTCTGAAACAAAATTTTGTAATTTTTTAAAGCTTAGATTACATTAAGCTAATTTTTGTTATTTTAGACTTTTTTTGAAAATACTCGCTGATAATGTAGCTTTCTATAAAAGATAGAATTTTTGAAATCGGTTAAGCAGTTTTTGAGATTATCCATTACAAACAAACAATCAAAGTTTTTCTCTATAATATTAGCATAGATAAGCGAATTTTATACTTTCTCGTTATAGGGTAGAATTGCAATATACATTAGGTTAATTAGAGGAAATTAACAAGTTCTCACTTTGTATATCAGATCTACTTTTAATTACCTACTTTTGATGTGCATTTGATGTATATCTATTGTCATGCAGGAAAAGAGCGTCATGAAAAATAGATACATTCAAGAACTTAGTGTAATTAAAAAGTTAGAAAAGTAATAATTATGAGATCTTAAGTTCGATCTGACGACTACAAAAAAATACAAGCTCGACCCCTCCCAGCATTCTGAGATTACGTCATAAGCTGCGCCAGTGTACACTGAAAACGAGGTGTTACGGGGTCACTGCTTAGCCCAATTAATCTACGGTAATGCTCCAGACAATTGAGGGCAAGAAAAAAAATTATCGTCTGGAACAACAAATTCTAAGAAAAATAGCGCTTTTTTTTCGGATTT
Organism: Zeuzera pyrina; assembly: GCA_907165235.1. Lineage (NCBI taxonomy): Eukaryota > Metazoa > Arthropoda > Insecta > Lepidoptera > Cossidae > Zeuzera > Zeuzera pyrina. The sequence goes on along the minus strand of OU015638.1, from coordinate 18,651,773 downwards.
TCAATGACGAACCTAACCTAAAAAATTCGCGAAAATCCAAAAAACAGTTTTTCGCTAATAAAACAAAAAGTCGAGCTTGTATCCAAAAAAGTTAAATTGAAAAGTTGTAGGTATTAAAATTATCTTTCAATTGATGTCCTGTGCAATATCGATTTTTGCCTTATGCATGGAGAAAAAAAGCAAAAAATCGTTAAAATATGCGTTTTTTTCATTTAATAACTTTTCATTAAAACGAACTTAGAAACTTGCTACTTGGTGAAAATGTTGGTTTTGGCTATGGAAAGCTATGGTAGTTTTATTTTTAAAATAAATTTTGAAAATTATTCAAGAAAATTTAATTTTTGTGAAAAAAAGCGTTTCCGTAAAAATGTTCGTGTACAGCTCTACGACATTGTAGAGCATTTTTTGGACCTCTATTTCTTCGTTAAGAGTTGTACTATCATGTGCATTTGTTTCGAATTTGATTTTTTAATTTTAAGTACAAAAAATTGCACCACAAAAATGACAATATTTGGAGAAGGTTTTTTCACTGTAATTTTTTCAATTCAACATTTATCGAAACCAAACTGCTATTTAATGACAGTGCTCAAACTGTTGCCCCCAAAAGACGCTTTTCCGTCGACGACTACGTCATGCCGTGGACGTTATCGTCGACGGAAATTTAAAAGCATCTTCATACTACTGCTAAATTGTATAACTTGCTCTATTGTATCGTGAACGGTAAAAACATGGCGATAAAATCGTTCGATGGGAAATTGAAACAGCGACCAATCGCTTCCGTATTAATTGTGGTTCCAATGGATGTGGACGATCCAGAAGAACCGAAAAAGTAAATAAATATTGTAAGTGCTAACATCAATAACAGAGTAATATGTATCTAAACGAAACTCAATTTTTTTGTTTTTACTTCATTTAGAATTTTGCAAAGATTGATCGATTTCATGAAATAATAAAACCTGCGGTTGTTAGAACCTCGATTTTTAGGGTTCCGTGCTTAAAAAGGAAAAAAGGAACCATTAGAATGATTATTATTACAATCTTTTCGTTGTCCGTCTGTCTGTCCCTCTGTTCGTCTATCAAGAACCTTTTTCTTAAGAACGTGAAGCAGTATCAAATTGAATTTAATATTAAATAGGTACTAATGTCTATCTAATTCTATAAAATAAAATTATGCTACAAAATATAATATAAATAAAATTTTATAAACCGAGTCCATGAAATTTTTAAAATAAATCTAATTTACTTCGCTTTTAATGTACAAAGGAAGTTTGTAACTAACCAAAAACATAGACACATCTTGAATATTTCTTTTCTTTTCTTCGAATAATCCTTGAATAACTTCCAAGTAATGTATCAGTGTTAATAACATCTGTTACCCAGCAATGGCATAATAAATAACATGTATGATATCGACAAAACTGAATGGTTTACATCAATAAAATGTGACAGGGTACGTGCGAAATAAATAACTGACAAGCAAATGGCGTCTATGACGAATATAGAGATCGCTTTCCAATAGAGACACGGTAACGACGCTAATGACTCTGACCCAGAAAATACAATTTAGGAAAATACAATAACTACAGATAATCCTAACTAATATAAAAGTACTGTCGCTGTTTTTCAACAAAAATTGAGTTTTGTCATAACTGTGGTATGTCACATAACGAATATGATTAGGTATTGAAGTGAATATTTCAATACGTGCAATTTGAAAAGAAACAACGTCTTTGAAATCTCCATCCTCCTGATAATTCAACACGATTTTGGACAAAATTACTTACAGTTAACCACTGTGCTGGTTGAAGACATTACTTACCTGAAACAATAAAAACCACGTTAGTATAACAAATATAATAAAATAATATTTACAAAAAAGTTAGATTAAGGAAGTTTAGATAAATAATAATAGAGAAAAATATAATTTGACAGCTACATTTATAGTATACTTAAAATTGAAATATAAACGAAACGCCATCTTTATAAAAGCAATATTCAAAAAATACCAACAAGATAATACAAGTAAACACATTAAATAAATATAATCACTAACAGCTAGATACAGATTATGATGGCGATAAAAATGAATTATAAGATGAAAACTGGAACGTGGAATAGCGCCGAGGGAAGCGTAACAGAAGTTACGAAAGTGGGACGATCGGTGCAAAATTTCCTGAACATCAAAGCAATAAAGTCGCATGTGAGCTTATTGTTATAGGGAAAATTGTTATGATGTGAAAGCTTTGGAAATCCACACCTACATATTTACATAATGGACTAACTGCTCCCAAGAGTTTTGTTTAAGTTGAATTTACGTCTCGTATACCATATATGAAGCTCTACGTGTTACTGTGGAGCCCAAAGGACACATAAGTGTTTTCACAAAACCTGTATATTAATAGCAACAAGAGGCATGATCTCAAGGCTATGAAATAATATAAACGAAGTGGAATCATTTTTATTCAACTAAACTACAATACGCGTTATCTTTGAACATGAAATCATATACCATCGATTAGGGGAAAAGCCTTCACTGAGAAAAACAATTCACAATAGAATTTTATAGTTATAGCTCACTAAAAGCCAAGGAACGATTGGGCAGAGCCTCATCGGCAAATATTTCAGACTAAACACAGTCTTGTTTCTTCATTATAATACTACTCGCAACCCGCCCCCGGCTTCGCGCAAGTAGATTTCTTTTTTTTAATTTCAGCTAGCAATAAAGTGAACGGTGCTCTGTCCGCATTAGTAGGCAGTGTGAATATATCTAACACGGCTAAAATGGCCCTCCACAATGTGGTGTTGGTTACAACTTTATTGTACGGTAGTGAGGCCTGGATATGCCTTCAGGCATATCCAGGCCTCACTACCTAGGTCGAGTGTAAGTATGATAAATGCAGTAGAAATGCGATCTCTTAGAAATATGTGCGGTATCACCCTTACGGACAGGATAAGCAATGAAGAGGTACGCAGTATGACAGGGTTGCATGACAGTGTAATTGTAAAAATGAAGAAAAGAATGCTTAGATGGTTCGGGCACATAGAAAGAATGAATAAAGAAAGACTGACGAAGAAAATCTACAGAGCGAAAGCGAATGGTAAAAGAAGCCAAGGAAGACCAAAGCTGACTTATAAAGATCAAATAGCCAGAATAAAATGTCAAAAGCACTCGCATACCTAGGCGTAAATTTGTGAGGAGGATGATGAGATTTGAGGAAATAAAAGAAGTATGTAATAAGGACCGCGACGCTTGGCGCTCGTCCTCTCTGACTACCCCGTTGGGCGTACAGCGTGAAGATATGTATGTATTAATGTACTAGAAAAAGCTTTTATTTCGAATTCAGAGATGCTTTCATTTTCTTTATTAAGTAGATACATATACTTTTGAATATAACAGAACATTACATATATATTAAATATAGTCTAATGAGTAATGATATATATAATATTGATAACGTTTGATATACAACAGTCTTGATATATAATATTCATACATGTGCCACGACTCTCCTCTCAAGACACACCGCTGTGCTTCACGTAAAGCTCGCAGTAAAAGCTTAGAGTGGCGCTCTCCGCCACACGCTGTTACGAGATACATCAAGCGAACCTTCAAGAGGACATTTGAATATTGCCTATCGCAAAAAAGCGCTCTAAGCACCCCAACGGGAAACTGTTAGTGTGAATTATTGACACAGATACTTGCAACACTTGACGTGACATGACGTTGCGAGTAATTGACATAACAAAAACATCACCTCTATAAACAGAGATGTGATTTATTTGAAACACATCTATTTAAAATGCAAATACAAAATACCATTTTTATTTTGCGTTTGAAATATTTTTCTTCAAAATGCATTTTCTATTTTATATAAAATACTCAACATAAATATTTAGTATCTGTAAAATGCAAAATGGTTTTGTTAATTTTTTTAATTCATACTTCGTATTTTTCTTTCTTAAATTCATAACTACTTTATTTAAGAACGCACCCATCCTAAATGTTGCCAACAATATTGGCAATATTGCAAGTCAAACTGTTTCTGTGCCAATGCCAATGTCAATAATACCAATACTATAATAGACCTGGAAACACTTCCAGGTCTATTGTAGTATTGAGATTATCGCTGGCTACTGAAGATCAGTCCTCAACAAAAATATAAAAGTGGAGAGCTGTGGACGTGGGTGACCACGTTTAAGTAATATATTACAAACTACGGGCAGTCGCAGGTGCCCTCATTGAGGGCTTTTTTATTTGGTAAAAGTGGCTGTGCAGGTCACACCAGATCTGTATCAATGTCACCAAAATTGATCCATTATGAACGCCGTTATGTTGAAAAACACTACCAAGTCCCACTGCAGTCAAAAACTGTAGGGTATTCCGTGGAGTGACGTGCTGAACCTCTACCGGACACAGAAAATACTGGCTGAAACAGGATCGACGAGTGCGCATCAGTGGTCCGCAGTCGCACAAACTGTGATTGGCGTTTCGTCTGCCTCTTGGCAGTACCACCACATTCTTGTGTCAGAGAGTCCCATTTTAGACATGTGCTTATTTAAAATCAAGAATGCCCAGTAACTGTTTTAACCAAGAGGGTATCTAGGGTTTACTTGTCTCTGAAAAGTCTTGAGGAAATTCAGGCCGAAGTTGCTAGTATAAGAATAAATTACAATAAATTCCGTGAAGACTGATTTAAGAAGACGCCATTTCAGAATTTTGGCATTTAATTTTCCAATCACTTTCGTCACTCGTTCCGGTCCCTCTCTCCCTCGACAAATGAATTCGTACAAATTTAAATCTGAACGATTTTCTATTAATACAAGCCTTTACAGTAATTTCCAGGTAAAACTGCTTTTGGTGAAACAGGGAAGCGCCACTCACTGCTACGATATCTCGGAGATTATTCTCCGCAACGATAAATAGGCGAAATCACGTCTCCCTCGAATGGCACTTGAAAAGTCATGATTTCAGAACGCCTATAAAATAATAAAAGTGAAAGACCAATTTTTTGCGGTAAATAAAACCAATATCAGAATATATTTGGAAATTAAACCGATACAAAAAAGGAGGATAAATAAAACGCACATTTGCAAAAACAAAATTGTTGTGTTGTGAAAAAGTGTTGGGAAAAAGCTTAATTTATATTTATTCAGTTCCATTTATTGGAAACGTTCATTTCAGGAAATGAAATACATTAAAATAAAATGAGAATTAACGTTTCAATGAAAAAAGTCTTGGTGTATTTTACTATTGACAACACTTATTAATGGGGTTGCCGACTCTCCATATATACTCCATATACACTACTGTTCTAAAAATATTTGTGGTAAGCAAGAACACTCACTAACCCATTATTGAGCTATCAAACTGGTTTATTGTAATTTAAAATTATACGAGTACAATTAGAGTGCAATATTAGCTCAAAATATTAAAAATGTTAATAAAATCTCAAAATACCAAAAAAAAAATAAACAACATACAAAAGAAGCACATCACATATTTTTTTTATTTTTTCGTTACACATTTTTAAGGGTCCTAGACTCCAAAATACTAAATTTAGAATAAAAAAACAACTAAGTGCAAGTCGTACTTGCACTTAGTTGTTTTGTGCTATTAGTTGTTACCAACCGCAAAACAAAGTTTATGTTTTTCCAATATACACTATTTGTTCTTTTTTCTTGCATATTTTCCTGAGATTTCGATCCTTTGCTACAAAAATGTTTCGAAAGGAATACAAATTAGCAAGAATTTTCATTGGACACCGACGACTCAAAAAACAATTGTTTTTTAACGTTCTAATTCCGCCCCCTAAACTAACACATAAAGTAAAAACTCAACTTTTGCAGTTCACTTCAGTTCAGGCCCCTATTTCCTACAAATTGTTTGAAATACCTGTTTAGATCGAATTATGTCTAAGAAAAATAAAGTGGTTGTGATTTGTGACAGACAGACAGACGGCATACGGGCAGACGGACACCAAGGTAATTTCTCAAGTGTTCTTTTTTTTAACGGAACGCCAAAAAAAATTGACAGCCCTACTGTAATTCTTAAACTGCTTCGAGTTAAAAAGTTTGTAACAAATAAAAGTATACTATACAACATAAACAGTAATCCGGCTGTCATAGCGTGGGGCAGTCATGCAATTTCCAGTGTAACGTAGCAGTGGCGTCCCAAGGCGGCGACGAACCGTTACGTAACGCGTCTCGTATTGATCGCACAACACCGCCCCCCGCCGAATCACCTCCGGCGCGCTGGCACCCACCAATCACCGCGCAGGATTTAATTTTAATTTGATAGCCGTTACCGCCGACCGTCCCGCTGATTCGTCAGCTCGTAACGTTATATTTTTCCAGTTTACGCACGTGTCTATTGTCGTTATTTCCGTTGCGAAAAAGTGTTACTTTTTCTTTACCTTTTTGTCGTAATTTGTAACATGACGAATACAATTTTTAATAAAAGTAATTAGAATGAGCATATAGTTCAAAGTTTTATTAATTAGTATTTTACGAAATTTCAAGCAGGTGCGTAAAGTCGAATAAGTAAAAAAATGTTATTAATAATTTTGTAGATACATAATTTGTTAGTAACTTACATATAGATTCACATATTATACATTATTTGTTAATGATCTTAGTGATTCACGCCCACTTGCAAGAAAGTCCATTAAAGTTAATGCCTCATTAAATATTAGACTGTCAGTTTTAGACAATTTAATAAATAATCGATGAAGTTATTTATTTGTGATCGAAGGAAAGACAACATACTCTTTTATAGGGCATTAACTTATAATATTAAGCTTAACAAATGCCAACACAAACAGCGTACACTCCTGTATGTAGCAAGATATCTTCATTGCTTTTTCGTACTAACTTTTAAATTATACCATACATTACACTTTATTGTACCATAAATGTGCAAAAACAAAAGCACAAAACCACAAAAACACAGTACGAAAGGCTGCCTCATTGCTGAACACAAATTTCTTTCAGATTTTCAACCCAGTAGGTGTAAAATATGAAGAAATAAATCAGCTATGACATACGGACATATTATCACATACAAAGTGGCAACTGGCAGTACAAATTTGAGGCCTCAAATCCATGTATAAGTAATGATATATTTTGAAATTAAACCGAAACAAAAAAGGAGGAGAAATAAAAAATTACTTTAACGTTTTTAAATCAAGAAATTGTTGAAATAAAAAAAAGCAATAATGTTATAACATCTAGTGATCACAAGGAAACTATTTCACGATATAATCTACGGCTGAAGCAATATCTACTTTATCGACGTATTCCAATATTGAATATCTGTCTAATGTGCCGATGAAGAATTAATATCAAAGATCGGGAGGTCAAAACGGAGATCAATAGCTATTAGCAACGCTCGAGCGGGTATTTAACCGTGGCCTATATTTTGGGGGCCACTTGCATATGTATTCATACATAATATGAACGGGAGATAAAATCTGCTTTCATTCTTAGACGTAACATCGATATGAATTTTATTCACTTAATTGATACTTTTAATATTCCCGTATCATACAAAATTGCCAATAGTACGAAATAGCAAAACATTTGTGTAACAGCAGAATAATATAGTGGTGGTCAATATTTTTAGTAACTTTTAAACAATTGTTTAGAAGTGATTTCAAAATCCATATTTTGCAATTTTTATTTCAATATGAAGTTATATCTTTTGATATTATAGATAAACATTTGCTAACAATTTCATTTATACTATTAAAACAGATAAAATGTATTTATCGAAAAGACCCGTAACCGCCTAAGAGCGTTGGACCGCCTACGCTATTTCCGACTCTTCGACTAGCTCTGACAGATGTCCTAGCCAAAGTTGGACAAACCTGTCATTTGGCATTAATAGCAAGTGATTACCAGTAACGTCATTGCGCAAAAAATTTAGATCTCCTTTAGCAGGTCACAGAAAACAAGCATTTAAAAGTATCTTTAAAAATAATACTGACAAGTGGCAACATTGTTGCTTTTCTCAGGCTCTCTTAGTCAATGGTTGACAAACATTAGTGTTTGTAATTCTTTGGACAGAAAGTTCTTAAGTGTCTTCGTTGAAGGTTGGCCACCATTAATGTTTGTAATTCTTTGAACATAGAGTTCTTAATTCAAGAATAATAATTCTTCAACTAAGTTCGAAACTTTTACAGCAGAAATGTTTTTCATACTGGCTTTTTCCGTTACCCTGATTGATACACTGCACCAATTAATGTTGCTAATGAACTAATTTACCCAAGACACCTTGACTTCCTCTTTTTGATGGGATGAAACTGAAATTTCTCCAACTTGTGGTTGAAAATGTAAATTCAGAAAAACAAGCTGTACGTTCTGCTTCTAAATATAAGTATGAAAGGGACGAAGGAATAACAACATTTTTTCTTGGGAAAACTATTCTAATACCCTTAAATTTCATGCTCTAATTTTAATATTCAACTACATATTTACGTACACAAATACACCTATGAGAGCAAAATAAAATCTATCTTATTTAACTGGGACAGTGTGGAGAAGTTCGAATCCATAAGAGATACAAGGTCATTAAATAATCAAACTCATTAAATAAGATAACTAAATTTCTGTTACATCGTTCCTGTAACATTTGAATTGTGACTCATTGTGTTTACTCTTATGAATATTAAACGCCATACTGAAAGATAGGGAACAGCTGTGTTAATTAGTAATTCGATGGGTCAACTGTTTAATTTAATCTTTGTACAGTCGAATAATGTAATATTCAAAAACTTGAACACTATATTCCAAGGTCAGCCCGCGTACTTACATCTAAAAGCATCCGGGGGCCTAGACAAGTGGCTCAATTGTCGTAAACGCTAGTAGAATAGAATGACAAATAGTGCGTAATTTGCGTAACGAATTTTAAATCGGTTGTCAAATGTAATTAACTTTCTATTAAATCAAACGAAAAGTAAAGTGTGAAAACGCAGCCAAATGGCACTTTTGACGGGCAATGACGCCACCAAGCGTTTCCATTTTATGAAATGTTTGGCACTTGTCTAGACGCGCTATGCTCCTCGAAGTTAATATGTGAAGCGAGAGCAGCTTTAAGAAGCTTAATATGTACCATATATGGTACATTCTATTGTTATATACCAGCTTAATATGGTACATTCTATTGTTATATACCAGCTTAATATGGAACATTCTATTGTACTGTTGTATTATACACCAGCTTAATATGGTACATTCTATTGTTATACACCAGCTTAATATGGTACATTCTATTGTTATATACTAGCTTAATATGGTACATTCTATTGTTATATACCAGCTTAATATGGTACATTCTATTGTTATATACCAGCTTAATATGGTACATTCTATTGTTATATACCAGCTTAATATGGTACATTCTATTGTTATATACCAGCTTAATATGGTACATTCTATTGTTATATACCAGCTTAATATGGTACATTCTATTGTTATATACCAGCTTAATATGGTACATTCTATTGTTATATACCAGCTTAATATGGTACATTCTATTGTTATATACCAGCTTAATATGGTACATTCTATTGTTATATACCAGCTTAATATGGTAAATTCTATTGTTATATAATTTATTTATTGTGGCTATGTTCCGCTAACATTTTTAAATTATTTATCAATACTTGTTTCACTTCCTAAGGGAGTACCTTCAGGAAAATTTCGACTATAGTTACTTTGCACCGATTACAAGAGTAGGAGAGAAAGAGGAGAATAACTATCTCACTCCACACTTTCTTGATGATGCATCGTTAAAAAGCGAAACAAGTTTCAATTATGAGCTTGAAATTTCGGCGCAATATAACTCAAAATTATAAATAACATATGAATAACATTCACCATAATAAAATAATTATTTCTGCCATAAGTACAAAATTTATGAAGATACATTGCGTTGTCGAAATCAAAATAAGTAATAAACACCCACGTTTTTTCAATATAACGAATGAACCCTCGCTCTGTTCAGCCATCGATTTAGAAGCGAACATGATACTTAGTATTTTACGTAGAAAGGTTTAATTAAGATGTGTTCAATGCGTTCCAGATGGAGCGCTTTTTGATGTGACCGGAGAGAGTGATGAATTTGGGAATTACTTCAAACGAAAAGTATAATTATTACAGCATATAAATACATATGTATATTTGGTATTCTAACTTCATTACACTCATAAATTCAGTAATCTGCGCAAATGATCAAACGTAAAAGATACCAATTACAAGAGAAGATAACACTCCAAAAGAATTTCGAATTAGATGGGTACGTGTTTGGATTCAGTTTTGCTTGATGCAATGCCATTCCATTCCTCTATTCTCGAGGAATCACGAATCACGTTTGTATAGAATGCTTGGAAAATATCTAATTCCTCTTATTTTGAAAGTGAAACATCATAAGACTGATTACATAAACCGCATTGTATCAGCACCCCATAGGTTATCCAAAATTAATGTAGCAGTACATACACTGACCGTGCTGTCACTTTTAAAAGAAAAAGTGATACATTGATACAGAAACCGGAAATTGTGACAAATTAATTAATTTTGAATTTGAATTACTCATTATTAGAATTATTTTAGTTAACTTCTTTTGTTTTTGTAATATAATTCTTCAAAAATGAAGTAATTAAATTACAATTCGTTACTAACTATGTAAACATACAGTGTACAAAAAAGTTTTAGAATAACGATTTCACTGAAGATTTTTTTGTTATGGCGGAGGAGGCAAGCGAGTCACTCGATGGAAAGTGATCACCGCCGCTCATAGACACCCGCAACGTCCGGGGAATCACGGGTGCGTTGCTGGCCTTTAAGGAAAGAGTAGGCTCGTTTCTTGAAGGTCCCTAAGTCGTAAAGGTCCGGGAATACCGCCGCTATGAGCTGGTTCTACAAAATTGCCGTACGTGGTAGAAAATGTCGTAAAAAACGCAGTTATAGACCCCCATCCATAAAATTGGTGGGGATAGAAGTGGGGATATACATAACTGGGAATTATCCACTTGTACATGTGTATTCAAATGCAAAATTTTAGTGGAATATAACATTGAAAATATAATAACAAAGATTCGCACATTCTTTCCAAATCAATGCTAAAAAAAAGAGTGTAATTTAAAATCGAATAAATCTAGTGCGAAAACGTCACGTTCGCATAAACATACAATTTAAAGGTTGGAAAAATAGTCTATAAGAGAAATTATGATTCAAACACTTATTTAAATTAAAACTAAATATTCCTTTAATCAGTCTCACAAAAGACTTACACGAGCAAATAATATTTTCACAAAATAATTGTTAAATAGACCACTAAAAATATTTCCTTGGAGACAATTCCAGAAATTACGGCTTCCACTAGGGATTTACCGTGCGAAGGTAACACAATTTAAATAAACGAACTAACAATAAGTCTATCTTTGAGCTTACTGAATATTTATTTGATGTATTTGTAGTAAACGTTACTGCTATTTATTTTGAAAAGATATAAGCCCGTAACTTCAGCGCTGTGGGTTTTGTGTGGGTAAGGTCAGACTTTCTGAAGGTTTTATAAAGTTTAGCCAAAGTTTAGTAAATACGGTATAAATGATACAGGAAAGGGATGCCCGAAAGGATTTGAATTTCCATTAGATTCAAAAAGCATAAAAGATAAGTTTTTCTATGAGTATAAGAAAAAACATTCGTTGAAAAAAATATACAAAACTTAAGTATGCAAAAAGCCATGTACGTGTATTTGATCCTATCAGTGATTAGGAAAAATTGACACTGAAAAGAGACAACAAGAAAATTAGACAAATGCCATCCCACTCATACATACGAAGCACGATTTGCTTCTTCCTTCAGAATATGCACAGCTAACATCTGGAATACTTTTCCGACAGCGACGTTTCCTTAGTCAAACAACTTAGACACCTCCAAGGCAAGAACAAATATCTTCTATAGGCAAACTTGATTAGCATTCAGCTTCGTAGCAGTTTTTCTGAAACCGAATCAAATGTACGATTGTATGTAAATATTTAAATTAGATTACATTTTTAATTAAAAGCGTGTGTATAGGAATGATAATTCTGAGACTATGCTAGTATTCCTATGAAATCAACTACGTCCTAGGTCAGTAATAAGATCAACGTCTCACAGAAGACTAAAGATACCGATAAATTCTTGTCTTCAAGTTAAATAAACGAACCAATAATAAGTCGTAATTTTTTGCAGACTAGGGCCCTATCTAATTCACCATCTAATGTCACTTTCACTAAAAGAAAATTTGAGACCGCTATTTCAAAGAGAACGTTATTAGACGTTAGTCGTAGAAATTATTACGGACAACCAGCTACATCTCTTAGATATACTTTAAAGCAATAATACATTTTCATTGACCCTATTTTCCGTATTGGATAAAGCAATGTTTAAGTTATAATAACCCTACACTGCAAAGGTCAATGCTCATTCATCACCCGGCACCTGATCTGCACCACCTCGACGCTCCGGCTCTACTCGATGTCAATGGGTGCTCGACGAGGCGACAGCGAGATAACTACTCCACTTTGATCTGAGCCAAAAGGCCGAACTCGATCAGCGAGTTATCAAGGTAAATTTGAACGTCAAATGTATGTTAGATTCGAAAAAAACCTGTAAACTGACAAGAAATTGAGCCATATTTTTTTCGACATCACACAATTGCTATTTTAAAATATAAACATAAGTTAATAAATATAAATATAAAGTTGGCTGACTGAGTCTCTCTCAGTCAGCCAATCTGGAATATCCTGAAGATGCTTCGTTAAGAGATAAACACATGTCGATTTGTGGTTTAGGAATGTTGAGCGAAAGATAGGCAAAAATTATAAGACTCCATCACATAAATTGTTGATTTGTCACCAAACATTACGTAAATCATTCGCGGGCAGCATGCGGTCCACTCACAATTAGTGCGTCGTAAGCGAGTAAACGGTGGGTTAACACCTAAAGGATCACCCGCCGTCGGCATAAAGTCATCATACTGTTCCAATTGTGTAGGTGAGTCACCAGAGCTTTGTTAATTTTTTAAAAGCATGCTCCATATGTAGCAGTGGTTGGTTTGAATCCCGAAGGATATGTTTTAGGATCCATTATGTCTTTACTTAGTAGTGAGACAGGAACATAGGCGAATAAAAAAACCTTGTGCCAGACATGTCACTGATTGCCCTACTCTCCAATTCCACTGAAAACCTCATTGTTGTGAAATGGCAGTGGCAGGGGATAGGAGATAGAGACTGTGAGGGTTGGAGGATGACACATGCGTTTGTTACCTTCCAACTGAAGTCCTTTGTACAGCGCTGTTTATTATCGCATATGAGCATTAATTTTTGTTAATCACCAAGTTCACGATGTATACTTTAGTTTTCTAATTAAATTCATTTTTATTATAAATTGCGTAGCTCAGGGTAGTTGCGAGCGCGCGCCCTATTTTTTTTTTCTTCTATTTTACACAGGAGGGGAGCAAATGCGGAAGGAAAAATGCGTGGTGTTGCCAGTGTATTAAAACGAGTGTGCTTTAGAATAAATAGATAATTATTTTAGAATATAGAAATATAATCGGAGTAGACATACATTAATTAAATTTTCAATCTTCTATGTCAAACATATCAGTTATACGATCCCAAGCTAAACCTAAGCAAATACCCAAGCGTCAAACTGTTTTAGATTAGTTTGTTTTCTAAATTGAGCTAGCGGAGATAATATCCAGGAATCTCAACTCAAAAATCAAACATAATAACCAGTGATTAAAATAAGCTCGTAGTAAGAGTATTAACGTACTTCCCCAATTTAATCAATGATAACGATAGAAAAAAACTTACTGAAAGCGTATCAGAGAAACGTTAACTTGGAGTTCTGTTGTAATTTTGGACAAAGTGGAAGTTAATCTTCTACCAAATTCATCTTCTTCTTTTTAGCAAAGTTCTTCATTTCTGGATTTGGGTTACAAGTTCAATAAGTATAAAGATGATAGAATAAATAATTTGTGATATACAGAATTACGGAGAGACTAAATAACATAACGAAATCGTAAGAGATCTGTTTTAGCAATTCTAGTTATAGAACCTAACAAGCTTAGATTATTTCGGATCATATCAATTGCGTATGTATTTGTCTAGAAATGATTGTTGGAATTAAGTTCTTTAACGCGACTTGTGGGAGGTATGAGTTGGTAGAAATCGTCACGTAAGGAAAAAGCGTTACGCGGGGCGGAATCCGCGCGGCGCGCGGCGCTAGGTTTTTGTTTTTGTTTTAAATCATACGTGAGTTTTATTCCCTCATTATTGCAATTGAGTTTTGAGAAATGGAAACTGCGCAGCTAAGGAACTTTGTACCTGATGGGGGTCCTCCAACCGCACACGTTTTTATTTATTATTATTTAGTTTCGAAATGATTATTACCAGTTTGCAACCGAAACCGGTTTGGTTTCAGTTTCAGTAAATTTCGGCGCGAGTTTTGTCTTCATTTCGGTTACGGCAGCAAATCTGCCTAAAAAGCGAAATTGCATTCGTGAGTTTTTGCGCTGTCTTCGGTGGCGAACTGACGATCACCTCGCCGCATACCATGTACAGAAGGAAGTACGGTTTAGACTGACAAGACTATAAACTTATCAGATAACTGCTTGTATGAACACAAACACATATTTGCCATTAGTTGAAATGAACAGAATCTTTCAACATGTAAAAACGTACAAAAATTGCCTTAAAATTAATTTTCAAAACGGTTTTGGCTAAAAGTGAGACAGAAACCGCAATACAGTTTCGGTTATAAACACTGGTTTCGGTCGGATACTAATTATAATCTCTAGAAAGTAAAAACAAAAGACTTAGTTCCAAGAACCGGTATTTTTCGAGATGAAAACACTGTTTCCTTTTTTCTTACAACACGATTTTCCGATCCGGCCAAAAAATTACCGGAAGCAGAAAAATTGTAGGTATAGAATTCTATTTCAAAGAGACAACTGTTTGAACTGACATCCGCTTGAGCATTTCTAACCACGCACGACTTATTTCGTCTGAAAAGCTTTCAGTGTAGGCTTGTTAAAAACGAAATTATGAGCTACGTGACTGACGAAGATAAGCACAAATAACCCAATTTTTGTTGACTTTTCTGTTTGCCTTTCAATTACAGTTTTTTCGTTTTCCTCACCGGCCGTAATTATTGTTTGTACGTGATATTACAAACTTTAATTAAATTGGCGAACGTGTAATTGGAAAATTCTGAATTGCCGTAACTAGAAATTCAAATAGTCGTATTTCTGAATAAAATTTCGTGAAATTACCGTACATTTTTATTATTCAAAAAGCTTGCTGATGAAGTAAATCAGTTTGCATAAATACATAAACTTTCACACGGTATCTTCCAACGAGAAGATACTAAAGTAAGTCAACTCGCCAGTAAACTTTAAAAATGATACTCTATATTAATATTGTACAGAGGTAGATTTTGTTTGTATGTAATGGATACACTCAAAAACTACTAAACCGATTTCAAAAATCTTTCACCTATAGAAAGCTACATTATCAGTGAGTAAAATGGGTTGCATTTTATGTAAAAAAAAATTCTACCCGTGCGAAGCCGCGGTGGGTCGCTAGTTTACGAAATAGAGGCAAGGAACGCAATTCAGAGTGCAAATACGTTAGTGATTTTGAGAACTATGATGTTATGCCTCTTGTGCCAGAAACATTGGCTGAAGTTAACGTCTACACTGGGAATTAGATCAAGTGTAAAAAGCTAGTTCTGAATCCACACACGCTTACTGTCTAAAAGTGCACTGTACTTAGGCATGTGTAAAGGCCACTTTATGACCACACAGGAACACAACTATGCAAGCACTGCCGTTTGATGGCAGGATTAGCGAGTATTGTGGTAGAGATCCCAATGAGCACCGCGCAAGACTTGGCTACCACCCGCACACTCAACATAACGTACCATTAGAATGAAACTACCCCTAATTCAAAATTTTTGGAAAAGGGTAATGTTTATCAGATGTATATATGTCCATTCCTTCGGCGCATTCTAAAGGAATTGTACAGTTTAAATAGAGTTTAAATACATACGCATATAAAGCACTTTTAATCGGTAGAAGTAACAATAAAAATGCTATTTATGGCTATAATATAAACCTCTACAATGCAATGTTACCACTTCATTAATAATAATAATATAATAATATACTCAGACATTTCACACAGCGCCATCTAGTCCCAAAGTAAGCTGCATAGCGCTTGTGTTATGGGTACTAGACAACTGATATACTACTTGTATACTTTTCTTTTGTAAATAAATACATATTATACATAAACACCCAGACTCAAGACGGGAATCGAACCCGCAACCCCCGTTTACTTTCCGACGCGCTAAGCCATTGCGCCACGGAGGTCGTCAAATTAAAAATAACTAAAAAAAATATAATGAATATAAAATAACTGTAAGCTAAAAAAAATTAAAGCAATATAAAATAACATAATAATTTATTGGAAGCACTAAAAAAATATACAAAACTCCTCGCGGCGAAAACAAATAACACAACAACGCCGACTGTCAAGTTTCCCCAATAATCCAACAGGTTACAAGATAACTTTAAGACAATACCTTTGTCAAACGTCGACAAAGTATACGGCACGCATATTGTACTTCTTATTATGATTGGATGACAATATTCGGCACTTCAGGGATAGTCGAAGAATTGGTTTTCTGTACGTAAGTATTACAATTAGGATTTCTGTCCTGAAATCAAGCTGTAGCGCGTCGTTCGCATCACAATCAAATTGAACTTTCGAAAGTGGTAAATGAGTCTTAATAATTCAAAGTTTAAATATAATGTATAAGGTGATGGTTAGCTGACCGAGTCTGATCTCAGGAATTATATAGTATAAACTTCGATCACAAATAAAAAACTAGATACACAATCAACGCTCCAAAAATGTCCGAGCCAAATGTGCACTCAAATAAGTATTTGATGCACATTCAGTGAGTCACAGATTATGTGAATTATACTTTACGCACGAGACGTAAGATTGCGTTTTAAATATTTTTTTAACAAACATCGTTTCAATGTCATGCAAGAATCGTTTACGAGCTTTTATAACCTTATGATTTGGCAGTAAGGTCTACTTTAGATTGACACAATGTTACCGATAATACTATAACGGTATTAAAAAGATATATGTCAATTCGGACAATAATTTGTTTAGATATTACAGGAGATTGTGAATCTAGTTCTTTATTTGTGATCGAAGCGTATAAATCAACTTTTTTGGGTCTTGATTTTATGTCATTATGAAGTGAAAATATACAGAGCGAATGTGAGTGGTAGCAGAAGCCAAGGAAGACCAAGGCTGACTTATGAAAATCAAATAGTATTTGCTGACATAAATATCAAAAGCACTCCCATATCTAGGAGAAAGTGTATTAAGAGAATGAAATGAACAAAGGAATGCTTAGATGGTTCGGGCATATGGAGAGAATGAGTGATGAAAGACTGACGAAGAAAATATACAGAGCGAAAGTGAGTGGTAAAAGAAGCCAAGGAAGACCAAGGCTGACTTATGAAGATCAAATAGCCAGTGTTAGCAGACGGAAATGTCAAAAGCACTCGCATACCTAGGCGAAAATGTGTGAGGAGAATGATGAGATTTGAAGAAGCGAAAGAGGTGTGTAAGGACCGCGACTCCTGGCGCTCCGTCCTCTCTGACTACCCCGTTGAGGATACAGCGTGAAGATATGTTATGTTATAAGATTTAAGCAGGAGAATGAAGTATGTAAGTAACGCGACGCTTGACACTCCATCCTCTCTGACTACAGCATGATACAGCAAGAAAATATGTATGTATATTATGTTAAATACAGACCAAGACTACCTAAAGATCAACCATTTTTGACCGCCCCGGCAACGAGATCCACTCGTTATAAACAGTTGATGGATTAGACTAGGCGACGGCGAGGCCTCGCGGCCATCGTATGGACGCCGCGTAAACTGTCGAAAATTATCAAACCTCTCTTGAACCACTCGTGAGCCGTGCTTGAGCCTCGCATGAAGTACTGACGGTCGGCGCGTTGTAAGCAATAAGTGCAACCGGCGGAGTTATTACCTAAAAATTTGCAGACAGCGACAGCCACGCGAACATTGCGCGACCGGTCACTAATTGTAATAAAAAATTGATATCATTTATGACGATTGCGTGTCTACTGTTCTATGACCGTAAAATGCACTTTTCGCGGTAGATTTAGCGCCACACTATTCAAATTACATTGAACAAATTCTCGTTTTGACAGTAGATATCGCGCGATATTTGGCTGTCGCGCGCGGTATTTGGTGTTATATAAACAATCTTAACCAATGATCATGGTCAGGTATGATTAATAAATGAATGACAACTTATAATGTAGATAGTTCACGAGAATGTACTGGTTACCTTTTGTTGAACGATTTCAAAATCACCATGGCCTGTCCTATACTATGATACGAGCAATATTGGTATATTCGTAATCGCATTCTCGGAAATAGCTCTAACGATTACGATGAAATTTACAATATGGGGGTTTACGGCAACGAAGAATCGATTTAGCTAGGATTTAATTCTGGGAAAATTAATTTTCTCCTTGTTTTCACAGACTTAAAACTTGAAAACTTACCCACGAAATATGATTCGTAATTTCGGAACAGACTTTACCGTCTGAATAGCACAGTGGCTAAAGTGTAGGTTTCGAAATGCTCGGATTCGAATCCTGCGATGTGGTCAGACTTTTTTGTCTTCATTTTAAATACAATCAATGATGTATTTAAAATGAATGATGATACAATCAATGTAATGAATTTAAATATTTCTGTAAAAAGTTCTACACCCGATAAAACTTCCCGCTAGAGTTCCATTAAATTAAATTTAAGGACACAAAGTACAATTCATGAAATAAATAAAGTTATTATTCTAAGGCCGATCTTCAGTTTCTTCGAAATCAATACGGATGGGGTCGTAAGAAAGGTATCTCAGTTCTAATTGAAAGAAACCTTTGAAATATCTGTTAAATCAGATCACAATTTATTCAGATACGGACGGATGATATTATTTCTTCTATAGAAGAAGCAAAAGGAAAAGCCAATATCATATTAGTATACATTCTGCTTACATTTAGACCTTTTTTAAAGACTTCAAAAGACGTTATTAACTTTTTGAAAGTAACTACATGCTACAGATCATGACGTTGTATCCCTAACGACGTACTCGGAGAGGACTGGAGTATATATCATCGCGGTCCTTGCATATTTCTTTCACCTACTCAAATCTCATCATTCTCCTCGTACACTATTTGCTGATGAATGCGAGTGCTTTTGACAGTTTCATCAGTCGCTATTCGATCTTCATAGGTCAGTCTTAATCTTCCTTTGCTTCAGTTATCACTCACTCTCGCTCTTTTGATTCAAGGCCTCGTTAGTGGTGCAGCGAGCTGATGCTGTACAATTCTTTTCAAGTTTTATTAATTAAAAATTTCATACGTTACAAAAAACTTTAAACATAATGTGTGTGTGACTATAATGAGGTATAACAAAAGAATAGTAAAAAAAATATACATATGCTGATTTCAGGCTGAGCCATTTTATCTTATTACGTATATAATTTATGGTCAGAGATGGTAAATTATTCAGAGTAATAATAAATAACTTTCACGGTTCTCATACATCGTAGCTAAAGATGAAAACGATATTACTCACTTTACCTTACTACATAAAATAAACTAGGGCTTGCTCATTCACTATTTAGATTGGTTCGTTCCCAGTCAATGAATGTAATGAACTAGGTCGTTCACTTAGTTCACTTGTTCATCGGCTAAACATCTACGTGCGAAATCTCTACTCACAAATCTAACCTAACCAATGTGTATGTATATACTTAACCATTGTGTAATATACTTACTTAATAGCTATAATTACATATATATACATATCTTCACGCTGTATTCCGAAGTAGTTAAAGGGGACGGAGTGCCAAGTTTCGCAGTTCTTACTTCCTTCACTTTTTCAAATCTCATCAATCTCCTTACACATTTTCGCCTAGGTATACGAGTGTTTTTGACATTCCCGTCAGCTAATATTCTGTCTATTTGATACATAATTATGATGATTATATTTGGATATATATAACTAATGTTTAATGTTTTATGGCATCTAAATGGTCGATTTACAAAATAAATTACCTTTTTCCCCTAAACTAATGATAAATTTTAAAGTTTTCTACTGATCTGATGTACAGATTTCAGCTAGCGACTGCATAAAATCCACCGTTAATAAGTAAATAGTCTACATATGAATAAAAATTAAATGCTGTTCGTTCGTGTGCGCATCACTGGATAACGGCGATCCAATTTAGCTACAGGAAAGAAAAATTGGAAAAGTTGCCTAGAAAATTGGAAGATTTGGAAAAAACTGAAATCACTTTGTTCTATGACGTTTTTATTTATTTAAATTTGGACAGGACAACGTCTGTCGGGCCAGGTAGTAAAATCTATATGGGTTCTATATTGAGTTTGGAAAATTTTTTTTTTTGTCCTTCAATCACGTGAAAACTATTGTACGTATCAGTATGGGACTAGGTCCATTAGACGCGAAATCGTTCGTAGATGGTTTTAGACTATTTGTCCATAGACCCTTCACCGTTTTTTTTTTTCAAACAAAATTCTACTATTAGGTACAAAATTTTCATTTAAGCTCAGCGAAGCGGGCGGATAACGGCTTGTTGTAATAAAATTCGAACTATCTTATTGACTTAATAATCGGTTCAATAAAATGTTAAGAGTAAGTTGTTCGATTATATAATATACCATCTGTGATTCCACAAGGTACGAATTGAATTTTAAAAACACTAATATGGTAATAATAGTTTTTTAAAACAGTAATTTATTAAGTTAGACACAGTAAATATGTATACGACTTATAATTATGTTAAGCCTTATACAATCTATGTATTAATAAGGGAAGCGAAAACTGGTTCCATTTTTAAGAAAATTGCGCGGACGGACGAGTTTGAAATTTGGTACACTTAAAATTTATATGGAGAAGGACTGGAGAAATCTAAAATGTTTCAAAGTCAAAGTCAAATCAATTTATTCAAGTAAACCCAATTACAAGGTATTTTTGAACGTCAAATCTACTTTAGTTCGTATCGTACTTTAGTTTATATAATATGTGTTACAAATAAGTATCGTGAATTAGTTTATATAATATGTGTTACAAATAAGTACATTCGATTTAATTTAAAAAAAAACGTTCATTATTTACGTTCATACTGTCAATGTCAAAAAGACTGTCAATGTCAAACTCATAATTGTTTGTAATCATATGTAATGTAACCTCCTTGGATCAAACAGTCGCACAGAGTATATTGTCGCCAAAGAATTTATGTTATAAGTTTACATTTACGGTCGAATTTTGACCACAGGGCGACCTCTAGTTCATATAAAACTGTGAATTTGAAAAACACTAGTGTCTATCATAGTACAAACAAAGGTACTCTGTTCAAATAAATCACTTAGCTCTCATGCCATGTCTTACAGTACTCTGTGGATTAATGATGACGTAACGGGCCCCACTCACGTTGAGATTTGTATCGCGACATGTTGCATGACACTGTTCCATGAGACAAATATCGACGAGTAAATGGTGGTTAAATAGATATTTCAGTTGCAAGGTATCTGATACAGTGTTATCAGTATCACATCACTGGCTTGAAACGGCTACGCGGTATCTTGAAACTGTATGTCAATTAAGCACAGTGTATCTCTATATATTTAAAAACTATTTACAGACCAATGTCTGTTTCTGCTTTTTTCAAACTGAAAAAATAATATCAAGTGCTATTAACATTGCTAGAGGTATCTCTGGCGTATTATCGGTATCTCCGACGTTTTAAGTTCGAAAGACTAGATTTTGTACCGAATTCAAAATCAACATTTTGTATCGACATCGAAACCGAATCAAATCTCTGATTCAGATCTCGGATACCGTGGCTGATATAAATCTCTGTGTGAAAGAGCCACTTAACGATAGGTTGGTCGTTCGTTCAGATCGACAATACCTACCCTCTTATTTCAGAAGCGCTCCTTATGAACGATAAACTATGGAGCTACCTTGAAGAGCGAATCAGATTAATTACGCTCTGAGCAGCTCGCCAAGTGGCAAACGCTTCGTACAATCGACACGCTTGCTGGCGTTATTTCTTGTCAAAAGTGCCATTTGGGTACGTTTTATACGGCGGTTTTCACATTACTTTACTTACCATTGGATTTAATAGAACGTTAATAACGTTTACCACCGACTACCCCGTTAGGGATACAAGATACGTATGTAATAACGTTTGACTACCAATTTCAAATTCGTTACGCCAGATCACGTGGTATTTGTCATTCTATTCTACTAGCGTTTAAGACAACTGAGCCGCTTGTCTAGGCCCCCTGAACTACTTTTACAAACGAAATGGAACTAGTTCGGTCGGTCACTATAAGGAAACTGCTCAGATAAGTCGGTCGTTCATGAACGACTCTACTAGGTAATTTACGACGAGGGATGGTAAATTGCCGATTATAATTTTAAAATGACGACCTTAGTGGCGTAACGGCTAAGCGCGTCAGTAAGTAAACGGGGGTTGTGGGTTCGATTCCCGCCACGAGTCTGGGTTTTTATGTATAATATGTATTTATTTACAAAAGAAAAGTATATAAGTAGTATATCAGTTGTCTAATACCCAATAACATAAGCGCTGTGCTGCTTACTTTGGGACTAGATGGCGCTATGTGAAATGTTTGAGTATTATTATTATTATAAATGACTGTCACTTTATTCTTTACGTAAGGAGAAAATTAAGAACACCTTTAATGCTTTAATTTACCTACGCGTTTTATAATTTTGGAGGTAGGTAATTAAAATGCATTAAAACATTTTAAAAGCTGTATAAATTTTTCATTACAGACTTACGCTTACGTATTTAGAGTATTTACGTGATTTTACCTGAATTCTATAAATATACCTTTTCTGAAAGAAACTAGATTAAGTTCAAAAGGTTGTCTGATTAACTCTTTGATTACCGGGGATTTGAACAGTGACGTCACAGTTTCCTTACCTCAATTACAACAAGAGGTCGCCAACGGCTGTAAGAGTTCCCCGGACGTCGCTCAACTTCCTTTCCTTTCCTCCTTAATCTTTCTGGCAAACGTGCAGAGACAAGGTCGGCTGTGTATTAGACCTTAGACGACGCCATTTCGTCTGTATTCCCACAGCGATATTTGTAAAAACGTCGTGAACGCTACGAGATCACATTTATAAAGAAATAATAAAGATAACTAAAAACCACTCAAATTATGTGTGGCCCTAAAATTTTAAGCTTAATATATTAATTATTGATGCTCAACAACAAATTACAAAAAACACAGTAGCAATAAAAAGTAATTAGTGATCCGTAGTTGTTACCTAACAACAACCGCAAAATAAAGTATATCTTAAAGTTTTCTTTATGTAAAAATATGTCTCTAATACAAATTTCATTTAATGTACAGCTTAAGGCGACGCATTGGAAATTTTGACGACAGGGATCTCAATTTATCTAAGTGACTACAAAACGTATGGCAGTTGTATTTAGTATCCTGATTCTTCATTTCATTGACTTCATTTTGACAGTTGCGGTAAACTTTTGTAACACAAAAAAAATATCAAAGAAACCTCATTACAACAGAGATTTACATTTTTCGGAACAACGGGACCGATTTCTATTTCTAAATTTTCTGTATAGTTTATTTTAAACATATTCCTCACAATGATAGTTGGATTTTTTTAAATTAATTATAGTTTTTAAACCAAACGAAAATAATTGTCTTTTCGTATTTTTAAATTATTGTTTATCAATGCGTCGCCTTAATCTCAATATTCCTGTTTTTTTCCTAAGTCATACTTTGGAACATAAAGTGGAGGCGGGACAGCAATTTTTAAGCTTTTCGAAAACATGTTGAAAAACCTTGACTTGATATTAACAAAGTGACATAAAAAATAAATCAACATCACTAGCAGTAAAACCTGGTTCTGACTAGACTAGTAATAAAAAAACAAAACAGAATCGAATACCGAGTAATTTATTAACTAAACAGAACTGAGTACCGAGTCATTTTGTAACTATACACAAAGAACAGTATTGAACTAAACATTATATTTTAATAATTCTTACTATGTGATTATAAATTAATCGCTTTTTAATTAAAAAAGTTTAGTAATAAAAAATTTTAAAGGTCCTTTGTATTCATTTATCTACCCCAGCACTCGTGGTAATTGTTACTTGTTAGTACAGAAGAAGTAATCTATATATATAAAAATTACGTGTCACGTTGTTTGTCCGCGATGGACTCCTAAACTACTGAACTGATTTTAAATTTGATTTGCACACCGTGTGCAATTTGATCCAACTTGAAAGATAGGATAGCTTACATCTCAATTTATAGTCGCAATATTATTTTATTGCAAATTATTTGTCTATTGACAGTCATAATTATCTGTTAGCTCTAAACGATTCTAACAGATGGCGATATCTGTTGACTGGATTGAGTAAGTATAAATATAAATATCAATATGTATGTATACAAACTGTAAGCAGGTCGTATACGTTGCTAAAAAAGAGAAAAATAAAGGTTTGTTTTGTAATTTTGATTTTGACATAAAAGAAGATCGTTTATTTTTTCGTTGATTTTTATACACATTTTATAATTTAAGAAATTTATAGACAATAAGTAGTAACACGAATAAATGGAATTAAAAGGTAGAAACCCTTTTATTTTGAGACAAAGTTTATACATTTTATGGATAAATTAAATTCATATTATAGTGAAGATAATACAGTGAAATTATTCTTGCTTTTTAATTATTAGTGCTTGATTGTTTAAAACTCTTTAATTAAAATATATACATGTAAGTACAGAAATTTACGATCTTGATTGTGCAAAAGTATCGATAAGGAGATTTCTCTCTATGACTAATGACAAGAAGCAAAAGTGGTCCTGTCAAAAATATATAAACAATAAAGAGAATGATGATAAAAATAATTGCAATGTTACGATCACACCCGAATCCGTACAAGCGTCATCAAATAAATTGAACCAGAAAGATGAAGACACAAACTTTTTAGTTAGAGATGAATACGATTCCAATATAACCATCAGAAATCCAAAAAAATTAAAACAACAAATGTTTACTGAATCTTTATTAGATGACACATTCTTATCTATGGACTCTAATTTAAAACGAAGTCTGCCTGATCTCTCAACTCACAATATAGATGAATTAAGTGAGTTAAGGCAAGCGAATGATGAATTAAACATGAAACTTAATAGTGCTCATCTAGAGATAGAAAATTTAATCCTGGAAAAAATTGAACTTAGTAAAAAAATATCGGAGCAACAGTCTGGAATAAATCAATTAATGCGAATATGTTCTACTCCGAATTTAACTCCTTGCAATAAGAAAAAGGATAAAGAAGTTAATAATTATGACATCGCTTTTCTTAAAAAGTATAAATCGGACAATTTACTATCTGAAAAAAGTAAAGAATCAATACCGCTAAACTCGACACAGGCAAAACTCTGGCAAAACAAGAAAACTGTGGCAGATGCAGCGCAGACACTTGTTGATTCAATGGCATCAGAATTGAATCCGGAGGAAAATACTTTAGATACATACAATCCTAAAATATGGATATACGGAACGCAACAAACCACAGGCTTGGCTTCAGTATTGCATTATAGTAGAATAAATAATAAGTATGAAACGTACGAGGTGAAAGCTGAGACAAAACCTAATGCATATGCGGAAGAGGTTCTAAAGGGATGCTTTGAGAATAATCAAATAGGAAAGAATGACAAAATAATTATCTGTATTGGCGAAAATGATCGTAGTGCAATAGCAGTATGTTCGAGATTATACAGTATTTTGAAAAAACTTTCAGGACATGTAATCATTGTGGTAGGTGCTTGTAGAAATAATTTTTTTAACGTAAATACACTCAACCACCGAATAAAAAACATGTGTGATAAATTCCAAAACTACCACTTTTTAAGACAAGGCTTCTCATATAATAAAGGGAGTCATTATTACACATGCAAACGAATAAATTTTATTCTTAACATCAGTGGCTATGAACGCCGATATCTGAATATGAAAAAAATCGAAGTGCTTAGACAAAAATTATTCCGGCCGTACTGATTCCAGAGAAAACAGTATAAGAAGAGGCGCATTGCCGTGCATCAGTACTAAAGCGATTGAATAGGAATGAGCACGACTTTCTTAGTTCTGAAGTGGTACCCAAAAAATACAAAAGCGAACGATTCCATTTTACTTCAAAGCTGCTAATAAGCATGAAAGCAAAAGTTGTTTTCGACACTAAACATGACGAAAGAGCACAATGGTGTTTTAGGGTCCTTCATCAGAATATTGCTGGTGTATTATCCAAAAAGGAAATAATGGAACTTACAATTATTGAATTACAAGAAAGAGGTAATGATCCCGATGCTCTATGCTTATCTGAAACATTTTTGAAATTGGGTCATGAAAAAAATTTAAATATTTGCGGCTATCGGATGGTTTCAAGTTTCTGTAGGACTAAACAAAGAGGCGGAGTCTGTATACTTTTGAAAAAGGGTTTATCGTATAGCGAAATGCAATTCTTAGCTGAACATACAGTAACTGAATCATTTGAATGCTGCGGGGTAGAAATTCCGCAACAAAATTTGGTATTAATTTGTATATATAGAACACCTACCTCAGATATCACAATTTTTTTTAATAATCTCGAACATATACTTCATAAATATACATTAAATATAAAAAAAACACGAACATAATTTTAGTTGGTGACTTTAATATAAATACATTGAAACCGGGAAAAGCAACTAAAAATTTAGAAGATCTAGCAAAAAATTACAATTTGATTATTCATATAAATGAGCCTACTAGAAGAAATTCATGTATAAATCACATAATGAGTAATATAAAAAATGCATCTGCAAAGATTCTCTCTTTAAATCTTTCTGATCATGAAACAGCTCAAATGTTAAGTTATCCAATTGAGAGCAAACCGTTCATTAATAAATCATATTTTACTTATAATAGAGATTATTGTGACGATAATGTTTCGAAGTTCAGACATTGCCTAAGAAATATATCCTTTAAAGAAGTATACGAAGAAATGAATATAAACAGAGCTTTTAATGAATTTCATGATTTATTTAGTCTATTTTATAAATTATGCTTTCCTAAAACAAGAATGAAAATACAAAATGGCAATACAGCTAGAAAGTGGATGACAAAAGGATTAAAACTAAGTTGTAAAAATAAACGAAATTTGCGTTTTAAGTATCACAAATTCAAAAAAAATTATTCCCTGAAAAAGGAATACCACAAATATTCAAGAACTTTGAGAAAATGTATTAATCAATCCCAAAAGAATAGCAATATAAAATTCATGGTTAACAGTCGTAATAGGGCTAGAGCTAGTTGGAAAATAATAAATGAACAATCAGGTAATTAAGTAAGGGATCCTAAGATAGATAGTATAATGTTTAAAAATAAAATAATTACAGATCCAAAAAGTATCGCTACAGCCTTAAATTTCATAGAATTAACAGATAACAGTAATAATATGCAGAACAAAAGCAACAAAAACAATTATAGATATTGTGAAAAATCTATGCAGTCTATGTATTTAAAACCAATGTAGTAAAGAAACAGATAATATATAATACTAAATAACACTCACGCAGAAGGATATGATGAAATTTGCACTAAAGTAGTGAAACGGTGTGTAAAAGAAATTACCCCCATTTTGACCTAATTAATCTTTCCTTTGAGTCTGGATGCTATCCGGAAATATTAAAAGTTTCCATTATCAAGCCCTTACACAAGAATGGTGAGAAAGGTAACATAAATAATTACCGTCCAGTAACTTTAATACCAATTCTTTCAAAGATTTTTGAGAAGTGTATGTACGACAGACTAATTAATTATTGTAGAAAGTTTAAAATCAAGTATATATAAATAAAGGTTTCCAGGAAGGTAAATCGACTACACTTCCAATTTATTCACTTATAGGTGAAGTTTTGAATGGTATTGAACAAAAAAATATAACAACTGCTGTTTTCTTTGATATGTCTAAAGCATTCGATTTCGTTGCACACGACATTCTTTTAAATAAACTTGAGGTTGTGGGTATAAGAGGACCAGTGCTGCGATGGTTTAGTACGTATTTAAGTAATCGTAAACAATGTGTTGAAATTAGAAAAATGAATGAGAAACAGGAAATTGAACAATATCACTCGGATTATTTGAATAATAGATTTGGTGTTCCTCAAGGGAGCATTCTGGGACCTTTTCTATTTTTAATATATATCAACGACATTATGGAGGCAATAAAATATAAAAAAAAATTATTTGCAGACGACATTTCTGTGGTTATAAAATTGAAAGAAATGGAAATTCACGAATTTAATGTAAATAAAACAATAATGTCGGTAATTGAATGGCTCGGTGAGAACAACCTACAAATAAATTTAACAAAGACGAATTACATAACTTTTTGCAACAATTATAAAGCGATGGAGCGTACCTTGAACATTTCTTATGGAGATATTGGTATAAAAGAAGCCGATCACGTGAAATTTCTGGGTATAATATTAGATAAAAGAATAAATTGGGAAAGTCATATAGAAAAAACGTGCACAAAAATTAACAGATTTATATATGTTCTTAACAGACTTAGAAGTATAACTGATCAAAATACAACTCTGGCTACTTATCACGCCTATGTAGCGTCGACCCTCAGGTATGGTTTGATCATGTGGGGTAATAGCACGAACATAAATAGTCTTTATTGCTCAGAAAAAATGTGTGAGAGCTATAAGCGGTGCTGCACCATACGACTCTTGTAAACCACTTTTTATAAGGTATAAACTGCTCACCTTACCGTGTTTATACATATATGAGACATGTATGTTCGTGAGAAGACACAGTGAGTTGTTTGTTAGGGCTAAAGACATATACAGAAAAAGTAGTAGAGATCCTAATAGGTTGGTATTGCAGCGGACACTCAAAACATCATTGTATCAGAGGAACTGTGCGGCAATGAGTATAAAAATTTATAATAGAATGCCGAAAGCTATTACATAGTTAATTAACATTAATGTTTTTAGAAAAAAATTATTTAAATGATTGAATGGACATAGCTTCTATAGCATCCAAGAATTTTTAAAGATCAATTATAAAGTGATAAAATGATATGACATTATTCGATAGCAGAAGTTTTTGACAATTTAATAACAATAATAGATAGACTGCAACTATTTATTTTAAATTTATTTATTGACAAAATTTTTATATTATTGACATTATTGACATGTAATCATTTATTGACATTAATTTTCATATTGTTTATTATTCGATTTTTGAATTTGGTACAATAGTGCGATATTAAGTATAACATTGTATCTTTTCATTGTGACGGTTTTCGTATTATTGGTTCTATCGATTGTGCATGATTTTATTTAATTTTCCGTCTGTATGCTCTTGGCGGATTACAGAGGACTGTTTTATTTGTATTTGTATTTGACATCTATATCTACAACCTGTAATCACAGACAAATCTATAAATAAATAAATATTATCACATAGTTATATTATTACATTTGCTATGCATCAAATCACACTGTATGATATATGTATTTTGATGGTCATGAGGTACTAAGGCTCTAAGATATAAATGAATCTGGTTATCCATCTATTTATTATCCACTTGCTTCTCATGTTATTGATTTATTATATTGTTAATAGTTAATCGATTTACAAAAATTTATTTACCATTTTGCAGATAATTTAACGGAGATTAATAATGCTATCTCCAAAAGTTAATTAATATATATATGAAAAAAGGTAGAAAGCTCCCAATATTTTTTTAATAATTGTACAAATTTTTTTTTTTCATTATTTTTATTCAAGCTCAATTAAAAATTATTTTGCACTCCTCATTTCAATGTGCTATAATAGCATGTTTTTGAGTTTTTTTTTTAATATTTGCCAATGCCACCGAAAAAAATCCATGTTTTTCTCATGGGCAACTATATGTTGCATGTTCACGTGTAGGAAAACCGTCGAATCTATTTGTGTTAGCTAAAGACGGATTACCCAAAAATATTGTGCACCAATTAGTGCTAAATTATTGTTAAAGATTTAAAACTCTCTGCCCTACCTACCTCATTTATAACTTTAAGTGTCACATGTTATTTACTAACAACTTTGTAATATACTCATTTATTACAAACTTGAATAAAAAAAATAATAAATTTTAAAATTAAATCTTTTGTATTAATTTTTGCTTAATATCAACTGTACGAAAATTTTGATCAATCGTGTTCAAAGTCCTTCCCTTTCAAATCCCAATCCAATGGATTCTTATACCAGCTTTAACGTTTCCGTCTTCGTTCGTAAATACGATTATCCCAAAAAAATATTAAATAATAAATGTCCACCCGTACGAAGTCGGGACGGGCCGCTAGTTAAAAAATATAAAATTAAGTAGAAGTGAGAAATAGTATCAAATCCGCGTTTATGTGGATCTGCACAGTTAGTGAGAGATCCCACAGGTCTTAAAATATGCGGGATCCCGAGGAAATACCGGCTTCCGATTTGAGGATTTGCAATCCCACACGGGAGCCATAACACCATACTCTGTGGTCCCATAGAAGTCCACAGACATGGAACTTGGACGTAGATCGGTGGTACGAAGATTTAAAATACGAAGGTTCTCATCACTAAGTACCAGCCGAAGTGCTTCAATATTTGCTCGTAAGATCAATACTACTGACACGTCCAATAGCTTCGGGAAACGAGTAGCGTACTCCAGCTATAATGGAGTCTCAAATTGAGTTTGGTTGTACACTAAGGACTTCTGTACCGTCTGATATCCGATTTCATTTCTCCTTTGTAAACAAATTAATTTTATTGAAGAACGAAAGAGATTTATTAAACTTTTCGTGGTTGGAAATTTCGCCTTCGCTTTATTTTAATGACTAACTTTGCCTGCAAATTGGTTCGTGACGATTACGACGAAAATGACTATTTTTTTTTATTATTTGAATTGGTCAATTAGATATATGTCTGTATTTTTATCTACCTTCTGCCCCAAGCTTCAAACAGATCGATCAACAGATAGACGCGTATTTGACATCTCAAGAAAGCTTCTCTAGGAAATCTCTAGGAATTGATTAAAACAATAGAAAACCTATATAAATAAAAATGAATCGTCGAAATATATGTACGCGTATAACTTCCGAACGACTGCACCAAATTGGATAATTCTTTTTTTTTATGTTCGTTATTGTCAGAACAAGTTATGAAAAAAATTAAAAGAAAAAAATGTTAAAATCTTATAATATGAAAAGTGAGTGAGTGAATGAGACAGAGGACTGTGAGAGATCTTCAATATATTGACAGATTTTTGGAATAAGAAGGGGAAGGTTTGATTTTTGTTCAACACCAACAATATGGGTATCAAATGAAATGGAATTAGTAAAGGAAGGTTTCTGCATATGTGACGTCATCATTAAGCCAGTATGGCGGATGTTCCATAATAGAAAATAACTTTTTTGGTCCACGTCAACAATATAGGTATCTAATGAAATGAAATGAGCAGGAAAAAGTTTCTGTATTTGTGACGGCTTAATAAATCCAATATGGAGGATGTTCTACAATAGGAAATTACTTTTTTGTTCAACACCAACAATATGGGTATCAAATGAAATGGAATACGCCTGGGAAGGTTTGTGTATATGTGACGTCAGAATACATAAAATATGACGGATGTTCAATAATAAGAAATAACTTTTTTATTTAATACCAACGTTAAAGTAACTTTTTATAAGATCTCTAACAATATTGGTATCTCGGGTAACCACAGTAACCTTAGTAACCAGGAGAAGTTACGAAAAAATTTTCCACGCGGACGAAGTCGCGGGTACAGCTAGTAATAAATAAAAAGAAATTAAACTCCGTCAGCAATTCAGCTAAAAATATAATATACGAATTGACTACTTAAAACAGATTTCCGTAAAATAACAGCTAAGTATATAACGGGTTATTTGACTGACCTTGAAACTGCTGTCTAATACATGCAATTAAAATAATTAAACGTTAAGCACAAAAGAGAAAGAGATATTTGTATTTAAAGAAAGAAATGAGATAGAGGAGACGTTGCCTTTTAAAGAGCGGCGATAAGTTAGAAGGAGATGACGTGATCGGGCTTTGAGGTCACGAGCTCGTAGTGTCTAGGTGTAACAGAGACAGAGCTTATCCTCTCTATTTCACTTTAAAAGCCAATAATTTAATAAACCTTTCTTTGTATTAGTTTAAAAATACATCAAGAAACGATAAAATACCTAATTTAATGTAACTCTTAGAGGGTTTGCGAGAGGCTTACAAGGCAGATATACAAAAAGGAAATATTAAGAAAACGAGTGCTTTTTAAACAAAGCGAAATAAAAAGCAATACTTCAACCTATTTTCTGACCTGACCTACATAGGCGTCGTGTTCATGCGAATTTCCTGTCTGATCCTCAACGCTGACCTTTTTCTGCTGTTTATATCTGACGCCGGTTTAACCGGTCTCTGTTAAGCTAACAATGCCTCGATGACAGTTTCTTTGGACAAACAAAAAAACAATAACACTTTAAATTGGACAGTGCGATGTGGAACAAATTGACTCAAAAAAAACTATTGGTCATGAATTATAGCTACACTAATCAATAAATATCATTACCAGTAGCAAATTTTATTATGGCGCCAGAATTTATGCCGAGAAAATAAGATATGGCGATAAAAATGCAGAAAATGTTTTTTTTTTTCTGTGAATAAATTAATTACTTATTATTAAGCAACATTACTTATTTATTAATTATAATTGTATGGCATTGGCAATGGCATTTTTACTTTCCCGCACGCTGCACGGTTTTAGATGAAAACAAGATGTCGGACAACTACGAGGTAAATTCCAAATTATTTTGGAAAGAAGTATGTAAGTACCGAAGTGGTCCGGCATCTTGCAGAATGAATGATGTGCGTTCGAAAGAAAACCACCTGCTACCAATAAAAAAGGTGGTCTGCAGCGATAGAGTGAATACTATGGAGAGATGTATGAGAGTGACGACTCCGTCTCTGATACTGAGAGCGATTCTAATGAATTCCCACGCTCGGGTCAGGGACTGGAGGATACCATTAGTATGAAAGAGATTGAAAAAGTGATAAGAAGTCTGAAATGTGGAAAGGCTGCGGGAAATGATGATGTAACTGCTGAGATGATAAAGTATGGTGGTCCTGGAGTCTGGGATACATTCTATAAACTGTGCAATCTTTGCTGGCAGAAGAGAGAGGTTCCGGAGGACTGGCGCACCGCAGTCATACTGCCTCTCTATAAAAGGGAAAGGTTGTCATTTAGACTGCGCGTACTATAGGGCCATCAGTTTGGTCAGCTTAGCAAGTAAAGTCTATACCAGGGTATAGACCCAACGTATGAAAGAAGTTTCTGAAAGATATTTGTGGGAAGCGCAAGGTAGTTTTAGGAACGGTAGGGGTTGTATGGATCAGATTTTCTCGCTTCGCGTTCTCGTGGGGAAGTTTCTGGCCAGAGATCAGAGTTTTCTGCGCTTTCGTGGATCTTGAAAAACCATTCGACAGAGTAGTGGGAAAGAAACTGTGGAGTCTTCTGCCGGGATATGGCGTGGAGGACGCCTTACTGCAGGCTGTGAGGTCATTATATCGAGGCCACAGAGCCTGTGTAAGGATAGAAGGTGACGTGTCGCCCTAGTTCGAAGTCTGTTCAGGCGTCAGACAGGGCTGCGTGATGTCTGCCTGACTATTCGTGCTTTATTTGGACAGTTGCCTCCAGACTTTGAAAGGTAGTATGAGTGGTATGATATGTGATGGTACAGTGGTAAACTGCCTATTGTACACTGACGATGCTGTGCTTATAGCATCGTCAGAAGCGGAGTTGCAGATACTAGTTGCATCCATGAAAGAAGACTGTGAAGTGAAAGGATTGAATATGAATGTGAATAAAAAAACTAAGATTCTGGTGTTTGAAAGGGAAGATGTACAGACAAAGTGTGAAATATGGGTAAATGGAGAATGTCTAGAACAATTGAACGAAATTGAATATCTGGGGAGTGCGTTTTTGAGGGATGGAAGATGTGAGTTAGATGTGGAGAGACAGGTAGCAGCCGGCAATAAAGTGAATGGTGCTCTGTCCGCATTAGTAAGCAGTGTAAATATATCTAACTAGCCAAAACGGCCATACACAATGCGGTGTTGCTGCCAACTTTATTGTACGGTAGTGTGGCCCGAAATCGAGTGAAAGTAAGATAAATGCAGTAGAAATGTGATCTCTTAGAGATATGTGCGGTGTCACTCTTGCGGACAAAACAAGCAATAAAGAGATACGCAGTATGACAGGGTTGCACGACAGTGTTATTGTAAAAATGAAGAAAGGATTGCTAAGATAGTTCAGGCTCATGGAAAGAATGAGTAATAAAAGACTGACGAAGAAAATCTATAGAGCAAAAGTGAGTGGTAAAAGAAGCCAAGGAAGACCAAGGCTGACTTGTGAAGATCAACCAGCCAGTGTTAGCCGACGGAAATATCAAAAGCATTCGCATACCTAGGCGAAAATGTGTGAGGAGAATGATGAGATTTGAGGAAACGACAGTATGTAACGGCTAAGACCCTTGGCGCTCCATCCTCTCTTGACTACAACCGTTGAGGATACAGCGTGAAGATATGTATGTACGTATGTATCTGCTTAGTACTGAATGCTCCCCTGATCCGTTGTGTGGTACGTGGTACCCATAACACAAACATAGTGCTCATTATGGGGGTCATCGATAGATTACTTGAGTGTTTCTTAAACTATATACTAAAACTATCTGTACCCGCGACTTCGTCTGCACGGAAAATATTTTCGTAGCTTTCCCGGATTAGTTTAGATTACATCATGTACATGTATGTGAAGCTTGTTAATTATTTTACAAAAATAATCATCTGGTATTTCGGAACAAGTCCTTAGTACAACGAAACATCTGTATTACTCCCACTGCGCCTCCTGCTGTTTAAACCGACTTCAAAAAAGAAAAGTGAAAAGTATGAAATAACACTACTAATCAAAACTTAAATACAAAAATAACTTTATAAATACGATACAAATACCTATATAATTAAATTTGACAGTTACTGAAGTCACTGCAGAATCGAAGCCAGTAGGTCATAAAATGACTATCTATCACAAAGTTTGACAGTAAAATTGTAATTACAGACAGACGCTACAGATTTATATAGTAGTATAGATAAGATTAATTAATCGTGAACATAACTGTGAAAAGACATGGGAAATTTTCGTACAAAAATATAGTTTTTGTTTTTCAAGTTCAAGTGGAATGAGCTCTGTCTCTGTCGCCTAGCGCTGCGCCATCACACTACGAGTTTATCACACATCATATTCAATACATCGTCTCATAACTCCTATATTACCCAATGAAATCCAACCTCTTTTTCCAATTGTATTTACATTTTTAATTATTTCCATACATAAAAATATCAATTTCATGAACAAATTAATAATCTATTAATCTGGATAATATTATTTTTACTTTCAATGTAATAGACACTTAGAAATTGTTTCATTTATATATATATATATATATATATATATGACAAAAGCTTT
This sequence comes from Zeuzera pyrina, assembly GCA_907165235.1. Taxonomy (NCBI): domain Eukaryota; kingdom Metazoa; phylum Arthropoda; class Insecta; order Lepidoptera; family Cossidae; genus Zeuzera; species Zeuzera pyrina. The sequence goes on along the minus strand of OU015638.1, from coordinate 18,615,954 downwards.
AGCTAGCTATTAAAACCGATTATTACAGTGATCTGATAAAAGCTAGCTAAAGCTTTTGCGTATCAGATCTGAATAATAATTCCAGTACCAATCACGAAAAACTAAACATTATACTGTACAGGATTATTTTTCTCTCCAAATTGTATATAAGGAAAACGCTGAAAAGAGAATACACTTCTCGAAGAATTCTAGCGAACTAATGATAAACTTCTGACCGCTGATTGCCCCTCGATACTGTTTATCAGACGTCTTCACAGAAACGACTCTTTTATTGTCCTTAATTGAATCTTACTTTATTTCATTTCGTATCGAAGACAGCCGAAGGCCAGATGAAAATATGGGGGTGGATTAAAACTTACACTTTAATCGACGAAACGAAACCAAAGAAGAATAATGAATGAATCACATCCCTGTCCGATGAAACAAGTGATTGATCTAAGATATGCTTTTTAACCTTCAGATGTCGACATGGGTAGAAACGTAAGATTACCCTCGATTATATAACTCACTTCTGGGTTTTCTATAATAATGTACAATTGCATCAACAATCAATAAAATCAGTGTCAGATATATTAAATAAATAAAACGTTCATTACGTTTATACTGTCAATGTCAAAAAGACTGACAATGTCTAACTCCATAATAGTTTGTGATCATATGTAATGTAACCTCCTTGGATCAAACAGTCGCATAGAGTAGATTGTCGCCAAAGAGTTTATAAGTTCATATTTACGGTCGAATTGAGACCACAGGGCGACCTCTAGCACATAGAATTAAGAATTAGAATGTAGTCTTATAGATCTGGTGGAATTACCTATCACAAACTTCTGTCCCTATGGGAAAACTAAAAGACATTTACTAGATACCGTTAATTACAGCTAGCAGGAAAGCCAACTCTAGGTAGGCGTACACACATTAGCGAATCACTTAGCTGGGGTCTGGTGGACCATTACTTTTTATTGCGTGGTCTTACCAAAGGCAGGGACCTAAACGGCTGCAATTAAATGATATGTTGTCGTTCCAGAATGGATGTGTTCCCTTATAGTCAATTCAGACCGAAAACTAGGAACTATTAAAACTATAAAATTCATTGGCACGTTAATTCAGAGATATAAACCCATTTACCATTCATATAAAACACGGTTTCTTCCATTTTTTTTGCGTGTGATATAGTAAATGCTTAGTTCTCAGTTTTGGGCAACTGATGCGATTTCCTCAAAATTATTCCTCTATTTCAAAGGTAATAGAGGGCCGATATAAAGATTGAATATAACAATGAATCAGAACAAAAGTTGAAAAAGATATAACAATCTGATAGAAAGAAACTAAAGATGATGTCTTATTTGTTAGATCCTTGCGATGAAAGTTCGGTACATAAGAAGAATATTATCTCCACGGATTTATCTTTTAGATCGTCATAGGGAATCTTCCAAAAGACAATCCATCAAGCGTTCAATAAAACATATCGGGCATCTTTCCTTTTGTGCCGTGTATAATTTAACTCATTTTGGCAACAGATCATCATACATCGACTAGAAAATTATTCTCAGGATTGCATTGAAGACAAATTACAGATTGGGAGTGACCCTCTCTGTACATGTGTTCGCTGGCTTCATTGGCATCCACTTAATGTGATATCGACTTTTTACCACACCGTCATCTACTTTATTCTCTCGAAACTGTATTCTCTGTATTCTCTCGAAACTCGAGCTTGTACAGTGTCCTGCCTCGGTAACCAATTTTAAACTGTATAAAATTTTGATAGCTAACTTTCTATATGTAATAAAATAAAGATACATACACTTTTTACAATTCTACTAATTGATTACATAATGTGCCTAATACGTCAGGTTTTATGCATCTTGTCCTGGCGCTCGCACTTGAGCGTCCACCCCACATCGATAATCATAATAAAAATATAATTTTCGACAACTAAATTGTATAAAATGTATTGGTGTTAAAATAATAACTATGAGACTAACCTGAATGAAATTTTACACAGATCTTCTCTATACAAGTTCTTTCCGAAGCACTAGCAGATTTAGCGATCAAAAACATCTTAAAATATCTTACATTGGTGACCCACCCCGGCTTCGCAGGGCAGAAATTTTTTGAAAATAAAATACTGCCCATGTTACTCGCTGATAATGTAGCTTTCTATAGGCGAAAGAATTTTGAAATCAGTTGAGTAGTTTTTAAGTTTATCCATTACAAACAAACAGTCAAATTTTTTCTCTATATAATATTAGTATAGATAATGAAGTAAAGAATTTGATCTAATATGATACCTTCCAGCCATCCAAGCACATAATTCACTGTCACACGTATAAACAGTATTTAACCTTCAACACTCTCAATTCCTTTCTGAGATTTCACATTGGAATAGACATTACAAACTGTAACTTAAGAAAAAAAAGTTAGCCATCCTAAATCCCTTACATCCTAACAAACAAAATCAAAGATGGTTACCGAGTGGAAGTTTTGGCAAACACGACGCAAATCAAATAACGGTCCTAGCCTACAGCTATGTGCTAACATTCGCTAAAGATAATTCGAAATGTTACTTTTTTCTTCTGTAAATACTCCGGTTGCTACCCTCGATTTCTGCCGAAAGAGTGTACTATTAACATCGTACACATTTTCAGAGTGCAATGGCCATACAATACCCAACCTCATAAGGAACATGGCGTTATTTGATTTGCCTAGAGTTCTAATGCATTTTTATTTGACTTATTACTAGTAGTACTGCTTTTTAGCCTAATATTTAGCCTAAAAAGCCAGAAACGCCTAAAGAGTCTATCGCGAAGTATCGCGAAACCCATTCTAGTCCAAAATTCTAGAGCCCCCGGACGTAACTTATTTTCTAAAAGACAAAATGTGAGGAATAGACTAGTGTTTCTATATACTTTATAACACATACACATGCGTACCTGCTAAGTTGTTTAGACGGCCTATTTACATGTAGAAGGTGAGAAAGGTAAGTAAAAATAGGCCTCACTTCACTTAAATTCTAATTGGTGATTTTTTTATTTGTTTTGTAGAATACATACATACGTATCTTCACGCTGTATCTCCAACGGGGTAGTCTCAGAGGACGGAGCGCCAAGCGTCGCGGTCCTTACATACCTCTTTCGCTTCCTCAAATCTCATCATTCTCCTTATACATTTTTGCCTAAGTATAACAAAATAATATTCAGCACTACCAGACACTTCCCGCCGGCCATAACTTCCGGCTGACGCTTTCAAGCCCAAAAAAATAATGGAACTTTACTTATATTCTAACGCTTGATTTTTACATATGTTTCTTGGGCGACTATTTCATAACTATATGTGATCAGCCAGACAAAGTGTAGGGGCCAAACATCCCCCAGACACAAAAAAATCTCCGTGAGTATGAGCGCGAGGGTACTATGCATGCGTTTCAGAGTGAGTTAGTACCCTTGCCCATACTGACGGGTGAATTTTTTTTGCATCTGGAGGATGGTTGGCCCCTATGATTTGTCTGGCTGATCACAGTTATTTTTGAAATAGTCCCCTAAGTAACATATATAAAAATCAAGCGTTAGAATATAAGTAAAGCTCGATTATATTTTTGGGGGCTTAAAAGCGTCAGGCGGAAGTTATGGCCGGCGGAAAGTGTCTGGCAGTTCCATATTATTTTGTAATAATGTTCTACAAAACATATATAAAAATCAGCCATTAGAATTTAAGTGGAGTTCTATATTTACTTCTTTTTTCGCCTGCTACCTATAATAATATAATAATTGTTAGTAATTTACTAACAGGAAGCTTCCCTTTATTAAATTAACATTTAGATTATACAAATACTAAAGTCATAGTCAATGTACATTTGGCATAGCCATTTTAATTTAAAGACTAATATTTCCTTTTCGATATTCTTGAAAACTATTATTATGTACTTGAGGTTACATCATAAGTTTGAGTTCGAATTTATTTTTTGCTGTAGAGTATTTTATAAGTGGTTTTTACTAAAAAGATTTACGTCACAGATAAAATAATGAAGATTGCCGTGTTAAAGAATAATTGTGTGATGCAAATGATGAGGAGGTAGAAAGCGGTAATATACAAAAGAGATATTTTATTATTATGCCTTAAATATAATGGTAGGTATAATAAGGAATAATAAGGTATAATGTAAGTAAATCAGAAATTGAACAGAAACATTGACACATTATGTAAATTGGCCGTCTACCCAACGTAGCAGGTACGCATACGTTCGAAGTACTTAGAAACACTATTTCTCACATTTTGTCATTTAGAAAATAAGTTACGTCTGGGAGCCCTGGGGCTGCAGTCCCGACATAGCGATTATTTTCATAAACTACCGATCCATAAAAATAAGGAAAAAAATCGCTTGCCATAACGATAAGCACGAACACTTTGTGGGCTGTCAAATTTGTTCAATATGATTCCAATCACAATCGGTAGTTTTAATGTAGACTTTCAAAAATCGTTAAAAATTAATCGTTATGCCTCATCAACCGAAATCGATCGTAAAGTGATCGCTATCTATGTCGAGCTGCAGGGCCTGGGATCTTACTCTAATGTGAGACATCGGTATGTTTCGAAATGTAACGTTTAAATGTCTTTATGATCAGATGTCTATTTTCTTGGCAATGGTATAAATAGGAAATAACGTCATACGGGTAGAAGGGATAAAGATTTACTCGTATTTAGATTTATTACATTATTTATCACCAGATAAGTCCTCGGACCAATATTCAAAATGGAGGAAGCATTTACTTTAAGAGCGTATCCGTTTTTTGTTGACCGACTTTCTGGACTTTTACTTATGCGCGTGACTATGGAAGAGTCATACTGCAACAATACACTGTTGAACATGAGATATTTTTATTTTTTTTAATACTGGTAGCCAAAACACTTACCGTCTTACTACAAAAAAGATAGACACAGCGTAGACTATATGTTTATATGTAAACACAAGCTGGAGCTAGTTTAACGTGTGACTAAAAGCACTGAAACGCTGTCATATATTGACGCTAGCCTTTGCTAACGTCATTTTTTACACGTTTTTAAACTATTCTATCTCTAAAACTGTGTTTACCTAAATGGCTTAACGCGTCGGAAAGTTAAACGGGGGTTGCGGGTTCGATTCCCGTCTCGAGTCTGGGTGTTTGTATTTATTTACAAAAGAAAAGTATATAAGTAGTATATCAGTTGTCTAGTACCCATAACACAAGCGCTGTGCTGCTTACTTTGGGTCTAGATGGCGCTATGTGAAATGTCGGAGTATATTATTATTATTATTACTATTATATTTACAAGTATTTTGCAAAAAAATATTTCAGAAATGTACGTGAATTCGGTCATGAGCTGACACGAATTACACTAACAGTGCGAGGTTGCCATACTTACTATAGCTGACTGTTTTACTCGTGGTTACGCTCAATAAGATAGAAAGAGACACGAAAATTCGTTCAACACACGGCGATAAGAGCAGCAACTTATTACGGCACCGTCCATTGTTTCTTGTTCCGAGGATAAGACAATCGGCCGCAATTTCGTTAAAAAACAGCATTATAAGACAACGTCGGTTGTAATAATCAAAAAAGACAAATAAATAATGCCGTCTTGTGAAGAAAAATATTACGAAACTTATTCTACTTCTCACCAAAAACATAACCTCAAAGTTATGGTCAGTGTTGCTAGATATTAAATGGGTAATTACTAACAAAAATGGTGAAATATTTCTTTTAAAATTCATTGCAGTTATATAACTATTATTATTTTAAAGAGCAGATTGCAAATTCAACACGAGCACTGGTTACATTTACGAGTTTCAAATTATATTCCTACTACATAATATGTACGTTGTCATATTTACAACTTCATTAAATCTTTCCCAAGCTTTAAATTCCCGTTTTCTTGCAGTGAAAATAAGCGCAAAGACTCGCGCACGCTCACCAGTAAAGACATTACATAATAATTTAAAAACGTATAACGCCACATTAGTACATTGTGTCGGTAGTGGATAATAATTTAGTCATGAAAAATTACTGTTCTACTTACATTTTCCTCGACGGTCTTCTTTATTTTAGCGCCTGCTTCGCTGACCTTAGCGCCCGCCTTGTTGACTGCAGAGTACAGGAAATTCCCGAGGGACTTTGCGCCCGCAACCGCTTTCGTCGTCACTGTACAACAACCGACATTACTATAACCTTGCTCGTACATATATACATACATATATTTCCTTCAAATACATACGTCTTTAGGTACTACTCTTTATATTTTTTTCAATATATGGCAGGTACTTACTACAGAAAATAACATAAGAGGAGACTGAATAGTAAAGGGAGGTCCATATCGACCCTCTCATTTTTCCAAAGCTGACTACAAGTAGGGTTGCCATCTCCAAAATTTGGCAACCAGGACAAGACGCGTGAAAACCCCGGATTTTAGAGCCCAGAACCCGGACATGTCAACAGGTTTTTTAAATATAATCAGTGTAATAAAAAACAGTTGAAAATGTCATAAATCACCTTTTTATTTATTTTCAGACCTTAAAATTAAATTCAGTCATCTTTTATCATCGGTGATAATAAAAGTGGGGTCCATCGATCGGAGGGGTGGGGGGACGGTGAATTTAGAGAGTCGGTTCGTCGGTTGATCGCAGCGTGCGGGCACAGTGCGTGTGTCGCGGGCGGCCCAAGACTAAATTTTTAAACCCGGACTATAAATGAATCCCCGCCCGGACGCTCCCCGGATGCCCTCTAAACTAGGACAAATCCGGGGAAAACCGGACGGATGGCAACCCTAACTACAAGTATAAGCGGTGATGTCATTTAAGCCCTTTGTGAGCGCGAGCCGCAACCTTGGATTAAATGTGGCAAAAATTGATCTTTGCCAGATAGTTCGGTAACAATTTATTCTACGAAAAAAGGACCTAAGCCCGACTCGTAAAGGACAATATTTCCCAAATTTCATACCTATACTTTTTATTTTTGTTTAATAGGTATTGAAATACAATGGAGGAAAGATACCATCAGGAGCGCGACTTCGTGGGTACTCAGGGGTTCAGGCACTCACAAGAATTATTAGTGCGTGCGGAACACCCACGACCTAAGGCATACAAATATAATTAATCGGCGATACACATCCGAAAAGGAACGAGCCTGCGTATAAATAACTGACAAAAGTTTCAGTGGAAGAAATCTTACAAATCATTTCACGCTATTGCAAGCACATGATTACGGTTTACAACTGAACTCAAATAAATTAATATCGCGATAAAAACCCTTTGATTATTTTTCCAAGTTTAATGTTTATTTCAGGGCCACATATTAAGTGTTTGCCCAGACACATACATACATATCCTCACACTGTATCCCTGACGGGTACTAAGAGGAGACGGAATGCCAGGCATCGCAGATATTACATACTTCGTTCGCCTCCTCAAATATATTATCCAGAGATATTATTATTATTAATTGACGATCTAGATGGCGCAGTGGTTTAGATGTTAACCCAAGCGCGGAAGGTTCCGGGTTCGATTCACGGTCGGGTCAAATTAGAAAATGAACTTTTCTAGATTGTCTCGGGTCTGGGTGTACTGGTAGAGGCCCTCAGTAGTAGTCGTCTGGTTCTCAAAGCATAGGGAATACCCTTGTTTTAGATCAGATGATTGATGTGTATCGTCTGGCGCATTATTACTATTATTATAAAAAATTAAACTAAAAAATAATATAATAAATAAAAACATGAAAACAAAAAAAATACTAACACTCTTGCATATCAGGGACTTCTATAGCATCAACGGAGAATATTTTTTTACTTTGTTGACCTGAAAATTATAGGAAATAAAAAATAATAAAAATAGCCCACTACAAAAAAAAATTAAGCAAAATAATAACATAGCTAGTATAAAGAAAGAAAAATGTAATTTACAAAGAGAATGAACTAAATCTCTAACTATTGATATGATATGATCTGACACTTGGTGCTGAGCAGCTGACTAAATCTCTGGAATTTCCAGAAGATACTTCTTTGAGAAGTGAAATGCGGGTCGATAACTGAGACTATAGGTTATGGATGGTAGAGGTAAGCAGAACCTTCTCATATGGGGGGTTACTTGAAAAAATATCCAGCTGTAAGCAGTAAATAACAGTTCAAAAACTGTCCAGAATAGCGCTAGAGTATAAAGAGCATGAACAAAAAATCGCTTTGAAACACGTTGAGAGTGATTTATAATAATCCTGACCTTTTAATATATTTTATTGATTTTATTGTTGACTGTTATAAAACTTTTGACAATAATAGAACAATAATGGTGAAAATTTACCCCTAGTAGCGCCACACTTATTTAACGCTTTTCTACGGACACTTTTTGATACACAGAGACGGCTCTTTTTACCTGTACCCTCCATACTCTAGGTTGATCGACGGGTAAAAATCACAGATTTACCACTAATTAAATATAGTCTTTCACACATTTCGAATTGTTAGACTAAACGAAATATATGGTGTAATTCTATAAATAACAGAAAGTAATGGGAATACAATTCGTCATTAAGTTGTTGCGTTTGCGTAACGTCGTTAAGCTGTTGCGTTTGACAGACGAGAACCAAGCCAAATTTTTGTTCATTACTACTTTTAGAGTTTTTTCTTTAAAAGTGAAAAATTTATATAAACATTTTTGTAAATATATGTCGGTGGAAATAATAAAAGGCACTCATTTGACTATACTATGGCAAAGCGCGACTTCCTGTTTGGAAGGGATACCGCGCTATCGGAACGTCGGGGCCGGCATTGAGTCTGTTAGACTACGGCGGCCGGTGCGATAGTATTTCTCCGACGGATCGTTTGCCATTATTAAATATCCAAAAACCTACGCTATAATTGTTACAGAGTTCTGTCGCTTGCACATTAACTCTGTCTTAACGTGGTATTTTATGGAGTAGTTCGCCTCTTGTAAGATTAGGTAGGTACCTATTTCTCATGGCTGTCGCAAGAGCATGAATTGGCCCGTGTCTTTTCCGACATATATATGAGATAGAAACCCTTTTGGGCGCGATGATAAAATGCAATCTACCATCGCGCTCAAAAGAGCTACCATTTCACATATATTTACTAAAATGTTTATATTAATTTTTCACATTTAATGTTCAAAATTTTATGCTGCAAAGGCCGGTTTCACAAACATAGATCGTCAAAGCAAAACACTATATAGTGGTTAAAATATATAAACTAATTTGTGACGTGTCATGACTCACCGTTCCCAACACCGCCTGGCTGTTCCTCAGTGGGTGTGCCCCCGGTAGAACCCGGCCGACTGTCCGCGCCTCCGGTCGCACTGCGTCATAACATACTTATACAGTTTATCTGCAACCTCCATTACTTCCACCGCTTTAAGCACCACTACGGTCAATGACACCACCGGTAACCGTTAATGATATTACCTCAAGTGACAACTACAATTAAACTTTAAAATCCCCTAAAAATAATCTGAACTGACCCAGTAAACATAGGAACATTCTCGAAACCTGCATTTAAAAAAAATGCATACAAGTCTGTTCATCCCCTCAAGAACTACCATGACGGCATGACGCATACGAATACAAAATAGATAGATAAAGAAAATTTAACAATCTTTTTTCTGTCGTAGGTTTAAAGTATAAACCTATATAGGACTACCTAACATTAGCATCCGACTTTCAGTTCCAATCAACTTCCGCCTAAACACATCTTCGGCCGTAGGCTTTAATTCAGCTAAAAGCAATCGACGGTATTGCTGAAGCTGACGAGACGACGATTATGACAAAGATGATTAAAGCATGATTCACGTTACATCGTGTCGGGGCCGGGACGTGCCACGGGCGGGGCACGGTCAAACATCTATAACATACTTTTGTATGAAATAATTAATGTTCGACCGGGCCCACTCCGTGCCACGGCCGGGGCACGGTCGGGGAACGGCGTCGAAATGTGGGTGGGCATTTTGTCCCACCTCCGCAACCCGGCCTGGCGACAACGACGAACTACAACGAACTAAATTGTATTACAACACACTTAGTTTTATCTCTTAAGCGATAAATGGAAACTAATAAAAATATAAATGAAAAGAAATTAGAAATAAAAAATGGGCAGATGCTTGACAACACTCAGTATACTATACGCCGACACGGGCGTGCAATAATTACTTATAAAAAGCCCGGTGTAACATGAATTATAAGCCCGGGCGCGCCCCACACGGTGGAACCAACACGGCACGGACAGGACCCGGCCCTGACACGGTGTAACGTAAATCATGCTTTACTACTCAGTCAAAAAAGTACCGGGAAAAGATCAATAATACACGAAATGTTAGTTATTCATCCAAATTTATTTTATCACCTTCAAAGTATGCTCCTTCAGAAACGATACACTTACGCCAACGAATAATCCAATCATCAAAACATTTTTTAAACGCTTTTTCCGGAATTGAGTTCAGTGCTCGCCGCGAATTCTCCTTTATGTCTTCTACCGAATGAAAACGGGTGCCACGAAGTGGTAATTTGAGTTTAGGAAAAAGAAAGAAGTCGGCTGGAGCCATATCTGGTGAATAAGATGGTTTCTCGATGGTATTTGTTGAGTTTTTGGTCAAAAATTCTTTCACAATGATAGCTTTGTGCGAAGGCGCATTGTCGTGGTGCAAAATCCAAGAATTTTCTTTCCACAAATCTGGCCTTTTTCGTCGAATTTGCTCTCCTAAACGCCGCATAACGCCCAAATAATATTCTTTATTTACCGTTTGACCTTCCGGCAAGAATTCCGAGTGCACAACACCGCGATAGTTAAAGAAAACAGTCAACATGATTTTGACTTTTGATCGACTTTGGACGGGTTTTTTCGGTTTCGGTTCAGTTGGAAGGCGCCACTCCGACACTTGTTGACTAGTTTGCATGTCAAACTCGTAAACCCACGTCTCGTCACCAGTAACAATGCGTTTCATGAATGTTGGATCGGAATTGACTCGTTCTAGCATGTCCTCAGCGACTCTTATGCGATTGAGTTTTTGGAGAAAATTCAGGTCTTTTGGGACTAGCCGAGCGGCAACATGTTTCATACCCAAGTGATTATTTAAAATGGTACGGATCGACTCGTGAGACACAGAAAGTTCGGCGGCTATCTCTCTCAAACTTGAATGAGCATTTTCAGTCACTATTTCCTTCACTTTTGCGATGTTACTTCAGTTGCAGACGTTGATGGCCTACCAGAGCGAGGCAAATTTTCCATCACATCTCGATGCTTTTGAACGCTTTGTACCACTCATAAGCACGTGTTTTTGATAAAGTCGATTCACCGTAAGCCTTCTGTAACATTTCAGTGACTCCGAACACGAAATTCCATTGACGATGCAAAATTTAAGACAAACTCTTTGTTCGATGTTTTTGTCCATTATGAAATTCGCAATATACACTAGAATGATACAACTAAAAACAGCACTGTATTTAATCTAAATAACAGATGCAACTCAAACTCCGCGCCAAAATGGAAAACAGTTGTGTCAATCTAACAACAACAAAAAAAAAAAACAAAAAATTGATTTTGGAACCATAAACTAATCACCCATTCCCGATACTTTCTTGACTGAATGTAGATAGTCAAGTGATAAAAGAAAATAATTCAAAAATTTAAAAGTAAACGACAGAACAATATAAGTACGAGATGTATTGTTGTGCCGTTTACTTTTAATTTTTTTAATTATTTTTAAATTTTTTCAATTATATCATCAATTATTTTTATTATTATTATTTTTTATTTCTTGAAGGACAATATCTGTCGGGTCCGCTAGTCTAGCAATAAGTATTTGGGGGCTAACAGATAGTAAAACGTAAGTAGATAATATACAAATTCCATTTATTGAGCTCCATTCCTTGTTTTTCTCTCCTACATCTATCTCTCTGTGTATCCTCTATCCTATCTATATACCCTCTATAATTATTAAGTTTAATGGCTCTTATAATAGATTATAGAATTACTCTCTCAGAAGTAATGTACACCCTATTAATAACTACAACTTTAATCTTTTACAGAAAAAAATTCACATCTAAATCCATTCAGTAATTTTTAATTAATACTTGAAGAAACACGCAACAAATGTGATGAATGCTTACAGTGTTTAACTATCTTAGCATTTCGGTGCTAGTAGCTGATCCAATCTGATCTCTGAATTTTCGTGAGGATATTTTGTTGAAAGATGAAACATGTCGATTAACAAGACTGAGATTATGGATGAAAGATAGCTAAATATTATAAGGACTATACTAAGAAACACGGAGTAAACTTAAAATAGTTACGACCGCCTTTTGTCATAGTCAAGTTCATGAACAAAAGAAAACGATAGAGGGACAAAAATTTGTACCTAAGTTAAACTTGGTTGCAATTTTTATTTGTAACAGTTGCTGTAGTGGCAACACTGCTATGCAACGAATTTCCTTGTTAATCTGTGGAATATTGCTATATGCTCTTATCTATGTTCTATGAATATATCTGCCTTTTTGCGTTCACTCATTGTCTTATTTCTATTTTTCTACAACTACAATTATCTTATAGCGACCTAATACAGTTCCACCTCAACAAATTGATCCTTCGAGCCGTATCCACCTTAACAACAGTCTAAGAACGTATCACAACACAAAATGGATTAATAAATTAAATATACCCAAAAAAATATATGAAATGATTGGTTTGCATTCAGAAACGTCTATGCAACGCAGACCTTAATAATTGTTTTGAAAAATACCTTTAACATTCACATATAGATCTATAACTGTGTTATACTATTATAGATTATTTATTTATAACATTTATTACTAAAAAGTAATTAATTGCACCAGATCAGGCAAAAAGCTGTCCATGTGTAGCATACGACATAGAACCAATAACTAAAATTCAAATTAGATATTCCCAATTGGAAACTTACTAAATTATAAGCCATCAATTTGTTCATTGTAATACCTCTTTTCACATAAAACAAACCAGATTATCAGTAATAATTGACTAAAAATGTTCAAACTAATCCTATAATAGTCTTATCTATAAATGTTTCAGTTCAGCCAAATGAATCAGTTCATTTTTCCATCTGATAAAAGGAATAAATTCGGCTCAACCAAAATTGATAGAAAAATTGATAAAAATTCTATCTAATTAAAATGCACAACAATGAGAAATAAAAAATGGGGTTTGAGCAGAGTAAATGAGTTTAGTAGAAATGCTGTCAAAATATGTGAAATTAATCTCTATACCGAAGAGGTTTTTTTAATCATTAATTAATTATCCAACTAATTAAAGAAAACAGAAGATGAAAAATTTTAGCATTTTATGAAAATTACTATAACAGAACACATACAAATACATTTAATTGCATAATATACATTTGTGTATGGCGAATGTGCCAATAATCTTATTAAAATGTGCCAAGCTAAATGGAAACATGAAAAAATGCATGAAATGTGCTACAAAGCTAGAATTAAATTGTGTAAGAAATATTATTGCTACAGTGTTATTTACGTTAATAATAGAACAGCAAGTTCTTGTTGAGTTTATGACAAAAAAAAACTATTGGTATGTCATTTCATAGTGCCATGAGTTACAATGCAATGCAAAGATTATAATGTATTTAAACTAGTTTTTAGTGATAACACCTTTGCTGAGTGGAAAAATTTATAAGTGCAAGTTTGACTTAATTTCTAGACATCTGTAAGACCTGAAGTTTTGTTTTTTGCTAATTTTGATAATGCTTTACATTCCCTGATTTTTTAAATTCAAGATCCAATAGCTTCAGAGAATGGAGAGGGGAGATGGGAGGAAATCAAATGCAAGTCTTCTTCTTCTAAAATCTTAATTTTTCTTCTAATTTATAAAGCAGATGTCTTGTAATATATCTAAAACACAAATATGTGCTTTAAAAGAACCAAATTACTTAATTAAGGTACTAAAATAGGAATGTGGTGAATAAAAGTAACCATAATGGCTTCAACAATCTCCGTCCTTGTAAATATAGTGGAAATAAAAAATAAACACTAAAAATCCAGCTGAAATCTAGAATTTTCCTAAAGATTATTACATAATAATTTTCAAAAATGAATGCTAATATGTGAAATTAACATTTTCATACATGTAAAATACATATTCATTACAGTACATGATGTGAAATGCAATCAAAGATATGGGTATAGACTGCCTATATGAATAAAAATATTTTTAATATTGTGTGTAAATTTAAAAATAAAAGCTTTTCTTAAGCTTAAACCTTAACCTAAATATGCATATTTAAAACTGTTGTCAGTCTATTTGTTTGTCTGGGCTAATCTGTATTGACTTTTAGACTTTTATTGGTAGGCACAGGACTTTTCGTAGAGTAATATAGGCAGCTTTTTATACCGAAAAATTCAAAGCTGAGGGGTACAACTAGTTTTCAAATATATTCAAAAGTTCTGTAATAATGTATACACTTGCACAATTTGCAAGTTTTGAAATAAGAAACACAATTAAATTAATGGACAATTAAAAAAGTAACAAATATTAGCAGACCAGTGTTACTAGGTTGAATTGTTATGTAATACTGGAGAGTAATGTTAGAAGCAGATTTTTTAACTAAAGAATAAATTGATGCAAAATCTAGACATGAACGTCTGAGGAAAAAATGGTTTTCCACAGTTGATTTGTAAAATAACTTTTTAGGTACATAATATGTACATTAAATTTCAAATATTTTTTAATCTCATAAGGTCAAGCAATTCTATTTTCATTAACTACTCTTAATTGGATATCCAACAAATGGTCTCTTATTTCTTAGAAATCTCAAATGTTACATTTAACGATCTGAAAACCTCGGTCTATTTTTGGCTAGTAACAACATACCAATGTTTTAAAAGCATACAAAAGCTAAACTCATCGCATCTGCCAACCCCTCGTACCTATTATACCTAGAATTATCATCATCATCTTTCCCCTCCGCCTTAGGTTCTGCTGGTTCAGCTGGTTCGACTGGAGCTGGCTCCGTGCTCTCTGCAGGTGGAGCCTCATTTTTCCTGAGACCAGGAATGGGGATTCCAGAACCCAACCAACCAGTCATCTGTGACTTCACATTGGTGATGATGTCCAGTTTACTGCCGCCTTTAGTGGGGCTGTGAAAGAAATATATGAATCAGACTAACTTAATAAAGATATCTTCATATATTACATTTTTTTTTAATCCCAACTAAATGGCATGGAGGTGTTATATAAACTCTATTATTACAATTTCAATAATAGAGTATTCAATAACTAATTGACCTAGTTTTTTTTATACCTAAGCAGTGCATGGATCAATAGCAGTTTAGTATTATGCAACAATCACTTAAAGGTGATAACCTAATTCTTTTTTATGGCGTTACTTAATGGGATGCATTGAACAATACTGCAGTGCTACATTGATTCTTATTCCTAAAATTCATAGACATCTGGATAAGTTCACTTCACGAAATAATGCAATTTAACATTAAAATTCCTATTCTAAGCATTTGCAAATCGAAAGAAGAAAGTTTTATAGCAATTACCGTATTTTTTTTTAAATGTTATATCTTTTTTTGCATTACAATCACGTCAAAAAAAATGTAAACAAAGGTATACCCACCTCTGTTTTTCACCTTCCGCTGTCGTTTCGCCCGTTGCATCTTTAGTGGGGGTTGGGACTTCCTCATCTTGAGGCTCGCCCTTTGCAGCACCCATCCACGAACTGACCTGATTAGTGAGTCCTGAAAACATTTTCACAGGCACTAGCTAAAAAGTACTACACAATACACAAGCACTCAGCGATCTCACTACGCCGCTACAGTTTCGCACATGACCCTGTGACAGTCTGTAACACGAGCGTAGGAAACGCGATCAGCTGAAAAACTAAATGTAAAATCGCAATCGACCAGGAAAAACAAGGAAAATTTCACTGCGCATGAAAACTTGCGCTACAGGAGATGCGTACAAAAATAATGAAATGTCAAGTAGATCGTTTCGTTTCGTCATCTGATAAAAATTTTCGTTATTTCAATATTTTTCGAAAAAAGTTTTCGGTTTCAACTAAGGATATTAAAATGTAACCTCCTTGGTTTTAACCGATGAAAAAAATAAGTAATAAATTGACATATATAAACATGAATAAGGTTGCATTTAAAGACATTATTGAAACATCGACGATTTCGATGTGATACGAAACGCTTATGCCCACAGAATACATACTTATGCTCGCCACACACGATCATTGCCTAATCAAGCCCGTCTAATTTGCATGAAGCAGAGGTTGTATCAATTAAATTTGAACTAGACCTACATCAATCGTTCATTTTCAAAGATTCGATCGTTCAAGTATTGATTTGAAAAAAGATTCGATCATATATTCAGATATTTTTTATAATTTTTATTATAACTTTGCCGCATTTATATGTTTATTGCAACGAATTCGGAATTCTATTGTTTGTGTTTTAAAAAAGAATGTGTAATTTTCTTGAATTTCACTTTTTATTGCATTAAGCGGCATAGACAATCACTTAAATATCGACATGTACCGAGATCGAATCGGTCAAATGGTCGAATAGATGAACGATACGTCTGTTCAAATGTGATTGCAATCATCAATACTTTGACAGGATTGCAATCAAATGATCGAATCAATGAATCAATCACGACTGACACAGGTCTAATTTGAACGTTTGTGGCGGTCAATTTGGCATGATCAGTTACTTCTCGTTCTCGATCTCGTGGTCTCGTATTTGTCTGGCCGGGAGCAAAAAGTGAGTGTCAATGGGGTTTTGTCTGTTGGTTCGAGCTTAAGATTGGGCGTTCCCCAAGGATCAATTTTGGGACCTTTTCTGTTTCTAGTCTACATTAATGATCTCCCATTTATGCTCAGGAACTTATGCGAAATAGTATTATTTGCTGATGACACTTCATTGCTATTTAAACTGGACAGAAAGAACTTAGATATTACCTGGGTGAACGGGATCCTGGCGGACGTCTCGGGGTGGTTTGCTGTTAATAATTTACTACTGAATGCACAAAAAACCAAATGTATTAAATTTTCCCTTTGTAGCTGTATTCAATGTACCCAGAATCCATGATAAAATAGAATTGGGTGGGAAACAGTTAGAATTAGTTAGGCCTGCCAGTTTTCTTGGTTTAACAGTAGATAGTAAATTGCAATGGGCGGATCATATCGGGGCATTGGCTAGTAAGCTCGGTTCCGCGATATATGCCATTAGACGCATTAGGCAATTGACTAATGCGGATACGGCTAGGTTGGTGTACTTCGCATATTTTCATAGCCTAATGTCCTATGGCCTTTTGCTGTGGGGATCAGCGGCGCATATTAACTCGATTTTTATTTTACAAAAAAGAGCGATACGTGCTATTTACAGTATGAATGCACGAGAATCACTAAGAGATCATTTTAAAGACATTGATGTACTGACCTTGCCGTCCTTATACATCTTTGAAATTATTATGTCTATTATTATGTCTTATTATGTCTATGTATGTACCCGAGGTCGTGATAAATTGGTTGTTCCAAAATTTAAATTACATAAGTCAAATGTTTCATTTTTGGGTAACTGCGTTCGTTTTTATAATAAAGTTCCTCAAGAAGTCACTCAATTAACAGAAAATATATTTAGATTAGTTATAAAACGTACATTGATTAGACAATCATACTGTAAAATAAATGATTTCGTTGAAGATAAAACAATAGTCTGGAAATGATTTTCTCTGCACATGCATTTACTGGCTCTCTGAATATTGTATTTTAATAAACCTTTTGTAAAATGATGTTGAAAAAATTATACCTGACTGAGTTTCTTGTCGGTTCTTCTCAGTGTCCAGGTTTTCTTTTCTCTTCTCTTTGAACCGAACTAAAGTAGATTTGACGTTCAAAAATACCTCGTGATTGGGTTTACTTGAATGAATTGATTTGACTTTGACTTGAAGTGAAGGAAATCGTTTTTCGCTTCTGCTGGCTTAATCAAGCCATCAAGCCTTCCTGCACAAAAGTCTTACTCACGGTGCAATCTGACTAGCAATTTGTTGCTGCAATATGATACAAGGCAATAAATATATATAATAATAGTAAATAGGCAGGTTGCAGGTCGCATGCAAGTTATCGTAATGTGCCACAACTAAGTAATGCTGCAACAAGTTACAACGTGTATAGTGCGGTTGCATGCAATTTGGGCTCAGTCGCGGCCGTACCGTTCACGGAATAGTACCTATGCAGACTACCTATCTATTTTATCATTGGTGCCACAAAAATTAACGTTGTGAAAAAAATTGCACCGTTACTACTCACGGTGCAAACCCTTTAAGGCCTTATCGGGGTGCAATCTGATTAGTAGAACCTTTAAGGCCTTACTCATGGTGCAATCTGTTTAGCGATTTGTTGCTGCAATTTGTTGCAAATACAGTTGTTTTTGCTCTACTCACTTTAGCATCCGAGATTGCAAATTCATTATGCGAACAAGCGCCTACCTATGTGTAATAATAGCACCAATGAACCAATGTTGCCTAAATTTTTTTTAAGTACTTGTAATTACATTACATAAGAGAAAGAAAAAAGATTTCGGGTATCTTTTTTGGGTAAATTAGGCGAATCTCTGTACGCTTCTAAAATTTTTGTCTGTACGAATTATTCTTTGCTGTTCACTTTTGTGGCACCAATGGTGAAATAGATAAGTAATCTGTATAGTGACCACGCACTTATGTGTGACTAATACTTTCACTGTGTCAATTTAAAAATCGATGCTGAGTTTAATATTAGACTGCAAAATATACGTTTCAAATGGATTTTTAATGAATTAAACTTATTTCATTATAAATACTTCAAATTAAAACGTCGTAAGACAGTTTTGCCCCTTTTTTACCCATTCGGAATGATGACACGATATATAGCCAAGACACAGCCTTTGATTATTTAGCATCATTTTAACATTGTCTCGCTTTCCTTTACGACGAAGTGGCCTGTGGCAGTTCCTCGTTCCCGCGCCCCGATCTGCCAGCGCCACGATTATTGTTTTGATGTACTATTCTAGTGTAATGAAAAATTCAAAAGATTCGTAACAATAAAATAATAAGCAAGGCAATAATATAAACTTTTTTTTTTTGCTTGCTGCGACAGTTTGCTTGAGATCACGGCCGATGCAACTCGGTCTAAACGTCAAGTCAGAATAAAAAAGTAATCCCATTAGATTTACCGTTTTAGATATACAGGGTGTATATGAAAACGGGACAGTTACTTTAATGGATGAAAGGGCATAACTTTAGTATGTAGTTACAAAAAGAATTATCGAAAAAAACGTATCCGTTTAAGAGTTATGACCGTTTTAATTTTCAAGTGTTATCGCCACCATTTCTCGTAAAATTGGGTTGATCGTGTACAGTTAGGGATTTTAACCAAGGCATCCGCGATTTCATTCTTAATTATTTTGATGAACATCCCGATGATAGTACAAGGTCGGCCGGAAGGTTAAATGCAACTGAAAAAATTTAATAACTTTTGAAAAAAAATCCTTAGTATTCATAGGTAGATGAAGGTCGGTTCACAATAGCTAGCGATAAACAATCATGAACCATTTTTATTTCTTTGTAACATTCGATCGATTTAGGTACTGTTTTTAGTGATTTCATTATTTTATCTGCTTAAAATTACTTATTAAGTTATTAATATTAAATTAGCTTTTTATTAATAAGAAAATAGGTAATTATTGTAGGTAAGCACCGATATACGAAGCTCTTCTTAAAAAAACAACTTTCTAGTAGATGTTTCATCAATGTAAAACAATAACCATTATTACTAACCGTTATTTACTGGCCTGTTATGATAATGTCGTTGTGTCTTACATCCGTCGAACTACTTTGGTACATTTTGATAACATTTTATCTTACTGAAATTCATCTTGAGAAGCCGAGCTTCCTTGAAACAATGCTCTTACCTCATCAATTCATTCTCTTTGTCCACTTTCATAGAAACTTTCAAAAATATTCATTCATTAAAAAATCAATTCGTACTTCGTATGTATACACCTTTACATTTTGTCGGCATCTTTGTGATGTCACTAAAATACTTTCTGCCTTTGACTTTGCCGACGTGTGATTTACGGTGGCTTTCTTTGATGTAACACCGCCAATCCGCCATATTGAACAGCTGTTCAAATTAAATGTTTTCAGTTTTGCATTCGGGTTACGATCTCTGTGAGACGTATTCATTGTGTACATCGTCAATTCGTTTTTAACTACTTACGAGTTATTTTCTTGTTTAAATCATGCCGTTTTATCTGTATAGTAATCTGCAATACACCGATATGGTTTTGGCTTATGGTATGGCTAGTGGTAATTCTAGTGAAGCTTTGTGTTTGTATTTGGACCATTTTGGACATCGTAATCATGAGCACGTGCCTTCGAGTGGTAGAATACTGACGCGAGTGGTGCAACGGTTAAGGGATTATGGCAGCTTTACACCGCGCAATACAGATTCCGGCGGCAATGCTAACCAAGGCATCCGCGATCTCATTCTTAATCATTTTGATGAACATCCCGATGATATTACAAGGTCGGCCGGAAGGTTACTACAGGTGCTCCACAGTACGGTCCATAAAGTGCTGAAGGAAGTCCTGCGCCATCCTTTTAACCTAATCTGATACAGAAGAGGTCATAAAGCACAAAATCATCGATGCCTTTAATAAATTACAACGAGAAACGTCAAACGTATTGCATCGTGTGCATAGTGAGATAGCGCGGCGTGCACGTGCATGCATAGAAGCGCAAGGCCGCAATTTTGAACATTTACGTTTGTGAACTTGTGAATGTGTAATTACTACGGACCTCAATACATATGGAAAAAAAGTGATGTGAAAAAGTATCAAATTGTAGCAGTGTTATCGTGCGACATTTTGTGATTTACCCACATTGGTAATTTGCAGCCTGAATACAAGGTCAGAGTCTATCTTTTGTTTTTTTATCGATTTCTTTCATAACCATTTGTACGTCCGCAATGAGAGGTCAGAATCATTGCGACGAGAACGTGGCGACAAAGGCACACTACCTACCTATCATTCTAATCTAATTTAAAAATACGTTTTTTCCACATACACAGGAATATCAACCTTATTGTTACATAAATAAAAGAGGTTCTGTGGATTTGTGAAATTAGGTAAAAAATAAATTTCGGTGTCTTTTACTTGTGTTAAGGGGAAGCACAAGTGAAATAAATTGTGTTTTAACCTGTATCTTTGTTATTATTGCATAATAATACTTTATTAAATCGTAATCAAGATGAATTCTCGATATACTATAGCATATTCAAAAATATGTCCCGTTTGTATGTACTCCCTGTATATTGCAAAAATGTTCATTTGCAACTTTTAGATTCTTGTACTACCGAAAAAGATCGGTCTCGCCTCCTGGCTGTTTCTGAGAAGGAATCAGGGCACTGGTTGAAGGTAATACCTTCAAAAAACTTAGGAACCTTAATTGATAATACGACACTGTCTCTCATAGTTCGTCTGGGGTCCAGGACTAACCTTCCTCACCGTTGTCGCTGTGGTGATCTCGTTGATGTATTGGTCACCACGGTTTATCCTGTTTACGTAGTGCAGGCCGCATGTCACGACATGCTGTCTTGAATGACATCATTCGGTGGGCTCTTGTCGCCGTTGGCGTTCCTGCAGTCTTAGAGCCTGTAGGTATTGCGCGCAGCAACGGCAGGAGACCGGATGGTTTGACGCTTATTCCTTGGAAACTTGGAAATCGCATGTGTGGAATGCCACTTGTGTCGATACACTTGCTGTTTCCCATGTCCCGGCGACTTCCAAGTCAGCAGGTGCCGCGGCTAGCACTGCCGAGAACTTGAAGCGGCGTAAGTATGCGATTGTCTCTGAGTTTCATATTTACGCGCTTTGCAGTCGAAACTTTGGGTCCCTGGGGCCCCGAAGCCCATCAACTGGTTTCTGATATTTCTAAGAGACTGGCCGAGGCTTCAGGAGACCGCCGGGCTGGCAGCTTCTTTGAGGAAGTCTATTATTTAAGATAATGTGTAGTTTTAAGTTTGTAAATATTAACGTATGTATGTATTTTTTGTTAATGTAAATAAAGATTATACTTTACATGCAACATGTTATTAGTTTAAAAGTCTCAAAAGCACAAAAATATTAAAAATATTAACAAAACGTCAACTTCATTTCTCTCGTTCCCGCTAAAACGACCGCTTTATCTAGAAATCATAACCAATAGAAGCAGCCATTAACAAAACGTTTGTTTCATAATTCCTAATGTTATAGTAGTATTCTGTGATTTTGACATTTAAATATGACGTCTTCTCATTTTTCTGGTTTTTTTGTTTGTAATTTGTGATTTATAGAACAATTCTCGTATTGTTGATCGCAAATGTAACTTTCAATGTTTCAAAACCTTAACTTTATAAATACCATATAAATACCCCTGTGAAGTTGGAAAATTAAAAAATTCCAATATGACGGAGACGCGCAGAATGCAGCTTCATCTTGGAAAATGTATAGAAGATTTAGATAAATTACACGACGTACCGAATTTGAAGTCGAAACGAGCCACATTGTGTGTATTTTCTTTATTCCAAAACGATAGTTTATAATGAGAAGCAATTTGTTTTATTTTGTTAATCTTTGCAGGTTATGCAAAACGGCTATAAAACTCTTTGAAAGCGCGGAAGAGGCCCGTAAAAAAGGAGATGAGGAAGCTTCATACGTGTTTTTCATGAAATACCTGCGTATTATTGCGTTTATCAGCAAGGATCCGGAGTATTTACAACATAAACAATATTTCACTAGTATGATTGGTAAAAACAATCCTACAATAGCTATTGAGACAGCCGAGAAACTCAAAAACAGTCTAATCGGCAGGTAATGCTAATATATCGTATGGCTTTCTACAAATAATGATATTATCAATATCAATTACATACATGTGTAATTTATTACATTACTATAGAAATTTATAAAACATATTAATAGAATGGATCTAAATGATTGGTCCAACGGAGCAGGTGCTCAGTGTTACATTAATTGCTGCTTACCATTGTGACACTTCATCACAGATATTTATAACTTGGGAGCCAAAACTATACTTATATAGCCGATGTTTTCTGTATTAATCTAATTCTAAAAACATACTCACTTTATATAATTTTTTCTATCCAAAATATGACTTCTGGTGGTTAGGTTAAAAATCTAAGATAATTGCAAAAAATAGCAGAGCTATTGCCTTAGATTTGTCACATTTTGTATAGGTATATCACAAAACAGTTTAGATAAGTTTGATGAGTCTAGGAAAAAAGCACAATTAAATAAAACGCAAAGGAAATAACTGCACAGAAAAAAGTGCAATGTTATATAAGCCCACAAGAAATATCCACACATGGAAAATTGCACACATGGATTAAATGCTTTTTTCTGTGCGTTTATTTCCTTTGCGTTTTTTTTAATTGCGCTTTTTCCGGACACGAAGTTTGATAATGACTACATTTCCACTTTTATTTTATAAATCTGGTAATTACTATTGTTTGTATCACAATAAGTTACCATGATCGTTTTTTCGGGCAATATTGTTTCATAGTTTTTATTCTGTAGTAAACTATGTCAGTTTAGTCTTATTAAATAATTATGTATTGATATTGATTCTAGATATGCACAGGAGCAAAAAGAGAAACGCGTTATGGACATAGAGAAACACGAAATAATAAAGCAGACTATTGAGGAAAACAGGAAGAAGGCTATTGAAGCGGTCACCGTTGTTGAAGCACCTAAGGACTTACTGGTTTTACCTGGTAATCTACATAAGTATGTAATACTGTTTCATGACTGATTGACTGTCTGACAGACAACTCACAGCCTGAACCAGTGTAGAGGTTTGAATTTGTATACGATTTTGTTGTGTGAAGATAAACCAGCAAAAATTGATATTTGACTTTTTGGTTAGAAATTGAGAATGAAGTGTTTTAAAATTTTTGAAATGTATGTTTCTGTAAATTGGGGTGAAAGTTTGTATGGGAATTCTTCCACTTTTAATGTTAATACTGTGAAAGGACAATAGACATTTTCATATAAGCACCGCAGCCCCCAACCAACTACCTTGAAATGTATCTCATTTGTTTTCCTGGAATACCGCATACATTTCAAGGATGTAAAATTAATTATCAACCAGCTATGATGTTTCGAAAGAGATACATTTCAAGTCTGTTGGTCAGGGAGATGGCGTGCTCATTATTCTTTGGTACTTATTCTTTAGGACGGCAATTATGAATTAAGTTTCGGCATTTTTGAAAAAATGTCCTCTGGGAGTTAAAATACGAGATTACAGTTTTAATGTAGTTCAATTACTTCTATTTATTTCTATTGTTTTGAATTTGTATTTATTTCAAGATTAACACGGATGAAGTTGTGTTGAAAGCTACTAATAATTATAAAAAACTTAAGTTTACTTACAAGCTTTCTTGTATGATATGTATGTTATTCTAATTTACTTACATTTTATATTATACAGAACATTCATTCTCATATAATAAGAATAGGAAACTCATAACAGAGAAAAGTCAATTGAAACAAAGTCATATAAATGAGAAAACACAGTTTTTTTATCGGTTTTTTCTGTTTTTTTTTCCGGAAGAAATGATAGATTGATGTTAAAAAATACCTTATAATTGGGTTTATTTGAATATATTGATTTAACTTTGACGTAGGCAAAAGCTAATTATGTATTATATATATACTTTAAAAGACCCATTAGTATGCCCAAGGAACAAAACCTGGGACAGGCTTTATTCCTGGCTAAATCAATTTACTAAATTAATTTTTTCTAAGTTGTTTTGTCTCGAGTTTTTTAAATCAAATATCAAGTGTTCATGATTTTCTAATTTAAAATATTTAAGAAATGATTTACAAATTAGTTACATTGATAAGATTATCTGGAAACTTATTGTTTTTAGAGTATTTTTTAAACGAAATTGAGTTATAAGGGGCTCTTATTTCAATGAAAATGAAAATCTTTCAGATTTGGATGAGGTGACAATACGCAGTGATCAGTTATATGCAATACTCAAAAGCAACAAGTTTAAGGTGTTGATCTTGGATGCCAGACCCGGGAAAGATTATGCGGAGTCACATATTAACTATCCAACCTGCATCAGTGTACCAGAGGAATGTATATCGCCTGGGTAAGAATTATTATTTCAATGGAATTTTTTTTAATTTAAAAACATACATGTTATGTAAAAGATTTTGAAGAAGATTTTGACATTCTTTATTTTGCGTTTCATTAACAATTTTAAGTCAAATTAAAAATATTGTTATGTAGCTTAAGCATAACTGAAACACCCTTGCCTCCTTGCTTACACACGAATTTTATTATTCATCGAATTATTATTGAATTCATATCATTGAATTCAATTTGAATTGATCTTTGTAGACATTTTTTTAAATTTGAAATTGCTTTATAAATTTGTCACAAAGTAATTTATTATGAGTGCTGCTGTATACTGAAACCCTGTATCCTGTAAATGCATTGCGAGTATTATCTTCATTATTATTTATTATTTGGGTATAGACATAAGAAGAATAAATACCTACTTTTCATTACGTTACAAGGGCCTAGTGTAGATCAGTGAAGATAGTAACTAGTGACCCATAATACCTCTAACTGTAATGACTACAGCAAGAGCCAACACTGGGCATAGAGATACTCAGTACGGATACCACTAGATTTACCATTTGTATGTAATAACATAGGAGATAACCTAGACTGAGCCAGTAATTAATTGACTATGTTTTTAAGAGGCAGGAGTCTCAAGAAAATTAAATGTATGGAATGAATAATGACAACATACAATATGCCTAAATTGATGGACTAGACCTTTGATTTTAAAATCACACCATGTCTTGTATATTCTAAATAACATGGTCAGGTTATGCTGTCACTGGAAACCCCTGTAGGCATGAAGTTTGTTTATCAATTTAATTAATTTGCCAACAGGCCCCTATCTAACAAACATGTTACAGACTTAAAATGCCAGTATACATACCCAATTACACATCAACAAAGCTTGTGAATATGAATAACTATAATTTTGCACTTGTGACAATTAACAGCAGTGTAGATACAGTCTTTCTTCTATAAGATTTTTTATACCAATAAGCAACTTTTTATATTTTATCTAAAATATCATATTTACGATATATCCTTAGCAAAAAGCCTATTGTGTTCCAGATTATTATTATTGTATAATCAATGAAGTTAATGTGCAGTTTTATCAGTATGGTAATGAGTGTGGTTCCCGGTTGTAGCCAGTCGGCCAATGTCCTGGAGCAGAACTTGCCGGCTGGGTCGCGCGCCGCGTGGGCCGAGCGCGCCGTCGCTCAGCTCATTGTGATGCTGGACTGGACCAGCACCACCTTTATCCCCGGCAAGACTCTCTTCCTCCTCAAGACTATACTGCTCAAGGTCTCGCACCCTATATTTTCTCTTTTTTACCCTTTTTTCTGTTTGTTTGGGCATTCTACCATTACTGTAATATTTAGACATACAACCAAGTTGTGCTTGTGAAATCAGTGCTCAATATTTTTAGATATTAGTATCCATAAAACAAAGTTTTTGTATCAGATGTTTTCAGATTTTTAGAATATGAAATGGAAATTAAATTTGACAGCAATTATTAAATAATTAAAAAAATATGTATTGAGAAAGTCTAGGCGAAAATATGTGAGGAGAATGAGATTTGAGGAAGCGAAAGAAGTATGTAAGAACTGCGACGCTTACCGTTCCGTCCTCTCTGACTACCCCGTTAGGGATACAGCGTGAGGATATGTATGTATATATAAATTTTTGAATTCGTGATTTTAAATTTTGTAAATTGTTAGAAATTTCGTCTGTCTATGTTAAACGCTTTCCATGAGAAACATCTATGACAAACAGCAACATGGTTTCTATAGACCGACCAAAGATTCGATTTCAGCCAGTTTCGGTCAAAAATCTTCCGAAAGGAGACGTTTCACGAATGTATGGAGCTCCGGCTTGCACTTTGTACACTTATAATTTAGAAACTTTAATATTAAATAAAAGTGTTTTAATTATGGTTTCGGTATATATTAGCCTAGTTCTTTCGTACAAAAGTATTATATGCACATATCATAGGCAACACCTTACCTAAACAAGATGGCGTCAATGACATATTTGACATATTCCACTTTTAATAGTTAATTAAATAGTACTCTTTGTAACAAATTATATTGCAAGTCTTAACAGTTGAAACCTATTTAATATCTCAAACAGTGACCTGTTCACAGTTTGAACATATTATCCACACTGCAGTTTAGGGTATAAAAAAATTGAAAAGAGATGAAATCTTTGACGCTTCGGAAAACAGATCAACCAAATCAACTGTTCTTTTGAGAAATGTTATATAGCGACAACAAATGTTAAGTCAACATATTAAAAAATTTCTATTTTATTTATTTTGGTAAATAATACGGGTAAAGTATAAGTAGGTACTTAATAAAAAAATAACTCCGTTTGAGGAACAGATCAAAGTTAAGCGAAATTAGAAATAAACACGCCTTTTTTTATATATTATGCAGTTCTAGTGTGAATTGTAGACATTTTTAGTCAGCACATCAAAGATGGTGTTGTATTTTATCAAGCTTGGTAATATGAATAAAGTGATAAAAAAAATAACCTGAACATTTAAATAGGCGATAATAGGCCAAAACGAAATACATGACAATTACGGTAAAGCGACTGTCGCATCTGTAGCTTGCTACAAATACTTAATCTGTGCTCCATAGTTTTTGACAGCGTTTTGACCGCTTTGACCTGTGACGTGCGCGACGTTTAAAGTATATTCATACATCACAACTCGAAGACATTTTCAACTACACTAGTTTTCAACAAAATAAAAATAGTTTGCTGAAAGCTCTTTGTAGGTATTTTTGTTTAGTAAAGAATAAATTAATTGATGAGATTTTTTTATCATTACTTTGTTAATAATATACCTACATATCACATGAGTTTGATAGTAAATTGAATACTTCGCATTTAGTTTTGGAACGAACTCGTTATGGCGTACTTGTTCGTATAGCCCTGTTAAATAAGAAAATATTGCTCTTTTACTAAAAATATGTAATAAAAATTGCAATTTCACTATTTTTCTAACAACCTTTAGATATTTCCTCGATTTTCTAAATAGCGTACAAAACGCGAGCCGAAAAACTAACAGCTCCTTTCGGCCTTGCCAACACTCAAATATTTATGAATTGTCGCGCATTCTTCTTCTTTGAGCGAGTACGTAGCTCGTGGGTGGTAGCCCGTTGAGTTTGCAGACTGGTATAACTGTGTTGACTTTAAGTGTTTTTTCTTTTAACATGTCTAAATAAGTTTGGGTATCGCCCGAAACTGAATGGGAGGTCAAAAATTCGGTTTCAATTTCGACCGAAATCCTTGCTTCGGACAGACACTGGCTGATTTTATGCGCGTTTCATTGTTTATTTTACTACAAAAAAAATTGTGATAAAAGCAGTATTGTAAGGTCATGTAAGATGGTTAGTATACTTGTGTTTGGTTGCTTCTTTAGTACAAGATGACTTCATAAATACAAAATGTTAGTATCTATAATATATGTGGTCTGATGTGCAGTGGGACGTGAAGGTGCAGTACGCGCGCGCGCCGCTGGCGCTGCAGGGCGGCTACGAGGAGTGGCTGCTACGGTACCCCGCGCTCACCACCAACCCGCGCGCCGCGCCGCCCGCGCGCCCGCACCCGCTCGACGACTTGCTCGGTGAGTGGGCTCTCGGGGCCCGTCCTGTACTATACGTACATACGGTACTATATACGGTACGGTACGCTACTGTATGTGAGTGAGCTCTCGTCACTTGTAACACAATGGCTCAATGGCACAACACAATGTAACACTACCATAAACAACGATAACTATGTAAGCACTAGATTGAGTGTGAACAATCCCTATGTTCCAATCAACTGAGGCTCCGGGAACTACACCCAGCTCACATTGAATTCGACGCTTATGCAGTGAACAACGTAGCGTATCTTACTTCATTTCATATTTAATACACTTATATAAAGCTTTTATAGTAAATATGTAACAAATCCTGGCGCTCCGTCCTTTCTGACTACCCTGTTAGGAATACAGCGTGAAGATATGTACTATGTATGTACTATGTATTATTATAAGACTGCAAAATATACATTTGAAATGGATTTTTAATGAATTAAACCTATTTTATTGTACGTAATATTAAAACGTCGTGAGCAGGTCTTGTCCATTCAAAGCGACGACACGATAGCACTGTCTCACTCTTACTTACGGCAAAGCGGCTATTCCCGCACCCCGCTGTGCCACGCGACACGGATACGGATATTGTTTTGATGTCTAGTGCAACTCAATGGCCGTAATATAATTCGTAATGCAATGGCCGTAGATGACATCGAGTACCCGAACTGGTCGGAGTACTCGGCTGCGGGCGCGCCGCCCGCGGTGCCCGCCCCCGCGCCCTCCCCCGCCGGGCCCCTCGCCGCCGCGCGCCGCCCCGACGAGCCCCTCGTCGACCGGGCTAGTAAGGTAAGGTTTTGTTTTTGTACATTTCTCCCATAATTGGGAAGGCAAAGGTATTTGTGCTCATAACAGACGACGTCTTCATTAATAAAATTATATATTCTTCATTTCATTAAAATGTCTACGTAATAATCTCGTCGTATCGGGGCTACCAGCTTTTTAATATTACTTTTCCCTGTATGATATAAAATAAGTCAAGAGAAAATGCAGTGGAAAATTAATAATAATAATCTTTATTTATAACAGTGCGTGGTTTGAAACAATCGAATTCCCTGGACCTCAAACTAGTGGGCAGCTGTATCTTGAGACCCAGTTCCTTCCCAAAACATTGTACAGTACATTAGACACAATCACTACAAGACAATAAATATATATGTTATTTTTAACTTTACTACCTCTATAAAATTTTAATTTCTTAAAAATTTCATTTGCCGATAAAATGTATTTAATTTCTACGTAGATTTACGCAGTATTTGTAAAGTAAAATAGAAAAAATGATTACGCAGGAACATACGCAGAAACGAACGTCAGTACACAAATACATTTTATTCAACATTAATTTAAATTATGATATAAAAAACACGACTTGTATGAATATCTACCAACACGTATGTGACACGTTCTACTGCTAAACACCGTCTTATTAATATGCACATTATTAACTTTTGATTGCATCATTATGTAGAAACATACTCCCCACACGATAATATATATTAACTAGCAACACTTATAGCAAAGCTATATAGAAATCTGTAGTACATTTTTTATCTCCTGTGGCCATCGACCTACGTACTCTAGTACATACTCCCTCTACGTTCCACTACATTAAATATTGTAAAACTGGCGAACGCAAAGTATTTGCTTATGTAGCAAGCGACAATATATTATATACAATATTATTGCTTATGTAGCAAGCGACAAAGACAGCTCATCCCCACTATTCGAATTTAAAAGACAAAATTTCTATCTTACAATGAAGTTCAAATGTATTTGCACAATGGTGGTCATGATTAATAAACCTACAATACATATCTGTTTATGAATATTGTTTAAGAAGCAATTAGATGATCTTCTATGTCCATCATTTATTGTAACTGTTCCTCGTCTCTCATTTATCAGTCCATTCCTCTCTCATCAGTCCGTCTCTTACTCTCATTTCAAGCTGTTTCTTATGTCTGTCTATCCCTTTTTCACATCATTCCATCTCATACTACTGATTCATATTCTAAACAAAGTTCAAAGTTCCAAATCGAAACGTGTATTTAAATATCAGGCGGCCGCTATTCAGACGTACGAGGAGCGCGCGAGGCGCGTGCAGCACCTGCTGGAGCAGCAGCAGCGCCTCGAGGACACCTCGCTCACGCTCGAGATGGAGCGTATACAGGCAGAACAGGTACACGAGAGAATACCACCGAAACTCGCAAACCGGTTTAGGTCATTGACCGCAATTGATTGCGGTTTGTATTACGGTTACCGGTATTTTAACCGGATACTCGAGAAACCGTTTTTTTTACTAATTCCGGTTCTGTTAACCGAAATTAACCGGCTTTTTGAATTGACTCATGTGCAAGGTGCAACATCTTGTTCTTTGTTTAACATAATTAGAGACATAAATTTTTGCCCGCTACTTCGCGTGGTGGAGACTTACAACAAATACAATTAAGTTAAAGAACGATCTTAACTGCTATTTCGAAACCGGTTCCGAACTCTGATTGGCCCCTGATGTTACTTAGTTCTATAAAAAAAATTAGATAAAGTATAATAATAATGACTACAACATCCTAGGACATTTGGCCATTCGGATTCGAGAGACCGAGCATCCTGATTTTTCAAGAATGACGTCACTGTTGTAGTAAAACGTTGTTTATGAGATCTTTCAATGGATTTCATTACCATAATTCTGTAAATTAGTAACGTGACGAATATTCACATGTTTTTTTTTTTTAAATTGAAGTAAATCCGTATAACTTAGATGATTTGTGTTCAGGACTGGAGGAATGTGAGCGAACAGAAGGAACAGGAGAAACGCGATGAGCTGAGGGCCATGTATAAGCTGCGTGAGCAAGAGATCATATCACAGTTGATGCAGCTGGAAAATAAACAGTACGACATGGTGAGTGTTATTGAAATAATTAACAAGAGAATTGCGTTCATTATAAATTGACATTAGATAAATAACAAGATTTACAAATAAAACGTCTTTGTACACGTTTTATTCTATAGGAACAAGAAAATCAAACCCTTCGCGAAAAATTAGAGGAGTACCAACGAAGAGAGCGAGAGGAAGCCCAAAAACTGGCTGAAAACATTGCAGCCACTAATGAGCAGCCCGCCGAGAGTACTGATGTTGAAGGTATAATGTTGATGAATTTAAGAAACCAACTCTTTAAAGAACACGTTTAACGAATGTATGCCCTGGCCTGCACTTTGTACACTTATAATTTAGATAGGTAGTTCATTATTGCATAAGTGTTTTAAATATTCTTTCGGCATATATTAGCCTATTTTTTTGGCACAAAAAGAATTAAATACACATATTACAGGCAACACCTAACCTAAAAATAAAGATGGCGCCTTTGACTTATCATTTCACAGAGTACCTACGACTTTTTGGCGGGAACTGGAGATAAACAGTTGACATATCATTTAAAATTTTTGATTTTCTATTAGTTGCATTTTTGGGAGTTTTAAAGTATTAAAAGTGACAGTAAAATTCTGTACAAATGAAAAGAATCTAGGCAGTCTAAATAAACATGTGCAGCTGAAGATATCGCGCTCTTCCAAGAAATACTTTCTAACTCCAGTAAAGCCTACTATGTCTTTACTGGAGAAGTGTTAGGAACTTAGTGATAAGAGAAATTATTGCTGAAGTCATCAGCTGTATGGGCGTAGACGTTGCCTTCCTATCAAGGGAGAATCTTGAAAACAAAAAAAAGCGTACCTATTACACTGACACTAAGCGTCGTCGTTCGCGTGAAGTTGCTCTGTTTAAGTTGATTGGATACAACATGGAAGTCACGGAATTATACATATTACAAAGAGCTTTGATTTGTGTCTCGTGATCCAGTTCATTTTAGATACGACAGAGACGTGTAATTTTATCTAGGAATAAGGTCATCATCTAGTGAATTTATAATTTAATACAATCTAAATATTTGTTCCAAATGTCTTCGTTGGAAAGAAATAGGGTAGTCATATCGGTAAAGAACTGTTACTTTTATCGATAATAATAATGTTAACTAGATAATGTTAACTGACGTATGGGTATCGGTGTTGTTTCTTTTTTATTGTTATCATATCGGTAATTAATAACGTTACTAAAAAATATTTATATTGTCACAGAATACTGTACTCCCAGATTACATTTTCTGACTTGAGCCTGTGACGTAAGTGTCGTTTCTAAGTACTTTAATAAATAACAACTTGAAGGCCTAACATATTGTTACGAGTTGAGGGTGATAAGATTCCGGTTAAGGGTGCAAAGAGTTTATTTTCCTTCGTACAAGCAGATGTCAAGAACACGCGAACTTAATTACGGCGGTTCCTAATCTTCGTAGTCGCCCTCGAAGTAGGTATTCGCGTAGTAGTCACCGAAGGTACAGGCTTCATTCAATAACAACGTTCCCGAATCGCAGAGTTCTTCTATCCAAGGTCGTCGCAGTTGTCGTTGTAGTGGTCTTCGTAATTCGCTTTGATGTCGTCTCGATATGTCGCTTCGAACGATAGTTGAGAAACACTGACTCGGCGGCGGACACGGAACTCTATTTGTAGTCCGATAATAAAGAGGATGGAACTTTCTAGTACGAGGGCTGCTATTTATGTATTCGGAATTGGCCAGTTACAGAACAATATTAAAAAAGTAATTATAACATTCAAAAATTTAACTCTTTGGCTGAAGAATACAATTTGTTTCATGTAGCTGTCATTTGTTTATCCTTTGTGGCGTCATTTTGAAAATTGCGAGTCTTTGTCACCATGGATTTAAGTCGTGAAAATTTTCGTGCTATGGTTTATTACAATTTTCGGCGAGGGCTAACTCAAAAACAGTGCATCGATCAACTCACTTCGACTTTCGGGGATGAAGCACCATCGAAAACTACTGTGTATCACTGGTTTAGTGAGTTTAATCGTGGATGGTCTGTGCTCACGGACGAAGTTAAAGAAGGTCGCCCTAAATCGGTTGTTGTACCTCAAAATATTGATACTGTGCGGGAACTAATAATGCAAGATCGTCATGTTACATATCGCGAGATAGAGGCGTCTCTAGGCATAAGTATGACGAGTATATATAAAATATTACACGAACAATTAGCTGTAAAAAAAATTTGTTCACGTTGGATTCCGCACAACTTGAGAATTGACCAAAAACGGGCTCGTGTCGATTGGTGTGAAAAAATGTTACAAAAGTACAATCAGGGTGCGTCAAAAGCTGTCTATAATATCTACACAGGTGATGAATCTTGGATATATGCGTATGATCATGAAACTAAACAACAATCAACGGTTTGGGTGTTCCAAGCTGAGCCGAACCCAACAAAAGTCATTCGTTCAAAAAGCACTTTGAAGCAAATGGTCGCTTGTTTTTTTGGTATAAATGGACATGTAGCTACAGTGCCACTAGAGGATCCTAAAACGGTTAATTCTGAATGGTACGCGACCATTTGTTTGCCAGAAGTCTTTAAAGAAATAAGAAAGAACAACCGACAACGCAGAATCCTTTTTCATCATGACAATGCTAGCTGCCACACATCGGCCGAAACAACTCGGTATTTGGAAGATCAAAAGATCGAATTAACGGGTCATCCGCCGTACAGCCCCGACTTGGCCCTCAACGACTTCTATTTATTCCCAACCGTGAAGAATAAATTACGTGGTCAACGTTTTTCGAGCCGTGAAGAGGCTGTTGATGCGTTCAAAATGTACGTTTTGGAGATACCTCAATCCGAATGGAAAAAGTGCTACGAAAATTGGTTCCAACGCATGCAAAATTGCATCGATCATCATGTTGAATATTTTGAAAAGCAATAAAACTATAATAAATGCTATATGTTTGTTTCACTTTGTTATTCCGGATACATAAATAGCAGCCCTCGTATATTATGCTCGCGAACAATAATTCGACATTGTTCTCGACGCCGCCTGTTTGCATGAGTCATAGATACATGGACACGTCATCGGTCTGGAATTTTCGAGGTGCAACTTTGTTCTTCTTTCTTAATTTTACTTATACCATTCATTAGTAGACCCTAGCAATGCGTTTTTAGGTCAAAACTCTGCAAAGCCTAGGTCTCGAGATATAAGCACTAAAAGTTACGTTTCTAGTTCCATTAAAAACCGACCTTATTCCTTACGCACAAGATCCAACCGTAACAATATTTTCAACTACATACAGATGTTTCCAACAAATAAAAAATAGTTATGCTAAAGTCTTCATAAGTAATGGATATGATTATTTCATTTTATTATTTCGGTAATACGTTTACGGTACATTACGTTTGTGTTGGACAATTATTTGAATACTTCGCACTAAGTTCAAGAAACAACTCTTTGTGGCGTACTTGTTGCTTGTGTAGCCCTATTAAATAATGAAAGATTGCTTTTATGCTAAAAATATACTGTCAAAATTGCAATTTCAGTGTTTTTTAGTATTTTTTAGAATTTTCCTCGATTATTTAAGTAGTGTACAAGGTGTAGGTCAGAAATGAAACGTCTCCTTTTTTTTTTCTTCTGGATTTTACCATATTTGGTACTGCAAACCAGAAATTTAATTATTTGTGAGAATTGTTTGAGATTATGATCAGTGATGTCATTGCTTTCCTCTGTCATTAGTAATATATACACAGTCTGGCCAATAGATGGTTTTAAAAGTACAAAAATGATAGTATATTGTGCGTTAAGTTCTGTGTTGAAGAAATTCAAAGTTGGAATAAATATTTGCAAGTGATCATTTTCTTGCAAGAAGTCCTTTCTAACTTTATTAAAACTGGCATTTAGGTGAGATATATGTAACACTTTCTTGAATGAGAATGGCAGGTACGTGTTTAACAAAATGAAATGAGTTGTCATTATATAAAAGAAGATATAATAAGATATTAGAAGATACAATAGTTGATGGTTCATAATTAACAATAGTAAATGGAAGATGTAAACCTCGGACCAAAATCAATAAGGATGGACCTGGAGCTTTTGCTCTAATATTATTTCCGTTTCTTGTTGACCTAGTTTCTAGACTTTTACTAATGTGCTTGATACGCAGCTGAACATGACATATTTTTCTTTTTTTGAATATTAGGTGCCAAAACATTAAGAGTTACGAGTATTTTACAAGTAATTATTTCAGTACTGCAATATTTTGTATCTCAAGTCGGTCATAAGCTGACACGAATTAAATCGACAGTGCGAGGTTGCCATACAATACAATACACTTTATTGCACCAGTACAAATATACAAAGTCACAAAGAAAAATATAATGAAAATGTACAATTTAGGCGGCTTTATTGGTAGAGCAATCTCTTCCAAGCAACCTTAAGGTAAGGAGAGAATAAAACAGGGATAACCTGTGGATGGTGCGGAAATAAAAATATTAATAAATATACATATACATCATTTACAAATTTTATATAAATATATAAAAATTAATAATGATGAATTACCAACATAGTATAATTAATCACATTAGAAATGAAATGACATCACCCTGCATCCACCTGCACCTTTATATAGGTAAATGCAAGGCAATGTCCAGAAGCTATGGAGCCATACTAAGTTACTATAGCTGTTTTGTTGAGCATGTGTAAAGACTCCGTGAGATAAAGAGACACGAAGATTCGTTTGACACACAGTGATAAGAGCAGCAACTCAGTGTGGTTCCATCCATTATCCATCATATATCCATCCATATCCAGGTTCTTGGTCGGAGATGTAAACTAGCTAGTCTTGCCATAAATATCGTTACAAGGAAAACATCATTTTTTTTCTATTACATAAAACGTTTGTTACTGCATTAGTTTATACATTAATATAATAGCATTTTAAAAATATGAATCTCATCTGAAATGATCTCCATTAGCCTTAATACAAGCCTTTAAATGTTGTAGCCAGTTATCGATTAAAATATTCAGCTTCTCGATGGGAAATTCGCCACTGCCAATCTTATGGAATGTTTTAGGGATTCCAAATTATCATTGCGTTCAGAGCACGCCATACTCTTCAAAATATACCTAAAATTATTATCAAGTGGATCGAGATCGGGACTAGATATGCTTGTATGGATCGAGCTTTATGATTCGGTGTTGAATCGTACTGAAAGGACCATTCTTGGTTATGGAACATGGTGTTTTTAAGAAGCTGAAGAATCGTACCTTGATACAGCTGGGCCTATGTTTGTATACCTTTTCCATAAAAATGTAGCTTAGTCACTCCTTGAAAGCTAACACCCTACCAAACCATCACTGCAGCCGGATAATGTCCACATTGTACCCTACTGACTAATTGAGAAGCTTTTCTAAATCTTTGAGCATAAACTCAGTAATTCTGCTTATTTAAAAGAGCTTAAGAAAAGTTGCTTGATTGTAAATTTTTTTTTGATTTGCTTGATTGTGACCTTTCTTTGCGTACTGTCTAAGAAGTTAATTTAATTTTACCGCGCTATTCATTTTTAAATTATCGGTTAAGTAATGACCAGTGTCTCTCTTATAAACTGCAAGTCCCTAAGTTATCTTTTATTATACGTGACATGGTTTTGTATGCTATAATCATTTCTCTACATATTTTTTTTTACTTTCGGACAGGATTTCTTCGGATTCCTTTCGTCACTGTTTGGTCGCCTTTGTAATACGAAAATACATAGGTACCTATAACATAGGTACATGTAGTACACGTTCGGTATATAAACATTTGACCAAGCAGATGGAGTGTTTCAAAAATTGCATTTAGCTTTAACATACTTTGTGTAATGTTATCACAGCAATTCGTTTCTCTTTATCACCCCACTCTATTTTAATATCACAAGAATAACAAAGATCGCGCGAAAATGAGAAAACATATGATAATGACAGTTTCCAAATTCAAATGTAATATTATCTTTCTTGTAACAATATTTATGGCCAGACTGTGTATATATTAAACTATTGGTTTATTTATTGATTTTGTTTTGTGTACGTGGGTGCGTGCGCGTGTGTGTATGCAGCGGAGCGTCAGAAGGCGATGGCGGTGTCGCTGGATGCGAAGCGCGCACGCATCATGGCCGTGCGCGAGCGGCGCGCGCAGCTGGACCGGCGGCGCCACGCGCTGGAGCACGAGCGCGTGCGGCGCCTGGCCGAGGCGCGCGCGGCGCGCAAGGTGCGTGCACACACACACACACGCACGCACGCACGCACACACACACACACACACACACACGGTACACGGAACACACACGCGCACACGGTACACATACATACACGCACACGGTACACACATACACACACACGGTACACACATACACACACACGCACACACGGTACACACACACGCACACACGGTACACACACACGCACACACGGTACACATACACGCGCACACGATACACACATACGCACACACGATACACACAGACACGCACACACGGTACACACACACGCACACGCGGTACACTAGTATATAATGTGTTAAAATATTAGTTAACGTCCTTTCAGGATTTGCATCACTATTAATATAGCTACAGAATAAAACTAAAATAAACACTAAATTCTTAACTAAATTTGTTTTCTTACGAAAAAAAGAATAATTGAAATAAGCAAAGGGACTCCATGGTTGTTTGTGACGTGCGCTTCACCCGCACGCATTTGCACGCCAACGTGCTACAGCGCTATTTTAATAATGTTCGTACATAGACATACATACATGCGATGCACAAACGCAGATAGATACACGCGGTATACAAACGCGCACCAATACACGTAGTATACAGGCACACACACACACGCATTTAAAAATAGTACACGACTAATACACATAAATCACACACAAGTCCACTCACGAACATACATGCTTAAACATATCACACATAAAAATTACACACGCGTTCACACAACTAGTGATAATAAAACATGCTCTCGATACGATCTCGTAATGCAAATTGACGGAAGCCAATCTGAACCAAAGTTTTACAATATTCACTGAAAACCCACCCATCAATCTGTCTTGATGGGCTGTAACGTCACGCTCCGCACTCTTATTTATAAAATCTTGTATTACCGATTGTCGTTAAAAAAAATAGCATTACAAAATATAAGAGAAATATCGTATGCAAACAGGACGAAGATGGTGACGCGTACATGACTTCACCGGATGATAGTCCCAGCGCCACAGGACTCAACAGATCGCAGTCTTCACCGAACATTGCCAAGGTAATAACATCAGCATCATCTAAGCAATTACCAATAAATAGACTATTTGACTAACTCAAAGAAAAGTTTAATGATCACGAATAGCGCTGTAAAAAATTTTGAAATATATTATTGTTTTAAAGCGAATTATCGGCTTTTAAACAATAGTATTGAGGATAACTTGTGTATCTAAAACTCCTAGCCTACAACTTTGTCGTAATTCAAGAGCGTCGTCTTTCTCGTACTTATTCGCTTTTCACGTTTGTAAAATATACCTATTTCTAAAACCTTAGCCTATTACGATTCCAAATGTTATTCATTCGTCCAATATGTATTACGTATCAAAAGTTGCCATATTAATATAATATCTTCCCCTGTAATGATGTTATGTTTTTGTAACTTTTTTAAAGTTTAAATTCTTCTTTCCTTTGCAATTTTCTTGAATCTGAAAAAGAATACATCAACACGTATAGGAATCGATGCAATACTTCTTTCTCTTTTAAAGAGACATTTCACAAATGGAAAGTTGATATATCAACAAAATTGCTAGTTTTACCTATAAAAAATTTGAACGCCCTAAGCTACATTGTTACCCTTTCCTTAAAATATACTAACTTGAAAAATGTAGTTAATTAGTACTATAAATTAATTATAACCTATAAAAGAATTGAAACATTGGCGATGACGTCATGCCAAAAAATGTTTCGTTTAACGCTGTTATTAATGAGTAAAAAAACTACTAACTTAAAAGCTAAGTTTGAAGGGCCCTAAAACTACATGATGTGAAAGCAAAAATTTCAAGAAATGGCGTCTTATAGTACTACGATTCTTACTTATTTGATAAGACTGTTACTGGTTTAGGGCGAAGTTTGGTGACGTCAAGATTTCATATAAATTAGTATTGTTAGATAATTACAGCAAAATGAGACTCCTCATTATCTCCTCCCTTATTATCCTCCATCTCAAATCAAAGATAAATATTTGTAGGCGTCCAAGCAAAAAGGGTCTAGTAGTGGGATATTGAGTTAAGACTAGATTCGGAATTTAGAATAGTCAAATGATAATAAGGATTAAAAAAATATTCAGAAACTGGCATTTATTTTTTTTATCAGACATTTAAAGTAGAAACTCTGAAAAAGCTTGTTTTGAGAAAAAGCATTTTTAAAGTTTGATTAAAAAAAAACACACTTCTACTTGTTTGTTTCTACTTAGAAACATCATAGAAAGTCATTTACTATATGAACTTGTAGATAATTGAGCATTAATTAATAATCAATTAAAATCGCGAAATGCCATTGTTTCACCCAACTTTACAAAACTGCATATATCTCGAAAGCTAAATGCCGACCACTGGACCCTTTTTTCTTGGACGGCACATTTGGTTATTTATTAATGTGTATGTATGTGTGTCAGATATCTTCCGACGAGGATGAACCAGCATTGCCAACAGTGGACCGAAGCACGAAGCCAGCCAAGTTGGTGCCTGCGGATCTCAGCCAACGTGACTTTCAACCTGTCTGGGGTGACGTGGTGAGTAGACTTGACTCTTCTTAACTCTATACTTTGTCTCTCCTAGCTCTTTCGTACTCTTTTCCCTATCCTAGCCTTTTAAAATTATAGAAGTCGTCGCTACAGTTTTAATAGTTTTTTCTATAACTTTACTCTCATTGTTCAGCCAATTCGTAACCTATCTTTAGCCAGACATGAAGCTACTCTGTGTGGAAAGTTCTAGATTTAAGCTTTTCGTTAGAAATAAAAACGAACTAACACACAGTTTCATTTTTAAAGTTTCATACCGTTAGAGGAAGTATGCAAGACAACCGTATCTCAAAAAGGAATACACAACTCTTTATATATCATCATAAATAAATCATTGCCGCATCTAGTGATACGCAAAATTTTGAAAATGTCGATACTTATTTGATGTCAGTTACAGATACAAGTACAAGTTGGTACAGATAAATGTATCGAATCAAAAGTATCAATACTGCTTGGTATCGAGTATTCTTTTCAGAAGGCACAAATTGATAGTTGTTGATTGGTCAATTCATGTCTGCCATGTACATCGAAGCAAAATTGGTCGTATTATATTGTTAAAGACTGGCTCTTGCTCGCGACTTCGTCTGCGTGAATTTCCAAAATATCGTCACTATAATCTAATCTCACTGTAGAAGTTTTATATGCGTACATAACAAAGCAGTCATAATAGAAATGAAGAGCTGTTTGCTGAAATTTTTGTCTGTCTCGATTATCGTTTGAGCATCACACGAAAGGTATTCTAAGAAGAAAAACGATATTCATATGCCGATCTCTTACTGAGCACAATATAGAAAGGGATGTCACTGTGTGCGGTGAATATCAATATTTCTTTCTATTTTCAAGCAAAGATTCACATTAGGTATTGTTCTGCAATATGGGCCTAGGAACATTAACGTTATTTTTGTAGTTGCATCTCTATGACACATTAGAATATGTTTTACAGTCATACAACGTTTAGAAGCTGAGATCTAAGATGAGGTTTCCATAACTGCTTAACTTACAGTGATTTTTTTGTTGACCATTAATTTTATACTATAAACATACAGTATAGACAAAAGTGTCTAAATTTAAAAAATTATTCGATCGAAATAGGCATTTTAGGCCTTTTTCATTCTAAATATACATATTTGAACAATAAAAGATCTATTTTTTAATCTTAGATCGCTCGCCATCTTTAAATGTAGGTAATCTAGAAAATATCGAGTATGTTATCAAAGAATCGATATCAATGTAGCATATCTCGTGTAGTATTGAAATAATGAAAAATGTAATAGTTGAACATTAGCTCGAGTCGTTAGTACTTCATAATTGCAATGCTCATAATACCGCTAGTCTATGTACGCATGTTATGGCAGGAGTCAAGGCGACGAATCCCCACAAGAGCCACAATCAACGTGCCATGGCGATTAGTGCTAATGCGGACGACATTTCATCCATACATAAATACACGCAGAATTATACGATTTTATACA
Source organism: Zeuzera pyrina (assembly GCA_907165235.1). Taxonomy (NCBI): domain Eukaryota; kingdom Metazoa; phylum Arthropoda; class Insecta; order Lepidoptera; family Cossidae; genus Zeuzera; species Zeuzera pyrina. The sequence continues at coordinate 18,573,945 of OU015638.1, read as the reverse complement.
ACAAGGCTGTATCTGTGACTTTGCTTCTAATTTGTCGTCTGCTAGCTGACGATCCGTCTTTGCTTCGAAGAATTAAGTAATTAGGTTTCAGTAATTTTAACCTTTATTAGGTACGGCATACACAAAGTAGTTATCTTTTAATTTTTGTAAGAAACAATTATATGCGTCTTTCTATAACGCATATATTCTCTTTGTCATAGACACATTTCGAATTCATATCTAATTCAATTTATCAAAGTAAACCCACAGATTTACTTCTAGGAGATTGATGTAGCAACTTCTTTCTCGCTTTGACAACCTATGTTTATCAAACCGGCCTTTGTAGGCTAGAATACTGCATTCTACCATTACGACCAAAAGAGTCTCTATCTCACATTTATTAACAAACATTTTTGTAGTAATTTTTCACCGGTAAAGTTCAGACATATTAATTTAAAAAATCCTTCAAATTAAAAATTAATTAATTTAATTGATTAATTAAAAATATTAATTAATTTAAAGTTCAAAAATACATAATTAAAAAACTTAAAAGTACTAATGAACAAAGATTTGTTTGGTTTTTGTGTCTGTCAAATACAACAACTTAACAGTCTTAAAACATTGAGCGTACCGATAGAGACGAAATATGTGTATTCCCATCCCTTTCTATTATAGACTTCGCCATATATTTCTTTCAGTCTCACAATGGGTGAAATGTGAAAGGTGATATCTAATCAGTGGTAAATCTTACGTAACCCCAATTGGAACGTGTTTTTGAACGTCAAATCATTAGTTACATTTGAGATTAGAGAAGAATGATACCTGAGTTTGTTGTCGGTTGTTCTCAGTGTGCTGAACAAAGGTAGATTGACTCAAATCTACTTTTGGTCCGAAAAGTCAGGTATCATTTTCTGCAACCTCAAAGAAGTAATTAATCCGTGGCCAAATATTTATCACCATAAATAGTGTCATGTGAGTTAGTTGTTCGTTAATGCTCTGTCCACCTCCAAATTGGAAATGGCGTGTTGTCATACAGTACTTATACACTAAGCAGTCAAATGGACCACCTACCACATAAACGTAAACCACAGCGTTGAGAACACGTGGACGCTACGGTTTCGTCACTCGCTTTGCAACAATGCCTTAATCCGATAAACACGTGCGCCCCAAAACAACCGATTACCCGCACGACATAGGTTCAACAACTACTAATAATAATAATCATCCAGACAATTACACAGATTATGTGATCCCAAACTAAGCAGTAAACTTGTACTATGGGTACCACACAACGTACTCTGGGGAATTTCCCAGTACCCAGACTTCAAACCAATTTAGAAAAGCTCGTTTCCTAAATTGACCTGACCGGGGATCAAACCCGGGACCCTAGCTTGGAAAGCAGATGCTAAGCCACTGCGCCAACGGGCCAATCAAAAAAAAACAAATACATACATATCTTCACGCCCTGTCCAGAGTTACGAATTAGATACGAAGACTCTGTAGTTGTTTAGTCACCATTCATTTCCATTTAGTTACCTTAAAACCTTCAAAAGATATCCACTCGAGGAGGTAAAACTGAATTACGCGGAGCTTTTGCCCACTGAAACTCTGGGATTTCCTACGGAACGTAACGGAATCCTTTTTGCGCTGTGCCGAAGCATGAATAATGATAAAGGACTGAGTCTCTTGTCTGTTCTTCGGTTTTTCTTTTCAAACCGAAAGTAGATTTGACGTTCAAAAACACCTTGCAATTGGGTTTACTGGATAAATTGATTCCACTTTGACTTGACATAGTCCACACCCTCTGTTGCCTGGAGTGGATGACCAAAGCCCTCACTCCAGTAGGTCACTACCCTGAAGGCCCTCTTTTAGTTGCCTCATACGACGAGAGATAATGCACCCTGATTCTGTGTCGCAGGCTACAGGCAGTGGCGTATTTTGAAATTTGGCGCTTTTTTTGTTTCTGGCAAGGGAAAAAAATTTCTTTTAATAATGAAAAAGATCTTTTAGCAATGCAAAAGGGAAAAAAAGCGAAGTCACTATGTTGTCGCTTTTGTTTAAAATTCTGTATTTCACACCACATTCACAATATTAAAAGAAAATATGGCTCAGCTTGATGGTTATTTATTGATATTTAAGAATCTTCCCTTATCTTCCTCTACAAAAAATTGAGATGATTAGTGTTTGTGCTGTCGTTACGCTTTCCCTTGTACTCTTGTTGTCTTCATATATTATATCGTTTTCTAATTACACTTATGCAAATATAATTTGTGTTTGAAACATTGTCAATGTTTTAATTCAAGGATTGCATAAAAATATCCGTTTTTTGGAGTAGGGCAAGTCTACCCCAGTGTATATAGGGCTTTACATTCTCTTTCCGTTCTATGGTCTTTGTACACACTTGCAATTCTGGACGAATAGTCGATAAATCGTATTGTCTACAACCAGCCTTAAAACCTTTAGAAACACTAATTGTGCCGCGTTAGCGTGCGTCTTAAACATTTGAAAATGTTATTGCCATATTGCGGTGTTTCTTATCACGTATTTTATGTTCGAATGAAATGGTGTATAAAAAGTTTAAGATTTATACAAAACTTGAACTTACATTATGTTTTCTCATAAATAACAAATCTTATCATTTACCCAGTAATGTGTTATGCGGTGTTATTACCTAAAAACTTAGAGACAGGGACAGCCACGTGATCACTGCGCGACCGGTGGCTAATAGTAATAAAAAATTGGTATCATGTATGACGATTGCGTATCTATTATACTATGACCGTAAAATGCACTTTTCGTGGAAGATTTAGTGCCACTATACAAATTACATTACACAAAGTCTCGTTTTATTCTCGTTTTGACAGCAGATATCGCACGATATTTGTCTGTCGCAAGCTAACTGCAAGTTACGTAATAAGCGTGCGAGTGTATTTTTCACCTGTTGGTATTGTACCCTAAGATATTCAGAAGATCAAATCCTCATTATTCTAAATTTAGCCACCTAACAACAGTGCGTAAAATCTGCATACACAAGTTTACTCGTATATATATGAATGACATATTTATTTCATACTACCCACCCGCCCCGGCTGCGCCCCATAGGGATGTTGAACGTTAGCAATATACCAAATTTTTTTTATTTTTCTTTCATGCAAACCTTATCCTTACAATTACAGCCAGAACAAAAAAGAAACAATACAAATCGGTCGAACTGTTGTCAAGTGATGCTCCATTATCATGTGGCAATTGATTTTTATTTATATACCTAAAATTCCGATATGTATAATACGATGAATGATATATGTATTCGATACCTGATTGCGGTTTACCATCTTTAAGCTCAAGAAGTTATTATTACAGCGGCGTCAAGGTGTCATTTAATTGCGTTGTAATCAATGCTGTATCCAAATGGCGTGAATAGTATAAATTTAAAATATTTTTTAACACTGTTATATTAGATATTTTTTTCAAGATGTAAAGCAGTCAAGATTACTCTAAAAAATCCTCTACCTTCGGTGTGAGTTCTAATTCGGTGCTGTGTAGCTGACCGAATCTGATCTCTCGTATATCCTGAGGATACTTCGTTGAGAGACGAAACACGTGACGATTGATGGTTTTTGGAGTTTGAGCGGAATATAGCCAAGGATTTTAGGAGTTCATCACATGAAATGGATTTCCACAATGTAACACAAAACAACACATCACAACAACACAACAGTCTATACAAAATCATCCACACCTGCCAATGAAAGTCCTGTCAAAATCGATTCAGCCATTTCAGAGTTAGACCGGACAAACAGACAGCTTACAAAAATTTAAAAAATACGTGTTCGTATTCTGGTAACGTGCAAATAACCAAATGAGCTTAACATAAAGATACGTGTGAAACAATATTAGAATCATAATTCTTTATACATAGATAATTATCCACATTCCATGCATATACATACACTTTGATCTCGTATGCAAACATGCGTATACATAGTTTTTCGCTGGACAAATTGCACGCCCTGTGTGCTATACTAAAAGTAGCAATCAATCAAACGTAACTCGCCTTTGGCGGCAGTTTGTATATCACGCACCGTCGCGATCTTGGGATGACGTCAGTCTTAGAATAGGGTGACCAAATTACAGGCGTTTTAGCATAAAATCTGTAATAAAACGTCTGTACAAATTCCTTATATTTGGCCTATCTCTTGACTGACTTTTATGTCCATGGAAGTATAATGAAAGCCCACAAACAATATATTGACATTCAACAGAGTATTCATATATAAAGTTCATATTTTTCGTAATTCATAAATACCAAATCAAATATTTATAAAAAAATGATTTTATTATGATAAATGTATCAATTTTAAGTTAGAAGGGGGGCGTCTAAATCGAGTTTGACTACCTACGCAATTCGCCTCCTTAATCCTCGTGCAAATATTTAAAATGTTATCTAGTTATCTAGTGCAAAATATAATAATAATAATTTTATTTGCATGAACATGAGTAGGATCACACTTGATGTACACAAAATTATAACGAGCTCTACATATTCTACTAACCACTTAGCATGCAAATAAGATGTAAATATTTAATTAGATTAAACAATAATTATGAAATTTTACATAAAAATTAATTAATTGAACTTCATAATGTACATAAAAAAATTAGAATTAGGAAAAAAAGAAAAAAATCGTCATGATAAAAATTAAGTCGATTCAAAATGTTTATATTTTTTAATAACATAACTGAGGTACATACATACATATAATTACCATTTAAAAATATTACAGTAACATTTTCTTTTAACAGTTTAGCAAATTTAGCAGAATTTCTTTTTTTAAACTTATGGGTGAACAAGATGTATTGCAGTCTTTCAAATATTGTGTACGTCATATATAGTATGTAAGAAAATTGTTGCAGACTCATGTGTGTAATATGAGCGGTCTTACAAAGACTCTATTTTTCTTTTAAGTTACGAAACCCTAAGGGCGCGTTTATTCGACACGAATTTCTTCTAGCCGACACAACGCGGTCGGCGCGACTCCGCAAATTAGAGCAAAATACACTATATATTTATTTACATATCTAATCTAAGAAATGAAATGCGAGGGTGGGGTAGTTTTAAAATGCGCGAGCGATCACGCGGAGACCGGGTAGTTCCCAGAAATTCGAACGTTGTTGCCTAGTGACTAGAGTTTACATTCGCATTTAATAAATACACACGAATGACAAGAACATTTTCGCGTCGGCTAACTGCGCTGTAATTATATTGTAGTGCAGGATCAATAGAGAATCGCTATCTATCGCCTGCGACGTTTATTAGAAAATGTAATATATATACAATTATTGTAACTTGATGATAAGTCACGCAATTTTCGACAGCTAACATTAAATTCCAATTATAACGCTCGACAGAAAAAGGGTCTTGTAACTTTAACGCCGTTGTCTGTCTCAGAGTATGTCTATCTGTCTGTGTTTGGCACCCAAATGAGTATCTAACCCTACTTTACGTTCTGGCAAGTTCCGGTGCAAAATTAGAGTTTCGATTTATTATCGGTTTCTGCGGCAATCCCGCTGTAACTATGTCTTAAAACAAAGCTACTGACGGATAAACCGATTTGCGTGTATTTTTTTAAAGTCGTAATTTTTGAGAATCTTTTATCGCTGACAAATGGCGTAGATTATTTTAAGAGTCAAAGTCAAATTAAGTTTATACTAACGAAAGCGAGAATTTTTTTTTTCTAAGGACAGCTTAGTCACCCTACCACCCACCACCCTTACCTTTCCACCCCTAACAAGCACGTGAGCTCAGTTATATCGTAACTTTGCACACGACAATACGCGGCACAGTAGATTGTTTATAAAACACTATAAGTACCGAAATAATATACGAGGACATAATATAGTTGCATCATAAACAAAATAAACTTTCTAACGAATGATTTTTGAGCGTACTGTATACAGTTAAACTTTGAAGATTTTTCCAAATAATACAAATGCTTGTAACCTTATTCTCGACTATTTTTATGCTATATCTAATTGTGCTGTTAATATTAATTTTTCCATTGTCAAAATATACTGAAAATAGGTTTTTATAACTTATGTAACACTAACAACTTCTCCCCTGGCTTCGTACAGATGGTACTTTAATAAATGAAGTTTGAAAAAATTTCACATCTCTAGATATAATTCATAAAAACAACCAAAACATCTGGCAAAACAGTAAATAGTGATTAAAATTGTGCGAAATTGAAATCCGTCCGGTAATTGCAGAGTTTATTGTGAACAAATAGTCGTGGCTGGAGACTATTCTTATTTACCACAGATAAACGATCGAATTTAATTCGTAATTTAAGCTTCGAGGAGTCGCTATTCTAAAACAAAGCTGTGTGTATATACCTTTTTTTTAATCTAGTTTAATTAGAAAAATATTATACTCTGCTACTACGTGTTTATATATAAATTATAGATGTGACTGCAACACTAAAATAATAACTACTAAACAAGAAAAAAAATAAAAGAATAAGATTTTTCTCACAAAAAGTTCCGATCGCTATTCTTCGATACGAACAAAAATGTCTGGCCACGACTAACATGGTGTTAAAGGTCAAGGTCCGACTCAAGTACTCGCAAAACCATATCGTCTGGCTGTTCAGACGGGTGAGTTGGGTCATTATCGTTTTGTTTTATAGCGGTTAAGGAAATATTATTCAGTTGAATTATTCAAGTTGTTTCTTTTCCCTTTCTCCTTTCTTTCTTTCCTCGTTATATATGTCGTAGGATAATCCAAAAATCGGATCATTGCGTTAATTGTAGGACGATTGTAAAGGGCCCATAATTGGACTAGAACAAAGATTTTCGAAATCATCCGAAGAATTATCAGGATATCGCATATATTTAATCAAATATGTTTTTCTTATAGTGGTCAGTCCTAGTCGTTTTTTAAATTATGTGTCACATTCGCTAAAATATTCGTGGACCTCCCTACATAGTGCACTTACACACAAAGATGCCCGCACTATTTGAAATTTTGTCTCCGAGCGCCAACAAGCGCGACGTCTTTGGTCGTCAAAGCCGAATTAAGATTTTACTGTTTATACTCAAATATGGATTAAGAAAGAAATACTTATGCCTAGATTACAATATGGTGTTGTAATTAGTAAAGAATTATAAAATAATAACAAAAAAAACGGGACCGCTATTGAGAGCGTTGCTGTCACCTTTATTAATTTCTTTGATTAAAATTCGACATACAAGGGCTGCTATTTATGTATCCGGAACTGGCCAGTTACAGAACAATATTACAAAAGTAATTGTAACATTTAAAAATGGAACTCTTTGGCTGAAGAATACAATTTGTTTCATGTAGCTGTCATTTGTTTATCCTTTGTGGCGTCATTTTGAAAATTGCGAGTCTTTATCACCATGGATTTAAGTCGTGAAAATTTTCGTGCTATGATTTATTACGATTTTCGACGAGGGCTAACTCAAAAACAGTGCATCGATCAACTCACTTCGACTTTTGGGGACGAAGCACCATCGAAAACTACTGTGTATCACTGGTTTAGTGAGTTTAATCGTGGGCAGTCTGTGCTCACGGACGAAGTTAAAGAAGGTCGCCCTAAATCGGTTGTTGTACCTCAAAATATTGATACTGTGCGGGAACTAATAATGCAAGATCGTCATGTTACATATCGCGAGATAGAGGCGTCTCTAGGCATAAGTATGACGAGTATATATAAAATATTACACGAACATTTAGCTGTAAAAAAAATTTGTTCACGTTGGATTCCGCACAACTTGAGAATTGACCAAAAACGGGCTCGTGTCGATTGGTGTGAAAAAATGTTACAAAAGTACAATCAGGGTGCGTCAAAAGCTGTCTATAATATCTACACAGGTGATGAATCTTGGATATATGCGTATGATCATGAAACTAAACAACAATCAACGGTTTGGGTGTTCCAAGCTAAGCCGAACCCAACAAAAGTCATTCGTTCAAAAAGCACTTTGAAGCAAATGGTCGCTTGTTTTTTTGGTATAAATGGACATGTAGCTACAGTGCCACTAGAGGATCCTAAAACGGTTAATTCTGAATGGTACGCGACCATTTGTTTGCCAGAAGTCTTTGAAGAAATAAGAAAGAACAACCGACAACGCAGAATCCTTCTTCATCATGACAATGCTAGCTGCCACACATCGGCCGAAACAACTCAGTATTTGGAAGATCAAAAGATTGAATTAACGGGTCATCCGCCGTACAGCCCCGATTTGGCCCCCAACGACTTCTATTTATTCCCAACCGTGAAGAATAAATTACGTGGTCAACGTTTTCCGAGCCGTGAAGAGGCTGTTGATGCGTTCAGAATGCACGTTTTGGAAATACCTCAATCCGAATGGAAAAAGTGCTACGAAAATTGGTTCCAACGCATGCAAAATTGCATCGATCATCATGGTGAATATTTTGAAAAGCAATAAAACTATAATAAATGCTATATGTTTGTTTCACTTTGTTATTCCGGATACATAAATAGCAGCCCTCGTACAGCAAATGTTACGGCTGATGTGTCTTGAGCTTGAGTAAATTGTGCTTACAATGTGGTATAAGAATAGTCTAATTGTACCAGCGTTAATTTATCGGCATGGTATCCTTCATATTAGTTTTAAATGTCTTATCGATGAACCAATTTCTACTCAAAATTTGACCCAAAGGTAAAAATAGATTAAAACTTGCTTTTCATTAGTCTGGTCGCACGTGTAACGACTAAGCCACGGAAAATGTACGCTCGAGTTAACAGCGCTTGCAATTGATTAACCAAGGTTAAGAATTGGCTTTCAGGAGAGTGAGCAATGAGCATGCTCTATTAGAAAATTGGCTAAAAGAATATTAATATTGATACAAGCTTTTTTCCTTTCCTCAAGCTTTTCTACATCTCTACTCCATATACCTTGTTCAGTCCTGTTGACATTCCGATCCATAAATAATTCCACACACCTTTAATTTATTTTACTATTATTTTACAGTGTTCGTACATAATATTCTAAAAGGCTTGGCCACATGTGAAATGTTCGTTCTCTGTCCAGGGCCGAGGTCTGACTGGTCTCAAGAACCTCGGTAATACTTGCTACATGAACTCAATTATACAGTGTTTGAACAACACCGCCATTCTGGTCACGTATTTCTGCAACGGGAAGTATTTGGAACACGTTAACAGGTGAGTTTTAAACAGCTGATAAATGTTCTTGTGTTTAGGGTTTCTCCTTACAAATGAGGTGAAAAGTAGAGTCACCGTACTACACCATGCGATCGTATTTGATATCGTACGAGTTGTGACAGTGAGTGAGCCAGTGTGAACACTGTTTTTAAATGTAGATTATATTGATATGAAACATCTTATGCGGCGGGTCAGATCGGCTGTTGACGTGGTGACACGTCGCCACGCGCTAGTGACTCGGCTACTCTTTTCCTAATTGGCTCGTTAGACAATTGGGTATCTCCTCTCTTCGCCGCAGCCGTCTCAATTTTTAAGATTTTTTTATTTTTGGTATCGAGTTAATATATTTTTTGATGTGAAACATTTTATGCGGCGGATCAGGCCGGCTGTTGGCGACCTGTCGCCACGCACCTGTACTAAGCTCGTATACCTATAGCGTATGCAGTGTTATTATGCACTTTGGAATACTTTGCGTGTGTTTTTTAAATAAAGACTAATTAAGTTTTCTTTAAAAAAAAACTGTACTTTGTTTTTGATTACGCGATATTTATTTCTTTTTAAAAACTATCCTTTTATGCATATTTTCTATACAAAATAGTTTCAATGTTTCACATCTGCCATGCGTCCCGCGACTGCTCTTTTTCTTTAAAAAAATCTACATATTTTGTTTTCGATTATGCTATACTTGTTTTCTTTAATATACCATTTTAGTGCAAAGAAGATTGGCAGAAATCCATGCTGTTTCAGTGTCGCATATAGGGTTCGCGTTTGTTAATAAAAATATCTTAAAAATATACATCTAAGTAATTATAAAATAAATGTAATTACAACATATTTTTCCAAAATGGGGTTTCACTGAAAAACTTGGCTAAACAACAATGCGTGTGTACGCATGGTACATGTAAGGTACTAAAGTGATTTTAAAAAATACAACGTTGAGTAACAAAATGGTTATAATTATTCAACAATGTATAATCCAATTCAGTAATAACTATTGTAAATTGTAATAAACAAAATAGGTATCAATCCAATACCTACTTCAAGACATAACTCATACGTTTAATCACTGCGACGTATAACCATTTCACAGCCATATCGCGACAATGGTAATGAAATACGAACTGTACATAGACTGACAGAGTACCATGATGTCTTGTATTCATTAATATACTCGCATCACAGACTCGTATTATGTCAATATATACACTTAAGATACACACATATATACTCTTATGTCAATGCAGTGTGTTTAAAGTGCACTTGAAAGTAATTACATTTGGGTCACAATTACACATTGAGGTACTAACCCTCCTACTTTGATTACCACTGACTAGTATGTCATTCAATTGATTGCAATTTGCAATAATAATATACACTTCGATCACAAATAAAGAACTAGATTCACAATCTCCTATAAAATGTAAACAAATTATTGTCCGAATTGACGTATATATTTTTAATATCATGAAGTATTATCGGCAATAGTGTGTTAATCTAAAGTAGATCTTACTGTCAAACCATAAGGCTATGAACGCTCGTAAACGATTCTTGCATGACATTGAAACGAAGTTTGTTAAACAAAATATTTAAAATGCAATCTTACGTCTCGTGCATAAAATATAATTCAAATAATCTATTTGCGTTGCTATGTTGCTACGTTGATTTGTTACGTGAAAGTGACAAGGATAAGACAAATATTGTCAGGCAATATTTAAAAATATGATTACGAATTTAATAAAAAAAAGCTATGTAACGTTATTACTATTATGAAATAATGAACACGTAAATAATATTATTTATTTATTAACCGAAAATAAGAACTAGCGTTCTAGATGTGTTATTTTTGCAATTTTTGAGGGAGCACTTTGACATGTTCGCTGTTAGCGTTTACGAATACCATTAAAATATAAGTGCGCTGAAATACTCATTTGGGCGCACATTTGGTTCGGACATATTTGGAGCGTTGATTGTGTATCTAGTTTTTTATTTGTGATTGAAGAATATACGGTTAACAGTTGACAGCCAAGCGTCACATGACAGTATTGAGTTATAATGTTGCCAGGACGTTCTCGAAAAACGTATGATTATTTACTTTCTTTTATACAAATATTAAATGATACCTCATTATTTTTAGTAACAACAATGAATCAGTATCAATAACTTGACTATAACTTTGTAGTTAATGTAATAAAATATATTGTCGTTAATATTTGAATGAACAAACCACTATTATAATTGTGTACTACTAAAATACAGAGTATGGCAACTTCATTAGCTTTGCACTGGTTTTGCGTTTTGATATTGCTTTATTTACTGCAGATGTAATATGTATTTTTTATATTTTTTTCGATTGAAAATAAACTATTGTATGTGCTTGTGTATATTTTGTCTTAATTGCATATACTTTCTCTTACATACACTCCATAATTAAAACGACCCTGGAATTGCCATTCTTCTGCCAAAATAGTTTCAATGTTTCATATCTGCTAGGCGTCCCGCGATGGCTTATTTTTTTTCATCCTGAAACAAATCAGGAACTAGATAGAAGGTTGCTGTTCCAGATCTCATGGCACTCGTGGTATGATAGCTGAGGAGCTGGCGGCGGTGATACGCGCACTCTGGTCCGGTCAATACCGGTTCATCGCCATCAAGGACTTGCGGGTAAGGATGGGTGCTTTGTTTTGCTTTCTTGAAAAGAGCGCGCTGAGTCGCGTCTCGTCGTAAACTGACCCCAATAGACTATTTGAATGTTTGTTCTTGTAACCGATATGTTTTAGACATTAGGTTAAAATAATATTATCAGTGATGACCACAGTTGTTAAAAAATATTTCAAATCCTGAAACTGAAACTTCAGTAGTGCCGATGATATGCTATAAGATTTGTGTGTGAGGAGATGGAACGTCTCTGTAAAGACTGCATACCTGTGGTTATACTATGACTTAGTATAACCACAGGTATAACTGCCTATATATTGGGTCCTTACATATGAAATTAGCGTTTTGTCGTACTGACCACTTTGATCTGAAATATCTCCTCTTTGGTTAAGAATTCCAAATTCAAATTTATAAATTCATTTAGCTGGTACATTTGAGTTTTGAAAACAGTCATTCATTTGTTTTTTTCCTCATTATTTTTTTCTTTGGCGTCGCTTATTACCGCACAATGGAAAACATGAAATATCGGTATATTTAAGAGTACGAGTTCTACCGTGGCACCAGTGCTGCAGAAACAGCTCGAAGGATTAATGATGTGTACGGCGTTGGTGTCGCAAAAGAAAGCACGGTACGTTTTTGGTTTCAACGTTTTCTTTCTGGAAATTTCGACCTTCAGAACCAACCCCGTGGACGGCCGGAGACCCAAGTCGAAAATGAAGAATTAAAGGCTATTGTGGAAGCGAATCCATCACAAAGCACTTCAGAGATAGCTGCAGGCTTCGGGGTAAGTGACAAAACTGTATTAATCCACTTAAAGCAAATCGGGAAAGTAAAAAAACTTGAACGATGGGTACCTCATGAATTGAGTGAATGGAACTTGCAAACACGCGTCGACTGCTGTGTTACTTTGCTCAACCGACACAATAATGAAGGTATTTTAAATCGAATCATTACTTGTGATGAAAAGTGGATACTGTACGATAATCGGAAGCGCTCGTCGCAATGGCTGAACCCTGGAGACCCAGCCAAATCCTGCCCTAAACGAAAATTGACTCAGAAAAAGTTACTTGTGAGTGTTTGGTGGACTAGCGCCGGTGTCGTTCACTACAGCTTTCTAAAATCTGGCCAAACGATTACGGCAGATATCTATTGTCAGCAACTGCAAACCATGAAGGAAGAACTAGCTGCTAAACAACCGAGATTGGTCAATCGCTCTAGGCCACTGCTGCTTCACGACAACGTAAGACCACACACTGCACAACAAACAACCACTAAGTTAGATGAGTTACAATTGACATCCACCGTACTCCCCGGACCTTGCTCCAACAGATTATCATTTTTTCCGGAATTTGGACAACTTCTTACAAGGAAAAAAATTCAACTCCGATGCGGCAGTCCAAACCGCCTTCAAAGAGTTTATTGATTCTCCCCATGGTGTTTTTAGTAAAGGGATCAATGAACTACCTATGAGATGGCAAAAGTGCATAGATAACAACGGTGCATACTTTGATTAATTAAATATATTTTACAAAAAAAAATTGACTTTATATTCCTCCCGTACAAAACGCCAATTTCATTCATATGTAAGGACCCAATACTTATAACTGTATCCATAATTATCCATAGTATTATTATAAATACGAGTCTGTATGTTTCTTACCTTATCACAGCTAAACCGCCAGACCGATTTTTGTATAGTTTGTCACAGGGATAGTTTGACACCTAGAAGAAAAGGGGATAAATCTTGGTATGGGAAATGTTAAATCGATTATGATGAAATTTTACAGAGGTAGACTTTTTTTTATCAAAGTTGGCTACTTTTTTATCAAAAATCTAGCCCAATGGTGGTGAAAGGGGGGTTGACACTTCGTATGGGTAATGCTATGCCGCTGATCCAATTATGGTGAAATTTGGAAAAACATAGTATATGCCCGAAGACGGACGTAGTGTACTTTTAAAAAAAACTACCTTTAACCCGGGAAAGCCACGGCGAAATTTTCCAGGCAGACGAAGTCGTGGGTAGTAATTTTTCAATGTAATACAAATATTTTTTACAGTGGTGTTCATGGCCCTTTTTTCATTCAGTTTAAAAATAAAGTTTAGGAAATGGTAAAATAGAGACTAATAATAGTTAATCGTATGTGTGTGTGTGTGCGCCAGAACGAAGTAGGCAAACACCAGCGCGCCTTCCGCGGTTGCGAGCAACAGGACTCGCACGAGTTCCTCACCATCCTCATGGACTGGCTGCACGACGACTTGCAGTTCGCCACCAGCACGCCCGACAAGGTGAGGACCGAAAGGGGAGCGTCCGATCTGTTGGTGGCATCGACTGTCGTACAGTAACGTCAGTATCACGCGAAATAATAGTATGTGACGAATTCCAAAAATCTTTAACTATTTTCCGCTCAAACTCCGAAAACCACCAATCGACACGTGTTTCGCCTCCTAACGAAGCATCCTCAAATATTCCAGAGATCAAACTCGGTCAGCTAACCAGCACCGAATCAGTCTCTACCGACCGAATAGCTGAGCTAATCTGATCTCTGGAATATCCTGAGGATGCCTCGTTGAGAGGCGAAACACGTGTCGATTAGTGGTTTTTGGAGTTTGAGTGCAAAATAGCTAAAAATTTTTGGAACTCGTTACGTGCAATGGATTTCCACAAAGTAACACCCAGTGGCGTAACTATAGGGTGGCAGGGCTGGCAAAATGCCACGGGCCCCCGACACAAGAGGGCCCCGGCCCAAGAGGCCGCGAGCTCAGAAATAATTTTTTAACATTGTACCTGAGTATTTCATTTTACTTGAAAAGTATATATTTTTTTTTTAGGTTCTGCTTAAAATCCATTAAAGTTAGACAACTAAAGACCATAATACAATTTCAAGTTAATCGTTAAGCATTTCAACACATCCTAAACAAAAAGATGTTGATCAATTTTAGAACGCATTCATTGGTTTCTACATTTTTTGTCGCGGTACGTTGGCAGCGCGGGTGAACATTGACGACCGGGGAATTCCGTTATTTTATTAACCAAGAAAGTACTTTTTTCGTGGCGCTGCCGCTGGGGCGAGCTAGCAACTCTATGTTAGGGAAATCCCGGATTTGCTATTTTTTTATGAGAGCTCTACTGACTGCGTATTCTTTGTGTGATTGTTTTGACAATTGGTCATTTGTATCTTTGATTTTTCGTATTTGTTGTTTTATTGAATCTGCAAATGGTGGCAAAGTAAAGTTTATTGTGAAAGTTAGATATTAAAATGTCTAGTTCCAGAAAATATTTAAGTGGGAGCGAAAAACGAAAGAGAAAGAGGGAGACCGAAGAAAAAAATAAAAAGCTACCTAAAATTAGTCAGTACTTGAAGAATGATGAGAGGAGGCCTATGTCCAGCAGTGGGACGTATATAGGCTGGTGAATGTGAATGAATGTAAATGTATAAACCCATGCTCTTGAAAATAAAATTGTTATTAGTGTTGGATAACTACTTAAGTGGTTTATTAAAATTAAACTAAGTACAACGTGACGAGTTTTACTGATAGGGCCCCATCAAAAGAATTTGCTACGGGCCCCAGATAGTATAGTTACGCCACTGGTAACACCTGAGACTATACAAATAATAGTATTACACTACCATCGATCCATCCAAACGAATTAATTTGTTAGTGCCTATAGTGTAGTTGTTTTCATTTTTTTTTGGTATTACGAGTATTTTTGAACTAAATCAGAAGTTTTAACGTGTGGACTAACAAAATTTTTTTTTAAGTTTATAATTAAGCCCCCAATAGTAACCTATGTCATAGTTAAACGTTTAAATGGTGTATATTAAGGAATTTCAAATTTTAGCTGTTTACAAACATACAAACAAACAGGGATGATTCCATTTGTTCAATACAAACACAAAAAAGAAGTATGATCAAATTGTTATTTTATTTACATTATTAGAGGTTTGTCAATAATTTTATAATATGTTCAAGTACATCGTCACAATTAGAGCTTGAAATTCGGAGTTTCGAAGCTTCATTGAAAAGAGAGTGCAGTAGTGAAGATAACGTACAATTATTTAATTATTTGATACCTAAGTTAAGGTTTCTGGTGAATCGAAGCACCGTTTAAGGTTATGATAACTTCGGGTTAATAAACGATGTTGAAATCTTTTCAAACTGTGGTGTTACGAACCGGAGTTCCGGAGCTCATGCGTAATCACATAATAATCAGATTTTATTCCAATACTAGCGACTATGTGGAAAGATGACTGAATAAATCGTAATGTGACATGCGCACAGAGACGGTCAGACAAACATGGCGAAACTGTAAGTGTTCCGTTTTTGCCATAAATGTATTTTGCCAATGTAGCCAATAACAGTTATCAATGTGAACCTGTTTGTCTCGGCGGCAGACAAGCTTGGGCGCGGCGGAGCGCGCGTGGTGTGAGTACACGAAGTCGCGCGAGTCGCTGGTGCTGCGGCTGTTCTACGGCCAGATCCGCTCCACGGTGCAGTGCACGGTGTGCGCGCAGCGGAGCCCCACCTACGACTCCTTCTCCAACCTGTCGCTCGAGCTGCCGCCGCAGGCCGCGCGCTGCACGCTCGCGGTACGGACGCACGCGCACACGCACACATACACATACACCGCACACTCACTCACACTACACACTACACGTTGACTGACACTACACATTGACCGACACTGTCCACTGACTCAAACTGCACCCTGACTGACATTACACTCTGACCGACACTAGACACTGACTAACACTACACTTTGACCGACACTGCACACTGACTGACACTACACTTTACTTACACTACACATACTACACATTGACCGACACTGCACACTGACTTACACTACACCCCGACTGACACTACCCACTGAATGATACTACATTCTGACTGACAGTACCCTTTGGTTGACTGCATGACTACACACTGACTGACACTATACATTGACCAACATTGCACACTGATGACTGACTGTACACCAATTAACACTATTACTTATACACAAACTTGTGCTACTATTATTTATTTTATTTATTAGTTATATTGTATGTCATACCAAACTAAGTTTTCTTCAAAAAAATTCTAAATTAAATTACAATTGGTTCCATTCATTTTTTTATTTTTTTTTGTAAATTTGTAAATAAACAATGGCTTGGTGGTTTTTTGAACACAACTACTAATATAAGCAACCGTTTTCATTTTAACTTTGCTGTAAAATCATGAGCCCATTATTTCCAGGATTGTCTTAAACTGTACCTGAATGGAGAGACGATCCCAGGATGGAATTGTCCAAACTGCAAAGAGAAACGGGACGCAGTCAAGAAGCTGGACATATCTCGGCTGCCACCCATCTTGGTGATCCACTTTAAACGGTTCTACGTGGACCCCAAGGACTATAGCTGCAACACGTACAGAAAGAAGCAGACGTACATAGACTTCCCTCTGGAAGAGCTCGATATGAGGCAGTTCTCATTACACTGCCCTAACAATTACCTCTATAATTTATACGCGGTTTCCAACCACTATGGCTCCATGGAAGGAGGACATTATACAGCTTATTGTAAAAGCAGCGTTTATGGCAAGTGAGTATCTTACATATTAGTCTTAGCATTGAGCTATCTGACCATTCATGAAGTTATCGGTGTCGATTTGGGAAGTTTCAAAGCAAAATTGGAGATTCATGTTACTTTCGGTTTTGGCAGCGTATGATAGAGACGAAAATCACGTTCATGAGTTGTTCTCACTGCTTAGTGCAGCAATTAGTGGCAAGTCATCTCACCCCGTACTATATACAGTAAAAAGTATCTATTAAAGCAAAAAACTGATTATTTATCAAACTACTTCGGTGAGACAGAGTACCAATAAGCTAGAAAGAGAAGACGATATTTAACGGTAAAGACTTATCGTAGTGTCATATCTCAGCGCTATGTGACAGATGTTTAAAACTCGAATTTAAAAACCAATAATGAATACTTTCTATATATTTACTATGCAATTGAAATAAGTATGTGGTCGCACTCACAGCTAACTTCACTTAGTACTGCTCATTTTGCCCACAAAAAAAACCTAATTTATGGTTTTTTCATAACTTTTTAATATCAAATAAATGACGTTTTTAATAATGTATACATATTATGTATATATGTGGTTTGAATGAGGATAAGGCTACGAAGACGTTACTTTTATGGAAATATACTTGTTATTTTTCAATTATAGTACATACGGTAAATCTATTATTAATACCTAAAATAATATCAGTAACAAGTTAAAATATTTTTTTTTATTTATTTAAAAATCGTTGGTGTAGTAGCAACACCCTCAAAAAAACAGTGCTGCTATTTGTTAACGATTATGATTAAAACGATTAATCGATAATATTTATAATAGCTAACAGTTAGAGGTATCCTTTTTTTTGTTAACGTTATGCAATGTTGTGACGTTGCATACAGAATGCGAGACAAAGTGGCGCCTTGACAGCCCTATTCTATTAGGAAATAGACTTTTCGAAACAGCATATTGTAGTTAAGGTGGTAAAGTATGCTCCCCTAATTCTTTGTGTTGTGCTCACAGCGTTTAATTTGAGATTGCGCGACTCAATAATTGTTTAAAACATGATTATTAATATGTTTAGTCTAGAGCAGCGGTTCTAAAACTTTTTTGGCAACGGAACCCTTTTAGAACACTTAAATATTTTACGAAGCCTTGAAATAAAAAATCCTTGTTTCATGTTTATTCTAAGTTTAATAAAAATCATGCTGAAATAGATATAATAGAAGTTGTAAAATACTGTATTGATGTCATTGTAAATTAATGAAATTTTTTCCATTTAATGTGAGGTGTGAAGTTGTTTTTTATTTGTCACCTCATTTTCGGCTATTATGTCATTCAGATAATATAAAGCCTTATAGTTTACGGAAAAAGTGTAATGAAAATAGGTCATAGATTTCTTGAAATTACGTTTAGAAATCGACTTGATGTGATTTTCTTATAATGTTTCTTTTGGTATTATTTTGACGATATTAGATATATTTTATTTTGTATGATATTATTTTGGCGGAGCCCTCGCAGAGACCTTACGGAGCCCCGGGGCTCTGCGAAGCACACTTTGAGTATGACTGGTGTAAAGCATTATTATCACTATGAACACAGATGGTACAAGTACGACGATCATGTGGTGACCGAGATCCCAGCCTCCGAGGTCAAGTCCAGCGCCGCCTACATCCTGTTCTACTCGGCCAGCGCCAAGTCCTGATCCGGACCCAAACAGGCCTAAACAGGCCAGCGCACACTGGCCGTGTTCTATGGACTTAGTGAATAGTGCGGTGTCGGGACTACTTACTTACTTACTGTTGTCAAGTTGTTTGTATAAACGTTTGGACACGTCTCACGATTACGATTGACCAAAATTATCGTTATATTTACATTACATTAATTCTGGAGATGAATGTTGATTCATCACACTAGTTCAAATGATTGATTGATTCGAAGAACGGTTTTTTTCCTTAAAAACTTATGTAACTAATTTAGAGGTTTGATTAGGTCTAACGATTCGAACACAGCTTGGTGATCATTTCGTTCGAGTTGGTTCGTTATGTTTACAAAGAAGTTAAATTGTTTTTTCTTGTTAACTCAGCAAAATAAACGGTTGCGTTTCGTTGACACTCAAAGCATCAATGATTGTTTCACCCTTTTTACTAGCAAATATTGTGATTAAAAAATCTCAATCAAGTATTATTCTTTCAAGGAAGATTTTTAGAGGCCAATGAATATGCATGCACATATGGAAAAAATCACTCTTTGATGATGATTTGTCTCGAATGAGTATTTATTTTAGTTAATTTCATGTCTTTGTTAGTTAAGTGATTTCTTGGAGAGTTTTATTAAAATAACCTAAAGTATTTAGGATCGATTTCCGGTAATCATAGCTAAGTACCTTGAAATATATCTTTGATACAAAAACCGCCTTATTATGTAACTTGCAGTCAGCATGAGACAGCCAATATCGCGCGATATCTACTGTCAAAACGAGAATTTGTGTAATGTAATTTGTATAGTGGCGCTAAATCTACCGCATAAAGTGCATTTTACGATAATATAATAATAGACACGCAATCTAATAGACACGCAGTCGTCATACATGATATTAATATTTTATTACAATGAGTCACCGCTCGCGCAGCGATCGCGTGGCTGTCGCTGTCTGCAAATTTTTAGGTAATAACCCCCCACCGGTCAAGTGCTACTTGGAATCTCAAGAAGAAAGTTTTGTAATGTAAATCATCTCCTTACCCCTTTTTTTTTAATTTTATCCTATTGTTTCTGGTAAAATTTCGCGACTACTTTTTTATTTTCTGATGTATCGCCGAAAATTAAGCCCCAAAATCAGAATTTGTTTATTTACGCTACATGTCCATGATCGAGTCATCTAACCGTGTAACAAAACTATTACAGTCTAGTAGATTCGGAGTAAATAGACTGTATCAGACGGACAATTATACATGCATATGTTCTTATAAGATTCCATTTTTTCATCGGATGTACGGGACCCGGGACCCTATAAATTCAATCGTCTTATTCCTGTAAGAGCTACGATGTAACAGACAAACAAACGTATCAACCTTTCCACCCTCCTTTTCCGGCTGGGGTTTAAAAGAAACTACTTAAAAACCTTTTCACACAAAGACGTGTCCATAAAAATTACTTGCGATACTATCAGGTAATATAAATTATTGTTTTGTAATTAACATGTTACGTCCCGACAAAGACATTGTGATATACCAGAGGTATGAAGTGATATAATGGATTTTATGATATATTACAATTACAATACTGAATAATTCTTTTGTTGTGATTATATTTTAGAGTCGTTTTAGACTAAGGAATATGATGATGGAGAGTTTAACTTTTTATTGTAGAGCTTAGGAGTCATCTTTATATTACGTATATTACGTCACTTATTGAGTGTGACAGGCGAGGGTAGAGGGAGTCACAAACTAACGTCACATTAACAATATGAATAGAATTAGAAATAACATTATTGGCGTGAAATTCGAATGGTATATTATTTATTTAGGCATTATAAGAGTTTAAAAAAAAACATTCACAACAGGGGTCGGCACCGGTTTAGCGGTTAATAAAAAATAAAAATCGTATTAAACTTTTTCTAATTCGGTAATATAACTTAAAACCGGTTAACAATGGCTGAAACCGCTTAATACCAATTAAAAACCGGTTAATACCGATTAATAACTGGTAAAAACCGCTATTAACTTCAATTAATGTAACGGTTATAATCGTTATTGACTTGTTTGCACAAGTATATTGATTAGATTTCCATCGATTGGAGACTAGTGATATTTTAATCAGTATAGAGCAGCCTTTCCCAAAGTGGGCGATAACGCCCCCTTGTGGGCGCTGCAGTCCTAAAGGGGGGCGGTAAGAGACCCAGAAAAAAAAATGGGGGCGTTGTGCAGAGGCCTGGGGGGTGATTTGTAATTTCATTTAGCTAGGAGGCATCTTAGACAACGATTGCATGACTCAAAGTGGGCAGTAGACAAAATAAGTTTGGGAACCCCTGGTATAGAGGGAGGTAAAGAAAGAGCGGGACGTAATTTAAGGATGGCTTCTTGAGAACTACATAAGCCATAATTATTGACACTTGGGTCATTGCCATAATAATTTAATGTTAGGTGAAATAAATAGTTATTATACAGTAAAATTTTAATCTATTTATTTTGTGCAAAATTTGTATTTATTTTATGTAAAACTATTGCTCGGCAAACATTGTTGTACCATTTCCAGTCTGTGGAGCGATGTGAGTTTGATTTGGTTGTAATAACTTGGTTACAACGCCATCTACCGATTCCTAACATAACTATGAACCATCGTCTCGTCAAAATTAAATAATATGTCGACGGAATATGATCTCAATCGTTCAAGTCGTTCAGAAGTTACACAATCACTAACAGAAGATTTTTTATGGAAATGGCCCACACATACCGCTGCTGTTAATTGAAAATAAAGCTTCCGAATTCCTAATTTATTTAATCCTTTTTGTATCTATCATAGATTTAGTATATTACCATAGATGGCTAATACAAAAGAGACAGAGTATAAACAGTTTTATTGCAATTATTGTGTATTGCATTATACAGAATAAAATATATTACAGAATAAAAATGCAGTGTTTTAGGACTATCACAACAATTTTTGACTTAAATGGGTAGGAGAAATTATCGCAATTCACGACATTACCGTTCTGAATACTTAGATATCAGTTTAAAATAATAGCAAATACGTGAATTCTACTATTCATAACCTCACTTTGATAGGGACTTGTTGATATGTATCGCATCACTTCACACTCACATATACACTTACACGCACACCGGTGTATTTTCTTTTTTTTTAATCTCATTATAAAGCGCACTTACACCTTCCAATTTGTAGGAACAACTTTCCTAGGGAGGGCGATTTGAGATCAATTAATGGAAAAATTGATCGATCGATCTCGAGTAGAGAATCGATTTAGTGTCCCTAGGAAAGTTGTATAAACAAATTGGAATGTGTAAATTCGCTTATAATTGCTTTATTGCCAATCTATACATAATACATCTATGGTAACTATATATAATACTGCATTAGGATGAGAATTCTGTCATCAATATAATCGGTGATGTGCAATAGCGCGTAATTAGCTCTTTAATAGCACATAAGTGAAATGAAACACATTTTACCAGAGGCTGAAAAACCTGGGGTTTGAACCCCTCCCTCTCCCCCTTGCCTACGCCCGTAGTTTATATGTATTACTCTCAGTGTAGCATACCCACAAAACTTCATATACCACAGAGGTAAAGTAATAGGGTTAAGATTTCTAAAGCAAAATGTGAACCTTTAACATTTAGACGACTAAAAATTTATTTTTAAAATGATTTTGTTAATTTACAGAAAATGATTTTAATAAAAAACGCAATCGATAAATTATTTCGAGTGAGTGGTAAAAGAAGCAAAGGAAGACCAAGGCTGACTTATGAAGATCAAATAGCCAGTGTGTTAGCAGACGAAAATGTCAAAAGCACTCGCATACCTAGGCGAAAATGTGTGAAGAGAATGATGAGATTTGAGGAAGCGAAAGTGGTGTGTAAAGACCGCGACTCCTGGCACTCCGTCCTCTCTGACTACCCCGTTGGGGATACAGCGTGAAGATATGTTATGTTATGATAGCATTCGGTCACATTTTAAAAAGAAATGTATGGTTGTCGCTCAAACAGAAGAGAATTGCAAATGAAAAATTCTTTCCGCTATTAAATTATATTGGGTCCTTACATATGAAATTAGCGTTTTGTCGCACTGACCACTTTGATCTGAAATATCTCCTCTTTGGTTAAGAATTCCAAATTCAAATTTATAAATTCATTTAGCTGGTACATTTGAGTTTTGAAAACAGTCATTCATTTGTTTTTTCCTCATTATTTTTTTCTTTGGCGTCGCTTATTACCGCACAATGGAAAACATGAAATATCGGTATATTTACGAGTACGAGTTCTACCGTGGCACCAGTGCTGCAGAAACAGCTCGAAGGATTAATGATGTGTACGGCGTTGGTGTCACAAAAGAAAGCACGGTACGTTTTTGGTTTCAACGTTTTCGTTCTGGAAATTTCGACCTTCAGAACCAACCTCGTGGACGGCCGGAGACCAAAGTGGAAAATGAAGAATTAAAGGCTATTGTGGAAGCGGATCCATCACAAAGCACTTCAGAGATAGCTGCAGGCTTCGGGGTAAGAGACAAAACTGTAATAATCCACTTGAAGCAAATCGGGAAAGTAAAAAAACTTGAACGATGGGTACCTCATGAATTGAGTGAATCGAACTTGCAAACACGCGTCGACTGCTGTGTTACTTTGCTCAACCGACACAATAATGAAGGGATTTTAAATCGAATCATTACTTGTGATGAAAAGTGGATACTGTACGATAATCGGAAGCGCTCGTCGCAATGGCTGAACCCTGGAGACCCAGCCAAATCCTGCCCTAAACGAAAATTGACTCAGAAAAAGTTACTTGTGAGTGTTTGGTGGACTAGCGCCGGTGTCGTTCACTACAGCTTTCTAAAATCTGGCCAAACGATTACGGCAGATATCTATTGTCAGCAACTGCAAACCATGAAGGAAGAACTAGCTGCTAAACAACCGAGATTGGTCAATCGCTCTAGGCCACTGCTACTTCACGACAACGCAAGACCACACAGTGCACAACAAACAACCACTAAGTTAGATGAGCTACAATTGGAATGTCTGCGACATCCACCGTACTCCCCGGATCTTGCTCCAACAGATTACCATTTTTTCCGGAATTTGGACAACTTCTTACAAGGAAAAAAATTCAACTCCGATGCGGCAGTCCAAACCGCCTTCAAAGAATTTATTAATTCTCGCCCCCATGGTTTTTTTAGTAAAGGGATCAATGAACTACCTATGAGATGGCAAAAGTGCATAGATAACAACGGTGCATACTTTGATTAATTAAATATATTTTACAAAAAAAAATTGACTTTATATTCCTCCAGTACAAAACGCCAATTTCATATGTAAGGACCCAATATATTTTATTTCTAATTAAAGTGTTTTTGTAAATTTTATTCTATAAAGTATTTAATTATTTTTCCTTTATGCATGTTTTTTCTGAATTTATACCCAGGGTCATTTCACGCCATACAAAAACTTCATGAGTTTTCCCTAGTAGTATAGTGTAGCATAGTCAGATGTCACCACTAGTCTTTTACATTAAGTAGTCGATGTAAGCATTGAACTTTTTCGTCTTTTAATCTAAAGTCTAAGATCCGATTGCGGTTGACCTTTCCTCATCGAGTTTCCTAATAAAATAAATATTTTATTCAATATAATGTATAATTGAACAAAACGTGCTAGGGTTGCCACCCCACATCCCTGCATAGCTATTTTTAATTAAAAATTATTTAATAAAATATTTTTTTCAATAATTACTGTTATACAGTTTCTAAAAGAATCCATCACCAATCTCGAGTAAAATGTGTAAATAAAACGTCAAAGTAGGGTTGCCTACCTTTTTCTAAGCAATAATGAAAGGTTGCAATGTTAATTTCAATGAGAAAAAAGTAGGTAATTTATTTCCTATTTTTTTGTCATTACACCTTTAGCATCGGCTTTAATTTTAATTACAATGAGTTTGATGCGTCCAATTCATTTTAGTATTTAGTTTTAATATGACCGACAGCTGAAAATCCCACCTCGCATAGGTATGAGGCACTAAAAGGGAGGACAACTTTCACAGCTTCATCATACATGCAGGATAAGTGTCAGCAATTTGAGAGCCAAAATTTAGTTACTGTACAGTACAATCACAATCCGCGCGCGTGTCCTCTAAAGAGGCTCGGTCGGTCGACGATCGTACTATTTTTCAGGACCCGTCCAATATTCGCTCGCGACCCATAGTTTGGGAAACGCTGGTCTAGTATAATATTCAACTTTGTGTAACGTGCAAATGAAGTTCAAACCTTCATGTTAATCACCGAATTTTACTATTTACATTATTATTCAATTTCATATTAATATTCATTGTCAGTAAGCCAATAATGACATTTTTACGTGTTTTTGTTGTATTGAAGATATTTTTATTGTAGTTTTGCTAGATGGCACTAGATTGAGAATTTCGATAGATACCTCTATTTCCTTATACAGGGTGTATATGAAAACGGAACACCTTCTTGAACATGCTATAGTATACCGAGAATGCATCTTGATTACGCTTCAATAAAGTATTATTGTGCAATAAAAACAATGATACAGGTCAAATCACAATTTACTTCAGTTGTGCTTCCCCTTAACACGACAAGTTGTTTATTTCCGACACCGAAATTTAGTTTTTACAATATTTTACAAATCCACAGAAATCTCCTTTATTTATGTAAAGATAAGGTTGATATTCCTGTGTATGTGGAAATAACGTATTTTTAAATTAAGTTCATGATCGTAGCGATTTGTAAACAATTGTTAAGGGGCATATGCATTATTATTGAAGTTGGTTTTTATGCTTTATTTCAATAACGGTTGAAATTATTACAAAATAAAAAAATATGTTCGATTTAAAATCTGTAACTTTACACGTTCCAGCAACTTCTACGAGAAATAATGGTGTTAACACCTGTAAATTTAAATGGTCATAACTCTTAAACGGCTACATTTTATTCGATAATTCTTTTTATAACTACATACTAAAATTATGCCCTTTCATCCATTAAAGTAACTGTCCCGTTTTCATATACATCCTGTATATGATGTACTCTGTGTTTATAGTTGCATACTTTTTGTCGTCAAATTGGTTTCTCAGTACGGCATTTCGGATAACCTGCCGTGTTATTCACAAACTTTCCGTATCCGACAAGAAACTTCGATGATTTTGTCTAAACGCAATTCACAAATCCAAAACCTTTCCGAAACGACATGATTTGACAGTTCATTTCGGGACGAAACCTTCGGATGGTTCCGACGACTCTTTAGTGTCGAAAACGTTTCCGAGACGAGTAAATTACTACTTTAGGCAAACAATTATTGTCGGTTACTACTTAGATTACGTTTAAATCATAAGGGAAGGATAACGCTAATAAATTATTTGTACCGTGTTGGCGCACTGGCATCACCAAGACGTCGGTTCTCATATATGTATATATAGTGTGTAATCGATGACGTCTGTCGTCAAAAATCTAAACAAATTGCGTGCGCGTATGTAATCTAGACTTCTAGACAAATTTCGTGCCCTTTTTAAATACGTGCCTAAGGATTAATTTGCCTTATATTTTTATAACATATTTTATTAGCTACGCAATCCATAGCTAAACGTTCTTTGACGTATTTGAAGTATTTTTAGAAACAACAATAATCAAAAATTAAAACGCTGTTGTACTTTTTGTTGTACTTATTATCAGTTTTAACTAAGCGACATCTAGTATAATTTATTTGATCTTGTTGAACGCACAGAGGACAAGCACAGACAGTATAATCTGTATTTATAAAGCCCGTTTAGTTCTTCGAATGTAAGTAGACTATTTACAAAAACTGTTTAATCTTAAAAAATACAAAGTAATTTCTGTTCCATAATTATTATTTATGATATATTACCTAATACATTGTGATTGTCAAAATGTGATACGTTTAAACCATACTTATTTTTTGTACCAAAACGAAAACGGATTGTACCATTTTGTAACACGCTTCATAAATGCATTTTCTTTCGGATTCGTAAAGTACTTTCTGATGAGATTCCGATAGTTTGTGAATAGCATTTTCCAATCCGTCGGATTGAATTAATGCTTTCCGACGATCGGCCCTTTCCGCCACGGAAACTTTTCGAAGCGTTGTGAATAAGGGTGATCTTAAGATTTTCAACATTGTACAAAATTTGGTTCATTTCACTTACGCTGTCTACCAGAGATACTTACCTAGGCGCTATTGTATTAACATCGTCAATCCCTTAATTTAGTTTTGAGCCTACGAAAAGGTAGCATTAGTTTCATAATAAATCATTAGAAACAATTATTGTGTAAAAAGTACATGATAAATTTGTAACTCGAATTATTCCACTTCCATAATTTTAATTGTTCCTATTCCTATTACCATATCGACAGACACCTCCGACGTACCTATATTATCGTAAATATAAATAAAATATTATAAAACCAACGATAAGTATTCGTTGTTAATTGATTCTGAAATCAATTGAAAACAAATCTTAAGTTTCCGTTGTTAATTAATTCTGATATTGACAATGAATACAATGAGCGAAACTTCATAAGTTAGATTCTTCTGGAAGTTGGTGATATGTATTATGTACCTACTAACAATCTACGTAGGAGGTGTCAATATGTTTATTAAGAATATTAACTCTATATATATTAAATAATGTGTACTTGAGTGGTGAATCTAATACAACTGAGGCGACGTATCAGACCTAACCAATGATTTCGGCACAGTACAAGTAAACAAGCAGTATTCTATGTTCATACAAATGCTCCCAAACGACGCGCCTCGAAATCTCGGCATACAACAGTCGCGAGTGCGCCGCGGTTGTCTTCAGAGGGTGTGAGACGCTCCCGCGCATTTAGTACGAAATATTAGTCAATGAAGTTTTCGAGCATAATTGTTAAGTGTATGGATGTTTGTATACATCTATATCAAACCGGAAATATTTCTCTATTGCTCATTTGTAGGAAATAAATTATCCTAATGATCTAGAATAATATAAAATGAAAAGATAATATGAGAATTTAATACAGTACCTATATACAGGGTGTATATGAAAACGGGACAGTTACTTTAATGGATGAAAGGGCATAACTTTAGTATGTAGTTACAAAAAGAATTATCGAAAAAAACGTATCCGTTTAAGAGTTATGACCGTTTTAATTTTCAAGTGTTATCCCCACCATTTCTCGTAAAATTGGGTTGATCGTGTACAGTTACAGATTTTAAATCTTACGTTTTTTTTTATTTTGTAATAATTTCATCCATTACTGGAATACAGCCTGAAAACCATTTTCGACAATAATGCGTATACCCCAATGGGGGTTTTCAGGCTGTATTTCAGTAACGGATGAAATAATTACAAAATAAAAAAAAACTTAAGATTTAAAATCTGTAACTGTACACGATCAACCCAATTTTACGAGAAATGGTGGGGATAACACTTGAAAATTAAAACGGTCATAACTCTTAAACGGATACGTTTTTTTCGATAATTCTTTTTGTAACTACATACTAAAGTTATGCCCTTTCATCCATTAAAGTAACTGTCCCGTTTTCATATACACCCTGTATATATATATAAAAACAGTCAGTCCCAGTCGGCAGCCCTATTGCGTGTTTACGTATCGAGCAACCGTAGGTAATTATCTCAAGGACACTGCCGAGATATAATACTGCTTGCTTACTTGTACTGTGGTTTCGGCAAGATTCGGTTTTGGCGGCAAATTTGCCAAAACTGATCAAAACTAACCTTCGGTGATCACGACTACGAAGTCACCTCACCCAGTACCGTGTACAGAAAGTATTTTATTTAAGCAACAAAACTTGATTTATCAAATAACTGCTTCATAACACAATAAATTTGCATTTATAGCAGAAAGTACAAAAGAATTACCTTAAAATAAAGCCGTTTTCAGCAGAAACTAAGACAAGAACCGAAATTCGGTCTCGTAAAACTAGTTTTATTCAAACGCTACCATTCGTACACAAATACTTTGTGTTTCTAACATCGAAAGAGATACTATGACATAATTGTAGCGGGAGCAAGACAAAATATCTTTATTCAATGCCACTGATAAAGGTGTATCACATTGTGTCCTGGATTCCATTTACGGGGTCCATGCGCAAATGTTGGAGCCATGTATGTTAATAATTTATGTCAGTGGTGTAAAAACATCTATCTATACTACTATATAAATCTCTAGCGTCTGTCTGTAATTTTAACTTTGCCGTCAAATTTTGTGATAGATAGTCATTTTATGACTTACTGACTTCGATTCTACCATCAATAAAATTTTTGTCTGTCTGTCTGTCTGTATGTCCTTTTATAACTGAAGAACGGCTAGACTGATCTTGACAAAAGTCGGTACGTAGTAAGAACATGTGATTGCGCTCATGTAGGTTACTTATTTTTTTTAGAAAATTTACCCTTAAATGGGTCAAAAGGGGTATGAAACTGCATGGGAAATGGTAAACTGCCGAACCGATTATGATGAAATTTGGCAAGAAAATAGTTTGACATCAGAGAACGGACATAGGCTACTTTTTATGAAAAATCTGCTCCTAACATGGTGAAAAGGGGGATGATACTTTGTAGGGGAAATGCTAAAACTTTGTAATGATCCAATTTAGTGCGCCGATAAGACTTTTTTTATCAAAAATCTGTGAAAAAGGGGACGGGAGGGAGGGGGACAAAACTTTGTACGGAAAATGCTAAGCCGCTGAACTTATTATGATATAGCATGGATATAGTTAGACACCTGGGAACAGACACAAGCTGCTTTTTTATCAAAAAACTACCCCTTAAGGGGCTGAAAAGGGGGATGAAACTTTGAATGGGAAATGCTGAACCGCCGAACCAATTATGTTTGGTACATATTATGTTTGGTACATAGATAGTATCTGCCCGGAGACAGACAGATTTTTTGTTCAAAACAATCTTTAAACGTGCTTTGTACATGATCACATAATCTAACCTAATCCGGGAAAGCCACGAAAAACTTTTTCGCGCAGACGAAGTCGCGGGTATAGCTAGGCTTCTTATAACACAACCACCAGTAGTCATTACTGCATTAGTGGCCGATAATATGGTTACTAATTGCTACAACAGTTTGCTACCACTATAGTAGTCGCTACTAAGATTGATAACTACAGCACTAATACATTATAAGAATTATGAAAAAACCGTGTCAGCAAGCCTTTAAATACACGAATTTAATCAATAATATTGGTACTAATGACTACTAATAACTACCACTAATGGCTGCTACTAATACTGATACCCACACAAAACACAATCATAATGTCTTAAGTATTTGAATTCATAAGTCATTAATACATGTACTAAATATGTACTATAATTAGTAGCTCCCACATGTGGCTGCTACTAGTAGTACTACTAATATTCACAAATTCAATCGTAGGTACTATATAGTAGCTACGACTGATAGTTACTACTAGAACGTACGTCACTAGTGAGCTGTAGGCATGGTCTTACAAGCACTGTCTGTTCTCATATTAGTATGAAAGAATTAAAAAAATATATTTGTAATTTATACAGTGTAATGAGTATAATGAACTAATGAATAATCATGCCCGTTGTCAATAAATAATATTTGTCGCTCAAATGTATCTCTCAATCTCAACTCATTCACTCAGTTCTTGTAAATACGGTTTTATAACATGAGTGTTTCAATACCTAATTTTGTAGTTGCATACACAACTTTATATACCCTATACCCATGACAGGAGTATTTAGTATACAAAATAAAACAGAAAAATAGAATTAATAGGTTATCTGAATCAAACTTGCCGGTGGAATTATACCAATAAAATTAAGAAGCATCTATATGTATTATAGTTATTTATTTATTAATTACATGAAGACGTTTCCAACAACTGCTTTCCAACGCTGTGGTAAAGCCTCAATGCCGCGGTATTTACCAGTGTTAGGCAAAATGTAATTGTAAAAATAATTACAATTAAAAATTGTAATAGTAAAATGATTGAAAAAACATTTTGTAGGCAAAGAATTACAATTATAAATGTTAATTGTTATAGTTTTTACAATTACATTTTGCCAAACACTGGTTTTTTTTTTCTTTCTTTATGGCATGGGCTAAATTGTGCGCCATGCCGCATGGCCAATGTCACGTATTATAAGTAGAAACACAAGTAAATTAGTTATTTCTTATCCTAAAACTCCTCCAGTAAAGTGATAGTAGGCTTTACTGAAGTTATAAAGGACTTCTTGAAAGAGCGCGAGAATTTCAGCTACACATATTTTTTAGACATATTTTTTAGACCTACTCCATTCTTTTCACTTATACAGAACTTTAAAACACAATATACTATCACTTTTGTACTTTAAAACTCCCAAAAATGTAAAAAATAGAAAATCTAAACCAAATGTGAACCTCGCTTCTGTTCCCGCCAAAAACTTCAACACTGGTAGGTATTTACAATTTGTCAACTTTTAGTGATATCGATTTCTAAGGCTCTTATGAACTGCCCATGCTTCGTAACGCTTGCCACCTAAACTGTGTTTCAATCATACAAGTAGGAACTATATCTATAATATACATTATACATCTTCCTACTTCTATGGCTTTAATTAATGAAAACAGTTAAACATAACATAACATATCTTCACGCTGTATCCCCAACGGGATAGTCAGAGAGGACGGAGCGCCAGGAGTCGCGGTCCTTACACACCTCTTTCGCTTCCTCAAATCTCATCATTCTCCTCACACATTTTCACCTAGGTATGCGAGTGCTTTTGACATTTCCGTCTGCTAACACTCTGGCTATTTGATCTTCATAAGTCAGCCTTGGTCTTCCTTGGCTTCTTTTACCACTCACTTTCGCTTTGTATATTTTTTTCGTCAGCCTCATCACTCATTCTTTCCATGTGCCCGAACCATCTAAGCATTCCTTTCTTCATTTTTACAATAACACTGTTGTGCAACCCTGTCATACTGCGTATCTCATCATTGCTTATCCTGTCCGCAAGCGTGACACCGCACATATTTCTGAGAGACCGCATCTCCACAGCATTTATCATACTTTCACTCGATTTCGGGCATATCCATGCCTCGCTGCCGTACAACAAAGTCGGCACCAACACCGCATTGTGGATGGCCATTTTAGCAGTGTTAGATATATTCACACTACCCACTAATGCGGACAGAGCACCGTTCACTTTATTGCCAGCTGCTACCCGTCTCTCCACATCCAACTCACATCTTCCATCCCTCGAAAACGCACTCCCCAGGTACACAATTTCATTCACCTGTTCTAGACATTTTCCATTTACACAAATCACACATCTCGTTTGTACCGCTTCTCTTTCAAACACCAGAACCTTAGTTTTGTTCACATTCATTTTCAATCCTTTTACTTCACAATCTTCTTTCATGCACGTGACTAGTGTCTGCAACTCTGCTTCTGATGGTGCTATTAGCACAGCATCGTCAGCGTACAATAGGCAGTTTACCACTGTGTCACCACATCCCATACCACTCATATTACCTTTCAATCTCTGGGGGCAACTGTCCAAATACAGCACGAATAGCCAGGCAGACATCACGCAGCCCTGTCTGACACCAGAACAGACTTCAAACCTGGGCGACATGTGCCCGTCTATCCTTACACAGGCTCTGTGGTCTCTATATAATGACCTCACAGCCTGCAGTAAGGAGCCCTCCACGCCATATTCAGGCAGAAGACTCCACAATTTCTTCCGCACTACTCTATCGAATGCTTTCTCTAGATCCACGAAAGCGCAGAAAACTTTCCGACCTAAAGCCAGAAACCTTCCCACGATAACGCGGAGCGAGAAAATCTGATCCATACAACCCCTACCGTTCCTGAATCCACCTTGCGCCTCCCACAAATATCTTTCTGAAACGCCTTTCATACGTTCAGTCAATACTTTAGTATAGACTTTACTCGCTAAGCTGACCAAGCTGATGGCCCTATAGCACGCACAGTCTAGGTAGGAACCTTTCCCTTTATATAGAGGTACTATGACTGCCGTGCGCCAGTCCTCTGGAACCTCCCCCTTCTGCCAACAAAGGTTGCAGAGTGCACAGAAGGCATCCCAGACCCTAGGACCACCATACTTGATCATCTCAGCAGTCACCTCATCATTTCCCGCAGCCTTTCCACATTTCAAACTTCTTATCACTTTCTCAATCTCTTTCATACTAATGGCATCCTCCAGTCTCTGGCCCGAGTGTGGCAATTCATTAGAATCGCTCTCAGTATCAGAGACGGAGTCGCCACTCTCATACAGTTCTCAAAAGTATTCACTCCATCGCTGCAAAACATCCTTTTTATTTGTAAGCAGTTTGTTTTCTTTCGAACGCACTTTATTCATTCTGCAAGGTGCCGGACCACTTCGGTACTTACGTACTTCTTTCCAAAATAATTTGGAATTTTCCTCGAAGTTGTCCGACATCTTGTTTTCATCTAACACCCTACACCTTTCACGCTTCTCTTTCACTAGTGCCTTCGTTTCTGCTTTCTGCAGCTTATACCTGTCTTTCATCAAATTTTTCATACCACAGTCATTAGTAGCAAGGTAGTCTCGCCATGCTTTCTTTTTCTTATACACAGCCACTTTCACCTCATCATCCCACCACACATCACGCTTTTTGCCGTTCCCAATCTTATTCATTCCACACACTTCTTTCGCAGCCTCAATCATACTATCTCTAAGGTTCTGCCAACATTTTTCAACATCCTCGCTCATCACTTTCAATCTATCATCAAGCTTACTAGATAATACCCTTTCATATTCATTCCTTGTGGCCGCATCCTGCAGTCTCCAGCTTTTAATCCGGCTAACCGCTGCAGGTTTGGACACTACGCGATGTCGCCATGCTGCGAACAGACCCCTTATTCTGGTTATCACCAGAAAGTGGTCCGTCCCGAGATCGGCTCCTCTATACGCTCTTGTGTCCATTACCTGCTTCTTAAGTCTGCTATCCACCAGGAATAAATCAATCATGCTTCTCGCACCCTTTCTTTCCCACGTGTACTGATGGATCCCTTTGTGTCTAAACATGGTATTAGCCACAAAAAGATCCTTTTCCATACACAGTCCTAACACAATCTTACCAGCATCATTCACTCTCTTATCTCCATATTTGCCTAGGACAGACTGAAATCCTGTTCGAGCTGTCCCGACCCATCCATTCATGTCTCCACACACAACAATTCTTTCGTTCTCTTCAACCGTCGCTAGAACTTCTCTAACATTCTCCCAGAACTGCTCTAGTTCAGCCAAACCGACAGAGGACACTGGGGCATATACTGCCAAAACAAAAATTTTTGTCAGCCCAATCTTGAGGCGTACCCAGAGCAGTCTGGGATTTACACATTCATACTCAGTCATACAATTAACCATACGAGAGGACAGTAAAACGCCTACCCCTTGGCATCCCCTATCTCCTTGTGGTACCCCTGACCACAAAGCGATGCCTCCTCCGGGCAAGTCGGTAAGTTCACTGCCGCCTCGCTTGGTTTCACTCAAACATAGCACATCCAATCTTTTCTCTTCCATAATATCAATCACTTCATTCATCTTCTCCTCAATCCCACCTCTCACATTCCACGCAGCTACTCTGCACTCCTCCCTCCACTTCCCACCGCTAGGTGCACAGCGTGTTGGGTGGCGGTCCCCAACGCCGAACTGCACTCTGCACACACCAGCGGGGACAGACCGGTGCACGTCGCTTTCGGAGGACGCCCTAACATAATCATTTCCGTTGTCCCGCATGGTATGCACAGAAGAGGAATTGCAGCCGTGAAAAGGCCTGGCAGGGGTCGCGACGAGCACGCTTCCTCAGTTGACCCCCTATCAAGCTTACTGGATAATACCCTTTCATATTCATTCCTGGTGGTCGCATCCTGCAGTTTCCAGCTTTTAATGCGGCTAATCGCTGCAGGTTTGGACACTACGCGATGTCGCCATGCTGCGAACAGACCCCTTATTCTGGTTATCACCAGAAAGTGGTCCGTCCCGAGATCGGCTCCTCTATACGCTCTATGAAAACAGTTGTAACCGCAAAAGCAGTAGTCTCAGATAATTGCACAATAATAATCAGTACACATCTTACATGTCGCTACAAAGAACAGTTCGAAATGTAGCAGCAAGTTTGAATCAGACAACCTATTTATTTATCAATAATTTTATGAAAAATTGTGAGTTGCTTAATGAAATTCTATACCATTATCACATTATGTATAACATTAGGATTGGTTGATATAAAGCAGGTTTCTGAGCCCATTGTAAAGGATTATGGCATTGGTGTAGATAAAGTCTAAAGATAATATTGTAGTTTTTGAAATTCTTTAGGTCATGTATGTATTAGATATGAGTAACACTATTTTTAACCGGAAGCGAATTCAGTGCCTGACGTAATATGAACTGTATTTTGAAAGTACATATCTATATTTTTTCTTAGTAATGAAATCTTAATGTCAAATTATTTCAAATTAAACTTTATAAGCATTGTATCAGATTGTTGTAAGATGCATGTAAATATAAATAACACTTAATATTGTCTAAGGGTAAAATTAAATTCTTTGTTAAATATCTACTTCAGTTTTAATCCTCAAATTCCTTAGAGAGAAAAAATACATAGACCCTCCTATACATATATATATATATATATACACACCGGCACAATTAGCGGAACACAAAAAAAGCAGGATTTTAAAATCTTTTACTTGAGGAACTGGCCAGTTATGATATTTTTTTAATTTATTGTCAAATTTGAAAATAGAAAATTAGATGACATACACTTTTTTCATTCATTTGTTTTATTTTCCCGAACAATACGTTTTGTCAACTTGTTCGAGTAATAACTACGTAATTGTAATTTTTTTGAAAAATTGCACTTAATGGTTTTTTATAAATTTGTTATTCTATAGGCAATTTTGTTTATTAAAAGCTCTTTATTATGCCTGACTTAACATCACTGGAAATCATTAGGGCTGATGAAATGAGAAGAAATGGCCATACCTACAGATCGATTGCCTCAAGGCTTCGTCGACCAGTATCAACGATTCATCGCAGCATCCAGCGGTACAGATCGTCTAATTCTCTTGTGAGGAGGAGGGGTCAAGGTAGAAAAAGATGTACATCGAGGCGAGATGACAGTTTTTTACAACTTGGAGTTCGTAGGAATACGCGATTAACGGCTGTACAAGCTCGAAATGAACTGGAAGACGTTCGAGGAGTACGAGTAAGTGAGCGTACAGTTCGCAGGAGATTTGAAGAAGTTGGTTTAGGGTCGTATATACCTGCCAAAGGCCCAAAACTTGAGAGACGTCACCGCGTAAACCGATTAAGCTATGCGCGAGAACATCGTCATTGGGATTTGAACGAATGGCAGCAGGTTCTCTTTACTGATGAGTGCAGAGTTCTTTTAAAACAGATCGATGGGAGACAGCGAATATGGAGACGCAAAGGAGAACGCCACATACAGTCTAATTTTGAACACACAGTGGCTTATGGCGGCGGCTCGATTATGGTTTGGGGAGGGATATGTTTGGGAGCTCGCACGGAGTTAGTGATAGTCACAGGAGGGACCATGACAGCAGATCGATACATCAGAGACATTTTAGAAGAACATGTTGTACCATTTGCCCCATTTATTGGTGACGACTTTATTCTAATGCAAGATAATGCTCGTGCTCATAGTGCACAATCGGTACAGGCATATCTGAGCCACGTAGGTATACCGGTGAT
The DNA here is from genome assembly GCA_907165235.1 of Zeuzera pyrina. NCBI lineage: Eukaryota > Metazoa > Arthropoda > Insecta > Lepidoptera > Cossidae > Zeuzera > Zeuzera pyrina. Next base: position 18,537,065 of record OU015638.1, on the reverse strand, counting down.
GCAGTGGCCAGCAAATTCCCCCGATATGAATCCGATAGAGCATGTCTGGGACTTGCTAAAAAGAAGGGTTAAATCCAGAATGCCACCCCCCAACAATCTGAATGAACTTGGAAACGCATTACTTGAGGAGTGGGAGCGGTTGCCTCAAGAAATCATCGATAACATAATCTGTAGCATGCCCAGACGAATGGAAACCGTAATCAGAGCAAGAGGGGGAAACACTCGTTATTAATTTTGCTTTAATTTTATTGTTAAATCATGTAATGCTTACTTTTTTTTATTTTTTGTGATGGTTCATAATCATCTAAAAATTTCTCTTATTTCAAATTTCTTTATTTTTCAATAAAAAATAACGAAGACTTTTCAAAGTCGTTGTTAAAAGATGTTAATCAATTTGTTATTTTGTGTCTAATTACATTTTCGTCAAATATATGCGTTATCTCATAGTCTCACTTTTTTTTCTGTTCCGCTAATTGTGCCGGTGTGTATATATTGCTAACGATAATCATAGTCTTTCGAAAGATAGGTACCTACTTTACCACCATTATTAAGTGTGATCAAAAGTTTGAAACACTGTTTTTAAATTTAAAAACTATTCACTTTCCTATCTGTATCATGTTAGACATATCAATTATAAGATAGGTACCAATTTGACGATGAAGAGTTGATACCTCTACTACAGCTATAAATTCCAACAAAAACATTTAGAAAAAACATACAGAAAAAAAAATTAGGTACTAAATATCGAACAGAATTTATGAAAACATTATATTTAGTTATACAGTAAAAAAAGCTTCGTTCCGAAGTTCTCGTTTAAAAGAGCGATACCTCTATTACGTTGTTTTTTTAAATATGAATTAAATGATTTATCAATTACGTTTTTTATCAAGTTTATCATTATCAAACATTTTAAAAGCACACAGCTTTCATTTTTATTTTTGAATCTCTACCCTATTTCTTCACTTCTGTCACTTCTCAACTCGTTCATTATCTGTAAATACTTGGTCATAATGCATAATAATATAAGTACTATAACAAATAAAATGTAAAACTGGGTAAAAAATTTCGAATATGGCATCACTGAACAAATTCTTGTCTTTATATTTAATTTTAGTTTTATTTTGAAAAATAATAATTTTGGGTGGCTTGCACAAACTATTTAACGCGATTTAAGGATTTGACATCTCACTTGCACCGACGATTTAATAGTTGGTGCAAGCCACCCTTAGGATGATGTTTAAGGTGTGATTTGTTACTACATCGGCTTTATTTGCGTTCTTTAATCTATGTTTGTATGTTTCTGAGCTAGAATCTTAACGTATTAGTCGTATATACGAGTAGCACGGAAATCATGTGAATTATGTTAGAATGGCGTGACGCGAAAGTGAATTCACTGACTTACGAATGATTCACTTTTCGGTTCTGTTGCTCTATGTATTTTTTTAATCTAAATCAAATTCTAATACTTTGTCAACGAACAGTATTGAATTTTATACAACAGATCAACAAAAATCCATATATTCATGTATTAGTAATGTTTTTAACTTGCACAATTTATAAACCCCATACCTGGGCGATACAGCTTTATTCGGTGTCTTACAAAAAAAATAACAAAAAAAGTCGGACCACGTTCCAGGATTCCACTGTAGTACAGAGAAGATAAACTCTGTTGTAAACTCAGAAGAGTTTAAAGTGTGTGAAAATAAAGAGAAAACGAATTTTTTCAGAATTGAACCCTAGCTAGATCGATTTTTGAGCACCGTAAAGCTCTATATTGTAAATTTCATCGAAATCATTAGAGCCGTTTTCGAGAACGCGATTATAAATATACAAATATTGCTTGTATAATACTACTCTTTAAATAACATAGTATCTTAAAATAAATGAATTCCATGAAATTTAACATTAAATTAATTGTTCAGAAAAATAAACAATAGATTTTTCGCCATGACTTTTAGCCATAGGCTTAACAAATAACTCAAAAGCCAGACGCCGTATCCGAGCAGCACCGGTGAGCTAAATGAGATAACCTGACTCACCTGTACATACACATTTATTATCAGATAAGCTGATCGGTCGCATTTCGTTAGAAAACAGCACCAACATATCTATATTTTATCTGTTATTTGCCTCACTTCGTGGTACGAGACAGGTTGTCATTATTTTTATTTCCATATTATAAGTACATTATTCAAGTGATATATGTTTTTAATAGGTACTTGTTGCAAACCAACTTAGACATATTATTACAAAAAGAAACAAAAAAGAGATCTGACCGTATTGCAGTAATTGAACCCGGGCACTTCGGCGTAATAGACCTACGCTGTAACCATTGTGCTATTGAGAAGATAAACTGTGCTGGAGTTTAAAGTTTAGAAGTTTTAAGAGTGTGAAAGACGGAGAAATTGAGTTTTCCCAGAATTGACACCAAGCTGGATTGACTTCTCCATTGAGTATCTACAACGAGAGGCGGCATTCGCGCTATTTATCACACAAACCTTTCTCACATTTTTTGCGAGAGGAGAGGTACTACCACAAGTAAATGGGAGCACTCAAATGCAATGATGAGTTGTGTCTTTACGCTTTCGCACACAAACAATTCGACAGCATTCCTCCAATTTAACAAATACGTAGAAATAACTTGATTGAAATATTATTCGTCCATTATTATCGATCCATTAACGTCTAAATTTAAATGCTACCATTTAATCATTTCTTGCTTTTGAAATTTTATTGTAATTTTATTTGTAACTCGTTAAGATCTATAATTGTTAGCTAAAAAAATAGTCTCGCTAGGTTTACGTCATATTTTGTACAATTCGGCAATTAAAAACTGTTAGGTACGAATTTAAGCCAATTCAAGGTTCATTATTGTATGACAAACATTATGATACGACTTTCTGGAATGACGACCAAGTTAATGCAACATATTCGAATGAATCGAAATACGTTATGGCGAGATCGGTAAATCGGTTTAGTGAAACGATTCTGAAAAAATATATTAAAATGGAAAGTTTACTTATGGAATATAATTCCGTCTTTGGCTAGATTAGATGTGGCAGATTTTTCGTTGCATCTCCTGACGGCTAACGGTATAAGGCGACTATTTTGGGAAGCACTTGACGCAGTGAATTCGATTATAGCAATGGTAACAAATCGATTCAAAACTAGTTTTTATTGTGCGGTGGCTATTTTTTTACTTATACCTTGACAGTGGGGAATGCCTGTGAATCGCGACTCCTGTTGTAGGTAGGTACTCAATGGATTTCACGCCCCCTCTACCCCTATATTGTATATTTTTTTGTTTAGTATAATAGTTAGTAGTAGTAGTATAATAGATTAGTAACTAATTCATCTGTGAGATTAGGATTATAATAAACCATACTTTCAATTCAGGCAAGTTTCAATTAAAAATTGGAATTTCAGGAATTTCGGTAAGTTTCAATTTTCACACTGGCGGGAATGAGAGAAGGACGTTGATATTTTATTTAGATTTTTTATTTCTTGCGTTTTTAGGAGTTACAAAATTACAATATTGATAGTATATTTTAAGTTTTTCTGTGCAAGTACGTATTAAGAATTAGAAAGTTAGAAAAAATATTTGCAACTGAAGTTTTCGCATTTTTCCAAGATTTTCTTTCAAAAAATAAGTATATTAAAAATACAATTTTTTTATTACTCATGCGGGATAAACAGTATCTAAACGCACATTTTTGCGGTTGATAAGTAGCTATTTCCTCAGTTTACAATTTCAAGTAAACTTGGCACACGCAAATTCACGATTTAAATAGTACATTATTACTTTCTATAATTTTTCTTTGTACCGAAATGATCTCCGTATCAGTAATAAAAAATAGTATCTGCAACTCGTGCGGTGTTGTCGATTGCCGCGAAGCGAGTGCGCTCATTCGCTCGAGTGGGCAATCGTCAACTTACCGCACTTGTTGCACAATATATTATTGTCACAGTACAAGTACTATTGTGGATGAGTCGATCAATAATTGTTTGTATGTCCTCTATATACCAACACAATTATTTTATAATTATACTTATTCACATTAAATAATTGTCGCATTTATAATTAGACCTGACCCATCCATATAGATAACGTAACAATATCTAGACATTTTTCACTACTTTATGGTGATCCAAAAGACGGAAAGCAATTTCAGTTGTCCTTCAGAACAATTTTACTGACTTTTACTTTTTGGGCTCTTTTCACCGATTTTATTACAATAAATCACTTATAAAGTATCGCTCAGTATGGCTTTTTCGAAGAGTACATTTCGGCACAAATAATGATAGGCACTCATGAGCAATATTGTTCTGTGCTGCTAGTGCAATGCGTTAGTGCATTGTTTTATGGTTAGTGGTTAGTGTATGATACCATTGTGATACTACAGCGTCCGATGCATTTCTCTGATGGATCGTTTGCCCTAAATGATTATTAAATTACTATTTGTTACTAGGAGTGTTCTGTCATTTGTAAATTAATTTTCTCTTAAGATATTATTTTAGTAGTCTGCCTCCTTTAAATTAGGAACCTATTTCTCATGGCTGAGGCAGATCATGAATAATACCCTGTGTCTTTTTCGACACATATTATGTATGTACATTATAAATAAATCAAAATATTTTACAAAACTTGACTGAACAGTAAGCAAATAACACCTGATCAACACAGATATCCCTATTACATAGCAATAGCCATGACAAGTCACATGTATGCCACTCGATCACCCGCCTGCTAACTAACACTGCAAAATACTGATTGTATCAAATATTACACTAATAATATTAATGAGAATTAAAACTATTTTGGAGATCTACAAACTGTTATTATCCGAATTGCTTTCACAGTTATATTTCTACTGTGCATTCATCAGCATGTCCATATCTAATATAACATTGTCGCAGCTCTCATTATCTTCATCATCATCCTCATCTTCCTCCATTTGCATGATTTTATCCATTTCATTATCTGTTGAACATTATTTTCAAATTAACGATTGCTAGTGATTTTTTTTTATAATATGAAGCCTTATTTTTGTATTTAATTTTATAAGTTTGATATTATGTCATATTACTGTTATTATGTATAACATAACATAACATAACATAACTTCACGCTGTATCCCCAACGGGGTAGTCAGAGAGGACGGAGCGCCAGGAGTCGCGGTCCTTACACACCTCTTTCGCTTCCTCAAATCTCATCATTCTCCTCACACATTTTCGCCTAGGTATGCGAGTGCTTTTGACATTTCCGTCTGCTAACACTCTGGCTATTTGATATTCATAAGTCAGCCTTGGTCTTCCTTGGCTTCTTTTACCACTCACTTTCGCTCTGTATATTTTCTTCGTCAGTCTTTCATCACTCATTCTTTCCATGTGCCCGAACCATCTAAGCATTCCTTTCTTCATTTTTACAATAACACTGTTGTGCAACCCTGTCATACTGCGTATCTCATCATTGCTTATCCTGTCCGCAAGCGTGACACCGCACATATTTCTGAGAGATCGCATCTCCACAGCATTTATCATACTTTCACTCGATTTCGGGCATATCCAGGCCTCACTGCCGTACAACAAAGTTGGCACCAACACCGCATTGTGGATGGCCATTTTAGCAGTGTTAGATATATTCTCACTACCCACTAATGCGGACAGAGCACCGTTCACTTTATTGCCAGCTGCTACCCGTCTCTCCACATCCAACTCACATCTTCCATCCCTCGAAAACGCACTCCCCAGGTACACAATTTCATTCACCTGTTCTAGACATTTTTCATTTACACTAATCACACATTTCGTTTGTTCCGCTTCTCTTTCAAACACCAGAACCTTAGTTTTGTTCACATTCATTTTCAATCCTTTTACTTCACAATCTTCTTTCATGCACGTGACTAGTGTCTGCAACTCTGCTTCTGATGGTGCTATTAGCACAGCATCGTCAGCGTACAATAGGCAGTTTACCACTGTGTCACCACATCCCATACCACTCATATTACCTTTCAATCTCTGGAGGCAACTGTCCAAATACAGCACGAATAGCCAGGCAGACATCACGCAGCCCTGTCTGACACCAGAACAGACTTCAAACCAGGGCGACATGTCACCGTCTATCCTTACACAGGCTCTGTGGTCTCGATATAATGACCTCACAGCCTGCAGTAAGGAGCCCTCCACGCCATATTCAGGCAGAAGACTCCACAATTTCTTCCGCACTACTCTATCGAATGCTTTCTCTAGATCCACGAAAGCGCAGAAAACTTTCTGACCTAAAGCCAGAAACCTTCCCACGATAACGCGAAGCGAGAAAATCTGATCCATACAACCCCTACCGTTCCTGAATCCACCTTGTGCCTCCCACAAATATCTTTCTGAAACACCTTTCATACGTTCAGTCAATACTTTAGTATAGACTTTACTCGCTAAGCTGACCAAGCTGATGGCCCTATAGCACGCACAGTCTAGGTAGGAACCTTTCCCTTTATATAGAGGTACTATGACTGCCGTGCGCCAGTCCTCTGGAACCTCCCCCTTCTGCCAACAAAGGTTGCAGAGTGCACAGAAGGCATCCCAGACCCTAGGACCACCATACTTGATCATCTCAGCAGTCACCTCATCAATTCCCGCAGCCTTTCCACATTTCAAACTTCTTATCACTTTCTCAATCTCTTTCATACTAATGGCATCCTCCAGTCCCTGGCCCGAGTGTGGCTTTTCATTAGAATCGCTCTCAGTATCAGAGACGGAGTCGCCACTCTCATACAGTTCTCCATAGTATTCACTCCATCGCTGCAGAACATCCTTTTTATTTGTAAGCAGGTTGTTTTCTTTCGAACGCACTTTATTCATTCTGCAAGGTGCCGGACCACTTCGGATCTTACGTACTTCTTTCCAAAATAATTTGGAATTTTCCTCGAAGTTGTCCGACATCTTGTTTTCATCTAACACCCTACACCTTTCACGCTTCTCTTTCACTAGTGCCTTCGTTTCTGCTTTCTGCAGCTTATACCTGTCTTTCATCAAATTTTTCATACCACAGTCATTAGTAGCAAGGTTGTCTCGCCATGCTTTCTTTTTCTTATACACAGCCACTTTCACCTCATCATCCCACCACACATCACGCTTTTTGCCGTTCCCAATCTTATTCATTCCACACACTTCTTTCGCAGCCTCAACCATACTATCTCTAAGGTTCTGCCAGCATTCTTCAACATCCTCGCTCAACACTTTCAATCTATCATCAAGCTTACTGGATAATACCCTTTCATATTCATTCCTGGTGGTCGCATCCTGCAGTTTCCAGCTTTTAATGCGGCTAACCGCTGCAGGTTTGGACACTACGCGATGTCGCCATGCTGCGAACAGACCCCTTATTCTGGTTATCACCAGAAAGTGGTCCGTCCCGAGATCGGCTCCTCTATACGCTCTTGTGTCCATTACCTGCTTTTTAAGTCTGCTATCCACCAGGAATAAATCAATCATACTTCTCGCACCCTTTCTTTCCCACGTGTACTGATGGATCCTTTTGTGCCCAAACATGGTATTAGCCACAAAAAGATCCTTTTCCATACACAGTCCTAGCACAATCTTACCAGCATCATTTACTCTCTTATCTCCATATTTGCCTAGGACAGACTCAAATCCTGTTCGAGCTGTCCCGACCCATCCATTCATGTCTCCACACACAACAATTCTTTCGTTCTCTTCAACCGTCGCTAGAACTTCTCTAACATTTTCCCAGAACTGCTCTAGTTCAGCCAAACCGACAGAGGACACTGGGGCATATACTGCCAAAACAAAAATTCTTGTCAACCCCATCTTGAGGCGTACCCAGAGCAGTCTGGGATTTATACATTCATACTCAGTTATTATATTAATATATTATATTATGTATATCTGGTAATATATTATATTATGTATATCTGGGTAAATTTGTAAATATAGCATCTTGAAATTACTTGTAAAAAGAAATGTCTCATTATGTTTTTTTTTAACTTACTGTGCTATTTGGAGTTTATAATTTTCAGTTATATTCAAAAATATCTTCAATGTATGCACATGCCTCTGAACATACTACCACTTTTCACCAAAGATAATACTTACCAAATATAGAATTTGAAACATTCAAATTTAGTTCCTCAAAGTTACAAGCCTCATCTTGCATCACGGTGTTCTGTGTTTCGTACATGTTCATACAAATATTTGATACATTTTGCATTATATCCAAAACTGAAGTTGTTGGAATATCGCTTGTTTCTTCCTTAAGTTCATCATCAATCTGCACTTTCTTCTCCGCTTTCTCCAGTTGTGTTTTCATACTTTCTAAATGGAGCCTCTCGATCTAAAACAAGAACTTGAACTTTTGTATTTGGGACATTTTTTACTGTTAAGTAATTTCAAATTTTCTTTGCATGTGTTTATCTCAAAAATACTTTTGAAAAAAACACCTAGGACGGACAGATAAATATAGAGGGGATAATTATAATAACAATAATCGACTGGGTCAGTGATGTAGTGATTAATGGATCAGCTTTCCATGATGAAAGTTCAGGTTCGTTTCGCAGCAGTGGCGTGCACAGGGTTTTTCAACAGGGTAGGTAATTAAAATAACAAATATATAAAAAAAATAACAATTCCAATACATAATCATACTTACTAATATAACAATACTAATGAGCGAGAACGTTATCCTTACTTTAATTTTTCATAGTGGTTGTTATTTGCAATAAATGTAATTAAAGCAAAGAAAACAAAATAATAATAATAATAATAATAAATACGCCAAACAATACACACCAATCATCTGGTTTCAAACTAGGGTGTTCCCTGTGTTATGAGAACCAGACGATTACTACTAGGGGCGACAGTGACGTGCACAAACATTTCCTGTAGGGTAGACAAAAAGAAATTCACCAAAATCCCACTTATAATTCGTAAGTAATAAATGTTAATGTGATTTAATTTTACATTATTTACTGGAACTACTTTGAAAAATATTTCAACAGTAGCAAAATTCTTACTTGCTATATTATAAAGCTACAACAACAAAGAAAATCAATTAAAATTACCACGTACCTAATATTAACGTTACTCTAACCATAGATAATACATATAATATAAATTTACTCTAACATTACGATAACGTTAAATATAATTTTGTTCGAAACTGAATGCCGTTGAGCGCAATCTGTTGTTTTTTGTACGTATCTAATAAAAATTCCATAAGTAAAGAAGAAACGTCACCATGAAAACGTTTAGAAAACGCTAAAATAAGAAAAAAGCATTTGATCTTTGTTTGTTTTGTTTGATCTGCCATATGTTATTTTTTTCTAATAGGTTATATTAATCATTTTACTTCATCATAGCAAACAACTATAACTATGTATTAAGATTCAAACCGTTGACGATTTCTTTTTCCGGTGCTGTTATTGGCTAGAGACGAAATTTCTTTATTAACTTGTGTGCGTGTTTTGAGCTAAGTAGGCATTCGTAACCACTACAGACGCTCGCGTGTAATTATTGATTGATTAATGATAATGCACAGTGTTAGAAAAGATTTGAATGTGTGTAAATAGAGCCAAGATTTGAATTTGTCTCTCAAGCGAAGGGTTGCCGTTACGGTTTCTTGTCGTGTTTTGATAAAGATAAGGTGAACGCGGGAATTTTGAAATCATGTTTTTGGTTGCGATATATTTCTTTTACTTTATTTTAATTAGTATATTCTCAGGGTAGACAGTGTCTATTTGTCTCTATGGAATGCAAGCCACTGAGAGGCGACTACTACTAAGGGCTTCTCCCAGTACACCCAGATCTGAGACAATCTAAAAAAGTTCGTTTCCTAAAGTAACCCGACCCGGAATCGAACCCGATTAAAATTTCGAGTCACATTACCTGACTTGATATAAATGCAACTCTGGGACACACCTGCCTTTAGCTATAGTTTGTAATTTTTCACTATGAAAATTTCGAAAACACCGCGTTTTAGTTTTTGTGAACACACTGGCAACACAATTATCACAGCTAAAACATTTGATTCTTTAAAATACTAACATCGTAATTTTACATTCTCTTTGTAAAATACAATTGAAATTATCTATTATAAACTGACACTACTTCAAATATGAATTGCAAGAAGAATAGAATTTTTTTAAATAATTTTTAGAACAAGGAATCACTCGCAGGAATAAAACAAATATGGAGTTTTATTTTGATTCGAGTATAAATCAACTATAAACAAAGCAAAAACCAGTTATTTTAGTTGGAAAAGTGCTGAATTTATCGAATGGATTTAACTCTAGACTGACAGATATAGCACGTGTTTTTTATCTATAGATGGCATGATTGTTAACAATAACATACAACAATTGAAAAAATATGAAATATGATTAGGAACAGATGAAGGATGGAAAAACAGTGACAGTATAAACATAACAGTAGGATGTATTCATAGAAAGCTAGCATATGCAGTTTGTATGTGTGCACGGTAACAAGCACGCGCTGTGGCATGCACACAATGGCAATATTTTGGGCGAATTATTGTAGCACTAGTCGGGATCGCACACGACCCAAACATGCTACCACTTCCTTCTTTAATTCATTCTTCACATTGTCGCAAATACGAAAATGCATAAAGAAACACATTATAATCTCCTTAGATGGCTAAATAATTTTAGTCATTTGAATGCAGAGTTATCATTCTTCAACATAACTACAAGAAATTAAATTGAATGAACACGAAAAACTTATCCCTTATATACTTATGTAGATGTTGCTATTTTATAAACAATTATTGTTTAATTTCAAATTTTCTATAAAATATAAATGGTAGATATCAAAATAACTTTCATTTAAATTGTCAGGGTAGGCAGTGAGTGTCTCTGTGCCTATATGGGATGTAGGCCAAAGATTCCCAGGCAGGTCAATTATTTAGGAAATTAATTTTTTTATACTAGGTGTTGCTGAGTGCTCACCCAATTCATTGTAAATACCTATAGTACCAGCCCAGCATACACACGACATTGGTGTAAGAGTATGGCTGTGGAGTATTTCAAATGCAAAAACCCTATGTAGTTATACTACAATATGACAGGACATTTTACTGATGACGAATTTAAATATTCTAGTAATAATTATTGTTTATGTAATCTTACGTGTGGTTACCACTGATTTATATGGTTACCTACTGGATGGGCAATTTATTTGCAGCTATATGGAGAGTATGCTTTTGTTAGACGGCAATAGTCGCATAGTCATATCAGAGATCTTCATGACTTGTATATATTAATATATACTACACAAAATCTATACCCATGTCGTCATAGATTAACAATTTTGTACCCATATTCAATGTTAGACGCTTAGTCCCATGTTTAATTTTTGTAGAGGAAATATTTTAATGTGTAAACTAAAAAGTCGAGTCTTACTCTAAGTTTATTCTTTTCGCATTTTATTTTATTCAACGCTTCAGTGATCCATTTCTCCTCAGCTAAAAGTTGCGTCTCCTCCGCCAATGGAATACCCATTCTTATCACAATAGTTTAAATATTTTACTTGAAATGGCAAAAGGATTGTATTTCAAACATTTATTTGTGTTTCAAGAATTATATGGATAGCAACAAGCTACGGAGCAAGTTATGTTTAAAGTATATTTTATTCTGAAGAACTGTAATAGTATAATTTATAGAGGTTATGTTTTTATTATTGTTTTTGACAAATGACTGACAACTGAAATTTAAATTATTGTTGAGTTTTTCGTTGGTTTTTGGCGGGATTTTATGGGGAGCAGTTTGCCGTTTATTTTAATTCTTTGCAAATGCTTTCTAGTAGATATTGTGATGTAAAATTGATGTAGTTTTACATCCCAAGTTACTAGGATTGTTGAAAAAGTATCGATATATCGATATTTTTAATTCGATTTATCGATATTTTTTGCCGATATATTTTAATCCGATATATCGATACAAAATATCCAATATCGAAATTGTATTAAAAAACGCTATATATATTTTTTTATTTATGTAACTTACATAAGTCACTAGAACCAAAACCGTAAAAGATAGGAACGAACGAAAAAAAATAACTGTATTGTCTATGTCAATACAGTTATTGTCTATGTCAATACAGTTATTTTTTAATGTTTTGTTTGCGTCGCGTGTATGTGTGTGTGTGCAGCAGTCGTCCGTCACTTTCATTCGTGAGTTCTTTTGAAGATACTTTGTGGTAAAGTTTTCCGCGGCTAGGAAAAATCCATTGACAAATCGCTGCGATAATAAGTAGCGACTTCATGATTGATAGCAAAATCAGCGTCAGTAAATACATCATAATCGAAAATTATAATCGGATAGATACGAGACATTTTACCCCAGTTCTTTCGAATCTGGCACTTAAATACTTGACACTTACGGCTTCCTCTGTACCTTCACAGAAGGTGGCTTCTGCCGTCTGGTGTTCCTAACAATAGAAGCCGACTGACAGCGGAGCATGTAAAGAACAGTTTTTCTACTTTCGCTACCGGACAAATACTGATTTGGGTGATATAATAAATAGATCTTAAAAATATTAGTCACAAGATAGCTTTTTAGTTTTTGATATTTTTGTAATTTTGCCTAATAAAAAGGAATACTGATAAAAATACCTTCGATTTTATTGAAATTTTTGTTCATTAAAGTAATATACATTTTGTATAAAAATTACTATTGATATTATTGAGTTAGGCTAAACTAAATATACTATTATTTTAAAACCGCAAAATTTTTTGAAAATTTGTCCGATATATCGATATGTCGATATTGATATTTTAATAAATATCGATACATCGATATTTTTTTCTCTTCCGACATCCCTACAAGTTACTGCGCTGTTGTGCTGTTACGTGAAATTGTTGGAATAAGTGCTTAATTAGCAGGGTGGTGTTGAGATTTTTTCAGTGACTTAGTCTGCCTCAGCGGTAGGGATGCGATCTGAGATCGATTAATCGAAGAATCGATTATTTCGACCTAATAAATCAATTTTTAATCGATATTTTGTAGTGAATTGATTCCGGGAATCGATACTTTACCCTTGAAAATCGAGACTACTTATGCTAATTTAATATTACGTACTTATAATAACTGTGGATCCGCGGAAATCAGAACTGGATATGGTTCTGTGAAGGATGTAAATATATCGTCAGCAACAAAAGTACCTACTTTGAGGTTGAGAGTCTTATTTACAGCTTTATTTACTTATTCACAACATCATTCACAAATACACAATTCTTTTTCTTTGTCGCATGTAATATGTAATTATATATACATGTGACAAATATGCATTTTTTAATCAATTGAATCGATGGAGCTTCATTTTTATACCGTATATTGTAATTATTGCAATATTTTCGTTGCGATATTGTCAAAGAATCGTTGTTTTGATAATACTCGCGTACGTAGAACGCACGTTTTGCTCCGGTGAAGGAGGCCATGGCACTAAATTCCCATTGGCCGCTCTTGCATTTCGTAACCCCACCGCCCCACCCCGCCGTCGCTTCTCGACGCAACTACCGATTCAAAAGTTAACGGACTTGGTCCACCCTGTAATTAGTAGTTGTTTTAAGTGCCATATTATAAGATCAGCCCTGTAGTGTGGTCCAAAGAATAAGGCTACGGTATTCCGCACCTGTCGTAGAAGGCGACTTAACGGGCCTTAGAAGTCGCGGCCTCTCAGAGTAGGAGCTTTGCTCGCCTATTCGAGCGCGACGAGGATGACAGCATGTGCGGAGCTGTCGTGGTACTGTGAGAGTGTAGCGGGGCTAATGCTAGAGCACAGAACGAGAGACGCCAGTACTCCTCGACAATCCTGCGTAACCAAAAAAGGTAGCATACAAGATATCAATATCGTCAAGTAGGTAAAGGAAAACTAATAGGTACTACTAAAATTTACCGTCGTTCTTAAAAACATTTATTTTCTTCTATTTCGTAATTACATCGGATCTCGTCCTGGCTTCTTCACAGTTCGCCCAACTAATAAGCGGCTAATTCTTCAATAAAATATTTTTATTATCTTTTTTCTTCATGGCATAGCGCACAGATTAACGCATTTACCAGTGTCACGTATTATTAAGTAGAATCGACAAGAAGTACGTTCGAAGTAAATTCATTTTTTCTTCTCATCGTAAAACTCCTCCAGTAATGTTATAGTAGACTTTACTGAAGCTATAAAAAGGACTTCTTGCAAGAGCGCGAGAACTCCTTTAAAACTCCCAAAAATGTAAAAAATAGAAAATCTAAATAAAATGACAACCTCACCACATCTGCCTTTCCCGCCAAAAACCAAAAAGTCTATTAATGTTTTTGAAAAAAAGCATTCGTAAATAAAAATATGAATTGTTTATGGTACGTAAGATATTTTTAATATAAAAATACCTACCTATAAATAAATCACTGTATGGCAAATATATTAAGACACACCACAATATACCACCGCGGTTGCTACATACTGTTTAATATAATTTTGATTTTTACTATTATTCCATATTATCAGCATGTCTTTTGATTCAGATGACGATTATGAATTCTGTAACAATAGCTTATGTTCGGGGTCGTTGCCTTTCGACCCAACATCTTTGGAGAACGTTATTCTCATTATCAGTGATATATTTAACATACGTATAATTATGAGTAATAAGAAGATAGCGGCAGCAGCAATAATGACTACAGGTTTAGCGATCGCTGGTGGTGTGGTTGGAAGACACTACGGCGGGAAGGTCGGAGCAGTCGTAGGGGGTGCAGTTGGCGGTGCCTGCGGGGTCGGGATCGTAGGTTAGTCAAAATTTTACTATTTCAATTAAACCGTTTTACACAAACAAGTATTTTGGTGCTCCTGTGATTTTCTAATTTCCGTCTTATATGTGGGCATTTTACTGTGACAGCAAATAACGATAACTATCATATATTACTTTAAGTAAAGAATATTCCACTATCGATGAAATAACAGTGGATCGGTAATTATGGAAAATAACTATTAGAAACTACCTTCATAAAGAGTGAGATTTAAAATGCAATTCTGTTTACGGTAGAACCAACTGAAACTAAACCACAATTAATAATTTAATATGTCCTGATACTTAAATGATCGCGATCAGAATTAATAGAATGAAAGTACAATTAATATTCAAGTGAATATTTGTAAAGTAGGTACAACTGGTATGTAGGTAGATGATAAATTATTATAAATGCAAAATTCTTAAAATATCCATAATACAAAATTTCGAAAAGTGACATATCTTCACACTATATATATAATAGGATTATATGCTATGTAGTTTAACTCATAGGTTAAACTACATAGTAATAGCACCATGCGTTGCCGTCTTTAGAAAACTATTTCGTGCTTCTTTAAACGTCGGAATTCTTTCAAGACTTAAATTATAAAGGTTAACTAAAATAATATCATATTTTACGATTTATTTATTTTATTTTTCAGCTGTGACCATGAGACAAATATGGACAGATGTGAAGCCAAAATTATCAGAATTATTTGACATAGTTTATGATTATCTATCTGGACTGGGTATAGAAGACTACAAGAAAGCAATCGTGTTTATAACATCTGGTACTTTCGATTCTACTCAATTGGCAATGCTTATCATACAAACTCTTTCAGAATTACTTGGAAAGAAAGTTTTATCTAGTCTTGCATCTGCTTAAATGACCTATGATGACTACAAAATTTCATGTTTTTAAATTATTTTCGCACTTGTATACAGCTTCTTTTCTTTATTCTTCACTCTATACCTACATTTACGTTTTATTCCTTTATGAAATGTATTTTGTACCAAAATAGTAAATCTCGTGGTTTTCTATTATTATAGCAAAATAGTTTGTAAGTAAAAAAAAATCATAGGACAAGTAGCTTTGAAAGTTTGTTACTTGTGTTTCTAAGTACATTGTTCATATTTGTCAAACTCCATAACATTTATTTTTGGGGAATGGTAAAGAACCTTAAGTAAACAAACTTGGACTTAACGTAGTGCTTATTTAATTAATTATATAGTTATTTGTAATTTTAGCGAATGAAATAAATGAATACTAGACTACTTAATATGTTATAATATGTATGTTATGAATATGAATAAATTATTATTGATGTGTGAACAAATTATTATTGTCTTTAGTTTATGACACTAAAAATGAAATCCAAATAGAATGTACAATTACTACATGGATGAAATCAGTCTTCCTCGTAGAGTAGCACTTGGTGTAGGGGTAGGGAGCAAATTTCTTTGCAATAACGCGGTCAAAATTATGACGGTGTTCAGCAGTAATCATTGCCAGCAGTGGAACCTCTTAGTGGAACGTAGGTATCGCATACGTGTAGCCTTGTAAGTACCTAGATGTACATAAAAGTTATGTTTTTTAAATCATAAAGAAATGAACGTAAAATAACATATATTATGTTCTGACATAATTATGTTTCGGCGTATGCTACCACAGTATCGCGTAACAATTTTTTTCTATTTTACTTTACGAATTATATTGTTCAAATCACATAAATGAAAGGTGGCACAGCAAAACGATAGCAACCAAATTTCCATAAAAGTTGTTTCATTTTCAAATATTCAAGAGATTAGAGTTTTATAAAATTATTGAAGCTAATATAGCAATTACCTACTTATAATTATTTTGAACAATTGTGATTTCTGAAGAAGCACTGAGGAGGAATATTTTGATATACCTACAAAAATGCCGTGGAGTGGATATGTTTATTAAAATAAAGAGATAATTTTCTACGGCATTTTCTCCACTTATTTTATATTGTTTGCGGAAAAGTGGTAATAGGAAACTGGTAGTGCTGATATGAACAGTTTATAACGGTTTAAAGCGGAACATGAAGAAACTGGGGCGTGCTAATGAAGGACAGATAATAGTATCGCTTCGTAAACTTCTTCTACGTGGCATGCGAATAAGTTAGTCTCTTTCTTGTGTGAATGCCAGAATTGCAAACGGTTTATTTCATAAGTTCTCTAATCTGGGAGTTTATAGTCTGTGATGTGACGTGCGTTGTAGCTGGTCGTATCTTGTCGTATCGTACACAGAAAACGTAGAGGGAGAAGTATATGAGAAAAAAATGACAGACTTCTATATCAAAGTCGAAAAAGTCAAATCAATTTATTCAAAGTAAACCCAATAGCAGGGCATTTCTGAACGTCAAATCCATTCTAGTTCGGTTCGAAAAGAAAACCTGAACACTGAGAAGAAGCGACAAGAAACTCAGTCAGGCATTATTTTTTCAACATCATTCTGCAATAGTTATTTAAAATACAATATTCATAAAACCAGTAAATGTGTGTGCAGAGATCACTTTCAGATCATTGTTTTTTCTTCAATGAAATCGCTAACCGTGTAGTAATTATGGTTTTCCAATCAGTGCGCGTTTCAACTTTAAATTGCTTTTCCGTTAATTGAGTAACTTTAAAAAAAAGTAGAACACTTTCTTAATTTAAGCTATTAATAACAAATATCGACGACAGTCAGAGGTTAGGATTACGATTAAACCGAACGAACAAAAAGAATGACTACAAATAAATAAATACGGCGACCAGCGGATTGTTTATTTTTATCTCTCGGGCTGGCATACACAAGTAACCGTGCAAAACTAGGACTAAGAAGGAAGCATTCAAAAATTCACAAAAAAAAAACATTTTTATTAGCATACCCAGGCCAGTGACAGTTTCAGTTCCGAAGGAGTTGTATTGGCGCTGTAATCGCTTCTACCGCCTTGACTATCTGTTTTAAAAGTCTATTGGTTGTCAGTGTGGTGTCAATCTGACTCATACTCAGACTGGCTACTTCTCTATTTTGATTTGAGTTTTGGTTTATCTTGTGTTTTCTTCGATTTCATACTAGAGTTGAGAAACTTGAAATGCCTATTCTCCTCTGTTGTTTCATGTAAATACTCCCCTAAACCGCTGCGTTGGTGGTTTTTCGGAATCATTAGAAAATACCTACATAAAAATATATAAAAAGTATTGGTACGTATGTATAGTAAGGTTGTCAAAAAAGTAGGCAATAGTAGCGCTAAAACGAAGTATACAACAATTACAGCAAAGTGTAACTGTGGCATTTGTAGCTTGCTACAAATACTTAATCTGTGAGCCTTTGTGACAACTTTGTGAGCATACCATAGATGGCTATGAGCGTATTGATTTATCAATCGACGTGTTTTATGTAAAATTGTGTCATTGGACGCTTTTATAATTTTCCGTTGAACGTTTTTATCGCCACGTTTTTACCGGCCAAAATGCAATAGATAAAGAAAATGCTTCCCTATAATGTCGGTGATAAAGACGCTTTTTCAACGTCTACGGAATGACGTTATCGTGCACGGAAATTACCGCTTTATTCTGTTGAATATTTTCATCGCCACGGTTTACCGTCCACGGTACAATGGAGAAGGAAAATGTATGCAGCTGTATGGAGATGCTTTTATATTTCCGTGCACGATTACGTCATTCCGTGGACGTTGAAAAAGCATCTTTATCGCCGACATAATAGGGAAGCATTAAAAACGTTCAACGATAAATTATAAAAGTCTCCATACAACTGCATACATTTTGCTTCCCTATTGTACCGTGGACGGAAAAAACATGGCGATAAAAACGTGCAACAGAAAATTATAAAAGCGTCCACCATACAATGGGGAAGCAAAATGTATACAGTTGTATACATTTTGACGCTTTTATATTTCCGTGCACGGTACCTAACGTTTTACCGTGGACGTCCACGATAAAACGTGGTTCGCAATTAAATCGTCCGCGGCAATGTTGAGAGTGTAGTGTGTACCTACACAAAATTCAATGTGTGAGTCGACACCGACAGTCGTAGCTCGCAATCATAGCGTGTGGTGTATGGATTTTTGTTTTAAGTTTTAATTTTTGGTTACCTTCAAATACGATGTCGATACATTTATCGAACTAAGTAGAAATACATATTGACAATAATGCGAATATTGACAATAGCCTATAGAACTATAAGAACTATAAGTATTTTACTTTTAACAGTGGATGCTGCCAGTATATAAGAATTAAGAAATATGATATAATACATAATGCATTGTACATAGTAGGTACCTACATTATGATGAGATTTGAGGAAGCGAAAGACGTATATAAGGAACACGACGCTTTTGGTGCTCCGTCCTCTCTGACTACCCCATTAGAGCTACAGCGTGAAGATATGTATGTATGTATAATACATATTATAAAATATATAATGTATAATACATAATATGAAATACATATATAATGTATAACATACAATACATAACATATAATATAAAAGAAAAAATCACGCAAAAACAGCTGAACGGATGTGAATGAAAGATAGTTTATAACCTGAATTCCCATATGGGATTTTTTTTTTATTATTAGGGCCGAACGAAGTTACGGGCAACTGCTGGGATGCAATAAATATAGACGTAACCGTGATGAATCCATAGCGTCCTCTCTGACACCCTTATCTATGCTCTTTGAAGCTCAAAGTGACGTTAATTCCATTAAAATATCGTGGAATCTAGTATATTAGTATTCTGTGCGTGGAATTTATAAAAGCTTATATCTGCAATGTCTACGATTTGCCGTCCACGGAAAAAATCCGCGACAAAAACGTGCACGGTAAATTATAAAAGCGTCCATTGGCATAACGATACGAGTACTTTTGAACGATACTTACGTGATAACAATTTAGTATTTTTTTTTTATGCTACTAAAGCGCTTTTTAACAACTTCCAATTTGTTGGAACAACTTTACTAGGGATGGCGATGTGAAATCGATTAATAGAAAAATTGATTGATCGATCTCGAGTAGAGAATCGATTTAGTGAATTGATGTCGTACACTCAAAAATGGAGTTTCCGTTATATTTGTATTGGTAAAAACTATAAAATAATTGGCTAGCGTGGAATTTTTTAATAAATTATACATACATAATATATCGAACACTGCCGTGCCGTCACCTTAGCGTTCTAGGAGCCAAATTTAGCGCTTTTTTGAATCGTCTAACTTTTATTTATCTCATGCAAAATGAAGAAAAAACTCTTAGAATGATTTTTGGGTGTCTGTCGTCTATTCACTGGATCGAATCACTGCTGAGCTCGAGATTGAATGATTGATTCTTCCATCAATCGATCTCAGATCGCCATCTCTAGGAAATTTGTTTCAACTTCCAACAAATTGGAAGGTGTAAAATGCGCTTTTAGATTGGCTTTTAGTTTCAAAGTATCGATACAAAAAATACTTGGTATAGGAAAGAAATATCGAGTAAGTACTTATATTTACTCATCCCTAATTGTAGGTAGTAGGCATAGAGTAACCTGTATATTATGGAATAGAGACGTCAGTCATTTTACCTGCTAGCGACATCTAGTTTAATCTTCTATTTTAATCAATCGAGCGTCGACAGATGGCGGCGGTAGTATGATTTTGGTTAAAAATTCTCTCAAAATAAAAAATCGCAAAGACATAGTTGCTCGCTCGGTTGAACGTGTATGTGAAATGTCGTGTGCGGAGACGGATCATTACATATTCTTATGTGTTTACAGACCTCCCTCATCCGATTATTCTCAATTTTTAATTTCTGTAGAGGAGAGTCTTACCATGCTTAGCAAATGTAACAAATCAATCATAGCATGTGGTGACTTCAATGTGGACATAAGAAATAGCTCTAAGGAAAGGGAGATGCTAATCTCACTCTTTCTTTCATTTGATCTTGTGCACATTTTTGATGAACCGACCAGGGTTACATACCATTCGGCGACGTGCATTGATAATGTTTTTATGAATAAGAGCAGGATTAGAGAGCACAAAATTATTAGTGGTATTCGATCAGATCATCAAGCTCAATTAATTAAAATAAATTGCATGAAAAATAAATTAGAAAGAATAATTGAGTTTAGACCATTAGGCGGGAATCAGTTAAAACGTTTTACCAACGAAGTAACAAAATTAACAAACATCGTTCCCTCTGTTGGCGATCCAAATATCATGTATAAGAGTTTTTTGAAAAATTTAACCTAGATATTTAATAAAAACTGCCCAAAGAAGAAAAAAATAATTACTGACAACAAGTTACATTTCTCTGATTGGGCGACAAAAGGTATTAGAAAAAGTAGGGACAGACTTTATGAGTTGTATGACGAAAAATCATACACATCGGATGAAAACTTTCATAGCTATGTCCGCAATTACTCAAAAATATTTAAAAAGGTATCAAAGCACGCGAAATCAATTCATATCGCCAATAAAATTAGTAAGGCAGATAACACAGTAAAAGCGATATGGAACACTATTAACACAGAAGTAGGGAAACAAAATAAGAAAAACGAAGACCTCTCAATATACGTTAATAATAAAATCGCTACTAATAAAAAACAGGTTGCTGATGGTTTTGCTAAATTTTTTTCAAATGCACCTGTACACATTACTAGTGGTCTAGCATCCTCTGCACGTACAGCACGGGCACTATTAAGCCAAAATATAGGAAAGTGGTTCCCTAGTTTTCAGTTCAGGCACACGTTTTCATTTGAGATAGAGAAAACTTTCAAAGAATTAAAAAAAAAGAAAAGTGAAGATTTGTGGGGATTATCTGTTCATGTACTGGCTAATATAATGCCAATAGTAACACCGATTTTAGTAAATATATTTAATAAATGTGTCGATCAAGGTGTGTTTCCCGATTTGATGAAGCATAGTAAAATTATACCAATATTTAAATCGGGTTGTAAGTCAGATCCTACAAACTACCGCCCAGTGTCGATATTGTCAGCGTTGAGTAAAATATTCGAAAAAATAATGCTCAACCAAATGCTGGCACATTTTAACATTTGCAGGATTTTTCATGGCCAACAGTACGGTTTCACGAGAGGGCGGTAACAACACATGCGGGAGCAAGCTTGGTCAAAAATATACTAGAGGCTTGGGAAGGGTCACGAGATGCCATTGGCGTGTTTTGTGATCTTTCCAAGGCTTTTGATTGTGTTTGTCACAAAACTTTAATTTACAAGCTGAAATACTATGGAATACGTGATAAAGCTCTCGATCTCGTGATTTCATATCTGGCTGACCGAGAACAAAAAGTGAATGTAAATGGGGTTACATCTGTCGGTTCTAAATTAATGATGGGCGTTCCTCAAGGATCAATTTTGGGACCGTTCCTATTTTTGGTTTACATTAATGATCTTCCATTTATGCTTAAAGACCTTTGTGAAATAATATTATTTGCTGATGACACATCATTATTATTTAAAGTTAACAGAAAAGACATAGATATTAGCGGACAGAATAGGACCTTGGCGGATGTCTCGAGATGGTTCGCTGCCAATAATTTACTACTGAATGCACAAAAAACCAATTGTGTTAAGTTTTCCCTATCCAATGTACCCAAAATTCATAATGGACTGAAACTGGATGGGAAAGAATTAGAATTAATGAAATCAGCTACTTTTCTTGGTTTAACAGTAGACAATAAGTTACAGTGGGCGGACCATATCGGGACTTTATCTAATAAGCTCAGTTCGGCAATATATGCTATTAGGCGCATTAGACAGTTGACAGATGTAGCTACGGCTAGGCTGGTGTATTTCGCATATTTCCATAGCCTTATGTCTTATGGTCTGCTACTGTGGGGATCAGCGGCGCATATGAAATCTATCTTTATTTTACAAAAGAGGGCAATACGTACCGTCTACAGTATGAACGCACGTGAGTCGCTGAGAGAGCATTTTAAAGACATTGATGTACTCACCTTACCCTCGTTATACATCTATGAAAACATAATGTACACTAAAAAAAATTTAGATCTATTTCAAAAGAAAGGCGTTGTTAGTGGTGTGGAAACTCGTGGTCGTGATCAGCTAGTTATTCCTAAATTTAAATTACAAAAGTCAAGTGGTTCATTTTTGAGTAACTGTGTTCGTTTTTATAATAAAATTCCTCAAGAAATTACTCAATTAACGGAAAACAGATTTAAACTTGTCATTAAACGCACACTGATTGGAAAAGCATACTACAAAATTAGCGATTTCATTGAAGACACAACAATAAACTGGAAGTGATCCTCTCTGAGTATGCATTTACTGGCTTTATAGATATTGTATTTTTAAATATCTATTGTACAATGATGGTGAAAAAATGATACCTGACTGAGTTTCTTGTCGGTTCTTCTCAGTATTCAGGTTTTCTTTTCGAACCGAACTAAAGTAGATTTGACGTTCAAAAATACCTTGCATTTGGGTTTACTTGAATAAATTGATTTGACTTTGACTTTGACTTAGTGCGGTATGTTCGAGTCACGTCGTGTGTAATATATATAATAACACGTATATGAAGTACATATACATTTGTAAATATGTAGCCTCACTATGCAGGCGCTAGGTACTTAATGCAAGTTTGATTTTCTAACTGTGATTTACATGATAGACCACTGGCAAAATAAATAATCACATAAATCACATTTTAGCAAATCAAACTCACGGAAAATAATAAAATTAATGAAATAAAACAATGTAATATCTTTTACTCCTTTTATAAAAGTACTATATTGACATACGTCAATACATACAACATATATATCTTAACGTTAATATATACAAACTTAAAACTAAGCAATAACTGAAATAATATATTTCCTCAAAGTTGCCACTTAGAAAGAAAAAAAACACACTAAGATAACAACAAACGAAAAATTTTTCAAAACGACCCGCGACGCTTGAGATAATATAAAAAAAAAATTATTTTTCGGGAAGTTGAAACTATTTCTTTTAAGTTATTTTTTCAGTTTTTGTGTGATAGTTGTTTCATTTAACTTAAAGAAAACAGTAGTAGTTAATAAATAACAATAGGTGTTACAAATATAATTTTAATTTCTGAACACACTTTATACACTAGCAGCATCTATTGGGAATTGTTCTAACTAAATGTACCGACTGAACCTACAAAAAAAATGTACTAAGTGAATATGCCCAGTAGTAGGGCTGTGGTAGCTATAGTCCGTGAGATTTAATAGGTCAGATTTGACATCTGTCACATGGCTGCGACTAGTTATGGACCAAACAAATGTGACTCGATTATTTTTGATTATAATGAAAATCGATACCATTGTTTAATAACATAATAACATCATAATATTTCACTTATGATTATTAGTTTGTTAACTATATAGTGCGTTTGTTGAGATATGGTATTTGTTACAGTAAAACATATTTAAGTATTTGAATAAACTTAATTCGATATATTTATTTTTTGGGCCTAATATATGAAAAACTTCCTCAAAATAAAGGCAGACTGTAATATTGGTGAAAAATAAATATTTAATCATTTTCTGAGCTTGGATCCATGTCCTTAGAGCTATCTTCGTCTCTCACTATTATGATTAATTCATTTTCAATTAAATTGTCTATTTTGACGTCTCTTTCAAAGTCTTCCTATATTATTATTTTTGTTTTCTCCACCACCTTAGCCCAGTCATCTTTTGATATTTGATTTCATGCTTCTGTCAGTAAACTCATCAAAAAAACAATACAGAAATAAAATTATTTAAAAAATATAATAGTATCTTAATTTTAAATTATTCGATTATTACGACGACATTTCAAGCGATTATCGATTTCGTTTGGTAACGAAACGTTTGCAAATGGTAGCAGTACTAGAGCAATACGCCTCGTGATATAACATTGTAATAACGTCCATTTAGAAAATTCATTTGATGATATATAACGAAATATCTGTGTTTTTAACTAAAAGAAATCAAAGTTAGTAGTTTTGTGTAATGATCAGTAGTGGGAAAAATAAATAACATTTATTTATTCAGTTTTTACGTAATTGAATTTGTTTTAGATATCAGGAACGTTGATACAAAGTTATAGCGACATGAAAATTAAGAAACGTCAAATCCAACCTATTATATTAATATATCTCACGGACTATATTAGATAATTCTTTAGTTTGTTTTGATTTTGGCTTTTGTTACAAGTATTTTGTTTTTGCTTCTTTGCCAAATCGTTTACGCGTTTGCCCTATTTTTAGTGTAGTGAATAATAATCTAATAGAATAGAAAATTATTATCGACCACCGAGAATGGAAGTTGAACCGTTTATAGCAAGTGATTTGAGATTTGATGCTAATTGGCTTGAACAAATTATATTGGAATTAGGTATGAATGTTTTATATATATATTTTAATTTCAAATGCTTTATATTATTTTCTTGTCTTGGTTTTCTGTCGATCCATAGAAGTATGTACTTGGTATATTTACCTACTTATGGCCAAGTTCAATGTGAAAACCAGCCTGTAGCCAATTGCCCAGTAAAAGTACAATTTGGAAAAAAATTCTTAATAATAAATTTGTTTTTACAACCGTTAAAGCGTTAAAAATATGTAATTTTATGGTACTACTAGCTTTTTCCCGTAACTTCGTCTGAGTGGAATTAATCGGATTATATGTTTTTTGTATGTGATGAGAAATCCAAAAAAAAACTAAAAAAAAGGTCAGAAAGTTAAAAAAATATTTGGATCTCAATAACAGCGCCACCTACCTGATCCTATTATAGCTATGAACTGTCAGGAATCAAGTTCTCTACTAGTTTATTATAAAACTAACGGCACCGAGGTGCGGAGCTTACTGGCTAATTACAATGCATATAAATATCTTATATGTATGTCACTTAAGCTCCTACATCATCCCTCTTCTCCATAAAAGAATAAAATATATACTATATAGAATATAGGAAAAAAATTATAAAGAATGCACAAAAATGCATTCGTTTTTTTATACAATTGGAGGAAAAAAAAGAGGTAAGTAACAACAATCATTAAAAAATTATGTACTTATATTATTATTTTAAAATACATTAACATACATAGGTACATCATTCGATTACAATTTGAGGTGTTTTCGCAGTAGCTGCACCCGCCATTTGCTGTGTTTGCGCATTACATATTAACATGACCCGTGTGACCTGTTTGAGCATTCAGTTCTTTGCATTGATAAATTACAAAGTACTATGAGGCATAAAATGCCTATAATGAGAAATACCACTAAGCCGAACTTATTGACTTTCTTGTCCACAGCAGCGGTGTTGTTATAGTTGCCCATAATCGATGTCACTAATAAGTAAATAGGAACACGGCTTAGCTTCGACAACTAGTATATGTATGAATGCCAAAATGAAATTTGCGAAGTAAAGCACGTAATATTTGAAATTTATATAGCATTAATATTGTAACGTGTTATTTACGCTACATGATGTCTTCTTTTATTTCTCCAAATTTAGACCTTATTCCCTGAATCCTTTCCTCAAATTATGTTCATATTTTGTCAAAATTTATAATACAGCGTTTACATAACTTATTTGTTGCTCCAAAGCTTGTTCATTTGCAAATTTATTAAGAATTTATTATTTTAATATTACAAAGAAAACATTATTCTTTTTGTAAGCAAGCCTATTTTGTTATTTATTGCAAAAATAATAAATAAGTAATTTTTAAAAGTAAGAAAAATATTGTTACGATAGCAAAGTGAGATGTGTCAATCATGCACAAAATATTTCTTTTTAATCTGCGCAAGCGTCGATGGCCGCTAAAACTGAAACGTCATCCGGCACTTTTCGATTTATTTGGTCCCGTCAACATGTCATAAAATTTGAATTTTATTTTACGGAATATAGTCGATTTATTTGATTAATTTTGTGCTACCCTACCTTATGCATTAATAATGCTTTAAATTATTATATATTTGACCAAAATCCTACGCGGATGTTTGGAATATTTTTTGATAAATAGCCGACATGTTCGGCTATTTATTTATTTATTTATTTATTTATCTATTTATTTATTGATACAATTTAATATATTATTTAACAATTTGAGCATTCCAATCTTATTATACCTGCCTGGCCTACGTGTCATCGTAATGGCGTCCCTTTCGATTGGCATGTGCTGATGCAACTCACTTGGCTCATCATTTT
This sequence comes from Zeuzera pyrina, assembly GCA_907165235.1. Classification (NCBI taxonomy): domain Eukaryota; kingdom Metazoa; phylum Arthropoda; class Insecta; order Lepidoptera; family Cossidae; genus Zeuzera; species Zeuzera pyrina. The sequence continues at coordinate 18,510,062 of OU015638.1, read as the reverse complement.
AATTGCACGGCGCTTTGCTTTTGGAAATTTCAAGAGAGACTAATTTTGTTGAAGTTTTGAAGGCTGGATTGATGTTCTTGTGCTATTTATTGGACATTCAAGTATGTACAATTTTTCTTTATTAAAACAAGGAGTGATTTGTTGAAAAGACTTTTCTAGTGATTACAATTTAGAATAATTTAAATTTATAGATATAACTAGCTATATTACTCCAACTCTTTATGGTTTTTAGAATACACATTTATTTTGTTATCCGTTTGTTCTATTTATTTTTAAAATTGAAACTAATTCCTCGTTTTAACGCGAGGTGGCGCCCGAGCTTTGTTTTGTTATTTAAAAAAAAATTTGGTTCTAATAGATATCGTTTTTTTAACTTTCATGTAGTAGTCAAGATCGAAGACTTCAATATAACAGTCCAATGTTCTTATCCGGCACCTTTTAGTTACTTTAATTTTTGTTCATCACAATTTTAAAATAAACACAACTATACCGTACCAATACTTCACTATAAATAAAAATATTTTTTTTAATTTTTTAACATTACAATATATTGATTAGTAATGATTAAACCCTATGGGTTTTTTGATTTTTAATGACTCCTTCCTGGCTCTAGTGACGAATTAGGTGTGGTTTTATTTATATTAATTCTCGTATTACAGGTATCGTTAGACTCTTCTTCCGCAAGTAAATACCGCGGTTTTAATCTACTGAAATGTCTGTACGTCTGTAGGGTAATTGTAGAATGAAAACTTGTGAAAACTTTCTATTCTGTTTTATTCCGTTATGGGCCATCATAAGTCGGTTCCAGAGGTTTGCTAATCGCATCATTCCTAATAAAAACGTATTCGAACTTATCCAAATCTTTATGCATAAACAAGTTCTTCGAGTTCGAATGAGATAAAGATATGGGCTTCAAGTTACGTGCAAGGTATCTTATCAATACAATCATAATCCATATAACTGCTGTGTATTGGTCATTCTTAATATAAAAGTCTCTTGGCAGACTCAGTGTACGTCCGTATACCATTTCTGCTGCGCTCGAACCGGTATCCAAACGTGTCGCTGACCTTAAACCTAACGTAACGGTTGGTAACTCGTCAATCCAAGATGTCGATAAGGCAATTAATCTGGCAGCAAGCGAAACCTTTAACGAATGATGCCACCTTTCTATGGCACCCTTGCCTTGTGGATGATAGGGTGACATCCTTAACCTTTGAATAGGCATGATGACAGATTTTGAAATCCCCTTCTATAATGTACACGTCTACTATTTCCGACGAACATTTTATTTTAGCAATAAACTAAGTTTTAACGCCAATTATTGCAATTTTTTCTACGTTATTTAAATTAAGCGCGAAAACGCTTTTTTTTTTTTTTTTTTTTTGTAAATATAGTGGCAACTACCCGTAGATAATTTTTGCCAACGTCTTGTTTGGATTAGACACTGTGCGGTATGCTAAAAATTATATATAATTTTGGCCAAGTGACGATTCAGTTGAGGACCTAAAAACAGACAACACAAACATTGAACAAGGACAACACAAATTAGTTAGCATTCTACATGAAATTAGATATATTGTGTTAATTACAAATACATAAAATGCGACATAAAAGGGAGTAAGAGTTATAAATTAAAGGTGAATTTTGTTTTCAGCAATAAACTTTGAAAGGGTTTCAATAAATGGGGTGTCAATATATGTAAGAAGGGAGTTGAAATTCGTGGGCAAAGGAATAAAACGGGGAAGAACGCTATATAGGGAATACTTTAGGTTTGGACAATTGAAGAAAATATGGTCAACCGTGCCGTCTTCTAGTCCACACTCACACAAGGAGTGATCTCGGATCCGAATTTTAGATAGAAAGACTGGTGAACTAATATGACCAAGCCGCAGTCGGATAATGGTGGAAGTAATGTGTTTGCTAGCAGAACGGAATTTAAAAAACCAAGGTTTGACAGGTACATTTGGTTGAATGTTCCCATATTGCTTGCCTTTGTTAAATCCAGAAGAACCCCAAAATTCATTCCAGTTCTTACGAAGCTCTGATTTAGCCACGTTTCTGAGATCCCGAGGAATTGACTTGAAATATATGTGAGAACCTGTTTGAACTGCATCCTTTGCACAAGAATCTGCCATTTCATTACCTGTGATACCAGAATGGCCGGGTATCCAGGCTAGCGTGACCTCTAAGCCTTGAGTATAACACCGGCGAAGAGTTTCTCTTATTTTTAGAGTGATATAAAAATTATCCTTAGCTTGAAAGGGAACCTTATTAATGTCCTGAAGGGCACTATATGAGTCTGAAAAAATAATAGTTTTATTTAATTTATGAGCTTCGGCGTACGAAACCGCTTCGAATAGAGCGATGGCTTCTCCTGAAAATACTGATGTTGAGGGGGGCCACTTAAAGTTTAAAATAATATTGTATTTTGGGACCCAGACAGCGGCACCAACTGAACTATTTTCAGAAAGTTTAGAAGCGTCTGTGAACATAGTAAGCCATCCGTTCCAATTTTTATTTAAAATATGATTAAACATTGCATTTGCATCTAAAGAGTCTTTATCTATGCCAAAATTAAGAATAATTCTAGGTTGAAAAATGAGAGCATGAAAATCAGTTAAAAATAATGGGTTTTTAGAGAGCTGAGCCACAGGGGAGTTATCTAGAAACTTTTTATAGCTTTTGATAAGGCATGGCGTGTCCTTATGGGTCCAATACTTGGATGAAGTCATTAATTGAGATAGATCAAACAATCTAAACAGTAAAGGATGGTGAGAAACCTTTGAACAATTAAAGAAGAAACGATCGGATAGATACTGTCTTCGAAGATGAAGAGGAGGATCGACACATTCTACTTGCAATGCCTTAACCGGTGAAGATTTCATTGCGCCTGTGATAATACGTAGGCATTTGGCTTGTATTCTGTCTAGCTTTCCTAAGGCCATTCTACTACATGGCTCCAAAAGAAAGGATCCGTAATCAAGGTGACTTCTGATAATGGCATTATATAGCATCTTTTGTGCAAAAGGATGGGAGCCCCACCAAACTCTGGATAATGATCTAAGAATATTAATATTTCGCTCACATTTATCGCTAATATAATTTAGATGGGAAATTCCTGATAATTTAGAGTCTAGGTTAATTCCTAAAAACTTAACTTTTTCTTGGACCGGGATAATGTCATCACCCAAAACAATCCTAACTTCGGGGATCAATCGTTTTCTGGAGAAAACAACCACGTTGCTCTTAGATGGCGACAACGATAGACCATGGTCGGAGAGCCATTCATTGAGGTAGTGTAAAGCACTATTTAACCGGCTAGAAGCGATAGAAATAGATGAGGAAGAAACATAAAGGGCAATATCATCAGCATATTGTAGAACCTCACAAAAAGAATCAACGGATTTATCAAGGTCATGAGTGTATAAGCTATACAGAAGAGGGCTCAGGACAGATCCCTGGGGTAAACCCTTCCACACAGTTTTGGGTGGGAGAAGAGCGCTTTGGGTACGGACAGATATAGAGCGAGACATGAGGATACTGCAGATGACGTTAACCAGCCTCACTGGAATACTCAGCTGAAGCATTTTTTGCCTGAGTAACGGAAGATGGACACTATCATATGCGGAAGTAACATCCAAGAACGCGCCAATGACGTGTTCCTCCCGAGAGAAAGCAAGTCGGATGTCAGCAGTTAAGACACTTAAACTATCCATTGTACCCAAACCCTTTCTAAACCCAAACTGGGACTTCGAAAGTACATCCCTATTCTCCAATATCCATTCTAATCTATTCTTTATGAGGTGCTCAAGAATTTTGCATAAACATGAAGACAAAGCAATGGGACGATAAGAAGATGATTTAGACGGATCTTTGCCTGGTTTTAAAATAGGGATTATGATATGATTTTTCCAAGAGTCTGGGATTAAATTCGTTTCAAAAATAAAATTGATTATGTTTAAAAATAATGTTTTGGAGGACTTGGGGGATTTCGTAACAAAGGAATATGGAATGCCATCGATTCCAGGAGAGGAATCACGTAAATGATCCATGGCACATTCCAGTTCCGCAAAAGAGAAGGGACCATCCATACTATCAGAAGAACTATACAAGCAGGTAAATGACGGGAAACAGTCCTCTGAGGGCACGAAAGGGGGAGCAAGTTTACTGATAAATTCATTGAGCCAAGAGGAAGACTCATTGGATGTAATATTGAAATTATCAGAATGAATGCCACGGAACTTTTTTATATTTTTCCAAACACTAGAAGCTGAGGAGCTAGGAGAAAGTGATTCGCAAAAAGATTGCCAGCCTTGACGTTTTTTCTGAGAAAGAAGTTTCCTAGTACGAGCGCAGGCATGTTTATAATGCAAGTAGGTCTCCATGTCTAAATTTGAGGTGTAACGTAATTCTGCCTCTTTGCGCTCCCTAATACTGACAGAACAATCAGCATCCCACCATGGAGGTGAGCGAGGTTTATTAATTACTGAATTTTTTAACGGGAAACTAGAATTAGCTGCGTCAATTAGAATATTGGTGAAATCCGAATACATCATTAGAAAATTTTCTCTGGTAACAAGGGGTAGTAACTCAATTTTATTGTTAACTGTAGCTGAGAATTCTTTCCAATTGCCTGAAGACAATCTGTATTTTAGTAATGGGGGAATTTTTAATATCTCTTGAAAGTGGTGTAGTATAGAAATTAAAATTGGTATGTGGTCACTACCATATGACTGCGAAAGAGTTCTCCAATTAAGGCGAGATGCTAAATCGGCAGATGAGAATGATAAATCTACAGCACTAGGATTCTGTACGGGAGAAACTATTCTTGTAGAAGATCCATCATTTAAGACGCAAAGATTACATTTGTCAAGAACCTCAAGGAGGTGGTAGGATAAAGAGTCTGTGAGATGGGAGCCCCATGCTGTGTGATGGCAATTGAAATCTCCCATAACTATGAGTGGGCCATTTAAGGAAGATAGAACAGAGTCAAGCTCTGAAATAATATTAATATTAGGATGAGGAATGTAAACCGAAAGGTAGGTGATGTTTTGTGATTTAACAGCAACTGCCTGGAAACTGGATGAATGTGATGGGAGAGGAATTTGGGAATAATTTAGTGAATTTTTAATGAGTATGGCACAACCACCTCGTCCATCCTCTCTATCATCACGGAGGCATGAATATCCTGACACCCTAAAACGGGAGCCAGGCTTGAGCCAGGTCTCCGCAACCGCAAAAAGAATGGGGTTATATTTTTGGATAAGATGATCAATCTCGTGCTTTTTATTTCGGATGCTCCTAGCATTCCATTGTAAAAGAAGGCGAACTTGGTCCATTAGTATTAATAATAGATGATAGTGGGCGTAGAATTTCTGAGACATTGTTCGGTAAAACATCACTAAATTTGGAAAGAATATTTACTAAAGTAGAGACCAGAAGTTCGATTAAATTATCGTTAGGAGATGAGTTGTTGGAGAGACAACAGCCGTTTGGCAGAATCGAATTTGGTTGAGAAACAATTGAATTATGGGCTTGAACATCATATGGTTTACTTAGAATTGGTCTAGGTTGACGTTCCAGAATCACAGTTTTTCTAAAAGATCTATGAGAAGTGGGGGGGTTAGAAGGTTGAGAATACTGTTGGCTATTTGAGAGTGGGAGGGAGCTTAAAGGAGGAGAACTTAATTCTTGAGTAATAGTAGCATCAGCATAAGACATTCGCTTTATTGGAGGGTACCTTTCTGCTGCCTCAGAGTAGGAGATATTATCTTCAGCCATTAGGGATTTTATTGCTTTTTGTCTTGAGAATTCAGGGCACCTTTTGTTTGAAGCAAAATGACGCGCCTGACAAAATAAACAAGTAGCCTCTGTTTCATCAACGGGACAACCATCTCCTGTATGAGGTTGAGCACAACGGTAGCACCGGGGTTTTGATCTACACTGAGCTTTAACATGTCCATAACGGCAGCAGTCATAGCATTGGATAATTGGTAATTGGTATACCTCAACATTAATAGCTGTATTAAAACAGTAAATTTTAGATGGTAAGACCTGTCCCTTAAAAGTAATTACCACTGTCTGAGTTGGGACCCACTCTGCGACACCGTCTTTAAAATTTTTCCTATTCAATCTACGTGCTTTTACAACTGTAGCACAATTACCATTACTAGGACACTCCAAACCAGAGACTAATTCTTCCATAGACCAGTCTAAGGGAATAAACTTTATAATTCCCATACGAGAGACTTGGAAGCGGGGGATCTTTGCCTCATATTTATTTTCTTTTATGAAGGGATTTTCTAAAAAGACATTGGCTTGGGTAGCTGTTTTAAATTCAACTGTTGCCCTATTGCGGCCTGCCTGCTTAATGCCATTAACTACAATACCATGCACATTGTATTTATGAAGTAGTTGAGCAAACTTCAGAATGCGGATAGTTGAGCCAGCTGAACGATCGGTTTCTGTGCGTGTAATGTGGACTAGAAATGGACCGGAATCTGATGAGCTATACTTAAAACCATTTTCTACCTCAAAACCTGGATTGACATATATATGTTGTACAGACGAGGACGGGGGAATCTTTTTTTTTGTTGATTCCTCATTTCCATCAAGTGGGCAATCAATACGACGTTTTCTAGCGCAGGAATCAGACATTTCTACATCAACGGGAATGTCTTGTGAATGCGATGGGGCCTTCTCATGAGGAGGCGGCCCTCCACCCCAATCGGGTGGATCGTCCTCCCCTGAATTCAACATTTATACGAAAAATAACAATACTTACATGAACCCTCCACCAAAATAAACAAAAACACAATTATAGGAACTCAACAGGAATATTGAAAGTAATAAAAAGTAAATAACGCCAAAATGCACGTGTGTCAACCAAGACAAACCGCAGCAAAAAAAAAAAACCGCGAAAACGCTATCAATCAATCAATTTTTTTCAGTGATAGCTTCTAATGTGACAAGCACATTAATTCTGCCAATGTCACGTATTGCAAAAGACACTATAAAGGGGTTGGCATAATACGGAAAAAAAAATTTTGATTTGCTGTTTTTCAGACAAATGTAGGTACCTACCTAAAACAAATAAGATTATGTAAGGACAGATGACACACAAACAACTGGTTATAATATAATAGTATTAGTTATATATAATGTATAGCTAGTAATAATATAGTGGTATATAAATTATAACACAAACAAACTTCACATTATAACTTGTGTATATGATGTCATTATCACATAAACATTTATCCAACACTTTAACAAAAGGAGTATTTACCAAAGACAAAACAAATTTACAATTTACAGTACGAGGAATAGAGGGAGGAAGAATATCATACAGAGAATATTTTAGTTTCGGGTCGAAAACGCTAGTAGCTGACATGGCGTCCGCTTGTGACGTCACGCCTAGGTAAATTTTGTTCTACATTACTTTATTAGGGTTACATTCACAAATTAGATAGAATACAAAAATTATATTTACCTAGGCGCCAATACACCAATCAGAGCGAATGACGTCAGTCATTCGCTCTGATTGGTGTTTTAGTTAACATGGCCGATTGCAGTATTTTATACTTTTATTTTATTAAAAAAAAAAATATTAATGTCAATTTTAAGAAAGGGTTGTATGGAACAGATTTTCTCGCTTCGCGTTATCGTGGGTAAGATTCTGGCTATAGGTCAGAAAGTTTTCTGCGCTTTCGTGGATCTAGAAAAAGCATTCGATAGAGTAGTGCGAAAGAAATTGTGGATTCTTCTGCCTGAATATGGCGTGGAGGGCTAATTACTGCAGGCTGTGAGGTCATTATATCGAGACCACAGAGCCTGTGTAAGGACAGACGGTGACTTGTCGCCCTGGTTCGAAGTCTGTTCTGGTGTCAGACAGGGCTGTGTCATGTCTGCCTGGCTGTTCGTGCTGTATTTGGACAGTTGCCTCCAGAGATCGAAAGGTATTATGAGTGGTATGGGATGTGATGGCACAATGATAAACTGCCTATTGTGCGCTGACGATACTGTGCTTATAGCACCATCAGAAGCAGAGTTGCAGACACTAGTCACGTGTATGAAAGAAGAATGTGAAGTGAAAGGATTGAATATGAATGTGAACAAAACTAAGATTCTGGTGTTTGAAAGGGAAGCGGTAGAAACGAAATGTGAGATTTACGTAAAGGGAGAATGTCTAGAACAAGTGAATGAAATTGTGTATCTGGAGAGTGCGATTTTGAGGGATGGAAGAAGTGAGTTGGATGTGGAGAGACGGGTAGCAGCTGGCAATAAAGTGAACGGTGCTCTGTCCACGTTAGTAGGCAGTGTGAATATATCTAACACTGATAAAATGGCCATCCACAATGCGGTGTTGGTGCCAACTTTATTGTACTAAAAGTATTAAGATAAAATATTGAGCTTTCGAATTGCCTGCCTTGATCGCTAGTTAGACGTACAGGACAACCAAAACAAAACAAAACAAATCCACCCGTTGTAAATAGTCTTAACAACAGTTTCCGCTGTCATATCTTTAATTGGAAACGCTTCCGGCCATCGTGTACGTCTGTCGACAATAGTCAAACAATACCTAATCATCGGCAGTGGTTGGTAACTGTCCTATTAAGTCCACATGTATATGTTCAAAACGATCGCATTCTCGAAAATTTCATAATTCCGCATAATTATGACGGTTTACCTTCGTACGGAAACTGTATTACATGTCTTAGTCCATCGACCTACATTACGGTTCATGTTAGGCCAAAAATACCTATATTGTATCAGTTTCTTACTAGTACGAATGCCCAGATGGCCTAAACTATGGACAGAGTCGAAAGCAATTCGGCGGAACTGTTCAGGTAAATAAGGCCTTACCCTATTAGACGAATTATGGCTAAAAATGAGCTTCCCGTTAGATTGCGGTTCAACTATTTTTTATTTATAATATTACTGTCAACAGGTATATTTGTTAAGTAATCATCATTAGGTTGTACTAACGCTAATTCCTGGTACTCGATCGTGTTTGGTATACGGTTTCAATGTGCGATAAAGCGTCGGACACGATGTTATCATTACCGCTTATATGTCTTATATCTGTAGTGAATTTACTAATGAATGCAAGTTGTCGTATCCTTCTAGGCAACTCCTTCTCATTTATACTATGTATATTTATACACTATTTATTTTAGAAAAAGCGTACATCAGTGGCTTATGGTCACTAATGATAGTTTATTGTCGCCCTTCAATTATATTTTGGAAGTATTTTATTGCCAAATATACTGCTGCTACTACTACCGCTGCTTATAAGCCGAATATTGCTGCTCTGTCTGTGACATAGCCTTTGAAAAATAGTCTAAAAGCGCCTATTCGCTGTTTACTCGTTGTTGGAATACCGCACCTACTGCATTATTTGACGCGTCAGCCATGAGTGCCAATGGCGTGTCCGACAACGGGTGCGACAAAGTGACTGCATTTTGTAGGCTCAGCTTACATCGTTCGAATGCTTCGTCAGCTTTCTGCGTCCATTGAATGATAGCTTTATCTTTCTTTTTTGAACCATGTAAATATTTATTTAAAAAAGAAGACAATCCCTAAATTGGTAACCCCGATGAAAGAAAACCTCAACATTGGTGACTCCGAACGTGGACTCAGTGATTATAGGATTACTAAATTTATTTTGTAAGCGACTCACTTTAAGAACATGGCTGCATGGCGCACATAAATGAGGCCGAGTGGCATATGTGGAAAATAAAAACCTTATCAATAGTTTCTCAACCTACGGTACGATACAGTACGGTACGCTTACGGTAGGTAGCTCACGAATCAGACCCAAGTCAGGCGGTACCCAAATGAAGAAAAGTCAACGTTCAAATGGCATCTGCAGTCTGTAGGACGGTACATCTTGGGCCAGTTCAGTATATGAAGAATGGGCAGACCCTGTTGCAACAATCGTGCAATTAATGGATCACGAACACCGACAGGTACCCGATTGGTAGACAAGAAGAGGAGCTAAATTGGAACACTTTCTATGGCGCATTTTTGAGAAACACGAGTTCCATAAGCTTAAAGGAAATGTAACAGCAGGCGATATCAGTAAGAATGCTGACAAATGAAACTTGAGGACATTGCGAAATACCTAGACCCACGAGGCCATTGTGAAATTCGATGACATTACGAATAATATTGTAAACATGATACAGCGTTTTATGTTGTTGACTTTTAAAAGTTTATTGTACAAATACAGTTGTTAAAAATTTTTGTGAAAACTTTTGGAAATAGGGGGTGTAATGTAGCGATCGGGCGATGCTAAAAGTGCTAAATTGCATTTTTGTAGAATATTAAGCAGTTTGAACGCGCGGCTCGCCAGTCGCTTACATCGCCCTGCCATGCCACTTGTACTTGTTAAATTGTGTAAGAGGAAATATAAACTTTGACACCGACATGTAATTTATTTATTTGGATTTACAATAAAGGATGACAAAACGAACACGAAGGCAACTCCTAAAGAACCATTCACCCTCCAGGTGACCTCATAACTAAGCCATTTAGGAGGAAAAGAATTATGAACACAAGTCGACGGAATTTTATGTATAAAGAGATATTTATACATAAAATTCCCGTATAATATAGATGTTATCTATATATATATATATATATCTATCTATATATCTATATATATATATATATATACAGGGTGTATATGAAAACGGGACAGTTACTTTAATGGATGAAAGGGCATAACTTTAGTATGTAGTTACAAAAAGAATTATCGAAAAAAACGTATCCGTTTAAGAGTTATGACCGTTTTAATTTTCAAGTGTTATCCCCACCATTTCTCGTAAAATTGGGTTGATCGTGTACAGTTACAGATTTTAAATCTTACGTTTTTTTTTATTTTGTAATAATTTCATCCGTTACTGAAATACAGCCTGAAAACCCCCAATGGGGTATACGCATTATTTTCGAAAATGGTTTTCAGGCTGTATTTCAGTAACGGATGAAATTATTACAAAATAAAAAAAAACGTAAGATTTAAAATCTGTAACTGTACACGATCAACCCAATTTTACGAGAAATGGTGGGGATAACACTTGAAAATTAAAACGGTCATAACTCTTAAACGGATACGTTTTTTTCGATAATTCTTTTTGTAACTACATACTAAAGTTATGCCCTTTCATCCATTAAAGTAACTGTCCCGTTTTCATATACACCCTGTATATATATATATATATATATATATAATGAATTTATGTTTTCTTTGTGCGTCAATCACGTTAAAACTACTGAACGGATCGACATGGGACCACGACCATTCGATGCCGAATCGTTTGTAGATGGTTTTGGGCTACTTATTTTTTGAACTTTTTTTTTTGCCCAGCGAAGCGGGCGGGAAACGGCTTGTATATATATATAAAAAACTTATTTAAATTTCATATATACTTTATCATTTTTAGTTGCATTCTCTTTTTATTACTTTATTTACTTAGCGGTCCCCCGACGTGACGACGCTTGGATATATTACTACTACTATTTATATTGAAACTTATCACAAATTTAAAGGACTATGAGGTACATATTATTTTTTTACTTTTTGGAGGTATCTTTTGAGTCGGGGGTTTTTTAAATTTTAAATTTAAGTTTTATGTCATGATTTTTAAACACTACGATCTACAATTCCCACATTCACGCAAATACTTTCCGGGATGATACAATAAATTGCGACACGAAATCGTGCCTCGCCAAAATCTGAGTATTCTGACAATAGTTGTCTGATCCATCATCAGAACCTGATCACCATCTATCTATCTATCTATAACCTATTCATAGAGACCATTTCAATGAGCCTAAACATGATACCTCTACTGTAAGTGGCGAGGAGTTGGATATCCTGCTGACTTCAGATGAGGCTGCAGCATCTGGTCAAAGTTACTATGTTATTGTGACATTATTGAAGTCACAGCATACTAAATTTCGCATCGATTAGACTAATAGAAGATGCTCACGTCCCTTTAAAACTAAAAAAGAGCTGATATCTTTCAAACGGCTGAACCGATTTTGATAACTTATGTCTAAGAACCACCGCTAGAAAATCTGCTTTCAAACAAAAAAAAACCGCATCATAATCGGTCCATTCGTTTAGGAGCTACGATGCCACAGACAGACACACAGACACATAGATACATCAAACTTATAACACCCCTTCTTTTGCGTCGGGGGTTAAAAACACTGTAATAATTGAGTTTACTTGAATAAATTGTATATTTTATTTATTTAATAACTTATTTTTTGAGTTTTGGTTATTAATTTACATTTCTATACCACATTTTAGTTTAGTAGTTATAAAGATGATGGAATGAATCGGCTGTGACATACAGATTGGAAGGAATTCATCTGAGCCATTTTGGCCATGAAACTAATGGAAGTAAATTATGAGAATGTTTTATTGATTTTCAGGTGATGTTTTTGAAATACGTATAATATGGGACCGTGAAACTGCATTACTGACAGGGGCTTTGGCCCTGGCTGGCGGGTTGTTCGGGGGATACACGGGCGGGCGACTGGGGGCCGCCATTGGTGCTGGTATTGGAGGAGCGGCGGGCCTGGGTGTCTGCAGTAAGTTCATTTATTGTACAAACAATATCAGTTTTAATACTCGTATTTAATATTTACTATAAATAAGTAATACTATTTTATATTAACACTGGTGCCTCAAAACAATCCTGTAGCTCAAATACTCAATTTAACGTGAACGAAACGTGATATATGTATATGTTCATACAAGCAGTCATTTGATAGATTTTTTATAGGTTTTGTCACAAAAAAATATTTGTGTATGTAAAAAATACTATAATATGTAATTTTAAAGTTGGTAGAGCCATGCTGCATTGCAGCACGAATAGGGCCGGCTCGCCCGGTGAAATACCACCCTCACAGAATATCGGCGTGAAATAACAGTATCTATTGCTGTTGTGTTTCGTTCGGTGAGCGAGAGTGCCGGTGGCCTATCACTCCCTCCCGTCCTTTCCCTCTTTTCCCACTTTTCCCTATTTCCCTAAAGGCCGGCAACGCGCCCGTGATTCTCCGGATGTTGCGGGTGTCCTTGGGCGGCGGTTGGTTACTCTCCATCAGGTGACCCGCTTGGTCGTTTGTCCCCTTTTATAAAAAAACAAAAAAATGTAAAAAATACTAGTGCCGTGAGGTGACTTCCCACGCTGATCGCTGCCAAGCAAAGCGAAAACTGACGAGCTTAATTTCGATTATAGTTTCGGCAAGTTTGCTGCCGAACCGGCTAAAAATATAGCATATCTTGTAATATTAGCATTAAATTAGACGACCTCGATGGCGCAGTGGTTTAGACGTTTAAGCCAAGCGAGGAAGGAAGCGAGGAAAGGTTCGACTCCCGGTCGGGTCAATTTAGGAAATGAACTTTTCTAGATTGTCTCGGGTCTGGGTGTACTGGGAGACGGCCCCAGTAGTCGTCGTCTGGTTCTCATAGCACAGGGAATACCCTAGTTTGAGATCAGATGATTGGTGTATATCGTCTGGCGCATCATTATTATTATTACAAAAATTTTAAATGACATTGAATTTTAAATTACACCTTTAGTTATACTATATACATATACAAAAAATAATATAGAAATGGGTGATTATCATTGTCTATCATTAGTGTATTGTCTGTAGTCGGTCGGCAGCGGTGGCTTAAAATGATCTTTAAGGGTGTTTGGGAGATCGAGGCCATGTTCTAAGAAAGTCATGATTTGCTGGCTATATTAGGGACTACAATTTTTTAAGTTATATAACACAATAAACAATTTTTTTTTTGTTTAATTGGCAAATTAATTAACTAATTTAATTAAAAAAATAAATTGGTTTTAATATTGAAATACACAAATGTTTAAGAAAATACAAATAAATAAGAAATTACAAATTATTTCGCGTCGCCACCTGTCCAATTACGTATTCATTGACAGGAGATAACTTCAATAGTTATCAATGACTAGCTGTGCTTCGCAGTTTCACCCGCCTTACATTTGTCATTTTTTCAATGTAAAAAGATAGCTTTGATTATTATCTGAAAAGTCCTGTACCTTCCAAAGAAAGTCTCGTCAAAATCAGTTCAGAATGACAGACAAAAAAACGCGTTTGTGTTTTAATAACGTGCAAGTAACTATATAGGATAATGAACAACTTTTATTTCGAAATTACAGACATTTGCCTTCTATTTATTTGTATAAATAATGTAGCGTATGAACGTCCGACTGCGCATGCGCATTCATTACAATGGAATTTGATGTCCTAAGTCGCAAGGGGTTTTTGAAATAATTTTTGGGACGCAGCATTAATAATTTTGAAAAACACTGCACTGAAATAACGCCGGAGTGTTGTTAGCTTCACAGAATAACAGCAATTTATATATATTATAATAAGCCAAAAATTTTTGTTTCAGCACTAGTATCCCTGCGAGAGATTTGGGACACAGTAAAAGACAAGCTGAGGGAACTATTATACATTGTATTTAATTATTTGAGACGGCTCGACCCAGTTGACTATGTGACGGCCTTCCAAATCCTAATGGCATGCGCATCAAGCCGACGTGAATTGGTTTTGACAATTTTAGACTTTATTGCTCACAAATTAGGTAGAGAGGTTATTTCAAGCATCACAGCAGCGTGAAGCGTATTATTTATAGTGTTCAAATTGTTTTTAGTTTTTCAGAAAAAAATTTTTTAATGGCAATCTCAATCTAGATTATTTTTGCCGATGTCTTTGGACAAGATACTATTTGGTACTGCTGACATACTAAATAATGCTGTCTACATGATGATAAATCTATAGTGTATGTTTAGAACACAGACCATGAGTCTTAAACGACATTTATGACGACACCTACAACTGTTGATAATTTAGTGCTATATTATGTGATGAATTCCTAAAATCTTTAGCTATTTTCCGCTCAAGCTCCTAAAACCACCAATCGACACGTGTTTCGCCTCTCACCGAAGCATCCTCAGGATATACCAGAGATTGGACTCGGTCAGCTAACCAGTACCGAATCAACTGACAACTGACCGACTCCAATCTCTGGTATATCCTGAAGATGGTTCGTTGAGAGGCGAAACACGTGTCGATTGGTGGTTTTAGGAGTTTGAGCGGAAAATAGCTAAAGATTTTAGGAATTTATCACATGCAATGGATTTCCGCAAAGTAACACCTGAGTCTATACAATATCTTAGTGCTGTATTACTTAAACGGCAATCTCACCATTCACCACCTAAAAAATTATGCACATAAAAATGATTTGTTATTTAAAATAAATGAGTGCTGTGACCATGTTCCTCATGGGCTAGATATAGGTATAATTATCCGTATTGTAATTAGTATTATAGTTTTTTTAGTATTGTAGTAACTCAAAACTGATAATATTGAATTAACTCAGTTTGTTTAGAGAGTAATGTAATTACTGTCTTATACAGGGTCGATGGTAATTTGCAGCTTTGAAACCTATGATAAATAACTGATTATGGATAAAACACGATATTAAACGCCTTAATATTTTTGTATTCATATTTACTTTATCTCTGCTGAGCCGCTGTAGATCGCTGACAGTGCAGTATTTACCTATATAAAAATATCACCAGTAATATTAGTTATATATATATATTTACATATCAATTGTTCAGTGGTATTTGGAACATTAATTAATAAAAAATTAAATAAAAAGTATAACTTTTTATTAAATTAATAAATAATTTATGGTATTTCTTCAGAAATATACTGAGAAGTGTTGTTATTTGAATGAAGTGTGAAAATCACATGAAAAAGATTACTAAAATATCTGAATTCGAAATTCATTACGGTCGTAAATTATTTTAGATACCTACATTTAATGAATGTATTGATAAGATAAATAATTAACTATAGAAGTAATAAAGGAAAACAAAAGGTTTAACGAATTACCGAAGACCCTATATTTGAATTATTTTGTGTTTTTTATTGCAATTTTATTTGTGAACTTCCAAGAAAAATGGGCAAATGTCACGTCTGTGGAAGGATCAATTATCTACAGTTTGGTACCAACCAAACACGACAACTGATGATTAAAAACATATAAAAAATTGTTATGTGTCGAAAAATGATACTTTTCTAAAAATGCTCAAATACTATGTTTTATCTTTATGTGGGCAGGTAACTATTCTAATTTCATAAAGTATTACCAGGAATAGGAGTGAATACCCTCCTCCAGGTATTCCACTGGTCACTGGTGAATGAATATTTTATTTCTTATGCCTAGAATCGTATTTTAATCTTGTTTATAGTCATCAGACACAACTCATGGAGTCTCCTCCTGAAGAAAGGATCTAAGCAATTATGCTTTAACACATTAGGAAATAATCAATTTGTCCAATCTATAAATGACAGTGTTTTATGAACATTACTTATAATTAAAAAATAGTTTTAATTAAACACATGCTTTTTTAAGTAATATAAGATTTTTTAAATTTTAAATATAAATTTATTTTTTTACAATCATTATTTGTTACCAAAATGTGTGTTTAAAAATAATGTGATATTTAAAACATTAGTTTTTTAACTCCGAGTTCAGTTCTAGTTTTCTTCTGTAATTTGTTTCTGAATAGTTTTTAATGGATCATAGACATCAGCAAAAAAATGAATAAAGCTTAAAAAGTAACAGAATGGTTTTACAAAGTTTTTGAGTAAAACGAAATAGTTATATTACCTAATTGATCAGTTTCTTACAGCTATAAATAGGTTTCGGAGCTAAGTAATAAAAAATTTAAAAGCAGTATAAACCAATAAGCCCTTTACGTTTATGAGTTTACTTGCGGCTGCCCATAGTTTAGTAATTTACTACTTAAACTGCGACCACGCCCACAGTACTCCGCCTATCCGCTCTCGAATACTCAACGCCAATCTCGACGTGACCAATCACATCACAGTACACCGTCCCGCTCCCGCAACATTTTGACACGTGCGTTTTCATTAAACATTAACTTTAAAACGCCATCTATGGGCTTATTGGTCTGTATACTGCAGTTATCAAAACATTAAATACAACATTTTTACGGTATTTTTGGTTATTTTACTTTTCAACTCGTTAAAACTATCTTAGTATAGTATGTATATTAATGTGTAATGTATACCACATTAGAGTCTACTCGTTTTAATTTACCGAATGTATTTTGACTCATTGTGTTATCACTGTGATAATGAAAGAATATTTTATACATATTGCACCATTGCACTGCTCAAATGTGGGTATTTTACACGGTCGTTGGCATACACCGACAGAGGTTACATGCGGTTTTTGTTTGACACCTGTAGTTTTCAAAAATGCTCTCAGGTATGTTTGGTGGAAATCTGTCGTTATATTGGTTTTAATTTAATTAATATTTTCTTTATATACATAAATTCTTTTGTACGTGTATATGTCACTGAACTCCTCCTAAACGGCTAGATCGATTTTGATAAAATTTATGAAACGATGTTCTTTAACGCGGCTTGCGGGAGGTTTGAGTTGGTAGAAATCGTCACGTAAGGTAAAAGCGCGCGGCGTTAGGTTCGTTAACTCTATACATAGATTCACAGTGATATTTCTCTCTTTCTATTATATACAAGTATACGTGCGTACGAGTATCGAAATTTTTATTTTTGTTATAAATCATACGTGAGTTTTATTGTCTCGTTATTGCAATTAAGTTTTGAGAAATGGAAACTGTAGCTTAGGAACTTCATTCTGACGAGTGTTCCCCGACCGCACACGTTGTTATTTATGTGTATTTAAGTGGGTCCCTAGATGGTTTAGATTCACGATTGGATCCGCTAGGTGGCGCTGTCGGGTTTGGGTTCTAGGATTTTATTTTTAATCCGCTCGTAGCAGGCAAGCCAACATTCGGGCAGGATGTCTGTCGGATCTGCCAGGATTAAATTAAATTTTTATTTTTAAATAAAGTTATTTCGAAAGGATGGGTAAATACGGAAGGGTACAAAAGTACCCATGACAGCGGAAAATTTACTTTCAACAACTTCGCCAAAAGTCAATTGTTCTAGTGTATAACCTGAAAGTTCTAACGAAAATAATATTAGCGTTTTCCCGTCGCTAGCAAACATTTGGAATATAGGGTATAATGATAGGGTTGTACATTTTATTTCCATTAAATGAATGTTTTTTTTGTATGGAAAACAAAATAAACATCCCGTAATTATTACATCTGCAATATAACAGTCAACACTGACACGGTGGAACCCCAGTGTATTTATACCTCCTTTCACAATAGTCTTGTATACAAACGGAATCATACGTTATAAGTAACTACTCATTCCTTGCTTGCGTCACTACGAACAAGTTCAAATTTTTATTCTGTAAGTACATAATAATTTGGGTTCTATGAGACGTACCCAATTAGTAGTATTCATAACAATAACTGTTTAATGATACTGATTAAAAACTTTCTCTATCGCTGTTAGCCTGCTGTCCTTTACAGCGTAACCCGTCAAGATAAAAACTATATGATGGGGCAAGCGCTGGAGGCGTTATGACAAGAAAGCCGGTAGTACGTTCGTCTATGTATCTGCCTATCGTAGACAGATATGTATATGTCTAGCAAATGAACCTTTATCTTTAAATATCTCTTTTGCTAGGACATCACAATAGTTCTATCTTTTCCATAGTGCTTTCCCTTTTAGACCAAATTTTCAGCGTTGCTTTTCAATATTAGAAAATGGAGGCTTATGGAATCGCCTGTGTTTATCGTACGCTATCTTGTTACGGTTGGTATTATTATATTGATACACTGTTTCTGTTATTCTGTTTCTATATGTATATAATTCTATTTTACTTAAAATGTTGGCTTCAAACCCACTTGCTGTTGGCAACTAGTGTCTACAAAATTGGACGCTGACTCAACGCCGGCTATTTTCCCTTCACTCAGGTCTATTACTCAGTCTCAAGGTTATTTGAAGGACAACTAATATGTAGTTGCCAAATCTACAGTCCGATATAATCTGACAACGGTAACGTCTGTCGGTCATCCATTACTGACCGCGTAAAATCCCTTTTAGAATTAGATGAAGAAGCATACAGACAAAATTGGAACCCACTGCTAGAGGGAATATTTCAAGAAAATAAAAAATAATAAGAAGACCTTGAAATCTTCTGCGTTGCTCTCGATGTCTGTTCCTATTACTTTAGACATTCCTTCCCATTCCATATATAATGAAATGAGAGACTACATTTTGACGTCTTCGAGAATAAAACAGTTTTAAGTCTTATACTGCCTTGAAATGTGGGCACCAGTTTCATCTATAAGCTTCTCGAATTAGACTTAGAAGAATCTCCCATCGACTTAAATAATGCGTGCTTTATGTAACAATATCACCATTAGATTATTTGCTCTGCATACTTGTAAGAAATATTTGTAATACCAAAATATCGTCCATTGAATTTCGATATCAATATTTATAATCAATTTTACTCTCGTGTTGCCTTATTGCGGTGAAGACACGCACTTAGATGTTGTAGTATGATGCCTTTTAAATCGTTGATATTATGTACTATTGTCAAATGAAATAAATTATTTTTTCTATAACTGTAGTTTAATTTTCCCAGAAATGAATGTTCCTAAACGCATAAAATGCATAAACACCATGATATAATAAAACCGTCGGTTTGAAACAGTGATGAGAAGTCTAAAGAAGTATGTAAGGACCGCGACGCATGGCGCTCCGTCCTCTCTGACTACCCCGTTTGGGATAGTGTGAGGATATGCATGTATGTATGTATCTGTATGACACTAGCAATATCTTTAGTCTTAAAAAAAATAGAAAAAGTTACGGCGAATCACAAATTCAATTTACTAATATAGTTCTTGAAGATGGAATTACGTATAGTGAATTATTGTAATAACTGTTCGTTTATAGTACCCAGTATACAAGAGGCTTCATATTTCTTTATTTGTATGTTTTCTCTATTTTTTTAATGATTGTATCTTTTTCGCATATTCTTCTCCAAAGCAAATGTCGATAGCCCTCGCATACCTAGGCCAAAATGTGTGATGAATGATAAGATTTGAGGAAGCGAAAGTATGTAAGGACCGCGACGCTTGGCGCTCCGTCCTCTGACTGCCTTGTTAGGGATACAGCGTGAAGATAATGTATGTACCTTTTGTTCTAGGACAAAGAGCGAAACTAAAGACAGTCTTGTGAGTGATAGTATTTAAGATGGCGTGATAAGTAAGTAAATATAATTGTGGTGTATTCTGAATGCAGCCATAGTTTATGGGTTGCTCTATAGTCTATGTCGGCCAATGAGAGAATTATGTCTATGTCTATTGTAACTGTGATTGTAACCGTACACATGCAAAATTATAATAAATAATACAGTCAAGTCTGTTTATTTAATTTATTAGATTATTAAGTATTGCCTCCTCCGATGATCCAGCATGAAAAATATGATAATAATAAAACTAGAAAATTCATTTAAAACCTTTATTTTGTGCATTATCACAAAAGGAACAGAAATGCAATATTATGTACCTACTACATGTCTACGACATTTCAAATCACTCATAAAATTCATGTCATGGAGCACTCAACCTATAGAGTGGCAATGTCATTTATTTTGTATGAAAACAATTTAGGTCTAACACTTGCGGTTACTGCGGTCTATTTTATAGTTTATCTTTTTTCTACACCATCGAATAGAACCATAAGCCATTACATTACTATTTAAATATCTGTCGGAATATACAGAGATGTACTCACAGGTCCAGTATTGGTTGTGTACTGCTTAATGCGAGCGAGAGTTGATGTTTGTTAGTGTAAATAAACTGAGTAGTTGTTAATAAAATGGTCCGATATTTCGTCTCTATAGGTTGAGTGCTCCATGTTCGTTTTAAACTCACTATGTTACTGTAACAGTTCTAGTTTTAGAAAGTAACGTCTTTCTTAATTCTTTTTTACGAAAATATATACTTTGTGACGAATTTTAAATACTCATTTACTCAATTGTAACAGTAAGTTACCACATTTATATAAAAAGACACAGAAACAGAAATTTCCAAAATATTCTTCAATAGGTGTTTCTAGGACTAGAATTTTCTTGCGTTTTTTGTAAATTAATACGCATTTTCCTAAAAATGTTTCATCTATCGCCTCCTTATTTTTGCCACCCAGAACATTCCTTCTAAAACCAGCACTGTTGTCAATTATCACAATCTATTGTTTATATTAAAAATAAGGGCACTTATACCTTCCTAAATCAGCTGTTTATATTAGAATTATAATTGGGGGATGTCAGATATTGGGATTTCTTATTTTAGACATCTGAATTTTTATAAGATTTGCGATCACGTCTGATTTATTCCAGATCTGCTATTTAAAGCGTTCGGTCTATTATAGAACGTGCGGTCTAAGACGTTCTTTTTATATAAGAATTGCGATTGAAGATTTCCGATCTATTACAGAATTTGCGGTCTAGGGCGTTCGTTTTATTATATAATTTGTGATTTTGAGTATCTGATTTACGAAGGCATAGCGCGTATTTTATAATATGTATATTTATTAGGAATGTCTATATTGAGTGCTTCATTATTACAGTTAAGTGTGCTAGTACAACCATTTCACAGTATTGTTACATTTACATCCAGTCGATATTTTTAACTTGAAATTAAGTACACTACAACTAAATGCGGCTGGCGTAATTAGTTTGTGATTTTAACAACTTAACCGGTACGAGTTTTGGATTAATAAAACCCAAAAAAAACCGTCTGAAGTCTAGACAGATAAAACAAACATTATATTTAACTAGTATATATATATATGTACAAAATTTGTCAAAAAAATAAAATAAAATTCTACAAAAATACAAGTTTTTGCACTTTGTAATTCCAACTGACAATATTATGTATTTTTTATTGATTCTTTATAACTAAGTACCTCTCGATTCTTCGCTGATATATCTAAAGCACACTTCCAGAGAATTTCTAGTTACGCCAGTACTAGGAAATTTGTTTGTCCACCAAATTTCACCCTTTTACAGACTAGTACTTAAAACACTGGGTATCTACAGCTAATATAGTATAGTAATAATAAATTAACAAAAAATAAATTAATAAATTAAAACAAAATAAAAATATTCGTCATGAAATTATATTGAGATTACAAGTTAGGTCATGAAAATTTTGTAAGGGTGTCCTGTCCACTGAAGCGAAGGCAATTATTCATTTGATTTTCGTTATAGGTAGAATTAAGTACATATTAACAGACAATGCATCAATTATACCTAAACTAAGACGATTTAGAAAGTTCTCTTCCTGAATTTAGTCACAGTTTAGCGGATGTATGTATTACTACTATGATATATTGACCGCTTTTAATTAATGCGATCGTAAAAAAGACTTACTGTAACGTATTTAATATTGAATGTTACCAAAACGTCAATTCAGCCATAAGCGGGGTTGTGAAAGTGAATGAATAATGAGGTTGTAATACCGTAAGGGTCCGAATGAGAGTCATCGCTTGGCCACAGACAGACTATTTTGGAAACTGAAGCCCCTAGTTCAATTTCCAGTCTGGTCAATGGACAAGACTGGAAATAATGATTTAGTAAACGAAATTTTCTAAATTGCCTTGGTAGTAGTGTTTCTGGTACGTTTCGCCAAGTTCGTTATATGCTACCATAACATTGTGTTCAGTTCGGGGTTATACAATTATTGAAATTGATTTATTAAGTATTTATTTATATAGTTAATTATTTGAACATCATAATCACGTTACCATTTATGGGATTAAGTTCTTTAACGAGGATTGCGGGAGATTTGAGGTAGAAATCGTCACGCAAGGAAAACGCGTTACGTGGGGCGGGTTGGGTTAGGTTAGGTTCGTTAGCTCTATACATAGATTCACAGTAATATTTCTGTCTCGTACTATTATATACGAGTATGTGTGCGTACGAGTATCGAAATTTTTATTTTTTGTTTTAATTCATACATGAGTTTTATTGGTCTCATTATTGCAATTAAGTTTTGAGGAATGGAAACTGCACCTAAGGAACTTCGTTCCTAACGGGGGTTCCCCGACCTCACACGTATTTTTTTTAATATAACAATGATTCGCTTCAGTGGACGGTCGCCATAATGTTATAAAAGAATAAATGTTGCTTACATTCCCGGCTGTTTTTAAAGCACTACATTATTATTCTATTATATTTTTGTACTGGGATTCACATAAGTACTATTAGTGCTGTTTCTAAATCTATTATTGACAAATAAATCCAAGGTTTGAGCATTTCCAAAAAACCTGAATCGTTTCTTTTTAATCCCCGAGAGAAAAGAGGGGTATTATATGTTTGAACTCAAGAGTCTGTCTGTGGTATCGTTAGCTTTAAAGGTTGTTTGTGACGGAAGTCATTATTTAAAATTTTAGTTAATTACCATTTTGAACCAATTTTTCTAGATTGCCTTGGGAATCAAATTTGTACCCAATTTGAAGATGTAAAAGTTCTTGTGCCATGACGCTCTCGGTGCATCCTGAATGGAAAACTGGTGTCAAGTTATGTACCTATATACACTTATGTTGGAGTCTGAGCCTCGGACCATTGTCTATAGGGTCTGGGTACTCAAGGTCAACAACAGATTGAGTGGTCTATAATGCATCCCTCTACTCGTACTCGTTGTTTAGAGGTCTCCATTTGAGGGGCACGGAATCATAGGTGTAGGTAGAGATCTTGAATTCGTGATTATTATATTTAGCTGTGTTAGCGGATGGAAATGTCAAAAGCACTCGCATACCTAGACGAAAATGTGTGAGGAGAATGATGAGATTTGAAGGAGCGAAAGAGGTATGTACGGACCGCGACGCTTGGCGCTCCGTCCTCTGACACCCCGTTTGGGATACAGCGTGAAGATACGTATGTATGTATGTATTATTATATTTCTTGATCAAAATTATATTATGAAGTCTCAGATTGATATCTTTTTTTTAAATTTTAACAGGATCGTGGCCAACTTGGAGGCAATTTAGTATAATTTGAGACTGATCAGATTTAAATCTGATTTTTTTTGTAATACCCTCACTTTGGATTTTTTCTGTCAATGTCTCTTATATTAAGAAAGTTTATTCAAAATATACCCGCTCTGCTATATATACGCTAGTTTTTAAATTACTACTACAATTTCTTTCAAATTCCTTACATTATCTCACATAATTAGCGCAACTCATTTTTGAAGTTAGTGGGTTGCCATATTTCTCACAAAAAATACACTATAAAAAGCGTAAATGTCTCAACATAATATTATGTTACATAATACTTCAATAGTACATTGTCATATCAATTATAATTTTATTACCAGTATTGAATTGAATCCTACTATGCATATTGTTTTTTTCTGAACTGGCAACTATGTATATTTATGTATTTAGACAATGAAATTACATTGCTGATATCCTCTGAATACGTAAAGTCAATGAAACTGTACTAGATTTTATTGTTTTAAAATGTTTGTTATATGTTCACTGGTTACGTAAGAAATATCTAGAAGGCGATTAAATAAATAACTCCTTAGATGAAAATAATAAGAAAAATATCACATTTGCTTTCTAAGGCAAGGATACATTCATGATTCTCACTAGTTTTTAGCTGTTTTGCCAATTTTACAGTAATTTAATGATATAGTTCACGAGCGGTCGCCATCTTTAAAGTATGTGGGTGGGGGCGTTAGGAGGGGGGCAAATCGAAGTGTCTCTGTATCAATCGAAATTGTATATTGTAAGATAATGTCCCGTAATATACCAAGTTTCGTAACTCTGCTTTGCCTGTAAGTTAAGAATTAGTTATATTGTAATACCCAAAGACTTCTATATGGTTTTTTAAAACTGGTTCCGAGTTCATATTTGGGTCGTTACACATTGACCACTCGTTAACTTATGTATTATACTTGGACCGTTTCCAATTGACGAACAAGATATTTTTATCTTTTCATTTTTGGTTTTGTAGTCATAAATTATTCGACTTAGCAATATATGCTATACTGAGGTAGAATTTGGTACACACTACAAACCAAATTCTAAAGCGTTAAGTAGGAGCTAATTAGCACCAGAACGTTCAGTTCACATCAATATGGTGGTCTTAGAATTTTTTTTGTTAAAATTAGAAAAAGCTTAAATATCATCGACTAACACTTAAGCCCTGCCAACGGATCCGTTTATGCCTCCAAATAAATCAAGCGTTATTATTGTAATGGTAGATTCCTTCAAAAATATATAGCAATTTTTTTTATTTTGGTAGCTCTTCCAAGAATCAAGATTAAAGTTTTAATGCATTACAATAATATCCAGGCAAGCGTATTAAAAAGCCATTGGTACATTTTACAGGCAAGGGTCTGCCCCCCTCCATATTTGTCTGTTACACTCATGATTATCGGCGTTAAACAAAAAAAAGGATAACTATGTATGATTTGCCGCTCACTGCTTGTCCTCCATAGCGTTCTTCAGCTCCATGGCCAACTTGTAGCCCAGTTCTGGTCGTCTGTCGCGACCCTCTACCATAGCCGGTACCTGTGCAGATAAATAGTATATTTGACTGAGAGTAAAAATATGAAAATATAAGAGTTATTCAGACGGAGTGAAATACGCTGTCCCTGTTACTCTTAGAGCTGGACAATGATAGTGATAATTTGTGAGTTACAGTTCTGTTACGTCATCTAGCTTATAGTCTGAATTACCGCAGTTCAATTTCGTGCAATATTTTTGCACTTTTTAAACATTTTAGAAACCATGTTTTCTTAAATATATTCAGAGTACAGACACGGGACATTACAGTTTCATTACATATATTACATACCTATTTTGTTTAGATAATAAGTAAATAAGTGAGATGTTAATATGTATATTGTAACAAAGTCAGACGTGGCATTGCCGATATTACCAAACAAGGGAGAGCAGTTTCGCCAGACAAGTCAGGCTAGCTAGCCCTACCAGCCACGTCACCCTGACTTGAACTTGAAGCCAACCTAATCGATATTACTTCCAATCTGCACTACTTCTTGCTGGCTAATCGTAAAAGGAAGATTTCAAGCCAGCCAGCGAGGTGTCGCTACTGTCGCTGGGTCGGCCTCGAAAAAAATAGGTATATGAGTATTTGAGCGCGTGTGTTAGTGCCTGTGTGTGCACGTTACCTCGTGCGAATTGACGATGACTCCATTGTTGTTGACGATGGTGGCCTTGGTCTTCTCGATGTCGGCCAGGTCGACCCCCCGCGACGCGTCGTCTATGAGGATGGCGCGGTAGCCTATCGCGAGCGCGTCCGCTATTGTCGCACCTACCCGCACATATCACACATTGATAAGTCGATAATTTATTATTACAAAACCAAAAATGAAAAGATAAAAAAATCTTGTTTGCCAATTGGTAACGGTCCAAGTATTATTCGTACATCAACGAGTGGCCAATGTATAACGACTTAAGTAGAACTCCGAACCAGCTTTAAAACCGTTCTTAATCTAATAAGAGTACCTACAGTCCTGTAGCCTAGAACCACTGATTTATATAGACGAGCCGCTCCGATAGTAAACGTATAATAAAAACGTTCCAAAATCGTACACGTGTCGTTGGAGGCGCGCACTGCGGTTTCGTATTAATTTTTGATTCCGCTTGGTTCTCAAAAATTGTACGAAACCGCAGTGCGGGCCTCAAGTGACAAGTGACAGGTGTACAGCACAGAGAAAGCATAAGCGAGTTGTAACTGGCTGAATAGAATTTTTATTTATTTATTTTATTTTTAATTGATTGACATAACAGATTTATGGACAGTAAACTTATATTTTTTAATGTAGATTAACGTATTAATCTTTAATGCAGATTAATATATCAATATTAATCTACATTTAAAAATATAAGATCGTATTTCAAATCAAAAACGATTTTTATTATTATAATTTATATTTAATTAGACATAAACACTCCACTTATTTTTTTGTTCCCGGCGGACAACGCGACCGAAGTAGTCGAATGCTCGCAACTGACTATGAGCAAACCAATCTGATTTTGCAAATCAGATTGGTTTTGTTGGACCATTTTGCTTGTTAGTGTGGGCCTGTCTATATACATCAGTGCCTAGAACTAATAGAGTTCAGAGCATGTTTGTCTATGGTAGTAGAGAATCTAGTTTTTTTGGTTAAAACTTCTTTGTAAAGTAATTCTTTTGTACATTTTTAAGTTTCTGTTAATCTTATCTAATTGTAAATGTGTTTGTGTTCATAGAAGTAGTTATTTGATAAACATTTCTATTGCTCTAAAAATACTTTATCATTAAAAATATAATTCTTCTGTACGTGTGTCACTGAACTCCTAAACAGCTAGAGCGATTTTTATGATATTTTTTAAGTGTTTAAGTGGGTGCCTGGATGGTTTGTTTAGATTCATAATTTGAATTTGCCAACTGAAGAGGAGCCTTCGGGGCTGTGATCGATCGACCACTACGGGTCGCCTACTCCAGGCCACTACGAGGAGGGTGACAGTGCGTGTGGTCTCATTGTCATAGCGTTGCGAGATTGTTAGGAAAGATCGCGCGAAGAGGCGTGCGTTCCGTAGATTTCGGAGTTGTCGATTTGCGCCAATAACAACCATAACGGGAGTTTTAATACGTAAAACTCCCACTTAAACCAATCTTACCCCCTATATTTTGAAGGTTTCTTCAGGTCATCAAAAAAAGGTTACTGACAGTTAAAAATAGTGTTAAATTCATTAACCGGTTTTGTTTACATTGATTTGAGTCGCTTCCAAGCTGTGATATGACAACAAGTGATTTAAGAGTCCGCTTATTCAGCCCAGTACAACTGAATTCGCTCATTACCCCCGCGCCCTATGGCGATAACAATAAAGTTGACTTTCGCAATTACGGTTTGATCATATTTTAGTGCGGCGAAATCTCAACAATTGTTTTTGCATATAACTGTAATTTGCAAGAAAACTACATTACCAATTAAAAAACTGGTTTTAGAAATTTGAGATATTATAATTACCTATCCAGTTAAGAAAAATTATTTTAAAATTCTGTAGAATTTCGGAGATGCAACTGGATCTTTGTGCAAAACAGGGTTTTTTCTGGATTTTTTTTTATCGAGATTTCTTTATCCAATCATGTTTATGGATTTCAAGATAAAGAGTTGAAGTTTATGTATCCAAATATACCTCTTCGTTTTCTTAGATATCAAGATCCAGGTCTCCAAACGCACCAAAGTTTGCTTAAGCGGACTCTAAATAGCCCACCTATGTGTGACCGGTGATTTAAATCTCGATATCTAAGAAGTCCGAAAGTAGGATATTTGGATATATACAACTTCGAGTCTTTATCTTAAAATTCTGATACATAGAAACACTATTGGAGGAAAAATTTGGATAAAAAAAACAGAAAACTCTGTTGCGCGAAAATTCAGTTGGATCTCCGAAATTCTATAGAATTTTAAAATGATTTTTACTAAACTGGATAGGTAATTATAATATCTCAAATCTCTAAAACCACGCAAAATATGAGCACATTGCAACTGCGAAAATCAACCTTAATGCTACAGCCATATGGCGGGGAAAACAACAAATTCGCTTGTATTGCAGTGGATAGACAAGCTCTTAATGGTTATAATAACGGCAATATATAATGTGATATGCATGAGTATTGAATATGTATAGTGTCCCTCACCGACGCACACGTCGTAGGCGAGCCCGCAGATGTAGATATCGGAGGCGGCGCGCATGCGCAGCTGCGTGCACAGTGTCGTGTCCGTCAGCTTCTTGTTATCCCAGAACACCGAGTACGAGTCTACTTCTGGGTTCGTTCCTTTGTACACCTTCACCGCCCCCTCCACAATCTGTACACACGCACATACATCAAACACACACACATTAGCTGAAACCTCTGACACAAAAATGGATCGATATTTATCGCTGCTTAGACACACTTGAAAACCGCATTTATAGATTAAAATTGAACAAATGCGTTTTGGAGCAACCAGAACTTGATAAATAGATCTATCTATACTAATTTATACTAATATAATAATATTATAAAGAGGTAAAGTTTGTGAGTTTGGATGTTCGGTGTAATCTCTGGTACTACTGATCCGATTTTGAAAATTCTTTCACTGTTAGAAAACTACATTATCAGCGAGTGACATGAGCTGTATTTTATTTAAAAAAAAATTCAACCCGTGCGAAACC
Organism: Zeuzera pyrina; assembly: GCA_907165235.1. Lineage (NCBI taxonomy): Eukaryota > Metazoa > Arthropoda > Insecta > Lepidoptera > Cossidae > Zeuzera > Zeuzera pyrina. The sequence continues at coordinate 18,480,836 of OU015638.1, read as the reverse complement.
GAGGCGGGTCGCTAGTGCACTTATAACACAACTATTTTTCCTAGAAACTATGTATTTTTTATATTATTCGACATTTTTTAAATTCTAAGTATAGCATAGTTTCGGAGACATGCGTAAGGAATTATCAAGTTGAGTACGAGTTCACAATTTTCGCCACCTATAATATAACAATGAAGAGATACGCAGTATGACAGGGTTGCACGACAGTGTTATTGTAAAAAAGAAGAAAGGAATGCTTAGATGATTCGGGCACTTAGAATGAATGAGTGATGAAAAAAAAAGAAACCAAGGAAGACCAACGCTGACCTAATGAATATCAAATGGTCAGAGTGTTAGCAGACGGAAATGTCAAAAGCACTCGCATACCTAGGCGAAAATGTGTGAGGAGAATGATGAGATTTGAGGAAGCAAAAGAGGACCGCGACTCTTGGCGCTCCGTCCTCTCTGACTACCCCGTTTGGGATACAGCGTGAAGATATGTATGTATGTATAATATAACACTTTCTCGTGTAAAGTCACTCATACCCTCGTCTGTTTCTTTCAGTCACATCCATATATATTTTCACTATAAATTGGAGTGCAGATAATATAATACACGCACCAGCGGAAGCTATGTCGATTACTTGTCAAATATCTAAATTATTACTATCAACACTTGCAAATTGATTCATACGTAACAGCTACGGAGTCACAAACAAATGTGGGCGTCCAAGCAAAAAGGGTCCAGTGGTCGGTATTTAGTTTCAGTTTTGTAAAGTTGGGTGAAAAAATGGCCTTTCGCGATTTTAATTGATTATTAATTAATGCTCAATTATCTACAAGTTCATATAGTAAACTATATAAATGCTTTTTCTCCAAACAACCTTTTTAGTTTCAACTTTAAATGTGTGACAAAAGAAATATATGCCAGTTTTTAAATATTTTTTTAGTCCTTATTATCAACTAACTATTCTAAATTCCGAATCTAGTCTTAACTCGATACCCCACTATTGGACCCTTTTTGCTTGGACGCCCACAAATAACGACGTCAGACTCATAAAAATGATACACTTTATCGATGTGTTCCAGATGTGAGGCTTACCTTCAGATCCTTATGTATCTCGGCCCCCCACGTGTCTTGCACGCAGTGCCGAGGCCACAGGCGCTGGCGCATGAGCGGGGGGCCCGCGAACACCACCGTGTCGTAGGCTTGCGCCTTGTCCGCTGACACCTGGGTGAACACAAACCAAACACATGATACAACCCGATTAACAGCGAGTCGAACGCAATATTATGGAGAAAATACCTATATGTTAAATTAAAAAATGTGGAGAAAAAAGATATTACACTTCCTTTGGCGTGAATAAACAATTAAAATTGGTCGCTTGAAACTACATACATATCTTCATGCCGCATCCTTAACGGGGTAGTCAGAGAGGACGGAGCGCCAAGCGTCGCGGTCCTTACATACTTCTTTCGCTTCCTTAAATCTCATCATTTAAACCAATTAAATAAAAATTACTACATATGAAGAAAATTATTACTGGCCGCTTGAAATGAAAAAAATAAAAATTTAAACTGGTTACATAAAAATAAAATTAATACTGGCCGCATGAAATGAATGAAATAAAAATAAAAATTTCCCATATAAAGTTCTTCGTTGCTAAGTGGTTGCTAACATCATTTTAATTAGATCGACGCGCATAACTTTTGTTACTAACTTTACGATGTGTTACATTGATGACGTAACTTGTGTTGCCTGCTGAAATTACACGTCAAAATAAGTACAACTTCACAAATCGCGGACGTACGACATTCATAGCTACCTATACCCTATTTTTTTATTATTGATTTTAATGTAAACAAACAAGAAACTAACAAAAATTTCGCAAAATTTTCACCATTCGCTGCTCCGACGTATTGTACTTTTGTACTACACATAGCACTCAAATAACACTGTTTTTCTGTTACATACCCGAAACTATGAAATATTAACAAATAACACTAAATATTATCTTCTTCTTCTTTAGTTGAATGGGACCATCACGACTGCGAATATTGCCAACGTCCCGTAAAAATGAAGATCACAGAAACATGATAATTATGACAACCATAAAAAAGATTCCAGCAATTGAAGTAGGAGAATACACAATAGTGATCAATAAAATTTTCCTTTTGATTATAATTTGGAGAGTTGAACAAATATTCACACCTAAAAATTTTTATTAAAAAAAATTAAACCGCCTTCAAAAAAAACACTGGAAAGTATAAAATAACTATCCTTTACTAATCAAAACTCAAGTACAATTAAAATAACTTTATAAATACGATACACATACCTACATAATTAAATTTGACAGTTACTGAAGTCGTGCCAAGCCCACCAAATTATTAGACTTTATGTTGTTGCACATTGATTTAGAATCTAGTGAATCTAGTGTATCTTCGAAATCCAAGCTCCAAAATCAGTGAAATTTAAATGGTACCACCTCTGAAGTATTACCTAGCAAACGAAAAAAGAATTTTCGAAATCGGTTCATAAATGACGGAGTTATGAGGTAACAAACATACCAAAAAAAAACAAAAAAAAAACATACAGACGAATTGACAACCTCCTTTTTTTGAAGTCAGTTAAAAAGAAACATTACAGCATAAAATACAGACAAATCACAGGACAACACATTTTATAGACAAACACAAATACGATGTACTACATCCCGCATATAACACATTAGTTCCTACTGAGTTAAATCACTAGTATATAGGTACATACATGAATATTATAATAAATATTACAAATAAACTACAATTTAATGTTATTAACTGAGATAAAATTAGAGAGTATTTTCATAAAAGGAGAATGAACTAAGGACAATAAGAGTTTAAAATAGGTAGGAAAAATGTAATGAAAATAAGTCTTACATATTTGGCGAAATTACATTCAGAAATCGACTTGATGTACGATGTTCTTATAATGATGTTGATGTTCATCTGTTCACAATCTTTTCTCTGTACGACTGTTCGACTCTCTTTGACTTAGGTTTGACTACAAACTATTGTTTGACATTGACAGTTTAACTAATTTGTAACCTTTTTGTAACACATATTACGTATAAATTTTTTTTTATGGAACATAGATCTACGTTTGTCCACTAACTCTCTTATTGCTAAGCGAAGGTGTGGCCGAAGATGGAACACGTCGTTCTAGAAAAAATCTATTCACCCTAACTCTGTAGACGCCCGGATTATAGTTTGTGCACTCCTTCTCCATATAAATTTGAACTATGCCAAATTTCACACTCCTCTGTGCGCGTAATATGTTTAAAATGGGTGCAAAGTTTCCTTCACGTATTAATATATAGATATACGAATATGTATAACGGATTGACCTTACATGTGACACATCTGTAAATAGCTAATTTTTAGTTTACTAAAGTATTATTTTTCGTAAATGTAAGTTTCAGCAAGCTCTCGAAATTTACGATACAATTCATTAGTTTGAGGATCACGCGATCCTTCCTACGAAACACTCGAATCCACGTCCGTAGTTTATTTGCTATCGATTTCCGCTAGTCACGCTGTTTTGTATTTCGTTACGATATTGTCTTCGAACGATTTTATTAGTTTGATTGTTTGATTGTGTTGTCAGTGCAATGGTTTGTACTATTTTGGAATACTAGATTTGGCTCATACATATATATCCTCGTTTTCTCACGCTGTATCCCTTAAGGTGTTGTCAGAGAAAACGGAGTGCCAAGTATCGCGGTTCTTACATACTTCACAGCTCCTCAAACCTCGTTATTCTTCTACACATTTTCACTGAGGTATGAGATTGTTTCCCATATTGCCGTCAGCTAACATTCTGGTTATTTGATCCTCATAAGAGCCTTGGCTTTATTGTCTTTCCTTCGCTCTGTACTTTTCCTTTATCAGTCAATCATCGCTTATTCTTACTACAGGCTCGAACCATCTATGCATTCCTTGTATCATATACTTATTGTAACTCGATTTATTGTAACGGCCTAAATGTATATGTGTCCTAATGCTGGATATATTATTATGCTTCTTCTCAAAAATGTCAAAAACATGTCAGACACGTATGAGTTTAGGATTTCGTAGCATTTCGGATAAATAAAACACATTGGATCAAAAATACCTATTATTTCTTTGTTTCTCATTTTTGGCTTTGGGTTGCCGTCTGTGTACCAAATAACAATGGCAAGGTTCCATACATCTTACCTCATATCGAATTGTGGCGTCTTATGACGAAAGAATGCCGAAAAAATATAGGCTACCTTTCCTAAATATGGTCAAGATTTCTTTTTTGAGAAGGCAACAAATAAAAGATATTAAAATTTTTACTCCACTCCGTTCTGTTTGGCTATCGTTAGGGATAAAGCGAGAGCTATGTATGTATGTATTTTTATATTTTGTTATACATTTATTCCTCTTGACTATTACTGACACATTATTCTGTTTTCCCAATTAACACATCATACTCTAGCAACACTACGTGTGTGCAATAACTTACAACGGGTACCAAACTAAAAATAGAGAAGAAAACGACGAAAAGTCTAAACTTAACTAAACGTTAAAATAAAAGAGAATACAACGTTAAAATCTCGATAACTTATTTAGTTGTGTATTAGCATTACTTTATCTTTCTTGTTAAAAAAATTTTATTAAAAAAAATTAATCCGCCTTCAAAAAAAACACTGAAAAGTATAAAATAACTATCCTTTACTAATCAAAACTCAAGTACAATTAAATTAACTTAATAAATACGATACACATACCTATATAATTAAATTTGACAGTTACTGAAGTCGGTGCAAAGCCCACCAAACTAATAGACTTTATGTTGTTGCACATTGATTTGGCACCGACTTCAATAACTGACAAATTTAATTATATAGGTATGTGTATCGTAAAGTTATTTTAATTGTACTTGAGTTTTGATTAGTAAAGGATAGTTATTTTATACTTTTCAGTGTTTTTTTTGAAGATGGTTTAATTTTTTTTAATAAACATTTTTTATTTCTCCCTTTTGAGTGGTCTTGACCTAAATATCTAGGGCAGGTCTGCAATTAACTTCATTCTAATTCCGGAGCGCAACGATATACAAGAGAATCGTCAATATAAATAAAGGTTATGACCAGGTCGCGTTATCTAGTGTATTTTCGAAGTCCAACCTCCAATAACGGTGAAATTTAAATGGGACCACCTCTGAAGTATTACCTACCAAACGAAAAAAGAGTTTTCAAAATCGGTTCATAAATGACGGAGATATGAGGTAACAAACATACAAAAAAAAAAACATACAGACGAATTGAGAACCTACTTTTTTGAGTCGGTTAAAAATGATAATTGTTCTAATATCTTTTGAAAAATAATACATTTCAAAGACCAATGAGCGGTTTAACTATTTTTACATTTATTACATTAAATATTTTCACAAATTTATTGTTTTATTTAACAATAAAAACAAAGATAGTGGAAAGTATACTGCATATTAGTGGCAACACTGAATGTGTTTCCGTAGATAAAAAAAGAAACGGAGCTTTATTGATAAGCAATCCTTTTAAATAAATCTTCTGGAGTTGTAAAGCCATGCTGCATTGCAGCACGAATTGAGCCGGCTCGCCCGGTGAATTACCACCCTCTCACAGAATATCGGCGTGAAATAACAGTACATATTACTGTTGTGCTTCGTTCTGTGAGTGAGAGTACCGGTGGCCAATCACCCCTGTCCTACTCCTTTCCCTAAAGGTCGGTAACGCGCTCGTGACTACCCAGACGTTGCGGGTGTCCATGGGCGGCAGTGATCACTTTCCATCAGTACTTCTACCATGAGTTAACGACGTCGATACTCGCTATCGACAGCGTAAAATTTTGTATGAAGAATTGGGCAGCACCCCTAGCGGTTACTATTGTGAACTAAGAATTGTCATACAAAACTTCGACGCGGTCGCTATCGAGTATCGACTGCGTAAACTCATGGTAAGGCTACAGGTGACTCGCTTGCTATTTTTATAAAAAAAACAATATTAAACAAATTTCATTCGGTTTCTACAAGGATTACTAATTATGTATAAAATGAGGAAATTAAATGATTAAGTTATGTTGAACTCATACTTTAACATTCGCTAAAACATTAAGGTAAAATCGTGCCATTGTTCTTTCAGCTTAGGTGTAAAGATAACGAAATTAATCAGTTGTAACATGCGGATAGATGAAACTATAAAGTCACTGGCATCAATGATTCCATTATTTTTCGTATGCATTGCAATTAAAATTCAGCATTCAAATTTAGTGCATGAAAATGTCACAGCTTTCGAGTGAAGACATCCTTGAATTCTTGCGCGGTTGCACGGTAAGTTTAAGGTTTTCGAGTTGAAGATTTATTCGATTTGTATTTTATTTACGTCATTAAAATTCATCAATTAATCACTAACCTTGTTTAAGTACATTTGAAAGCCTATTTGCTCAAATCGGCTGAGACATTTAAATTACAAAGTACAAACTCTACATCATGAGTTTGCATCCTAGGAAGGTAATAATCTTTTTAATACATACATATTTATTTAGTTATATTATACCCAAAATTTCAAACTTATTAATCGACACGTATTTCACTTCTAGACTAAGCATTCTCAGGAAATTCCAAAGTCCGGACTCGATGGACTACCCAGCACTGAGTGCTGAATGAGACGACTCTCCACAAAGTAACACCTAAGTCTATAGAGTAATATTTTATCCTCGCTTCTATTGTCGACGTGTCGTTGGGTATCAATGACTTCTGTAATAATTAGTGCTATAATGTAGAGACAGTGAATCTTACCGGACTAGAGGGGTGCAGCTCCCGCATGTGTACGTTGTCGATGAAGGACACGTGGTCCGGTGGATGCCAATCCAGCGAGTAGAATACGCAGTCAAATGCTGCCGTCTCCAACAGACGATTGATAGGGTCTACCACCTGTACCATATGAGAAATATATAAATGAACAAACTAATTAGTAATTCAATTGCATTTATGACTACTTGGACATTTGTACTTTCGCCAAACGATTTTGAAATTTCTTTCAGTTAATACTGACTATTTGATCTTCATTACTCTTGGTTTTCCTTGGCTTCTGCCAAGGAAAATAGATTTTCTACGTCAATCATACATAAATGATGGCGAATAGAATTCGATAACTTTTGGTACCATTTTGATTGTGTTAGCCTTTGCTACATGAATGAATACCTATCTCCCTGTGGCTTTGCGACTCAGGTTGCTTTCGTCGCACATGATACACAATATTTCATGAGAACGTCTGATATTGGATTACCTATTATAATTTTCAGCAAAAGCTATTAGTCATGCACAATAGATACGCGTCAGACAAGCGATTTCATTCGTCTATTGTTGGGTTTAATTCGTATCGAGCTAATTTCCGGGTTTAATTGTTAAAAATTGGTACGGTCTGGTGGAAAAGTTCATCGTCTTTTTATGCCCCATTTCAATACAATTTTTCAAAGTGGGAAATAATTTGAGATATTGTTTATATGAAATATTTACTGATAAATGTTTTTATGGTAAGTACTAAGTATTTTATGACAGAAACTTTATGTATTTTAACATGTAGTATAAAATGAAAACTATATCTTATTTATCTTGTAGCGAGTTGGATTAAAATGCACTTAAGGCGACGTTTTGATAAACAATAATTTAATCTAAAATAGACCTTCTCTTCTATGCAAATGGGCGCGCTCTAGCTTACGAAAAATACGTGTAAAAGCAGTTATTTTCGTTAATTTCGGGTTCGATTCCCGTCTCGAGTCTAAGTGTTTATGTATAATATGTATTTCTTTACAAAAGAAAAGTATATAAGTAGTATATCAGTTGTCTAGTACCCATAACACAAGCGCTGTGCTGCTTACTTTGGGACTAGATGGCGCTGTGTGAAATGTCTGAGTTTATTATTATTATTATTTAAAAACCTTAATTAATTTTAAAAAATCCAACTGACATTTGAACAATATTTTTAGTTTAGACTATACAGAAAATTTAGAAACATAAATCGGTCGCGTTACTCCGAAAAATGTAAATCTCTGTTTCAAAAGAGATTTCTTTGATATTTTTTTTGTGTTACAAAAGTTAACCAATCGTGTATCGCAACTGGCAAAATAAAGTCAATGAGATGTAGAATCAGGTTACCAAATATCAATACGTTTTGTAGTCGCTTAGAAAAATTGAGATCCCTGCCGTTAAAATTTCCGAAGCGTCGCCTTGCGGCTTGTATAACATGCAAATATGATGAGAATGAGACGCATATGCATCGTACTCTTCATTTACATGACATTACATCAACCTACAAGACTGGCAATGTAGAACTAAAAATTTGCACACATAAAGAGTAGTCAATCGGTTGCAACTCATTTGTTCGATCACATGCAACTACGGGGACAGGTTGTCTGATTTGTGAGCTAAATATTTGAAGTTATATCGTGCAATATTTATGTGCTTTATTTCAAATATGATAATTAACTTGTGATGTCTGATGTGCGACAAAGTTTTCATTTGCTTTGCAATTGCTTGTCTTGTAGGTCGATGCATACATTTTCTTTGTGCTATATGACATATACATATGATTTGAATCTTATTAACGCCGCCGCACCGCACCCGCGCTGCTCCCGTGCCGTGCCCGCACTTCCAACAGTGCAGTACTGAATCTTATACATGCATATATACATACATACATAATATAGTCAGAGTGGACGGAGCGCCAAGCGTCACGGTCCTTACATACCTCTTTCGCTTCCTCAAATCTCAGTTTTATATTCATTATTTAATTATTTAATATCAAATTACATCACTTCGTTTATGTTACTCCTACTCCACATACGACACACCGCATTACATTATGTTTTTAAGATGGACGAGACCGACGATGAGAAATTTATCTCTTTGATGGAGGAAAGTGACGTTCCGTGGGATAAAACCCTCGAAAGTTACAAAAACAGGAGTAAAACATTATGAACCTGGCAACTGTAACTGAAGCGAGAGCGGGTGTAGAGTGCGGACGTTAGTGGAGACGGGTTCGATGTGGGCGCAATGAGAAATCACGTCGAATGAACATGCCCTTAGTTTTTAAGGCGCTCATAAATCTTTTATCTTAAAAAGTCACTAACGATTGTCGTAAGTTAGCAAAGGCACCATAAACGCCTTACGTGACACCAATTTTAAACACCCATCGCGCAGCTGCAGCGCGGCTATTGCTATCTGAAAATTTTTACGCGATAACTCAGCGGATTGGAGATCCTTTAGAAAAAATGGATCGATTTAAAACGGAGGCAAGAAATTGAAGAAATCGCCGGTGGTCAGTACGTACACAGCACGACTGGTTTGTGCGGTCGATTGGTCTTTGCGCAGGGTGTTCACTGCAAACGCTAAAAAAATTCCCCGGCTTTCTGAAATTTCTTGTATAAGAGGCACGATATCTTAGTCCTCAGGGTTGCCAAGACATTTGCAATCTGAACTGCTTTTTTAGCCTTTATAAATATTTTATTTTTTATAAAAGAGGGAGCAAACGAGCAAACGAGTCACCTAATGAAAAGTGATCACCGCCGCCCATGGACACCCGCAACGTCCGGGGAACCACAGGTGTGTTGCCGGCCTTTAAGGAAAGGAGGGGTAGGGGGAGATGAGCCACTGGCACTCACTCACCGAACGAAACAACAGCAATAGATGCTGTTATTTCAAGTAGGCCAAGAGGTAGGGTTTTCTAAAAAGCTAGAATAAGCGATGGGCTAGCGATCTGGTTTCGCTTTGTCATTTGTAAACACTAATTGCCAAAAGTCTCAAGATATGGTTTTATAGAACAGTTCCTAACAAAACCATATCTTATCATAACAGGTAACATCACAATGGGTGTCAGTATACCCGTCCACCCGCGTAGTTATAATATGTTTGAAGTAGTTTACCTACCTACCTACCTACTTAATACGTGATGTTACCTTTCCTTTGATTTTGTTATCTATAGTCTGTTAAAAATAGAAAAAATCTAGGGACAATAGACAATTTTACTAAAATAAATTCAAACGTATTATGTACATGATTGTACAATTAATCTTTTTGTATCGACGCGACCCCGACGTACAAGGACATATATTCTTTGAAGCGCTCAAATGTTTGTCGTTTAATAGCGAACTATAAAGTATACAATGAAATAAATATTTATGTACATCAGTGAATCGTAACTTTTTGTGGCAGAACTTAATTTTTCAGATCAAATCAGGTCGAAAACCGGATGGTATTTAGAACTACATAATTAAACTTTACAAATATTTTTCGTTATAATCTCGAAACTAAAGTAAAATTGGATAGTGTGTATAGCAGCATTGGACAAATTAGATGTTAAATTAAATAATGTTTAATTAAAAAAAATGGATCCAAAACATTGTGCACGAACGAACTATATAGCTCTTTGCCGATTTTTAGTTCCTCGCTTCTGGTTTTGGATCACTAGTTCACGTGTTGATACCAAACAGCTCATTACCTCAGTATGTTTAAAGACGAATAAATCGATTGTAATGATAAAACTATAAGAGTTCAGTTTGTGTCATTATTGATACATCATCATCATTTGCAATTATTCTGTTAAAAATAGAATCCTTTGTAGGCCTTTGTAGTCCACTGCTGGACATAGACCTCTACCAAAGCATTCCACTGAGTCAGATTCTCGACTTTTCTGATATAATAACAAAGGCACCTCGTCCAGATCTTCACTCTCTCTCGCTAGAGGATTCTTTACACTGTGTTTGCTCAAACGTGCTTTCCGCCAAAAAACTCGTCTGCCCCAGCGATTATAACTGCTGAGGCGGCTGATACTCTAAACGATCAAATGCAAAACAAGGTGCGTCGGCAGAGAATCAAAGTAACCGACATAGCTGACAAAATAAGCAGGCCGAAATAGCAGTGGGCTTCGGATTTTCTCATTCAACGATTGCTAGCCACTACGCGCAGGTTGTCACTATCGCACCGAACGATGCCTCTGACAAATGGACTCAGATTTGTCGAAGAACTGATAATCGCTGAGGTTGACGTTTCTCTAAACGATCTAATCCAAAACAAGGTGCGTTGGTAGAGAATCAAAGTAACCGACATAGCTGACAGAATAAGCAGGCCTAAATAGCAGTGACAGGCACTGACAACTGCTAGTCGTTGTGCAGATCGTCACTCTATCACACTGAACGACGCCTCTGACAAATCGACAAATCTAAGATTTGTTGAAGATCTGATAAGCACTGGGGTAGACAAGTTGTAGATTCTAGACTCTCCTCCGGCGAGGTGGAAGGGCGATCTGCGCGAAATGACTAGATGTTGGATTGATTGGATGAGTAAAGCCAAAATCAAACTGTCACTTAAGCCTGCATATTGTCTGAGCTATGTCCGTTACTTTGTTTCTCCGCTTCTCGTTTTAGAATCGTTCCCTGAAAGAAATTTCAAGAAAAAAGATTTTAACTTTGCAACCCTACGAAATGGACATAGATTCTACTCCATTATTTCAAAGTACGTATATTTTTTAGAACGTATAAATTAACTACAGCGTTAGAGCTTTCGAGCATTTAGCCTATTTCCTTATTCCCACCCCACCCCATACTACTCCCTCGCTCAGGCCGACTCCACTGTGCCAGGCACGGGCCGTTCGCGCCTAATTACTACAACGATTCGAGCACCAATAGGTGTGAATTTAAAGATCTTTGGATTGACTTTCATGGGCTATTTTCGGCTCAGCCAGAGACGTTTTGACATGCTATTATAACTTTTATGTGTATTACAAAACTACTATGCGACGGTGAATATGTAGTTAAACAAAAAAAATAAACAAAGATAGCATCAATACAATCTAATTTTTAAATTTAAAATTATAAGTTTTCTCTATAAATTCATTACCTACTACATCTCATTTTCATCATCTAAAATTTAAAATTAATAATTTTTAAAAATTATCTTTAAAAGTTTACAATTGTTAATGGTTATCGTAGTAAAACCATTAATTTTAAATTGTATAGTTTAAATTAGAAACAGTGAATATACCTAATTTTAAGTAAGTAACTACAATAACTTGCAGTTCGAATTGCTGATTCTGTTACTCATTTATTTCCTTAATTGTTTTAATTAAAATATATTTATCTCACACGTAATAAAAAAATATTCCAAAACTCGTTTTGAATCTGTAAATTTATAGTAGTAGCAGTACGATTCTCTCTTAGGAGGGAAAGTAAAGGGATCTCAGCCCATACAACTGATGTCTTCAGTAATAAATAGATAAATTCTTCACATTATTTCATTAAAATGTCGACGTAATACATTTTAGATGTTAGGAGTTTCTGGCGACAAATATATTGAGGCAGTCTTTCTAATAGGATGCGCTGAGGCAGACTAAGCTATTAACGTCACTCTAATAAATAAGCACTCCTTTCAACAATTTCACATAACATCACAACAGTGTAGATATTTCGGACGCAAAACTATGCCAATTTTACATCACAATATCCACTAGTAACCATTTGCAAATAATTAAAATAAACGCCCAACCGCTCCTCATAAAATCTCGCCCAAAAGTCCTGTGAATTTGTGTTCGTAATGATTCGGAAAAAGTCAGACGTACCTATGTGAACGATCTATGAAATGGATTTTCCAATTTGGAAAACGATTTAATATGGCTGGGCGAAAACGAAATAAATCGATTTGAACCGAAAAAAAAATTAGTAACTCTCTGAGGAAAAATATTTAAGGCATTGGTATTATTTGCTGAAGTCAGCTCTGTTAAATAACATAATTTTCGATCTATTTTACTAAAGTCTATTGACGTTACGTGTTCTAACGTTTTAAATAGGAAAAATTGTAGGTAAAATTGAACTTTGATCTCACATGCAAGGCGAAAGTAAACAATGTATCTTTTAATACCATTGCTGTCGAAGCAACTTTTGTAATATTTCTTAATGTTTTGATTTTCCTTATTACATTTAGCATAGATTTTATTTATTCATCGGGCAACTTCTATATTTTCCAATGAATTTCAAACACTTCTTCACAGTTGTGTATATGATTAGTAAACCTACATATATTTTGGCGTAACAATATAGTTTAATAATATACCAAAAACTCTATTCATTATATTATATCCAAGTGAATAAAGTTAACCCAGAGAAGGGGTTTCCCTTTCCTGACCTTTAAACTTACCCCATACATTCTCGGCACGTTAAGTGCTAGGATTGTTTGCTAAAGTGTTTTATTTGATAGGTGCTTAATTTGTTCCGTTGAATGAAATTGTATAACTGGGGAGTGCATTTTCGAGACACGGAAGATGTGAGTTGGCTGTGGAGAGACGGGTAGCAGCTGGCAATGAAATGAACGGTGCGCTGTCCGTATTAATAGGTAGTGTCAATATATCTAACACAGTATCTAACATTCCCAACTACGCACCTTTCCTCTCATTTTATTCATTTTCACGGGCTACCTGGGGATAGTTGGGAAAGATGAACACACGACGAAAACACGTCATTCATCATTCGATCAATCATCTCGCAATATACGGTACATCACCTCACAGAAAATCACCTTCATCATCGTAATCAAAATAAACTATCGAAATCATCTTCAAATCATCCAACCATCTTCTAAACATCATCGCACGGAAAATCAACACATCAGCTTGTTGAGGACGGCAGCTGAGGAAAACAACAACGCGTCTATAACACCCAGCACGCGAGGCAACGACGAACTAGGTTAGCGCTCCCTTTCCTATCTGTTGTCCGTCCAAACCGTTTTATCATGATACTCAATAAATGTGATTAACGTAATACTTTGGACGACTATTTTCCTATGCATAACAACATAACATAACATAACTTCACGCTGTATCCCCAACGGGGTAGTCAGAGAGGACAGAGCGCCAGGAGTCGCGGTCCTTACACACCTCTTTCGCTTCCTCAAATCTCATCATTCTCCTCACACATTTTCGCCTAGGTATGCGAGTGCTTTTGACATTTCCGTCTGCTAACACTGGCTATTTGATCTTCATAAGTCAGCCTTGGTCTTCCTTGGCTTCTTTTACCACTCACTTTCGCTCTGTATATTTTCTTCGTCAGTCTATGCATAATCATAGTTTTTATTGGTCAATAATGTACAAATACGCCGAACGTGCTTTCAGCACTCAACCGCTATCAGTAAAAAAGCAGGCGGTTACATATATCCGCTTTTTGATGACATGTACTAAGTTTACCTTCTCTGGTTTTTATATTCTCTGGCACTAACAGTCATGCCCATCTTTCTACTATGTAATATCCCTGCTGTACATAATGATTTCCAACAGTAATTTTGTTTCCGCTCGATCGCGTGCAAAATGACACATTGTTCGGACATTCCCATGCATTACGTGATCCACTGATTTGTACTGCATTAGATAAGAGTTGAATTAAAATTTAAAAAACTTATAGGGTCGAGGACTGATATCGTAAATATACGCCGACATAATTTACTAACTCTGCTGTTAAAGTAGTCTTGCAGAGACAATAGTAAATATAATTATTTGTTGCTTTTTAAGGGTACCTATTTATTATCTTTGGGTCGGGTTTTTTTGCATTTGTACTGTTTACTTCACTGTTATGTTATTAAAATTCATTAGTATGAAACTGAGCGTGTTTCATACTGACCGGTATAGACGTGTACAGTCTAGTTCCGATTTTATCTTCTCTACCGCTCTCCCGATATTGCAACCAATATAATAGAAGCGTGATCAGTCATTTTAAATGTAACTGGTCCAGAACACATAGCATAATTACCATACGCCTGATTATGCCCGCAGGTGGGAAGATAGAGTATAACATGTAGTGGTCTAGCATCAGCAAATATAGGCAAGCCAGATAAACCTAACGTAAACCCTCGGCTCCCGCACTTTCTACTAAGTTGAACGAGGACTAAGATCCGAATCGTAGCGGATGCTCTGACTGGACATGGTTCATATAACTAACATCTTTTTAACATGAGTATTACTAACAATGCTATTTTGCAGGGGGTGTTTAGAGGCAGAATAAGCAGCCGCCTATGTTTTGCTGGAGTGTGAAGGGGTGGCAGTCTTCTGGGCGAAACATCTTGGAATGCTCCTTGATTTCTTCGCTAACATAAAGAAGGTGCTGAGACTTTTTGAAAGAGCTTGAAAAAGGCCGTTGTTAAGAATCAATTAAGAGTAGTTATTTTCATGTTGCATGATATCGCCTAAGGACGCCACAAACCGAAACACGACGGGCGCGCACTGTTTAGAAAAGTAACAGAACATAAAACTTCCCTACTATTGCAAAGGTATCTTAATAAGAGTGCGGTATCTCGACACGTATCTAGACTGCTGCTAGATTCCACTATCTGACGCCCGTGACTTTGTCCGCGTAGAATTATAAAAAAGTAGCCTATGTCCTTCCTCAGGGTTTAATCTATCTCCATACCAAATTTTATCGCAATCGGATGCACGGTATGGGAGCCCGTAAAAGCGAACAAATAAACATCCATGTTACTCGCTGATAATGTAGCTTTCTATAAGTGAAAGAATTTTAGAAATTGGTTGAGTAGTTTATGAGTTTATCCATTACATACAAACCAAGTTCACCTCTTTATAATAAATTTCTAAATAAGCTTGAGCGCTTGCAAAACCTTTGTATACGGTTCATCTTTGGTCTTAGAAAATTCGACCGTGTTTCTCAGTTGCGCAAAATACTGAAGTTGCTCCCTATTCGCTCTCACAGGAACACTCGAATACTATGTCTCCTCTTCAACATACTGCATAACCCATCATCTCCCTCCTACTTAAAAATTCGTTTCTCCTATGCTCGACCGTCAGACACTCCCTGTAGACAACATCTGAGAACCCTTCTTAATATCCCATCCCATAAAACTGATTTCTATTCCTATTCCTTCATCGTTCACGCGGTAAGATTGTGGAATTCACTTCCGCCTCATATTAGAGAGTAATTCTGCATACGTTTTTAAAAGACGAGTTAAAGAATATTATCTCTCCTTACCACCATAAAGTATATTGTATGTATATGTGTAATGTTTATATAATCAGTACCTAAGTACATGTTGCTGTGTATTTGATATATATTTTAAATGTAGTTTAGTGTATGTATGTATTTATAATATGTTGTATGATCATAATATGTATGTATATAATATGTATGTATGACTCATATAGTGTGTATTATATTTTGTATACTTTTTTGGGATTCATACACATTAGATTTTGCTGTCGTAACGGCTTTTCTATCAAAGGTCTGCTGGAAGAAATTTCATTACGAAATAAGCAGTACTTTTGTGTATACATTTCATTTCATGTATTTCTTAAACATGTGTGTGTATGTACATAATTAAAAATATAAAAAAATTAATATAGACGATTACTATGTCAAAAAGTGTGCGCCGAGTCACGTAGGGTCGCGTTTCAGTACGAACTAATGCTTCGATGCTGTAAACGACACGTTATGTCGTTATTTCCACTTTGAAACCTGATAGGACGGCCTATATTTCTATGGGAGTAAGACAATCTCCTTCTCATTTCATTTTATGACGAGAGGTAGCTATAGTTGTGGAGCCTATACTGTTATTTACCTTTCTCCCTATACGTCATCAATCGATCTCGTTACGATGACAATCCATACTTTATAACAAATACGAAAAGTACCTCTGTTTATGTTACCGTCTCTCGCCTAAATTACTGAAGAGATTTTAAAGTATAATAATGGAGATAGATCCCTGGGGAAGGACATAGGCTACTTTTTTTAAAATCTCACCAGTACGAAGTCGCGGGCCACAGCTAATGCTAAATAATTTGCTCGCAGCCTACAACAACACGGCAAAACAAATAACCCATGTATTATGCAAATTGTTCCAGTATTGGCACAAATCACGAGATAGTTGGACCGCATTTAGAATACATTTATTGCCATACAATGCTACTAAAATTAAACACAAGTTAACCCAATGAAAGGGTGGAATGATAAATATCAGTATAACATTATGAATTTAACATACATTTCATAATAAGCTAAATATAATTTAGGACTTAAATTCACTTTAATAAAGTAATTGAAAGACATGTTTCATAATTATGAACGCCGCTGGAAAAAAATTAAAGAAAATTAAAAAATTGATGTGTCTGTTTGTGATTTGAAAGTAAAAGCTTTTTCTCAAACTTTTGAAGTTATTTTTATGTCTATCTGTTTATTTGGTCTAATCTCCGAAACGACTGAGCCGATGTTGACAAGACATTCATTGCCAGGTAAAGGACTTTTCAAAAAGTAATCTAAGCTACTTTAAATCCCGGAAAAAATAAAGTCAATACTTCTAGGCTTGGACAATGACGAGATTACTACTATAGTACGACCGCTGAGAGATTGCATTCCTGACAGGTCGTGATAGAATGGACCCAGTAACTTTGAAATGGCGTTCAATTTACGATAAAAGTATTTTTATTGATTATTTGCCCAACTAACGAATTATTATCATTAAAAACTAATTATTATTATTAAAAAGTTATTTTCTCTTTGGGGTGTTTATGGAGCCTCCTTGAACTTTGGCAGTACCATAACAACGACGCCGACCACATGCACTGTCGACCTCCTCGGGACTGCAGGGATGAGCGAATGATGAACGAACGAAAACGATGAAATGAATGTTCCTCTCTTACGACAGGTGGGGTCTTATTCTCTGGCCGGGATTACAGGGCTATGCGTGTAGTTACCCACTAAATGAATCACTGATGCATGAATATCGAACGATTGTTAAATGTAGGTAGTCACTGGGCGAAAGATAGTTTTTTTAAAACAGCCATTACTCTAGACACTAGTCTATTTCACCTGGGTTTTTGTCTTACGGTATATCTCAACTTTTTCTTATTTATTGTGCGAGGATGAGAGGTACAAAGGTTGTTACATTGCATTATTTTTTGGCGTATTCCAGTATCAAGTACGATATGGTATCTTGACGAATACAGATATCGATCAAACACTAGCTACGCGTATTTCCCATTGATCTAGACACACGCACACATGCGCATGTACACAAGTATACCACGTGTGCAAACAGCACGACATGTTACTAACTATGCATATGTATATTAAAGAATTAAAGGTCAACTACGGTATTATTATATACGGTATTTTTAATACGGTATGAAAATAAAGAAACAGAGTTCAATGCAATATTACAAAGGAATTGTCATGTAGGGTTGATAAACCTACATTTTAAGTAGAATATCATTTTAATAATCTCGAGATAATTACACCCCAAATCAAATCTAAGTGTGTATTATGGGTGCGTAAATATAAAGTGATGTCATTGTCACCATTGGAAGTATATTTTCGTACGAAGTTTTTATAGGGTAGGCCGAAAGCGATATCATGTAGAGATAAGCTCACCTTTGTATATGATTACTGTGTAAGGTTGTCAACCAGTTAAATTAAGTATAGCAATAAATCATCTATTGACGATCGCATTAACCCAAGGAAATAAAAACAGAAAAAGATGTAATTTTGAACATTCGATAGTAACTTCCCCAGAGCATACATGGTTTAGTCCGTACTTATGCGTGCGTCCGTTATTTATCCTGTTTTGTGTTTTATTTTGAATCGAAATGAGACCAACTCGACTCATTTATTCGTGTTTTGATTACTACACTTCCTATTAAAGCCTTCGATTAATTTTGAATAATAACGCTTTGAGCTTCAAGGAAACAGCTTGTCTTCAATTCCCAACACCTTTTCCCGGCAATAAGTATACATCGCAGCAAAGGCGGACAAGGTTTGAATATTTCGCGTCGAATATTGCAGTTCTTTCTCAGAATGTGTCAATTCTCCAAAGCTTTTTTTAGGAACACCGGGATGAAAACAGAGATCATCTCTTTAAAAACGGGACATATGGTCACGTTATGCAAGTAGTGTAAAGCATGATTCACGTTACATCGTGTCCGGGCCGGGCCGGGTGAAACATCTATAACATGCTTTTTTATGAAGTAATTCATGTCCGACCGGGCCGAGTCCGTGCCACGGAGGGGGCACGGTCGGGGCACGGCGTCGAAATCTTCATACAAAGATGTTTCACCGTACCCCGCCCGTGGCACGGCCCGGCTCCGTCACGATGTAACGTGAATCATGCTTAATGGTGTTTGATACGATCTCTGATGTCAAGTAACGTTGCACGCGAAAATGATGGTTTAAGTTTAGTCCGGATATTTGATGTACTTACATCCTGTACGGCCTGGCGTTACCTGCATAGCTACTTGGCTATGCAGGTCACGCCAGTATCTGTACCTGTACCTGTATCGCTGCAACCAATATTGATCTATTGTGATTTGGTCCTGATATATATCCAGTTCCGCGGAACTATATGAAAGCGACCATAGCGTACTCTAAGAAGAAGTAACGAACTCTTCGTCGTAGATTACTTCAATATGATTGCCGGCGCGTGCAACGATCCATCTCACTTTCGTTCACATGCGTTCTATTCAACTTCATCGGGACACATTTCATATCAAATAAGTGTCTGATTTGCATATTGATGTACATTCGTCAGTATCAAAACGTACAACAGTTTGTGAACAAGTACCCATTTAGATATATCAGCTGTAACACGTGGTCATCGCGAACAATAGCTATTATTGTAATCGGAACGGTGCCATTCAAGTAAAGAATGATCAGTAAATAGACGCCCTCGGTGTAAACTTATATGAAGTTCAAAGATATGCGCTATAGAAGT
This sequence comes from Zeuzera pyrina, assembly GCA_907165235.1. Classification (NCBI taxonomy): domain Eukaryota; kingdom Metazoa; phylum Arthropoda; class Insecta; order Lepidoptera; family Cossidae; genus Zeuzera; species Zeuzera pyrina. The sequence goes on along the minus strand of OU015638.1, from coordinate 18,461,065 downwards.
GAGAGTTGATTTAATGAACCATTTAAATTATCGGTTGATCCGTTGGTTAATGAAGTAAATGTTTTCTTCTTTCAAAATAACCGCTTGACGGATTCCACGACGGACTTGATGGAACGACAAATTCATTGGTTTGTCGAACATTTCATTCCTTAAGGGTTGATTTTTTAACGTTGATAAACTAGTTGAACGAATTAACCTGTTATCAATTAGTTGATGATTCACATTAATGCACATTCCAAATCTCTGGTTACAGAAACTTCAAATTTCGCTCAGAGGTTCCTTATATAGTACATATGATTACTAAAATGGATTTTTGAAAATACAATCCTTAAGGGGGTAAAAAAGGGTCGATAATTTTTGAAGATAAATCCATAGGCCATTTGGCTTTTCGGTTAAAATTTAAAAAAGAAGAATGAAAGAATTCTTATTATATATATATTCTTGAAGGGAGTAAGATACGGGGTTGAAAGTTTGTATAAGAATTTCTTTGCTTTTGTAGTTAATATCATGGAAATTGGTATTAAGTCTTTAGGTTGCAAACAATCATGACAGATTTACTGTTTTTGGAAAATCATACCGTAAGAGGGTAAAAAAGGAGATGGCAGTTTGTATGGAAGTTTGAGAGGGAACACCACAAATATAGTTTATAAAGAGGTATAAGGCGACGATTATCAGTTCGCTTACTCATATTTCTGCTTATTTCTTTTACTTTTACGTAATCTATAAGGACTCACCTCCCTGCCATCTTGCTGAGCGTTGCACTTGCTGATATTGAGCGTGCCGGATATGAAGTCGTTCTGCACATCCACTATCAGGAAAGCGCTCACCGGACGCACGATCTGATGTTAATAATATAGTTTACTTACACATAATAACGTCACACCATTTTTCATTAGGGATGGTTAGAGCATCAAAAAAAAAATTACTTTTTATCCCACAACAGCTAGCAAAAAGAAGGGTTATGACTTTGGCAGCATATGTGAGTTTTTTTCTTTCTTTCTTTATGGCATGGCGCACAGATTAGCGCATTTGCCAATGTCAGTATTAATAAGTAGAATCACAAGCAAATTAGTTATTTCTTATCGTAAAACACCTCCAGTAAAGTGATAGTAGGTTTTACTGAAGTTTTAAAGGACTTCTTGGAAGAGCGCGAGAACTTCAGCTACACATGTTTATTTAGATCTCCTCCTTTCTTGTCACTTACACGGAATTTTAAAACACAATATGCTATTACTGTTGTACTTTAAAACTCCTAAAAATGTAAAAAATAGAAAATTTAAATAAAATGACAACCTCACTTCTCCCGTTCCCGCCAAAAATCATGTAAGAATGTTCATCTGTGGTCAGCCGAAGGCACCTAACTAGGGTTGCCACCTCTTTTGTTGCATAAGTAAAGTATATTCACTTTGCTAATGTAAAATAAGGTAAATAAAAAGTATAAAGTACAAAAATATAGCATTACTTTTACTATTTTTTTTGTAAACACGTATATTATGTTGCCACTGAAAATTTTTTGCCTATAGATTTCATAAACGAAATCACCGTTCATTATCATTTATCAATGCGATCCGTACTGTTACACGCAATAACCGTTTAAGAGCAAGTTCCCAAAAACAGTTCCTTACGTAAGCTCCGCACTTGCACTCCGCCACCCGAAAGTAACATATAGCATTATAACTGGAAGATTAATTCATATAATAAAATATTCTTTAGCCAGTATTTAGTAAACTGTTAGCCGCAATTTTATGTAACTTACTCAAACAATTTAGGAGAAATATTTAAAAATATCTCAAAAAATATTGCAGAAACTGCATACATTGCAGAAAAAAAAGTATCGAATGAAAACACATAAGTTGCGTTATGGTTTTAGACAGTCGATAGAAAAATGTATAAAGAAATATATATTTAAATTTTACATCCATTAACCGTGTGCCCGCTTCAGCAAACTTATTTAAAAACACTCAAAATCTTAACACTTCTTTCTTTTAGAAAACAACAAAATAAAGTCTTAAAATAACTGAAATAATGTATTTTCACGTACTTTGTTGCTTTCGTAAAGTATATAGTACTACTCGCAATTGTTCGAAATAACAAACAACACTTGTATTATAAAGTATAGATAGCAGCCCTACACTTAACCGATTTATACAAATGAAAAATCATAGGATTCGTCTTAATTACGTGATAGCTAGGTAATTCTTTGGAAAATTCAATATGGCATCTGTGGTACGACATAAAGTCAAAAATAAAAAAAATATATCATCAGTATCAAAATCAATAGCTTGAGAAAGCCATTTCAAAAATATACAATACATGGACTAAAAATGTGATATGATGAACTTTTATATGGAAGGGAATATGTACGTTTACGTTTCAAATTTTTTTTTCATTCCACTCATAAAGAAGGGGGGGATTGAACTTTATATTAAACTATTTGTTCATTACGTTTTCACAGCTAACTCCGATTGAACTGACTGAACCGATTTGGATGAAATTTAGAATTGACATAAATTAACCCTTGGGGAAGGACATAGGCTACTTTTTTTTAAATTCCGCGCAGACGAAGTCGCGGGCAGCTAGTACATATCATATATTTTCGCGCTGCGTTTTCAAAGAGGTACAATTTCAGGATATGTTCATAGTTTGATGCATTACTTTTTCAAACATTAGATCCCATGCACTAGTTTCAGACACACTCGGAAGGGAAGAACTAATCTTAGTTCCTCTCTATTTTGGTATATTGATCTAGGTATACCAAACTAAGTGATATCCTTATGTTTTGTAGGAAAACTAGAAGATCCATAAATGAGACAGAGAAGAGAAGACCACCAGGCCAGTAATGGCCGGAGCTCCAATAAATGGAATAGGGCTGAATGGGCATTTATTAAGGAAGGCAGACAGCCCATCTGCAGCTATGCAGACATTCCTATGTAGAATCTACATCTATATCATCCCTAAAGGGATAGTAAAACATTGGAGTGCCAAGCGTTGCAGTTCTTACACACTTCTTTCGCCTACTGAGATCTCATCATTCTTTTCACAGACTTTCGCCCAAGTATGTGAATGCTTTTGACATTTTTGTCAGCTGACGCTCAGGCTATTTGATCTTCATAAATCAGCCTTTGTCTTCATTGGCTTTTGATACCACTCACCCGTTATAGATTTTTATAATAATTTTTTCAATACTCTTCTTTCTATGTTATCTAGTAAATTCATTTATTATATTTAAGTACATATAATTGGAAAGTGGGCCAGTTTTTTTTGTTAGCAAACATATAGTACACATACAAACATATATAACAAATATACTATTCACAAAACTTAGAACTGTTTTAATGTAATTATAACAAGTTTATAAAACATTTTTTCATAATTATAACAGTTTGCAAATATAAAATAGCTCAGAGCAGTAGAAAGATTAGATAGTTTCTTGGTAATTGTCGATTTAGTGCATTGATTATTTAATAGTCCAATTAATTTGATTGGTCCTTTGGCATTGACTCGTCCAAAGAGAGAGCAAACTTGTTTAAATTGGCTTCTAATCCAGCGACACAAATCTACACTTACACATGCTTAAATGCATGCACCCATGCAAGGTGTTCCATTATTTTACATTTAGATATTATTGAAATGTTTCTATACCATTTTTCAAAAAATCATTTAAATTGAATAATATACTGACCACTTTGATCCAGTGATTCCAGCAGAAAGTAAACTCCTCTTTATCAATAAAACCATCACCATTCTTGTCAAAAACCTGGAAAATGTGTCTTGCTCGCTCCTCAGATAGAGGATAGATGTGACCCTTGTCATTACGGAACAGTGCTTTGCAGATTAGACGAAATTCATCGAAATTCAGTTTTCCGTCCCTGTATAACAATTTTAATTTTTATTAAGTATATTTATTTCATACTTTTTTAAATAGTATATCTCAAGAAATAATTAGAGAAGTCTGCACTTATTTTATTTCTGTTTTTATAACATTATACATACATTTTATAAAAAAAATGTCATCTAAATATTTTCTAAACAAAATGTTTTTTTATTAATTAAAATATTACATAGCATAGTTGTTTATTCAATAATAGGCAATTAAAAGTTTTATAACTCCAAATAGTGTTTGTAAAGTATGAATATTAGTTAATTTGGAGTAGAAGTGCAATTTAAATTGCTTTTAAAAAATTTGAATAAATTATTTGTTATGTAATAATTGTGCCTTTAATAAATTTGATTTAAGTTGTGAACTTTTATTTAGAATTTAAAAAAAGGCGGGATATTTTTTTTTTAATTTTTAAAGTGAAAGTTGATCATGAAACATACCCATCTTTATCAAATGTTTCATAGCAAGCGTCCATATCGAACAAGCAGGACTCGTTAAGTAGCGAGCCGTTAACAATCTCCGACATCGTAGGTTGGATTGAAATGAGTTGCATGCCGTTGCGAGGTCCCTTTATAAAGCTATCCAACTTCATGGTTAGTTACTGATTGTCCTAGGTAACTTGAACGAAAACTAATATTAAAACATGAATAAATGTAGCTTACATTTGCTATTTATCTTTCGTAAAATATTTTACTTACGTATAAAAAATACTTTTTGATAAGTTTGTGTTATGTTTTCAGAAAAACATTATAAAATCACTGCAATGAAAATTCCAATGAGATTTGTCAATTGTCAATTTGTCAATAACGTCATACAGATTTGAACTTGCCTGAAAGGATGAGTAAGGATGTTCGAATTTCGATACAAGTAAAAAAAGTAAATACTCGACACTTGATAAATATAGTGATCTGTGCTTTTGATTTGATATCGAAATATTCTTTTTATTGCATATTTTTCCCTTAAGAAAGAAGGTAAAGGGATCAGTGCCCATGATAGCCGACATTTTATTTTCATGTTATTTCATACAAATTCAACTTAATACATTTTAATGGTTCTTGGAGTTTCTAGCGCGAAAAATATTGAAGCGCTCTTTTTAGAGAGATCCACCACGGCAGACTAAGCCACTAAAAATATCTCAACATAGCGCTACTAAAAAAGCACTTATTTTAACAATTCCACATATATTTGATATTGTACAACAGCATTGATTCTTGTGATACAAAACTATGCCAATTTTACATCACAATATGCACTAGATACAATTTGCAAATAATTAAAAAATAAACGCCCAACTGCTCCCCGTAAAACCCCTTTGAAATCACTTCAAAATGTAATTAATGGTATTAAATCATTTTAGTGATACTTATGTGGTATCGAAAGAAATATACTTATTACTTATTGTTAGTGTTACAATATGTCTTCTCGTTCTACATGTTGATAAATAATATTGCGGAATTTGGTAGATGATATATTTGTACTGTGCAGCATGTTAACGCCATAGAGCTGTTGTTAACATCTCATGTTTATTTCTAATTCTTACGACTATTTATATTGGAGATGTACGTGACAAGTTCCCTTGCAGTGATGCGGATATTTAATTTGTAGATAGCGCACAAGGTCACGAATTGTTGTGTCAGAGTAATATCTGGCACAGTTAGTATCGAATCGAATCCGATTGATGAAAAAAGAATTATGATCCAATTTAATATTATTTTCCAATTGTTGGGAAGCAAGGAGAACTATGCCCATACGCTATTAATATACTTCCGCGATAATATACTCAATTTACTTTTCATTAATGTATGTGACACTTAAAAATATTTTTCCCATTGTACTGTAAATAATATCGGTCCCACAAAAATTTAAAAAATTATCGACATGAGTAGGTATCGATATCATTGGGGTATCGGACATCCCTATTTGCTTGTGTTGACAAATAATGATGTTGACATTAAGTTGACACCTTGGTTGATAGATGATTGGATAGATGACACTCGCAATATTGACGTTGATATATATGTGTTTCGTTCTTTAACTTTACAGAAAATTTGCTATAGCCCTCTCGGTGCCAAGCCTACTGAACTTAATAGACTTTCTGTTGTTGCACATTGATTTGACACCTACTTCAATAATTGTCAAATTTTATTATATAGGTACGTGTATCGTATTTATAGTTATTTTAATTGTGCTTGAGTTTCGATTAGTTAAGGATAGTTGTTTTGTACATTTCAGTGTTTTTTTTGAAGGCGAATTAATTTTTTTATTTTTCCCTTTTCAGTGATCTTGATCTAAATAAATATCTAGGGCAGGTCTGAAATTAACTTGTAATTCCGGAGCGCAACGTTATAGAAGAGAATCATCAATATAAATATGGGTTATAACCAGGTCGTGTTATTTGGTGTATCTTTAAAGTCCAATCTCCACTACCGATAAAATTTGATGGGACCACCTCTGAACTATTATCTACCAAAAAAAAAAAAGAATTTTCAAAATCGGTTCTTATATTACGGAGCTATGAGGTAACAAACGAAAAAAAAAAAAATGAATGTATCTAAAATATTAATATTTCAGAACTGAATTACCCCACCCACCTATGGTTCTAAGCATTTACTCTATTTTAAGATCCTAAAAGAAAGACTGTCTCAACATATTTTTCGCCAGAAACTACAATAAATTAACATTAAAATGTCTTACGTCGACATGTTACAAAATAATGTAAAAAATATGCAGTCTATGCATTACTGATGACATTGGCTGTATAGGCATAGATTTCTTTGCGTTTTGACCTTCTCTCTCAAAGAGAGAAACATGCTGCAACAAAAGATAAAAAAAAATTCTGGGCTTTTTGGCGGGAACGGGAGAAGTAAGGTTGTCATTTTATTTAGATTTTCTATTTTTTTTTACATTTTTAGGAGTTATAAAGTACAACAGGACTTTTTGGCGGGAATGGGAGAAGCGACGTTGTCATTTTATTTAGATTTTCTATTTTTTATATTTTTCGGCGTTTTAATATTTCTCCAGAAGTTACGTTATTAGGCTGATGGTCTTGTTACCGATGCCTTAAGAAAGAAAGAAATAATAAATAATAAATTTTCTTGTCTTGGTCGTGTCTCGTGTGTCTGTGTTCTTACTTTTCAAATGTTTGTTTAAAAACATTATTTATTTCAAATTACGTAAATTTCGTTTAATGAGCGTTAACTTTCTAAAGTAACATATTTAGAACATTGAGATTTCTTGGTTTGTTACCTAATAACAACTACGAGCACTGACTCGTGTTCGTTTAGCGCGAAGATGGTTATTGAAAAAGTGCATGGCTTACAAGCTACCAGCATTAGCCTCAACGAGCGGTTCACAATGATATCGGCAGCGGCACCAGACCGGGTCTTGTCAAGACCGCGTAGGCGCTCCACATCTAGTATCGGCTTCCTCACGCAAAATCTCAATTTCAAGAATCGGATGTTGATTGAGCAGATTGCCCGGAGACTGCAGTTACAGGCTAAACGGGTAAGTAATGACTTACGTTGTTAGTACTCGATACATTAGTACACGTAGGCGTGATTAGGTTAGACCCGGCTATGCCGGTTTTCTAGCTTTTTGTCGACCTTCAGTCCCTTAAAACGGTTTTAAATGTAAGTAAACATATTTTTTTCAATCTGTGAGGCATAGAGTCTAATTTAAATCTACTCATGTACTCTTCCCCAATTATACTCTTCTTCTTCCTTCCTTCCCCTTGCTTTCTGTTACTCTGCATATTCTTCCCCAATTACATACAAATCCTCTACATCTCTCTTAGTACAATCTTAGTTTGTTTGTATTTGTACATTCACAGATATAATGTGAAATGTGAATACATATTATGCCTTATACACAGACTTAAATTTAGTTGCATATTATATATAATTATGCCTTCTGCTCAGACCTAAATTTAGTCGCCTATTTGCCATTTACTCATTTTATTGGTAAATACTTCCTCCAACCTTAGCCATTCCAGCCTAGCCCTGCCACTCTATTCCATGTTATTTTTGCTCTTTAATATAATCATCCTTCCATTTCGTGGTCTGTCTCTCTATCTTTTACCTTCTCTTGTATTCTATTGAGTAACAGTTTTATTTCATTTGTCTTTCCGTTGTATCATATTGTGTTCTGACCATTTCCGTCTTAGTCTTTTGATTTTTATTGTTATATCCTTAACCTTAGTTTTTTGCCTGATTTTAATGTTTCTCATTTTTTCAGCTATTTTAGTTCCTGTCATGCTCTTTTCCATTGCATTGGCATGTGGCAAGTTTATTCATAGTTTTTTGTTAAAGTTCATTTTTTATTCTTAATTATAAAAAGAGGGGAAAATGAGCAAGCGAGTTACCTGATGAAAAGTGATCACCGCCATTTATGGACACCTGCAACTGCAATCATGGGTGCATTACCGGCCTTTAGGAAAAGCAAGGGGGGGGGGGGAGGTGGGTCAACACTCACTCACCGAAAGAAACACAACAATAGTAGATGCTGTTATTTCATGCCAATATTCTGTGAGCATGTGCTATCACCGGCGAGCCGACCCAATTCGTGCTGCAATGCAGCATGACTCACTATACTATACATATATATTATACCATATGTATTATATTATTACCACACACATATGTTATATGATAGATTTTGTTATTTATCATCTATTTAGACCCCAGTATGTTCCAGCTGTTTGCTATTCTTCCTCTTAATTTCTTTATTTATGGTGTCTTTCAGTAACATTCAGTAAATTTTAAGGTAATTTTTTACATTGGTCATTATTTTTGTCTTGTCTGGATTTAAATTTAATCTCGTGCCTACACTTTCTGACAGCTCTCACTACATTTGCTCTTGCCTCGCTGCATGCCTCTACTTCCTCTTTCATTGTTAATATACACTATATTATTAACACTAAACACCCATACGGGCTGTGATTGTACATGAAAATTATATTGTGGGACTTGATATATATAGATTCAAGACTGTCATGAAATCATAATCGACTGTACATTAGTCCTATCATTGAATGACATTAAATATGCTTTTCATTAATACTTCCAGCGAGCTCTCCGCCAGCGTATGGGCATGCCACAGGGGAATTTCCGTCGCTACAACAGTGAGAGTAACTTATCAGGTTTACGTCGGTCCAACAGTTTCGGGAACCTCAGTCAACAGAGTGTTAAGAGTAGAGTATCTTGGAGGCAGTCTAATGGAAATTTGAGGTAACTATAAGTTATAATATAATTAGCATTAATTGGATAATGTTTAAGAAAGCAGTAAAATGTGTGGACACAGAGTTGTCAGCTGCAACATCAGCAAAATATTACGATATGTATCTAGCGCTACTCACGAGACGAGCAGTTCTCTCCCGCCATGCTGTAGAACAATACTGTCTTAAAGTGAAAAATATATATGTCATATGTCAGTATTGAAAGATTGTCACATTAATTTGAGTAGGTTACTTTTCCACTTTGTTTTATAATAATGTTGGATAATGTAGGTAGGTTAATGTTCTGATGACATTCTATTCTTCTTTTGCAATGGCTACCTAGCTCATTACATGATTTCTACTACAAGTGTAATTTAATTAATTCAGGAGTTAATAATATACATTAATCAAGTTATAATAACTTTTATTTACCAAAGTAATTCTATGCTGTGCCAAGTAAAGGAGATCACCATTCTCACCATGCTCAACATTGATGACTTCAACATGAATCAAATTGTTTAAAATTTTTAAAACTTGGCCACATGTTTTAAGATGCTAATTAGAGATACATTAAAATTCATTTTACAGTTAATATTATCAAAAGTCTGCAGCTTTTATGAAATTCATTCTTAGTTTAAATTAACCTAAACGAAGTTTGGTAACTTGTACCTTGTACTAACGACATTAATTTGATTGCTAGTTTTGGCTCCTTGATTAGGATATTTTATTTACTAGTAGATTTGTAAATCGTAATGATAATAAAATAAAACTGAAAGAGAAAAGATAAGATATAATAAATGTATGCATTTTATTTAATTAAAAATTTAATAAAAAAATTTAACTGACTTCAAAACACTGAAAAGTATATAATAACTGTCCTTACTAAATAAAACTTAAGTACAAAAATCACTTCATAAAGAGGATAGAAATACCCATATAATTAAATTGGACAGTTACCAAAGTCAGTGTACTTGAAGTTGTGACTGCATTATATTTTGTATTAGGCTTTAACAGATACCTATGTATCTTGTGAGCAATTTCGTCTATTCTGATCACCATTAAAACCCCTATTACCCCGCGGACCCATATCTGCGATGTTATAACCTATAAAGTTGCAGATAGCGACAGCCACGCGATTATTGCGCGACCGGTGACTAATTGTAATACAAAATTGATATCTTGTATGACGATTGCGCATCTATTGCGCCATGACCGTAAAATGCATTTTTCGCGGTAGATTTAGCGCCACTGTACAAATTACATTATCGAATTCTCGTTTTGACAGCTGATATCGCGCGATATTTGGCTGTCGCATGTTGACTGCAAGTTACGTAATAAGCGTGCCGATTTTAGGGGTTCGCTGAGTATTAGGGGAGTTTGGTGAAATCGGACATAAATGGTCGACGTGACAGTTCTAAAACTCGTTTCAGACGCGCGGCTTCGTTCGGAAGCCTGTCGGTGGGCGGTTGGCGAGGGCGCGGGCGAGGGCGCGGGCGTGGTCAGGGGCGGGGGCGGGGGCGGGGGCTTGGCCAGGGGCAGGCTCTCGGTCTGCGCTTCTTCCAGCGGCGCGGCGGCGGCCCGCGGGCGCTTCGCGGACGCTTCAGGTAACACCACCACTCGAGCTTGACTCGGCCTCACTATATGACTATTGACAACATTTCTTTTGACTTTTTGGCGGGAACGGGAAAAGTGAGGTTATAATTTTATTTAGATTCTCTATTTTTTACATTTCCGGAAGTTTTAAAGTACAAAAGTGATAGTATATTGTGTTTTAAAGTTCTGTGTAAGTGAAAAGAATGGAGTAGGTCTAAATAAACACGTGTAGCTCAAGTTCTCGCGCTCTTGTAAGAAGTTCTTTATAACTTCAGTAAAGCCCACTAACACTTTACTGGAGGAGTTTTACAATAAGAAGGAAAAACAAATTTTATGAATGATTGATATTAATAATGATAATTTAACGATTAAAACCAAGGCTCTTATGAAGATCAAATAGTCACAGTGTTAAGAAACAGAAATGTCAAAATCACTCGCATACCCAGCTGAAAATGTACGAGGTGAATGATGAGACATAATGAAGCGAAATAAGTATGTAAGGACAACGACGCTTGACGCTCCGTCCTCTCTTACCCCGTTACGGATACAGCGTGAAGATTGTATTGCAATTACAATTACACCCTATAGGTGGCACTGCAATCAGGTTCTAAGATTTTTTTTTATTTCGGGAAGGAGAACGTCTGTCGGGTTGAGTGGATCCTTGGATGGTTTAAATTCACAGTTCAACCTGGTAGGTGGCTCTGCAATCGATTACTAGGATTTTTTTATAATATTCCGGGCAGCAGAACGTCTGTCGGGTACGCTAGTGTTTTATAAATAAGACATTGTCATAATGGTATTGTTCCAGAGGCGGGCGGCCGGCGCAGGCGCAGGCGGCGGGCGCGGGCGAGGGCGCGCGGGGGCGGGGGCGGGGGCGGGGGCGCGGGCCCGCGGCGGCCCCAGGTGCGTCCGCTTGTGCTTCTCCACCGAAACTGGGGGCGCACAAACTAATGTGCATTCCCAATTTATACTTACAATTACCCTGTACCAACTACCCGTAGCAACTGCTCTGTGTAGCAACTGCCTTGTAGCAACCACCTGTAACTACTGCCCTATAGCTACTGCCCTGTAGCAACTGCCCTGTAGCAACTGCCCTGTAGCTACTGCCATGTAGCAACTGCCCTGTACCAATTGCCCTGTAGCAACTGCTCTGTAAGATATAGGTAGTTGCTCTGTAGTGTCGTTACTAGGGATCGTACAATCGGGCGTATGTTTCATACAAGGTGTCAAGTATGGAAGCGGCTTCTTGAAATAATCTTTTCGAAAGCCGAAATCCCGAGATTTCACAACTAATTGGACTAAACGAAACTACACTTTTGGTTGCATTTGATAAAATTTTAACACCTACACTTTACAGTTTAATGCCTGATATCACCGAAATCTCCTAATACCTAGCGAACCCGAAAAGAAAGGATCTTAGGGGACCGCTAACGATGTTTTTGTGGTTCACGACGCGTTAGGAGCCCCAACATAGTTAAAAGAACCCTTAAACTTGGTAACTCGATTTTCGAACCTATAGCGTTAGCGAAGCGTTAGGAGGCCCTATGTAGTTAAGAGAACCCCTAAACTTAGAAACTCAATTTTCGAACCTATAGCAGTCTGATCGTTTTGTGTGTGTTGGACAATATGGAGGATAATTTATTGTATTATAAAAAACTAGAAATAAAACAATAATATCTGTTTTATCGTTAAAGTTTTGGAAACAAATAGTCACTATGGTAACAATAAAATGTCACAAAACTGTGTCTGACATTACTAACGAACCGTTAATTGGTGAAAATGAATACTTAGATAGTATTCGTTTTCACCAATTAACGTTAATTGGTGAAAACGAATACTATCTAAGAACCAGTTTAGGGGTCCTTTTAATCTAGGTGGTACATAGTTATGTAACAACCGAGTCTCCCATTTCTCACTTTTCAGTGATAAACAATTAATCAATAATCTATACAAAACCTAGATATTACAAATTTAGATATATGCATCATGTTCTATAGTTGAAATATTGAAACTCATTGCGGGATTTACCCGATATAAAAGTGCATTCCATACTTACTAACACCTCAGCTTTAGTTCAAATATACACTAGATTATCCGATACCTAATCATTACACACACCATGTATGTACCACAGGCTATGGATATTATTGTTTCCTGGCCAATCTATACTAGTATTATAAAGAGAGAGAGAGTGGATTTTTAAGTTGTTCATATGTAATTTTTGGAACTTCTACACTTGTTTGAAAAATTATTTCACTGTTTGAAAGGAAATAATGTACATTATTCAAGTTGGACATAGGCTATATATTATGTTTTCAACCCGGGCGAAGTTGTGACGTACGGCTAGTTAGCTTATATTTCGTCTTTGTTGAATAGTCGCTTTGGGGAAATTGTGGATATTTTAAAGGTGCAGACGCGGATGTCTAAAAAGGAACAAAATGGCTTGATAATGGGAGAACTAAATTGCACCCTTGGTTTATATTATTAAATGCGATTGGAATAGTCACTATATGAACGATGATGAACCGAGGGGTTATAACCTAAAAATTTGCAGACAGCGACAGCCACGCGATCACTGCGCGACTGGTGATTAATTGTAATAAAAAGTTTGTGTCATGTATGACGATTGCGTATCTATTATATGACCGTAAAATGTACTTTTCGCGGTAGATTTAGCGCCACTATACAAATTACATTACACAAATTCTCGTTTTGACAGCAGATATCGCGCGATATTAGCTGTCGCATGCTGTCTGCAAGTTACGTAATAAGCGTGCCGGTTGTAGTCGCGAAAAGCGAAAACTAGACCACAAATCTCCACTTATAACTCGTACATTCACATTCATTTAACATCCGGATGTTGAAACAATGTGGATGGTGGACATTCATGTAGATGTTTCACTTCCGAAAAATCCTGAACACTGAATATAATATTATAGGAGGTCTTATATTTGTTTATTAATTAATGCTAACTTCATCTTAAAGTATGTCTCCTAGAAACCAAATATTAGTGAAATATAATTATTCTTCACGTTTTAATACCTTCCTACTTATATTTTTTTCGTGGTTTCTTTATATTTTTTATTTATTTTCCTTTTACAGTTATATGTATACTTTAATGAAATACACTTCAGTCTTTCTAAATTACAATCTTTTGAGTCTGAGACCTTTTGCTTACATTGCTTACCTCATATTAAAGATCTAAATATATATTCTAAAGTGTAAACATATTTTGTCAGCAATTGTCATAGAATACATATATTTCCAGGTGGTATCCAAAGAAACCAGCTGCAGAATAAACCTGTGCTGAGCAAAGAGGAGCTAGACGCACAGCTGGACCAGTACATGGCCAGCTCTAAGTCGGCTCTTGACAAAGAGCTGGACGCGTATATGAAAAATGCGATGGAACTGGAGTAGTGAAGTGCAGTGAATATATTATATAAGAGTGCTGTTATATTGATGTGCATAAACATTACAAGACATTTTTGTAAATCAAAGTTATCGAATAAAAAAAATTGCAGGTGATTTTTTTATCATAAATGGACATACGTTTGTACAATCTGACTTGATAGAAAGCAATGACGAGACCGTAAATAATCACGCTAGCGTAGAAGATACCTGTTTACTCTAGTCTTGTAAATGCCTAAAATGTGGCTGCCATGAAACAATGATTCAGGAAAGATCAACCTGTGTACAAGTCCGTCCAGATTCCTACTACAATCTGACTCGCTAATTCTGCTGCCGAATAGCACTGCTTGCACTTTTGAACTCTACTGTAGAGAGTAAGACAGCTGGTAAGATTTCTGGTACAATATCTTAATCCTCAGGGTTGTCAATGCATAAGATAGCCTAAAAATGCTCATGGGTCACAATCCTTTTACTGTCATGCGGACGGCTTGCTCATTTATTTTCCCCATAGTATAAAAGCCAGCAAAAGAGCTTGTCAGATGATTACTAACTTAAGGGTTTAAAACCTTATTTTTTCATTTTGTTACTGATTTCTGGTTTTCGGATGCCAGTTACGTTTTGTGCTTTTCACCTCGGTAGGTGTAAAAAGGATGGAAGGAATTTTTTATAGAAATAAGGAGTATCTTTTGCTCATATTTCTCTATGTACATATGTATATAATCATATACATACATACTAGCTGTATCCGCGACTTCGTCTGCGCGGAAAATTTTTTCGTGGCTTTCCCGGATTAGGTTATATTATATGCATGTTAAAGATCGTTTTTAAAAAAAGTCTATGTCTAACCTACGTCTGTCTTCGAGAACATACTATCTCTGTACTAAACGTCATAATTGATTCGACGGTTCAGCATTTCCCATACAAAGTTTCGTCCAATTTTAACAGATTTTTGCTAAAAATACCCTTTGTTTTTTTTTGATAAAAAAAGTTATCACCACACCAAATTGTATCATTAGCGAGTTTTAGCGTTTCCCATAGAAAGTTCCATTCCCCTTTTCAACCTGTTAGGGGTAGATTTTTTATAAAAAGCAGCCTATGTCCGTTCTCTGATGTCAAGCTATCTTCTAGCTAAATGTCATCATAATCGGTTCAGTGCTTTAGCATTTCCTGTACAAAGTTTCGTCCCCCTCAGTCCCGTCTCCCCTTTCACAGATTTTTGATAACAAAATAGTCTATGTATTTTTGATAAATTATGTCCTATCACCGCACCAAATTTTAATCATTACCTAGATTTCTAAATTTAGCGTTCCCCGTACAAAGTTTCATCCCTCTTTTCACCCTCTTTGGGGTAGGTTTTTGATAAAAAAGTAACCCATGTCTGTTCTCTAATGTCAATCTATCTCCCTGCCAAATTTCATCATAATCGAATCAGCGGTTTACCATTTCCTATACAAAGTTTCATCCCCCTTTTCACCCTTTTAGGGATAGATTTTCTAAAAAAAAGTAGCCTCTCATGAGCGCAATTACATGGTCTTATCGTACCGACTTTCGTCAAGATCAGTCAAGCCGTTCTTCAGTTATAAAAGGACATACAGACAGACAGACAGACACAAAAATTTTTGAAATGGTAGAACCGAAGTCAGTGAGTCACAACGACTATTTATCACAAAATTTGACAAAAAAATTGAAATTACAGACGCTAGTGATTCATATAGTAGTATAGATATGTCGTGTGTGTGTTCAGGCAGTCATGACAAAAATAATGTTACTCTTTCTACTAATTTGCTTGTGGAACCTTAAAGGAACCTCACTAGTTGATAGTGCCTTATGAAATATTTTATTCAAAAGTATTTTGTAGACATAAGTCAATAGAATTATCACTCGTTAAGGACTTGTATTCCGTAATTGCTATGATAATGGTGTCTTGGTTTGTTTTAATCACGTAATATATGTTTTTATTTAACATATTTTTAGTGTTAAATAATAATATTATTTTTATTAAGTACTTTTTTGTGGGTAGTCCAACAGCGTCATAAAGTGAGCAGTAGAGTGAAGTTATCTGCGGGTGTGATTTTAAACTTATTTAAACACAGAGGGCAATAAGGCACAAGAAAAGGATTCACAATGACTTAACATGTAAAGCAATTGTGGATTAGATTAGTTCATTTCATTTGTGAAATGTAGGTAGAGTTTGGAGGAAACTTTTGCTCTTTGTTATTGGACAAAAAGTGGTTTCTATGCACATCAGTATAACAGAAATAAACTTATAACAAAGTGATTGAGTGATATAGACATATTGAAATAATAAATAGTCATAAGCCAGTTTTTATATTAATTTTTTTCTGTTGTTCGTCTTAATATGTACAGTACCTTTGAATTACCTTCGAATGTGCAAAAATGTAAAGAATATCTGCTTTATACTTAATATCCCAGATATTAGGTTTTTGGTTACAATATCTGGCGTGTAAGACGTTGTACAGCCAATTTTTAAATGTAATTTTTCCACAGTGAGAGAATCTAATATGCATCCAATGGGGCAGTACTCGCGATGGGTCTTATCTATGCTTTATATTGACCTAAGTACAGTCAATTCTAAAAATGTTATATTGTCATTTAGTTTTTCCTTTAACATTATTAGTTATTTTTCTTTCCTGATTTAAATCGTTAATCATTTTTGAATTTTCGGAAGAATTTCTACGAAGTATTCAGTACTTTTGTTTGTAATTTCGTGTTATTTATTGTTTTTAAATGTAATAAATAGAAACCATTAGTGATTAAAAATAAATTTATTAATAAATATTACAAATATAAAATATATTGTTATGGCTGAGTGTACTTCCGTTATCGACGCCATATTAGTTTAAGTTTCGAGTACTGTACACCAACGATTGTTGTTAGTTTCCCACTGAAAATAGTTTTTGTAACCGTTTGTCTCAGTTTCGGTCGAAATGTGAACCAAAAACTCTTTTTAATTCTTGTATACTTTTTAAACTTCTGTTCCTTCAATTTGTGTTAATAGTAGTAGTTATAAGATAAATGATTAGTTTTGTTGCTATAAAAATACACTTTCAGAATTATGCAGGGTTGGCACTTTTAATAAAAATAAAATTGGGACTATCGAACCAATTTGGATCATGTAAAGGAAAAAATTAAATGCTTATTGTATTTTATATTTATTTATGGCATGTCATGTCATGGACCGTTCTTAAATATTGTGCGTCATTTTGCTATTTATGAATTCCGAGTAAGACATTTAAGTCGAGCAAAATATACTTTTCGGCTTTTATTAAATCCATTGAATAACTATTTCCGAAATTAGATCATTTAACTGTCTTGTGCACTAACTAAATAATCTGTGGTCAAGTGAGAAATTGAATGAGAATGAGAAACATAACCGGCACGCTTATTACGTAACGTGCAGTCAGCACGCGACAGCAAATATCGCGCGATATCTGCTGTCGAAACGAGAATTTGTGTAATGTAATTTGTATAGTTGCGCTAAATCTAAGGCGAAAAGTGCATTAATGCACTTTTCGCCTTAGATTCCTGGAATGATAGGTCATAGAATGACAGATACGTAATCGTCATACATGATACTAATTTTTTATTACAATTAATCACCGGTCGCGCAGTGATCGAGTGGCTGTCGCTGTCTGCAAATTTTAGGTAATAACCCCGCGGAACGCGTCGGGACGCGAGACAACATGATCGAAATCAGGACTGTCCCGGCAATATCGGGACGGGTACAACTCAGATTACGATCGCTACTGAAGGCGAAAAGTCATAGTCATGAACGTAGTTTTGGTTCTTGTTCATATTTGAGTAGATTGCTTCTGAAATTTCTGTGCCGTTTGTCGAAACTGAAACACCCGGAACGTTCGGTCGGAAATAAATATTGTATATTTTTATAACCGATTTTAAAAGTTCGTTCATATGGTCCGAATGGTTTCATTATACAACTATTTTTATAAATACATAATACCTATTTTAGTTCATTCAGTTACATTTAACGGAATTGTTGCCGTAATGTGAGCGGACCATAAAAATTTCTACATGACACAATGTAAATACAATACATAGCATTCAGTAAGCACATTATCAATAATAAAGTGTTATATAAAAACCTGTATTATTTTGTTTAATATTTTATCGACTGCCTTGTTATTGTTTTGATGTTGCTAATGCTCATTGTTCTTATGGCAATACCACAGGTTATACCTATATCGTAAGTACGGATTACACCTTTACCCTATTATTTAATATAATATTTAACTTGTGTAAGATATTTAATTAATTGTATGGTTATATGGATGTTGTATGCATGTATGAATATGTAGGTATATGTGTATGTTGTTATTACCAGTTGTGTTATTAAGTTTATCAAAATACGTATATGATATAGAAGATTATTTCGAAAGGATGTGTAAATGCGAAAAGGTATTAAAGTACACATACATACATATCTTTACGGTGTATCGGAGCGCCAAGAGTCGCGGCCTCTTTTTACCACTCGCTTTCACTCTGTAGATTTTCTTCGTCAGTCTCATCACTCATTCTTTCTACGTGTCCAAACCATCTAAGCATCCTTTTCTTCATTTTTACTATAACAGTCATACTGCTTATCTCTTCATTGCTTATTTTGTCCGCAAGGGTGAACCGCACATATTTTTAAGAGATCACATTTCTACTGTATTTATCTTACGTTCATTCGATTTCGGGCAAATCCAGGTCTCACTACCGTACAATAAAGTTGGGACCAACACCGCATTGTGTATGGCCATATTGGCCGAGTTAGATATATTCACACTGCCTACTAATGCGGGCAGAAATCCATTCACTTTATTGCCAGCTACTACTCGTCTCTCCACATCCAACTCATTTCTTTCATCCCTCAAAAACGCATTCCCCAGATACACAATTTCATTCACTTGTTCTAGAAATTTTCCATTTACCCAAATCTCACATTTCATCTGTACCGATTTCCTTTTAAACACCAGATCCTTAGTTTTCTTCACATGTATATTCAATCTTTTCACTTCATTTTCTTCTTTCATGCACGTGACTACTGTCTGCAACTCTACTTCTGACGGTGCTATAAGCACAGCTTCATCAGCGTACAATAGGCAGTTTACCACTGTATCAACAGATATTGTAGCACTCATACTACCTTTCAATGTCTGGAGGCAACTGTCCAAATACAGCACGAATAACCAGGCAGACATCACGCAGCCCTGTCTGACGCCTGCACAGACTTCGAACGAGGGCGACAAGTCACCATCTATCCTTACACAGGCTCTGTGGCCCCGATTTAATGACCTCACAACCTGCAGTAAGGGGACCTCCATTCAGGCAGAAGACTCCACAATTTCTTTCGCACTACTCTATCGAATGCTTTTTCAAAATCCACGAAAGCGTAGAATACTCCGACCTATGGCCAGAAACTTCCCCACGATACTGTGGAGCGAGAAAATCTGATCCATACAACCCCTACCGTTACTAAAACCACCTTGTGCCTTCCACAAATATATTTCAGAAATACCTTTCATACGTTCAGTCAGTACCTTGGTATAGACTTTACTTGCTTAGCCCACCAAGCTGATGGTCCTATAGCACGCGCAGTCTAAATAGGAACCTTTCCCTTTATAGAGAGGCGCCATGACCGTGGTGCGCCTGTCCTCCGGAACCTCTCTCTTCTGCCAGCAAAGATTGCACAGTTTATAGAATGTATCCCAGACCCTAGGACTACCATTCTTGATCATCTCAGCAGTCACCTCATCATTTCCCGCAGCCTATCCATATTTCAGACTTCTTATCGCTTTCTCAATCTCTTTCATACTAATGACTTCCTCTAGTTCCTGACCCGAGTGTGGCGATTCGTTAGGATCGCACTCCGTGTCCGAGACAGAGTCGTCACTCTCATTAAGTTCTCTATAATAATAGCATCGCTACAGAACATCTTTTTTGTTCGTTAGCAGATGAGCTGCTTTCTGCAGCTCATATCGCTGTTTCATCACATCCTTCATACTACAGCTATTTTTGGCAGTGAGGTAGTCTCGCCATGCTTTCTGTTTCTTGTACACAGACTCTCACCTCACCATCCCACCACACCTCACGCTTTTTACGATTCGCAATCATATTCGTTCCACACTCCTTTCACCGCCTCGATCATACTATCTCTAAGGTATTGCCAATATTCTTGAACATCCTCACTCGTCACTTCCTCAACCTATCGTCAAGCTTACCGGATACTACCCTTTCATATTCATTCCTGGTGGCCGCATCTTGCAGTTTCCAGTGATGCGATAGATCGCTGCAGGTTTGGACGCTACGCGACATCGCCACGCTGCATACAGACCCCTTATTCTAGTTACCACTAGAAAGTGATTCGTTCCCAGATCGGCTACTCTGTGTCCTCTCGTTTCCAAAAGCTGCTTTTTGAGCTGGTTGTCCACCAGGAATAAATCAATCATACTCCTTTCATTCTTCCTTTCCCACATGTACTGATGATTCCTTTTGTGTTTAAATAAGGTTAATTAATCTGTGGTATTAGCAACAAAAAGGTCCATGCACACTTCTAACACAATCCTACCAGCATCATTCAATCTCTTGTCTCCATACTTGCCTAGGACAGACTTAAATCCTGTTCGAGCTGTCCCGACCCATCCATTCATGTCTCGAAAAAAAAAAATGAAAATGAATAATTTTTATTCATATGCGACTACTGTAAGTGACTGTAAGGCTCACTCGTTTTTTTCGTTTATATTTTAGTACCTACCTACTTTTGTGCACTCTACATCTACTGAGCTGAAGTTACGTATGGTAGGTACGACGATAGAATTTTTTTTTTGAGGATCGAGGATCTGAAATATGCATGGCGTCATAAGGTGAAGTTTGTCTTTAGATTACAGATCAAGGGAATGCTACCGGTATACTTTCCCTTTCTCTGCGTAGCTTGTATGGATGTTTATTGCCTATCAGACTAATGAAATATTCAGTAGATAAAAGAAGTGTTGTCCAAACTGGGGTCCTGGGTTCGATCTCAGGTCAGTTCAATTTTGAACTTTTCCAAATTGGCTTGGAGTCTGGGTGTTATGGAAGCTCCCCTGGTACGTTGCGTGGTATAGCGTCGCACCAGCCTAGTGCCAATTTTGGGATCACACAATTGATGTGATTGCCTGAAGTATTAATATTATTAGGTATAGCGTATAGGTAAGACAATGAAACATTAAACATGTACTGTAATAATTACGAACCTATATCTAATTTATTTTATTATTATATTATCATTATAATGAACTTAATATTCATTAATACATACAAACATACACATCCTCATACTGTATCGCTAAGGGGGTCGTCAGGGAAGATAGACCGCCGAATCGCGGTCCTCAAATACTTCCTTCGACTCCATTAAATCTCATTATTCTGTTCACACAAATAAAATAGATAATATGTAGATATTAATGGTTAATTTTTTTATATAGGTACTTGAATACAAAGTTATGACCGCTTTTTTTTCTCTCTTATGCGTTGGATTTCCAAAAATCGTCAAAAATGTTTATTGCTCGTTTACAATATACGCATAAGAAATCGCCACAATTTCACGTTTATTGACCACCAAACGGTGTGGGCTGTGCGTTGATGTATCAGTCGTCAGCATTTCTTTTTTTATAGTATAAAAGAGAGACATAAAAGTATTAGGTCATCGTGACTATGGCAAAAAAGTACTGTTTTAATAAAACATATTTCTATGGTGATGTTAATCAGTGTTTATAGAATAAAACTTCATGAAAACTAGACCGTCGCAGTCGGCTTTCGACACACGAATAGATAAGAAATACAGATAACATTTAACTGTAATATTTAACTGTAATACCGTAAGAATGAAACAGCTTATTTCGCTTTTATTTTAAATACAGATAACTCTGAATTCAAGTAGGTTGGTACGTACCTGTTTTAGAAGCGTTTGATAGCTGTAACCTTTATGTATGGAATCTAAAGAGATGATTTGGGACAAATTGTTTAAATTCTTCTAATTGCATTGCTTACCAAATTAAGTACTAAGATTATGCTCTGATTATACTTTGGGCACTACTCCTGGAGTATTAAGATTTAACAATACTCTAAGGCTATACTCTAATAATTGATTTATGGAATACTTTATAATGGAATCCTACTAATCCTATTAATATTATAAACGTGAAAGTTTGTGAGGATGGATGTATGGATGCGTTACTCTCATGTAAAAACTACTGAGTAGATTTTAATGAAACTAGAATAGTATAGCTCATACATCAAAATAACACCAGAGATGTGCAAAATAGTTTACAAAAAGTATTTAAATACTAAATGCAAAATAGGTATTTTCAAAATATTTTATTGAAATAAAATACTTTTAGAGGAAATTATTGTTCTTTATTTATTAGAGATTTTAACATTACGAGTTGTTCAAAAAGACCATCAGATATGTTGCGTCTGTGTGGACGCATGATCATACCACCACATGAAAAGACTCTTTCCACTGGTGCAGAACTTTGTAGCCAATATCCGCTAGTAACAATTTGCAAATAATTAAAATGAACGCCCAACCGCTCCCCATAAAGTCCCGCCAAAAACTCCTCTCGTTAAATAAGGCGTCATGTTCCACAGATAGCGTTCGTTTTGTCACTTCACTAGGCAAACTAGCAAGGCTTGCAGCACCTCTAGTGGCTATTTGTCGATTCGCTGCCTCATTACATGAAAATTTGAGTAGTAATGCTGACGAAACGAAACAAATAGAAAATACGTCTCGAAAACTATTTCAAATAAAATACAAAATGCTTTTTTTAAAAAGGTATTTAAATGCAAAATATAAAGTAGGTATTTTGCATTTAGTATTTGCATTTTAAATACAAGTACATATTTCAAATAAATCTCTACTCTGAATAACACATAGGCTATAATTTATAAAGATATTGTGTCTTTGAACTTCACACTAACGAAGTCGTGGGCAAAAGTCATACTTTATAATTAGTTCGACTAAACATTTAGTGTTGGCAAGTTTAGACACAAAATTGTAGTCAAAACAAACCGAAATAGAAACAACGTTCGTGTCTTTTCGTGCTGTCTTCTGTGTCGATGAACATAGAAGAAGAGGAAGAGAAGTCACCTCACCCTGTAGCGTATAGTAATTAATTTTGAAGTACTTAAAAGATGTAATTTATAAACTATTTTGTTCAGGAGATTTAAATCGCTGTTATTTTTTAAATTCCAAGTAATTCAGTAATCCGAATGATAATAGAATGACAGCATCAAGATATCTATCTTCAGTATACTTTAAATAGATTTGATTGGAACATAAGATGCGAACTAAAACACTTTTACATGATGTTTAGAAAAAGAAAATGATTAGACAAGTCAATGATAAATAATTCCTTTCTTAATAATTTATTGAAAGATTTACTTTTTGTTTTTTTTTATTACTCATGCGGGATAAACAGTATCTAAACGCACATTTTTGCGGTTGATAATAGTAGCTAATTTCTCATTTTACAATTTGAGTGCGACAAGTTTACTTGTCGCACCCAAATTTTGCTTGGCACACGCAAATTCACAATTTAAAAAATTAATATCTAAAAAAAATCCAATCGATTTTAATACCTATTGACATATAAGTGTGAAAGATAAAGAAAATCTTGATTTAGAAGTTTTAGATTAATATAATAATAAATAATAATAAAGTCATTACTTTCTATAATTTTTCTTTGTAACGAAATTATCTCCGCATTAGTAATAAAAAATAGTACGAGTATCTGCAATTCATGCGGTGTTTTAGATTGCCCACTCGAGCGAATGATTCGCTCGTGCGAAGTGATAGATAGATAACTTCGTTGATCTATGAACAAAACAAATCTTTGTTCGTTTAACCTTTAAGTTTTTTAATTACTTTGGACTTGACAAGTAAAAAATTAATATATGCTTTTTTATAAGTTTAAGGTAAGTTGGGTTAAGATTATAAGCGGGGTAATAAACATAATACTTCCTAGAAATATATCTTTTTTCAATTTCAATGTAAAAGTGATACATTTTCAATGTAAAAATGATACATTATTAGGAAGCATACGATTTATACGATGTTACCCCGCTTACGATCTTATTCCAACTTACTCTATGTGAAATAGTGACTCTTTTGGGTGTAATGCTAGAATACAGTATTTTAGGCTGTAGTCGTCAAAGCGAGAAAGAAAGTAGTAGTCAAATCTGTGCGTAGGCTACTTTTGGCACAGACTTACTTTTGGTTACTTGTTTATTACGCTATGTACGTTGTTTTTTGAAATATTCAATATGGCCATTGCTTAGTGTTGCCAGATCAATATTTTCAAATATCGTGATTTAAATGAAAAGAAAAGCGGCACTGGGACGAATAAATCGACAAATAAGTCGAGCGATCTATTTAATAAAAACTTGTGTATCTGGTCGGAGGCCTGGATATACTTTCTCTTGCTTGGATGTGGCCTCCGCCAACTAAGCAATGTATTCAAGGAATTACAGTTATATCATCTTCTTTTCAAGAACTTATAATATTCACTTTTTGTTATATTCACTGATCAATACGATATCAAATTAAATTATTGATGATGATAATTAAAACGGCAGAAGTTTTATTCGATATTATTTCTAAGAATACGTTTTACATTTGCAAAAGCAGATTTTATTTCTCATAGTGAGACACACACGCAGCTTGACACAGTGCTATAAACTGCACTGTAAAAGTAAAAGCTGAAATATAAACATTAGGTGCGAGATTATTTTGTAACACGGATAGCTACAAACACAGTTCCAACCTCGTTGACTTCAACAAAAGGAAACAATAGCCAAAACAATAATAGTTTTCCATACTTAGTATTATTAAAGAGTTAACATGCTCGTCTTCTTCTTCTTCTTCTTCTTTTCAGCCATAGGACGTCCACTGCTGGACATAGGCCTCCCCTAAATATCTCCAATAAGACCGGTTGGTAGCGGCTTGCATCCAGCGCGTTGCTTAAATGTCGTCCAAGGGATACGTTTTCCTTTTTTAATTATCTCATTCTTACCGATTGCTAATTCTACTTCTACATAACTACCGATGTCATAAACAAGGGTGCAGCGTTTTTCTTCATGGGTATAGCTACCGCAATATCAGCCGTGTTTAGACGTAAATTGATTTCAAACAAAATAATTGTAATGACATTTCCTCTCTATATTAGATTGAGTACTCCATGATTCGCAAATAGTATTTAAGAAACTTGGATCCTAAGAGTGGCTTGCACCAAATATTTAAACCCGATTTAAGGATTTCACATCTCGCTTGCACCAATGATTTAATAGTGGATGCAAGCGAGATGTCAAATCCTTAAATCGAGTTTAAATCGTTGGTGCAAACCACCCGAATGTCATTGTTTTTAAGTTTCGTATACAATACACATTTACCTTTGTACAATAATGTTATATTTATAAACCTATGTAATACAACATTCTATTGAAATAGATCATATATACATACATAATACATTAATTTTCCGCGGCCAGCACTGCCGAGAACTTGAAGCGGCGTAAGTATGCGACTGTTTCTGAGAGTTTCATATTTACGCCCTTTGCAGTCGAAACCTTGGGTCCCTGGGGCCCCGAACCCCTTCGACTGGTTTTTGATATTTGTAAGAGACTGGTTGAGGCTTCGGGAGACCGCCGAACTAGCAGCTTCTTCCGCCAACGAATTAGTTTGGCTATTCAAAAAGGCAATGCTGCCAATCTGCTGGATATCTTAAGCAATGACAGCTTTCTAAGCGGCAACTTTGAGGAAGTCTATTATTTAAGATAATGTGTAGTTTTAAGTTTGTAAATATTGACGTATGTATGTACTTTTTTGTTATTAATAAACTTTTATCTATTAATGTTAATATTTACGAATTAAAAATTAAGTATTAACTTATATAATAGATTTCTTTAATTTTATAGCAGCATCTTATCCTTATGTAGGTACTTCATTCGTTAATACGAGTGTTTTGATCATTTTATAAAAAAAACAATACTCTCCTTTTGAGTTTCGCCGCAGTCGAGTAATAAAGGCCCCCAATAAATATTGATACAGGGCCTATTTAGGACTAGCTATCCCAATTTAGGTTATACGTATAGTTGCGTATATACACATGCGAGTATACGTGGTACCACAGTTTAATTACTTACTAACGTAAAGTGGTACCATGGTAAGAAATAGCGTAGTTCTGTTCGTTTAAATGACGTTAGAATTATCAGCTACTGCAGGCGGTTTCTGTATCACATAATAAGCAATAATTTATCAGGTCTAGTTATGAATATATGAAGCAAACGAGTCTTTTGCAGCAACGCGTAATTTCAAATGTCATAGGGAAACGACAGAATTACATTTAATATCTTATGTAAAGATAATAATTGGTTCTCGAGGCTAAATTGTGATAGGAAAACCGTACTATAACGGAATATGTAACTAAAGTTAATAGATTAGAATTAAAAAAAAATATATAATTAAGGCACTAGGGTACCTATATACTGATCTAGGGTCTTCAATGTTCTTTAATACGATTAAAGACAATTGTAAAAAAATCTTACTGATCCTCTGAGGAGGTAGTTGAAGTCAACAATTTGACCTTAAAATATCTCTATATCCCTCCACCTCTTTTCATCTTTTGCTGTTGGCATATCTATATATAGCAAACTTACACTAGTAAGTGGTATTGCCAGGAGTTAGAAAGAGACAGAAATTAAGCGTTAGTGATCAAAGGCTACTCGAGGTAATATAATTTGTTTTCAACTATACCTCTTCAGAGTATGGTATCCAGCTATTTGATCAAGTCCGCCTATTTGATCTTCGTAAGTCAGCCTTGGTCTTCTTTGGCTTCTTTTACCACTCGCTTTGCCTGAAGCATTTCTAAATTACCTTATTGTTTGAGTATTACTGGGTATTACTGAGAACTCCCTAAGTAGGTTGTATAATATTCATATATACGCCTTGTTGTTAGTTTGCGGTCACACAACTGGTGCAATCGTCTATTTAAAAATATTTTAATTTCGTAGGAGCCTTTTAAACTCCAGTAATGAGGATGAGTTAGTGACAGATGGCGTTATCAGAATGTCGCGTCACAAAGTCGTAGTGTCATTGCCCTGTGCGGAAAATGGCAGAGATAGAGCTTATTTTTTTTTTGTAAAAGAGGTGGCAAACGAGCGATCGAGGCACTTGATGAAAAGTGATCACAGGCGCCCATGGACACCCGCAACATTCGGGGAATCATGGGCGCGTTGCCGGCCTTTAAGGACAGGAGCGAGAGGGGGGAGACGAGCCACCCGCACTCTCACTACCCGTTCGAAACAACAGCAATAGATGTTGATATTTCACGGCGATATTATGGAAGAGGGTGGTATTTCACCGGGCGAGACGGCTCAATTCGTGCTGCAATGCAGCATGACTCTACCCCACATGCACACGTTTATCCCCATTACTTGAGTTTAATAGCTAATAACATATATATTTATCAATGAGGTCAAATATTTCTTCACATTTGGGTTCATGTGTACTAAATAATATGGCACTGTTGTTTGACGGCAGGATTAGGAAGTAAAACAAACCGTACGAAGCTTTACTACCCGCCAAAACCTGGATACAGGGATGACATGACATATCTTCATGCTGTATCCCTAGTGGGGTAGTCAGAGAAAGGAGCGGCAAGCGTCACAGTCCTTACATACTTCTTTCGTCTCCTCAAATCTCATCATTCTCCTTACAGACACATCTAGGTATGCGATGCGGTAGGAAACAGGGATGAAACTGATACTAATACCATCTCAACTCTCCTCACAAAGGACCATATTATACTTTTCATTGGAACGTGTGTAAGTATATTTCTTAAATATATTTCTTTTCCATACTTATACAAGATCGCAAACTTTGACAGATGACTCATGGGGTTTTTGCTCAGTGATTTTAAATGGACGAGATCGTTTTAAAGTCTTATTTGTTGCAAATCGGCGATGGTTATCACGCAGTTACTAAGAGTTGAATAAAAATCGATGCTTGGCGTTACACGTTGTTGATTTATTCAAAGAATATATTTGCTTCAGACAAGACACGGTCATAAACCAAAACTACATAATTTGTGGTGGGCAAGCATAGAAATCTAAATAATAAGGATGATAAGTGTGTAAAGTAACATAAAATATCTTCCAACTGCATTAGTAAGACCAATTATTTGTCAAGCCGAAGGATGCGCCTATTTTATGTTACATTGGAAAAGCCCTTACTCTGATCTTTCTGAGCATCTAAAACCATAGAAACTCATAATTTTGGAAAGCTCGGCGATCAAAGATCTGTAAGGAGTTTAAGAGTTTATATTTCCCTGAAATAAAAAATAATATAACGAATATTGTTCCATCGTTCCAGAGAAAAAAACAAGAGAGTCAAAACGCAAGTAACGAAATATGTTTTATAATTTATCTTTATTAAAAATAAAACATCTTTTCAAAGGACTTTAATAATTCCTCAATATAAACCTCCATATAATCAAATCATACGCCTCTGAGGCTGCCTTTACATTTTAGATTGTGCGTGGCCATCTACACTGTCGCTCTTTTTAAAAAAAGATTTTTAATTAAAGTTTCTTAATTGTTTACTCTCAGGATTTTCTCTTACTTGCAGTTAATTGTACTTACAATGTTGCTGTCTCCAATGGTTGTATTTTGTGTTTCTTATAATGAAAGAAATTTGATATGCCTCACAGAAGACTCACTTATCCAAACTCACTTTCTTTTACGCTTGCTCTATGTGATGCGGCGCGCGCGCATAGAAATCTCTTTCTTTCACCAGTGTGATTCGACGCGAGACGGCGAGCGGTCGCCGCGCCATGCGCTTGACAGCTTGACAGTTCCGTGACAGTTTAACAGTGCCATCATGACAGTGACGCGAGCTGGTGTACTCGTCGTTCTCCTAACAATATTCGATCCACACATATGTCAGGATGACTTTTTCGGCAGTTCATTCTTTTCAGGTGAGACTTTCTCCTCAGTTTTAGGTCAGATTCTTGGGTTGATCAATTAGGGAACCCTATGTTACAGTTACTATTCTATGTATATATGTAACTCGTAACAAAGACATATTTACACATTATACTACATTATTTAAATATTATTGATTATCTTGTGGATGTAACTGGTATGGTTTCTTAAATTCTAGACATTTAAAAATAGTTATAATTTAGGTTGCATTAGGTATCTATCTCATGCGTTAATGTGGACGTCCAAATTATATATCATTTATAGTTCATTACGTTTTTGGCTAACCGAGGATAGTTTTCAGAAGTGAAACACTCGTGTCGATGAAATAGAAATTTTGGTGGAATATGTATAAACTAAAAATAAATAAAACATTATAAATAATACTACATTTAGTCGTAAGTTTCTAGTTAAGATTCAAGAGGATCTGTTGAAATAAAGGAACTTACAGAAAACAAGTCTCTAAATAGCATAAAACGAAGTCGCTCTTTCTGTCTGTCTGTTTGTGCATTTAGTTTTTTTAAACTACGCAATCGATTTTAATTCGATTTTTACCAACACTTAAAGAAACTAAAAGGTTTTTGTATAGGTATTTTACAAACGATCCGGTCCCGGCTAGCGATAAGTTTTAAGTTATTCTATAAGTTTTATTAGCTTTGTAAGAATTACGTTTAAGTATTCATAATTAAATTTCTTTACTCTCCCGTAGGTGCTTTATTTAATTGAATGTTATAAAACAATATCGAGTACGACTCGTTCTGACTGCGCAGTGCGTACCTATATACTTTTATAAAATGGTATTGTAAAATTAACTTCTGGAGATTTATAAAGCCTAGAACTCTCGTCATAATTTCCCTGCAAAAGTAGGACGTTATGTCCCTTGAATTTTTTTGTATCTAGGTAGACGTTTTGGCGACAAGGAGAGAAGGATCAAGTCTAGTTGGAATATCTAATTTGCCTCCTTTCTTCGTCGCATGATTTTTGAGAATATGAATTCTGATAAAAGCATAGACGGAAGAATAGATAGTAAGATGGATTCTACAGTTTCCATTTTTCCTCTTGAGACACAGAACCCAAAAAATCAATCAACTTTTATAAAAAAATATTAGACAATATATATAAATATAGAATTAACCATGAAATGATAGGCTCTGCATGTATTTAAGTGAATAAATGTGGTGAACTAAGAAATTATCGGTTATAATGCGTTATTTACATGCGTGCTGCGATGGTACTCGGGTGGTATATGGGCCGCGCGTAACGGTGCGCCCGCGCAACTCCGTTAAATATGCGCGCTTTTCTAGTGCGCACTCGATGGTTGGTTGAGGCCGGCCGCTGGCCAAAGACGATGCGACTAAGTGGTTATTTATGAATAAAATAACAATATAAAAAACAGTACATCTGATTTGTTTCAAAAAACAAATTAAATACATCTATATATCATCAGCGAAGAATGAAAATCTCGTATTTATGGTCAATGTACATTGCAGCGGAAGAAATGCGAAGCGAATTTTTTGTGCATAACATTTTGAACCTTATCTACTTGAAATAACGTGCAAAATGTTATATACAAGAATAGACTTCGCTTCCCTTCCCTTCCTTCCGCGGTAATGTAGATTAATCCTTAAATTGAATTTAGTCAAACGTTTTGTCGTGTTTTTTGGTAATAAAAGTTGAATTGACCTAAAGTTCAATTTGGATGCGCAACACGGTTCACTTGATGAACGAAATAAAAAAATCAAAAGCAAGTTCTGTGCAGAATTTTTCAGATGATTTTTCCCGTTCCGTAAAATTTTGTTTTAGGTAATTACGAGGCTTGATAACGGCGATGTCTGTATGTCCGTATGAATTTTCGGTAACATGAAATCTATATATATAATCTTATATGCTGGTCTGAAACGAATAGAAAAAGAAAGATGGCTGGCACACCATACTTATTTTCCAATGTAAGTTGTCCAACAAGAAATAGGTTCTACCTTTCGATTACGCAAAAGACTAGATATGGCAAGACTGCTTATTCTAAAAATGGACCAGGGGCCTAGACAAGTAGCTCGAACGTCGTAAATGCTAGTAGAATAGAATGACAAATACCACATGATTTAGATTAACGAATTTTAAATGGATTGTCAAACGTTATTAACTTTCTTATATATCAAACGAAACATAATCGTGTTAAAACCGCCATATAAAACGAAGCCAAAGGGCACTGTTGACGAGCATGCAATAACGCCAGCAAGCGTGTCGATTTTATGAAACATTTGTCACGTCTCTAGACGCTCAGGTACACATACATACAGAGTCATAAGCGTCGATTACACTATACTAGATCTAGGGTGGCTTGCACCGACTATTTAAGCTCGATTTAAGGAACTGACATCTCGCTCGCACCCAATGTTTGGTGGTTGATGCGAGCGAGATGTCAGTTCCTTACATCGAGTTTAAACAGTTGATGCAAGCCACCCTAGTGCACTAGTTAGCACACTAGCTAGGCACTACATACAGGAGGTTCTGTTTACACGGCACTACATGGGAACCCTAACTCAGTCAGAGACCAAACGCCGACGATGGCACCAGTGCTTTCGAAAATGCAAATAATCGGCATCGCCCTTACCGTAACAGCGAGCATATCGTATGAATGCAGATCTTACCTCTGCCATGGTCCTCTCGGGACTTATAATTGACACGCCTCGAAGTCTAAACCGTAATATTAAAAGCAATGTTTTGGAATAAATAAGTATTCTTAATTTAATAAATCCGACTTCATACGGCCCTTGCAAATGCAGTGACCGTTATTTACATAGTATTTATTTATTTATTCTTCATTGTACATAATGTATACAATAAGTGGACTTAATGCCTAATGGCATTCTCTACCGGTCAACCTGAGCTTTACTGCCAGAGAAATAGTAGCGGTACAATAAAGTCATCGAAAAATAAATACAATATGTATATACCATACATATAGATAAGCATACACATAGACATACATACTAATACACATATACACAACAAACCCTTCATACATATTTATGTATACATACAAGTACATACCCAAGTGCAAAAAAAATTGAAAAAGATAGTATAATAAATAAGATTAGGATACAACATAATAATACATTACAACATAACAAATATAGCATATAATAATAATCAGCTGATCAGTTTGAGCAGATGGTATTTAACTTTCATCTTAAAAGTTGACTTGTTCGGAGCATTCATAATGACAAGTGGAAGGGCATTCCAGATTCTGATAGCTTGAACAACAAACGAATCAGACATGACGCTAGTTCGATGCCATGCCTTATACCCATCGTGACTTATTGTCTTATAGTCTGAATTATTTTTGTCCCACAAGTAGAGCACATTTCTAAAATATTTAAACGCAGTCAATCGCATCGGATGCCACAGCAAGACTGAGCGCCCTATGTAGGCGCCCTATCTCCCTACTTGTGATTCCACTGCACTACAACTACTACATTAGGCAGTGTAGGACGATCGGCAGGTTATTACCTAAAATTTGCAGACAGCGACAGCGACGCGATCACTAAGCGACCGGTAAATAATTGTAATAAAAAATTGGTATCATGTATGACTTATTGCGTATCTATTATTCTATGTCCGTAAAATGCACTTTTCGCAGTTAATTTAACGCCGCTATACAAATTACATTACACAAATTCACATTTTGATAGCAGATATCGCGCGATATTGGCTGTCGCATGCTGTCTGCAAGTTACGTAATAAGCGTGCGGGCTCTCCCTGTCGCTCTAAGTTAGGGTATTACATCCCTAGATGTATTTACACTACGCTACATCTAGTGCCCTACATGATGTAGTGCACTAGATGTAGTGCACTAGATGTAGTGCACTAGATGTAGTGCACTAGATGTAGTGTACTAGATGTAGTGTAGTGTAATCAATGCTATAGTCTTACAATATCTCAGAGTTTATGAAAAAGTGGACTGTATTTTTGGCGGTAAACTTAAAAAACTATAGATGTTAAATAATAACATAAAACTGTCTCTGAGCACTTGTAAATCACGTAACTGCACAGGCATGGATTAAAACCGGGCAAGGGCTAGCATTAGAGAGTTCAGTTCAGCTAGTATTAGAGAAAAGAGCTCTGTAAGGAAGGAAATATTGCACACTTACTTGTAATCTGATGCTTGCAGCTTTGGCAATAGTTCTCGGTAAGGCTCAATTGCCTGCAGTTTTATATCATGTATATTTATTTGCGTGAGAAATTACACAACGTAATGTACGTCTTTAATATCAATAACGTGTCTTTGCGATTAAAAAGCGGTTTCTTTGTATTATTCATATCATTTAATACGTGCCGTATTTGTGAATTGTACAACGATAGTTATTTTTAAATGTTAACTTGATGAGTTGAAGATTGTTTTGTTCCTCCTGGCGTTTCGACTGGATTGCACCTATCGCGGTCACGTGGAATGCACACCAGTTACATGGAGTGTTATCCCTAATTTTTTTTTCAAATTATCAGTAGATTGAATAGCGGCTTATAGAATAGGTGTATTCTATGAACCACTATACAATAGTGTAGTGCAGTTAGATCAAAAAGTAGTGATATTTTGGATTTCCGTCTTGTATTTTCTGCAAGCTACGTATGTAATATTGTGATACGATATTGCATTTAAACTTAAAACAGAAAACAGAGTCAAGTTTTTAGTTAATTTAGCGAACGATATTAATATTTCAATTTAACAGTAAAAAGTAACATGTATATACAAATTGTCTACAACAGTGACTGGTGGTGGCGTGACAATATTGTACTCATGTAGTGGGTAGTGTCAATAATCTCGAGTAAAATAACTGCGATATACGTACGCACAGACGGACAGATGGACAGGGTCAAATTATAAGGGTTCTATTTATTGCTACTTGGCTATTGCATCATAAAAACATGAACTTTAAGAATAAGGATCGAAGAAAAATTATCAATATTGCATTAACTTCGATACTAGGGGTTGTCAAGATTTCTTCGACTGATTGTAATATGTTTCAGAATTCGCTATAAATAAATGTAGTACACTTCAAAAAAATATAGTAATTTATGGAAAGAAAAAAAAAATGGACAAAGATATATTTGTTACTTATTTATTTTTATAAAAACTGTTACATATTTTTTTGCACTTTTTGCATTTTTAATTATTTTTTGTCTACAATAAAAGTCATATGCTTTATCACATTCACTTTTTAAATTAATGTTGAAATGTAAACCGAAAGCTCATTTCAAGATAGGAGTTAATACTCGAAATCCGACATCCAACTGAAATATAGTATTTTGCGTACTATGTATTTCTTCAACAGTATATAGTACGCGAATCAGAAATAGAGTACAATACTATTTATATTATAGTAAGGTTGGTAGCCCTATTCTATACCTATAGGATGAAGCAAGCTCTACGACGAACTTAGATTTGCGTTTACTAATATAGTGCGGGATCTTTGGAACAATAACTACGAAAGTGCAACTTCCACTGATTGGTCATTTATTTTTAAATTTTTCCTTAACTTCGAAGTGTTGTGGACGTTTAAACTGATTACATGTTAGTACTATGAGTAGGTACTAAAAAAAGTAACTGTTACAAATTAACACTTAGGCTCAGATACCGTTATCGGAATGTCGTCTTTAAGAACTGCTACAGTAGATATAACATAGATGAATATTTCTCTTATCGATCGATCCGGCATAGATACTGATTGAAGCAGCCATGCCCGGTTAGTATCTGCGTCAGTAGGTAGGCGACGTGTCATCGCCTCTGATGTCAATCCTCGACGTTAGGCAGGATTGCGTGGAAGACGCGTTGGCGTGATATCTAGGGTAGGTCTACATTCCAATCCTGGTACAGAATATAAAGGAATCGTCAAAATATATAAACCATTCAGGAGTTATTTGGTATATCTTCGAATTCCAAGGTCCAATATCAATGAATTTAAAATGGAACTACTTGGAGGCATACATAACCAAACGCAAAAAGAATCTTTGAAATCGGTTCATAAACCAAGAAGTTGTGCCAGAACCATGAACTTTGTATATACTGGCGTATAGTGGTACAAAAAGTGCGAGTGAGAATGCAGTCTTTTATGATAGCGGCATGAGTAGGGAAGGGACAGCAAGCGAAACGCTATTGTAGCCCTTTTTGAATGACAGGTCGTCACAAATCGTCACGTCGTGTAGAATGCTGTTGACTTATTTTATTAATTCCCGTTTTATTTCAAAGAAGTACCGTATTTTTTAATAATGGTAACAATGGTTAACTTTGCATGTGATTGTAATATTACATATCACAGTAATCAATGGAATCATTTATTTCATTGACAAATTATAAATCGTCACACGTCGACGAGGTCTATGTTTGTCTATGCGCCAGTATATACCACGAAAGGTATATACTAAGCTTATAGCCAAAACATACAAAAAAAATATACACAAGAACTGAGAACCTCCTCTCCCGCTCATGGCCTCTGACTACCGGCTTTCGATGCATTCAAGGAAGAACTGCTATCTATAAATTATTTCATTTGCAGTTATTTGTTGAATGTGTACTTGTTTACCTATTTATGTACGTACATAAACTTGCAAAAGAGACATGAAATGTAACTTATGCACCATAATTTCTACCAGCAGACCTATGATAGGAATTAATGTTCATGAAGCAAAAGAAATAAAGATACATAGGTATTAAATACGAATAAATACCTGCATGTAAATGTACAACATAATCCTATTTATTAACATTAAAAATGTTTAATGTAAAATATAATTGCTCTGCATTACACTTTCTGTTGGCGCGATGGTAGAGCATCTGCCAGAAAGCCGGGGTCGCAGATTCGATCCCCGGTCAGGTCGATTTAAGAGACGACCTTTTTTAAATGTGCGAGTCTACTGCTTACTTTATGGTCGCACGATTTGTTTAATTGTTTGTAGTATTATTACTATTTTGTCCTATACTTCGATCATAAACAAAAAACTAGATTCATAATCTCCTGTACAATCTAAACAAATTATTGTCCGAATTAATGTATATGTTTTTAATATCGTATAGTATTATCGATAATATTGTGTTAATCTAAAGTAGGCCTTACTGTCAAAGCATAAGGTTATAAAAGTTCATAAACGATTCTTGGATGACATTCAAACGAAATTTGTTTAAAAAAATATTTAAAATGCAATCTTACGACTCGTGCGTAAAGTCTAATTCACATAATCTATTTGCATTGCTTTTTACGTCATTTTGATTTGTTAAGGTGAAAGTGACAAGGATAAGACATATATAGTCACCATTGTCAGCCAATATTTAATAATATTACTACGAATTTAATAAAAATAACGTTATTATTATAACGAAATAATGAACACGTAAACAATATTATTTAATTTATCAACCGAAAATAAGAATCTCCGTCTTTTTTTATTTTTTATTTTAATTTTTGAAGTACTTTGACATGTTCATTGTTAGCGTTTTCGAATACTACTAAAACAGAAGTGCACTCAAATACTAATTTGAGTGCACATTTGGTTCGGACATTTTTGGAACGTTGATTGTGTATCTAGTTTTTTATTTATGATCGAAGGTCTTATGTATATATATACACTGTTTGTTCAAAAGAAAAGGTGAATTTAGAATTTTTTTGAAAAGTATTTATTTATTCATCAATATCCATTTTGTCCCCTTCAAGTAATCCCCCTCACATATAATGCACTTATGCCAGCGCTTCTTCCAATCCTCGAAGCACTTCTGAAATGCGCTCTTCGGTATGGCCATCAGCTCGTTCTTCGATTCTGACTTTATCTCATCAATTGTGGCAAAACGCTTTCCTTTCATTGGTCTCTTCAGTTTTGGGAACAGGAAAAAGTCGCAGGGAGCCAAATCTGGTGAATACGGTGGTTGAGGCATGATTACGGTGTTGTTTTTGGCCAAAAAATCACGAACAAGCATTGACGTGTGAGCTGGTGCATTATCGTGATGCAGAATCCATGATTTGTTTTTCCACAATTCCGATCGTTTGAGCCGTATTGATTCACGCAAACGTTGCATAACTTCCTTGTAGTATTCCTTATTAACCGTACGACCTGTAGGCAAGAACTCATGATGCACCACGCCATTGTAATCGAAGAAAACAGTGAGCAAAACCTTCACATTTGATCGAACTTGGCGTGCTTTTTTCGGTCTTGGCTCTTCTGGCCGCTTCCATTGGGATGATTGGGCCTTGGTTTCGACGTCATAACCATATACCCACGTTTCGTCACCAGTTATGACCCTTTTGAGCAAATCTGGATCGTCGTTGACGTCATTCAACAATTCCTGAGCGATACTGATGCGACGTTGCTTTTGCTCAAAATTTAGTAACTTCGGAACAAATTTCGCTGCCACACGTTTCATGCCCAAAACATTCGAGAAAATTGCATGGCATGAGCCGATTGATATGCCAACATTCTCTGCAACTTCCCTAATATTGATTCGACGATTTTCCAAAACCATTTTCTTCACTGTTTCGATGTTTTCTTCGCTTGTCGACGTGGTTTCAACTCCAGGACGCTCATCGTCATCAACATCTTCTCGGCCTTCTGTAAAGCGCTTATACCACTTATAAATACTTTTTTGAGACAAAGTGGACTCGCCGAATGCCATAGTCAACATTTTAAGTGCCTTGGAGCACTTTATTCCATTTTTTACGCAAAATTTAATACATATTCTTTGATCCATTTTTTTCAAAAGTAAAAAATCGAAAAACACACAAAAACGTGACTAACCTTTTCAGTTGTCAACAACAAACTACTAATCCAAATTGGCTGATAATGCCAACATATGATAAACATATGTGTACCAACGTAACAAAAGAAAAATTTCGATAATCGAATGTACACAGCCCGCGAAAATTCAAAATTCACCTTTTCTTTTGAACAGACCTCGTATGTCTAAAATGGCGTTTTCAAGTTCTTGTATTTGATACCCGTCGTAATGGGGTCTAATGGAATATTAGACCTGGAATAATGTTTTTGACTTTGTGTCGTATCATATACGTATACCGAATACTAGCTGTAACTCGCGGTTTTACCCGATACAATTTGGTATTTTTACGACATAAAAAGTAGTTTGAATCAATCCTTGAAAAGTCCTCTACCTACCCATGGAAGTCTCGTTACGATCGGTTCAGCTGTTAGATTGGTCCGGACAAACAAACAGGCAAATACATAGACAGACAGATAAAAATTTCAAAAAAGTGCGCTTGGGTTTTTTGTAGATAACCATAATAAGCTAAAGAAAAAGCCTTTATTTCGAAATCACAGACAGAAACTTTTATTTTATGTAATATGTAATAGATGTATAGATTTCAATAAATAGCTTAGCTCCACCGTGTAATTGAGAGGAATCCAATAATAATGCATAGGTCAAAATTAGTTAGATTAGATAGTTCCAGGAGTTCCAGCTTAGTGAGAAAATACAAATAGACTGGTTAAGTCATAGTCATAACCCTCTTTATCACGTAAAAAGTAGTGGTTCAGTGTTTGATATTTCTTTTGATTTCGTAGTCATGTTTGTCATTCAAGTGATAATTGATATTGAACAAAACCAGTGTTCTGAGTCGGCGTCTGCGCGTCTGCAGGACTTTCACCACGCCGCCTCGCCCCCCGTGCGTCCCCCGCGGCGCGCACGCGCACCTCGAGGTTACGCGACATTGACTGTGATAGAGGTTGAATAATCAGCGATGCGTGGT
This sequence comes from Zeuzera pyrina, assembly GCA_907165235.1. Classification (NCBI taxonomy): domain Eukaryota; kingdom Metazoa; phylum Arthropoda; class Insecta; order Lepidoptera; family Cossidae; genus Zeuzera; species Zeuzera pyrina. The sequence goes on along the minus strand of OU015638.1, from coordinate 18,422,193 downwards.
TATCACTTGTTATCAAACACAGCGTGCTGCAAAACGACAAACTTAGATTTTATAGAACGTAAAATAAGAAGCGTTTGTAGCGTAATGAAGCTTTTGTGTATCGATTGTTTTAATATGAAATATCCCTATCGAACTGATATTATAATTGGGAAGAACATTCACACAAAACGAAATAATTCATTGCAAGATTTGGAGGCCATGAGTAAGAGAAAAACTGTAGAATAAAATAAATCTTCTCCAACAGCGAACTATTACATCTTCTTTGCTAGTTAATAACATTTAATTATCAAATATGTTGTTCTATATTGTACTCGGCTGTCCCATGAATTATAAATTTGGAAATGGCCTTTTTATGATTGCGCCCTATAAGTTTTTTTTAAGCATTCCGCATTTATGTACGTAAATAAATACGCTATTAAAATCATAACCCTCCGTTTTGCTTCGCCGCAGTTGGATAGAAGTAAAAACTAATGAGGCAAATGAATCAGTTGAGCGCGCATGTGTAATGAGTGAAATGAAATGTCACTGCGCACGCGCGATTCTCGCGTGAATCACACACTGACACATATGTACGTCGTACGGTTGCGCGCGCGCACCGAACCTACATTGATTAATGTATGCGCGCCTGGTGATAACGCAGCTTTCTTTTTCTGAGAAACGACCAGGTGTTAGGTTACGAAAGACTGTAAAATCACAGACATAATAAGAGACAGACTCTGAGATGAGTTCAATGCGAACAAGACTTACTGCTATGCTGTTCTGAAAGAGATATAATAATTAGAATATGCCAGTACTTATCTCAAAAAAGTTAGCTAAAGGGTTAGGTTAATTAGTGTCTCGTACCCAAAGGTTGCCCATGGGAATCTATTACTAAACCTACGCCGTCTGTCCGTTTGCCTGCGTCCTGCCATTAAAAGTCTGTATCTCTTGAACTACAATAAACAACCGCTTGAAATTTTTACAGAACATGTATTTTTTTATTATCATTATATCAAGCAACGAAGTACAAACAGTTTTGCTATTATGCCAAACTGCTGATGCAATTTAATGTTATTATGGCAAATATCCTAACAAATAAAACAAAAAACAAAAGTTTCTTCCAGTTCCTTCCAGACACTGTAAACCAGCCATTCCCAAACTGGGCGATAACGCCCCCTTGTGGGCGCTGCAGACCTAAAGGGGGGCGGTAAGAGACCCAGAAAAAAAATGGGGGCGTTGTGTAGAGGCCTGGGGGGTGATTTGTAATTTCATTTAGCTAGGAGGCATCTTAGACAACGACTGCATGAGCTCTCGACTCAGTAGACAAAATAAGTTTGGGAACCAGTGCTGTAAACAGTTCGTCGCGCCATCTAGCAGGCGATCGCCCCGCTTGACATCTAAAGATTTCGTTTCCTTCGTTTGCTCTGACGACTATCAATCACGGTCCTTATAAGAAGTGTATAGTATAGTAGTATGGTACTATAGTATAATATATATACTAATAGAGTAAATCAATAGAATAAATGTACAATAAGAATGTGGATAGCAGAGCCCACCATCTCATCCAAACAATAGTGTTAAGAGGAAAACAGCCGGTGAAATTTCTGTTTAAAAGTCACAACATCATTATCCTCAGGGTTACTAGCATAGTTGTAATCAGTAATGCGTTCCCAGTCTTGATATATTGTAAATATCTATGAGTCTCAGTCCACTTATCTTTAGAAGGGCTTTTGATTGAGTCTCATCGGTGGCCACACCGGCTGACTCTACCTTCTAGGAAAAATTCGATATAAAAAAATAATAACTGTAGATTGTAATCCTGTGAAATAGTTCTAGATCTAAATATGTGTATGAGTTGTATTTAAAAACGGACTGGTTTATTTCGTTGTTTTTTTTTTAAATATGTGATTTTTATTGTCTTCGACTTTTTCTTGGTTATTTATGCAACTGACTATAACATTAGTGAGATAACTCGTGGTTCTAAAAGTCATTTCATTTAAAATGAATCATTTTTCTTATATCCGCGCTTGTGATGTTAGTCACATATTGACGAAGCTTTCTTTTTGAAATATATTATTGAATATTGTTTCGCCAATCATATCAGGCTGGTTGAGTGTTGTTTAAAGTGATATACAGTGGTTAACAATAATTATAAATTATAAACGATCGTAAAATAATAGTAGCAGTTATTGCCTTTTTAAATTTTTCATTTAAGAATTTAAAATGTTTAATGAATTCCAAATATATTTTCCCAGTTATAATAACAATTATTAACTTATATTTCAGTTAATTTAAGAATATAGTTCACAAAATAGTTGTACAGCTTATTTTATCACTTTGTGCATAGACTAAACTAAGCACCAGACTTGAACTGGTGGAGCATCTAAACTACAAGGCGATTTAGAAAAGTTTGCTTCTTCAAATGACTTGATGAGAAGCCGAATTCACAGCTTCTAGCTTAGTAGGCGTTCGTATTATGCACCGTGCTACCGGATTTATCATTTTTAAGGTAGCGGGTAATTTTTTCAGAAATTATATGACGTATTTTAACCTCATACGAGTACCCATGTAGCACTACCTAATATGTTAAAATTTTCATAGGCATTAAAGAAAGGTCCAATTAAGTACTTGAGTTGACCATCCCACGACTACCCCAAAGTTTACAGGAAAAATTTAACGCATCTTAGACAGCAAAACAGAATTAAATCTTTAAAGCGCATTTAAGTAACTATAACCCGTTGAAATCTTTTATAAGAGCGATTGTAACAGAACTTTTATATATCGTATACCAGGGTGCCTAGTCAAGTGGCTCAATTGTCGTAAATGCTAGTAGAATAGAATGACAAATACCACGTAATCTAGCGTAACAAGTTTTAAATTGGTATAAACTTTTGAACTTTCGCGCTGCATTATAAAATATCTAAAAACACGGGAAATTACCGCGTCTCAGTTTACTTGAGACCACGGCCGCTGAAACTCGGCCGAAACGTCAAGGGAAAATAAAAGGTAATCGCATTAATTTCCCGTGTTTTTAGATATTTTAAATTGGTAGTCAAACGTTGTTAACTTTTTACTATATCAAACGAAAAGTAAAATCGTGTGCAAACTGCCGTATAAAACATGGCCAAATGACACGAATAACGCCAGCAAGCGTTTCTATTGGGGAAATGTTTGCCACTCGTCGAGCCGCTCTGCTCTTATAAATTATATCTCTGAAGTTTCTAAAGATTAACGTTTTCTAAAAACATTGTTCTCCTTCTGTGACAGTTGGGTAAAAATGTACAGTTTGTACAGTATGTAAAGAAAAACCGTGTCCGATCCGTGAAGGTATCATTATTAGATATCAAGATTCGATTCTATTTATGTAGTCCTTTTCAGATTAAGTAAAAAAAATGCCTCGAATAAAATAAAATTTAAACATGACGATGACGACGGTGTCGTCACATATTTAGAATTCGCTAGAATTTGAAGTAATTAGATATTAAAAGCGTGTATTTGAAATTACAATAAAAATTTTATTTTCCCGAAGTAATACAATTTTTTGAATTTTTGGGCAATGTCATACCTACATATATACCCCTTACGGATCAGATATTGTTTATTTTACGTACTGTATTTACAAATAATATCTAATTAGTGTGCAAATTATATAATACTTTTTATATTATTACATATTGATAGACCGCTAAATAACCCATACAATTACACGTAATACTAGGTATTGTTCATGGCTTCGTCTGAATGGAATCTAATTGATGCTGTACTAAATTTAACAATCCTTGTTATCTCAGGGTTAGATTTTTCAAATGTCAAATACTCATTTCATTATTTATTGTTTAAGTTAAGAGAGAAAGAAAAATAAAAGTTGCAATTAAAACTATTACATAGGACATATTTTTCATCACATGAGTTCATTGGTAATAATTACTTGCAAATATTAAATATTAAAGCAGCTGTAATTTCTTGAATTTTTTTGTCGTAGTACCATAAGTGTACGTAACGAAATCTAATTGGATACTTGGCTTCATCATCTCCCTTATCTCCAAAGGTACTGTACCTAGAATTTTGAGTTTAAGGAAACTTAAACGCTTACCTATCATTTACAGGAAAAATATAACGAGTCGTTGATGATAAAAATTAATTAAAATCTTTGAAGACCATTTAAGTAAGTGCCTACAACCCGTTGAAATCTTTTATATGAGCTATCGTAACAATATAGATTGTTTTACGATTAGAGGTCTCATACACGATCAAACATATCTAAAACTATAAATCTGACGTCAGTTTCGTCTAAACTGAACAAACACATTCTCCGATTAAACCGGCTACGCTTTAGTTCGGCGTGTTAGCCGTCAAGGGCCATGCCTACCACAACGATCTGGGAAGTGAGCGTCTTTGATATGTTGGCTTTATTATGGCATTAAGGAAAAATGAAACGAAGTCTCAATATTATCTAAAAGATTGACTCAGAAAAGGGCATAAATATTCACATATTAATTTACAGGAAGAATTGAAGATTACCTCAAAGATTGGCATCATTACTAGAGAGTGAAAAGATAATTATCTGCATTTTGCATCTGCAACTTTTGTTTCTTCAATGATACAAAACCAAAATACAATTTTCCGAGAAATTATAACACCATATAAGAGGATCGATCGACCGATCTGAAGGTGTACGCACCGTACACTTTACGATTCGATTCCGTACAGGGGCCTAGACAAGTGGCTGAATTGTCGTAAACGCTAGTAGAATAGAATGACAAATACCACGTAATCTAGCGTAACGAATTTTAAAATGGTGGTCAAAAGTTATTAACTTTTTTATATTAACCGAAACGTGAAATCGTGTGAAAAGCGCTGTAGAAAACGGAAACAAGTAGCAGTTTTGATGAACAATAACGCCAGGAAGCGGTACATTTGTATGAAACGTTTGCCATTTGTTTAGAGTAGCAGAGCGGCTAGGCAAGTCGCAAATGCTACATGCAATCGAAGAAACGTTTGCCATTTGTTTAGAGTAGCAGAGCGGCTAGGCAAGTCGCAAATGCTACATGCAATCGAAAGGCTTGGCATTATTGCTCGTCAAAAGCAACACTTGGCTATGTTTTATATAGCGATTTTCACACGACTTTAAACGTTTCGTTTGATTGAATAGAAAGTTAATAACGTTTGGCTACCAATTCATAATTCGTTACGCTATATTATGTAGTATTTTTCACTCTATTCTACTAGCGTTTATGACAATTGAGTCCCAGTTCTAGGCTCCCAGATCAGTTTGAAACATTTATTTCAAACCCTCAGATCGTCGCATCAGATCAATCGGAACTGAGGAAACGCTCATACACATTTAGATATTTCGTCCGCTCAGATAAATCGTATGTTTCGAGACTATCGATCTGAAGATGTATGGGACCTCTTACATCTGGTCTTATAAATTATGTATGTATATCTTTAAAGTTCATAAGCGACTAAAGGTCATAAGCAAGAATAAGCACGCCTAGATCTCAGACTCTCGCATTGTATTTAAGACATTACAGCTATTTCATCTTATTATGACTAGCCCGTTGGCGCAGTGGTATATGCATCTGGTTTCCAAGCTAGGGTCCCGGATTCGATCCCCGGTCAGGTCAATTTAGGAAACGAACTTTTCTAAATTGGCTTGGAGTCTGTGTGTTACTGGGAACACCCCTAGAGTTCGTTGTGTGGTACCCATAGTACAAGCTTACTGCTTAGTTCGGGGTCACACAATCTGTGTAATTGTCTGGAGAATTATTATTATTTGTAAGTTTTTAATAACTACGTAATCATCTATAGAGCGAAAGTGAGAGGTAAAAGAGGCTAAGGAAGACCAAGGCTGACTTATGAAGATCAAATAGCTAAAGTGTTAGCCGAAGGAAATGTCAAAAACACTCGCATACCTAGGTGAAAATGTGTGAGGAGAATGATGAGATTTGAGGAAGCGAAAGAAGTATCTAAGGATCGCAACGCTTGGCGCTCCGTCCTCTCTGACTGTATGTACGTAATCATCTTTCAGCTACATAACTTGTATTTTAATTTCATTTTGTTTGATGTTAAAAATTTATTTACATTACATTTCGTTCTATGTCTTCGATATTTTTAGAATGGTCTTCCATCATGATGGGATCGATGGTATTCATTTTAGCCTTTGATTTAATATGCTACGCGTGAAATTCTATCGCCTATTTTACAGCGCAGGTAGTACAAATTGAGTGTGTCAATTGCTTGTTTTACCGCGCAGGTAGTATAAATAGAATGTGCCAATCGCCTATTTTACCGCGCAGGTAGTACAAATTGAGTGTGCCAAACGCCTGTTTTACCGCGCAGGTAGTAAAAATAAAATATCCTGATCGACTGTATTACCGCGCAGGTAGTAAAAATGGAATGCGCCAATCACCTATTTCGCGCGCAGGTCGTAAAAATAGAATGCGCCAATCGCGTATCTCTCAGCGCAGGTCATAAAAATTGGCCAAGAGATGACTTATTTCAAGGAGGTTGTATAGGCACGCACGATGCACGATAGGCTAGCAATTCGTGCTAATTTCGATTTACTATCTGTGAACCCAAACATTTATTACCGAACGAGGTGATACATAATAGATTTTTAAATCGTGATCTTTGTCTATACGTATTCAACTTGCCGTCCCTATACATTTTGAAACATGTAATGTGTACTTGAAAAATATATAGAAATAAAGACGGTAATAATGGTATGGAAACCCAAGGTCATGATAAACTAAGGTCTGTATTCCAGAACGATACTCAAGTGTGAATCTCTACTTGAGAATAGAAAGAAATGCCACTGTTCATCGCATGTAGTGGCACCGGAATAGAAGCCTAACGGTTATTCCTAAATTTTAATTATAAAAGTCACACGCGACATTCCCTAGTAATTGCGTTTGTTTTAATAAAATTTATGGTTCCTCAAGAAGTGAAACAATTAACGAAAAAGCGATTTAAATTTATTACAAAACGTACATAGATTGAAAAATCATGCTATAAAACAAACGATGTCATATAACGACCTCCGTGGCGCAACGGTTTAGCGCGTCGGTAAGTAAAACGGGGGTTGCGGGTTCGATTCCCGTCCCGAGTCTGGGTGTTTATGTATAATATGTATATATTTACAAAAGAAAAGTATATAAGTAGTATATCAGTTGTCTAGTACCCATAACACAAGCGCTATGCAGCTTACTTTGGGACTAGATGGCGCTGTGTGAAATGTCTGAGTATTATTATTATTATTATTATATAAATAAACCATAATTTGGAAATAATGTTCTCTGTGCGTAAATTTACTGGCTATCTGAAGTTCTGAAATTATGTTTTACTATACTGTAAAAAGATGTTGAAAAAACCAAATTTTAATGTATTGTAAAATGATGTCGAAAAACGATATCAGTTCTTATCAGTGCAGATTTTCTTATCAAACCGTTAGTAGATTTGATGTTAAAAAATACCTTGTTTTATTTGAATAAATTGATTTGAGTTTGGCTTTGATCCCTACTAGAGTGCGTGTAGAGTTACAATTATTTAGCGAAACCAAATATTTAAAACTTTTCTAATTGAAGAACTGGGTAATATTTACAAAAATAAACTGAGGTTACGATCACGGCGGCTCGATGTACTGAGCGCGTTGGCTACTTTCGCGTGGTCATTGACCCCTAGAAAGCCTCAGAACGAATCGATCATTCTCCACGTCTTAAACGACAAAGGACGATAACGTAATATTTTTAGCCTACTGCAGCGGAAAAAGAGTAGTACTCGGTCTCTTATGTGTATTATACATGGGCGCCACTTTTGCTTGATTGATTTTTATGCGCTTACTGTTTTTGCAGGTTAGCTTTAAATATGAAATACTATTAAAAAATAAACAAGTAAAATTAAAATCACAACTGACTATTAAAAATCAACAAATAAACAAATAGGTAGTTTAAAAAAGTGATTGATTTAATTCGTGAAAAATAAAATATATTCACAAATTTGGTAACAAAAGAAAAACAGGCAGTCCAGTTCTTGTTTCGGTAAAACAAAACATTATGAAGCCTGAATTGTCGGGTCCGGTGGCTCTGGGATCTCTTGTGAGTTACTTTAAGGAGCGGCTTTGAACCAGTTCTTTCAAATCATTTAAGGAAACGCTCAATTAAGTCGGTCGTTCACTCGTTGCTCGACTCTAGTGTCAAGATGTAATTTAGTTTTGTGCGTGAGCTTTCTAGCAATATTTTGTCAGACCAGACCGCGGTACTGAAATTAATTAGGATATCTGCCATTATCATATCTTGATGTGTTGCGACCTGTGACTAATAAATGTAATTGTAGGTGTTAATGCGATGATAATTTTGGCTGTACTATGTCTGTAACACATCTAGTACTAACTATATATTTACCAAGACTCAGGGAATCGTCCTAGTTTGGGAAAAGGAATTCTTCCTCTATACGAAATAACATGTAATATGGCGTTAATGCAAAAGCTGCAATTCTGCAGTGTGTATTCTTTGTGTTTATAATTTGCTGTTGTGCATTGTGGATTAAAACTAAACTTTTGTGAGTTGTTCAGCTTACGCCCGCAAAGCTTCCTGAATTACTTAATTTAGTAAATAAAACCAGACACCAGCTAATTATGTAACAAAATGTAAGGTGATATTAATGGTATGGGAACTCGGGGTTATGATGAATTGGTTATTCTCTTTTAATTCCAATAAGCATTTTTGGGTAAGTAAGACCGCGACACATGGCGCTCCGTTCTCTCTAACTACCCCGTTAGGTTAGCGTGAAGATATGTATGTAAGTATGCTCTTCTTTCAGTGAGTCAAAAGATTGACAAATCTTTATATAGATATACCATCATTAGTGCCTCTGTTACTTATTATAGTGCAGCTTCTGACCGACTTGACTATTAAGGTCGTATTCCCACGATATATTTATTTTGTTATAGTATTTAGCTTTGCCAGTAATGTTTTTAAACTTTCACGACTTGACTTTGACGATCTTACAATTCTAAATTAAATGGATCTATGTCGTGTTAATACTTTAAGGCTAATACATTTTTTATCCCGACGTTTTTCGATTGCACCGATCGTAGTCACGGGCAGACTGATGAGGACATCGTTTTCGTAGTATGCGGTTCTTGGTAATTATCCACAGTTAATCTTCACATTTGTTAATTTTAATTATTGTCACTGTTGGTACTTTGACATACCACACTAGCGACGTCTACACACTGGCGACATCTGCTTTACCGGCTCCGGATCCATTTACTGATCACGATCGGTGCAATTCCATCGAAACGTCGGAATACAAAAGGATTAGGATTGAAATATTAACACAACATAGACCCGTTTAATTTAGAACTAGCTATGCTAGGATCCGATCGACCCGATATAGTCAAGTTATTATTAAAATGAATAATTAAATGAATCAAGGAGAACGATGAGATTTGAGGAAGCGAAAGAAGTATGTAAGAACCGCGACGCTTGGCGCACCGTCCTCTCTGACTACCCCGTTAGGGATACAGCGTGAGGATATGTATGTATTAATAAAATTCTATATGTAACTGCAGGGGATAGGGCACAGCTAGTCATAGCATACTATTAGCACCTGGGCAATATTTGATCGTTAATTGCATATGTAAAAAAAAAACAAAAAAGACAGACCACATTTCAGGATTCGATCACGCGCGTTTCGGCGTGGTAGACCTACGTAGTATGCTTTAGCCACTGTGCTATTGAGAAGGTAAACTCTAACCAACACTAAAGTTGTATAATGCTCACGTACCCTACTGATTAATTGAGAAGCTTCTCTAGATTTTTGAGCATAAACTCGGTTATTCTGATTATTAAAATGTTTCTCTACAGTAAAAATTTTTTGTTAGTAAATAAAATTTGCTGTGACCTCCCTTTGCGTATCGCCTAAGAAATTGTTTTGTTTTTACCGTCCTATTCGTTTATAAATTATCGGTTATGTAATGACCAGTGCGTCTCATATAAGCTGCAAGTCCTGAGTCATCTTTTAAAATACGCGACATGGTTCAGGGTGCTATATTCGTTTCCTAAATACAATCTTTTGCTTTTGGACAGGATTTCTTCGAATTCTTTCCTTCACTGCTTTGATCGCGTTTTTAGCACGAATACTACGTGAATGGCCAGATCTTTTTCTGTTGACAGCCCAGTACTTAAACATTCGACTAATACCAAGCGGATGGATAGTTTCAAAAATTTCATTTGGCTCCATATCTACTTTGTGTAATGCTATCGCAGCAATTCGGTTCTCTTTATCAGTCTACTCACAATATCAAAAGAATATTTAACAAAGATGGGCGCGAAAATGAGAAAACACTGAATATTCATATGAGCATGACAGGTTCTAAATTCGAATGTAACATTTTTTTATTTTTACTGTAACAGTATTTATGACCAGACTATATATTGCTCGTACAAAAGTGTAGTATATAAACGATGTTATTGAATACAACATGAAAATTATAAAATTATCTTCTCTGTACAAACATACATACATATACTGTATCCCCAACGGGGTAGTCAGAGAGTACGGAACGCCAAGCGTCGGAGTCCTTACATGCTTCTTTTGCTTCCTCAAATCTCATCATTCTCCTCACACATTTTCGTCTAGGTATGCGAGTGCTTTTGATATTTCCGTCTGCTAACACTCTGGCTATTTGATCTTCATAAGTCAGCCTTGGTCGTCCTTGGCTTCTTTTACTATTCGCTTTCGTTCTGTAGATTTCTTCTTCTTTCTCATTCTTTCTATGTGGCCGAACCATCTAAGCATTCCTTTCTTCACTTTTTCAATAACACTTTCGTGCAACCCTGTCATACTACGTATCTCCTCATTGCCTATTTTGTCCGCAAGGGTGTACATGCATTTACAAAAACTTAAGAGTTTTTGTCGGTTCTTTTTCATGCAAGTTTTTGGAATCAATCGATTTGACATTATTTAATTTGACATTCCTGCGGCCCACCGCGCCATGTGCTCGACTCGTGCGCATGTAGCTGCGATACTCACTAGTCACTACACGCATGTACTTTCGTTTTCGGGCAAGCGATGGCGCTGCGCTCGCCGCGATTTCACCGTAAACACATTAGGTCATCCGGTAACGGTGCACGCTTATATGCGACGCATGCTATAAGTTATAGCGGTTTCTAAATTGAATTATTTTTGACCTTTTATTATTGTGTAATGCGAAGCTGACTCACGCAGCTGGCGAGGCGACACACTTAAGATATTGAAATCCATTAATATGTTTTATATTTAAGTTACGTTCACGTATTTTTTTTCGTAATCTACACCAAAAAATTAAAAATGAGACGCTTATGGAATTACTATAGTGAGTATCTGTCGCAGTCACTTTTTTCCTCGTACCAAAAAGATATAACGGACTATATTATAAAAAGTTGTCGCTTTTACCACTGTGTGTCAAACGAATTTTCCTGACTCTTTCTGCTTCTAGCGTAACGACGAGTAAAACAGTTACAGTAAACAAGCTGTAGTAAATATGGCAACCTCGCACTGTTAGTGTGATTCGATAACGCTAATGAGTCGGCCATGAAATAATTATTTACAAAATACTCGTAAATCTTATGTTTTGGCTACTAATATTCACAAAAAGAAAAATATGTCATAATCAGCTGCGTATCGTTGTACTCTGATCTTCCCTAGTCACGCACATTAGTAAAAATCAAGAAATTCGGTCAATAAAAAATGCCACTTTAAGGACACGCGTTTAGAGCTAATACTCCCTTCATTGTTACTTGCTCTGAGGTTTTATCACAGATTATTTATCGTAGACGGTGGAAAGGAATAGGTAACTAAAGTTCAGCAAGTTCTTCCCCCAACGAATTAACTTGGCTATTGAAAGAAGTAATGCTGCCAGTCTGCTCGGCAGCCTAAGCAATGACAGTTTTCTAAGTATTAACTTTGGGGATGTTATCTAAGTTATTTAAATAAGAGGAGCTATTTAAGAATATTTAGTTTTGATTTTGTAAATATTAACGTTAAGATACGTATGTACAGATTTATTTTAATAAAAATTATGAAAATATTAAACTAAGTTCATGTATCTCAAATACATAAACATTAAAAGATAAACACGCATACACACATACACATCTTCACGCTGTATCCCTAACGGGTTAGTCAGAAAAGACGAAGTTTGTTTTTATGTTAAGAACTTTTTTTTTATTCATAGAATATGAACGATTTTTTTTTAATTTCGTTTGGGGTGTCAAATGAAAGCTCGTAAGTCGACTCTCTCATGGTTGCGTATGATATTTATAAAATGATAAATTTCTGAAGATGATTTCTGAAAACCTGTAAATCCGAAGACTTCTGTTATAATTTTTCCTGTAAACTTTAGTTAGGGATGTATAATCTTTGAAATTTTTAAGTTCTAGTTACATTTGTTTCAAAGATAAGGGTATGTTCTAGTCGAGTTTATTTTTTTAATTAATATTATTCGCCAAATCTTCCGAGGCAATTGGAACTATGTCCAATTGCTCATACAGCCTTGTCTTCCGTATTCATTACTAAGAATTTAATTAATTTTACTAGTCTGGTGTAAACATTATTCATTTTTACCATAAACACGTGTCTGATGTAAAATTTATTCTTTTCTCTCATGAATTCCCCAACACTCCTTCAGTAAAGTGACAGGAGACTTTACTGGATTTAAAAAGGACTTCTTTTTTATTTTTATTTAGTCCTTCCAATTCTTTTCACTTGCGCAGAATTTTAATTCACAATATACTATCACTTTTGTACAGTTGGCCACATTTATACCACACCTCATGCCAACACACATACATACGCTTTGTTTATATTGTATATAACTGTATATATTATTACAATACTCACTGGCACACATACAAACAGACATTCACAAATGTAATATCTACACCCCATATTGTTGACCCCAACGTGATCTATCTGTTTTATGTGTGCCAGTGAATATTGTAAGAATATATATCTAATATATAAAAAAAATATAGCGACGCTTGGCGCTCCGTCCTCTCTGACTACCCCGTTAGGGATATAACGTAAAGATGTATGTATGTACGTATGTATGTATGTATATAAAAAAAATTTTCGTTTGTTTGCTTGTATTTTATGCGGTCATCCGATTGCGATGAAATTTGGTATGGAAATAGCTTGAATCCTGAGGAAGGACATAGGCTATTTTAAAAATAAAAAACGCGAACGAAGTCGCGGGCCTCAGCTGGTAGTTATATAAAATATAAGTAAAGTGTACGTATGAAGTGTAGTATTTATGTGGCCTACAGTACTTTATAACTCCTAAAAGCGAAAAAAGTAGAAAACTCAAACAAAATGTCAATGTCGCTTCTTCCGTTCCCCCCGAATAGTCCTCTTGTTGAGCTCGAGTATTTCAATTTGCCCCTTTTTCAATCGTATGTATTGTATAAATCTTTAATGTAAGTTAACAAAACATATCACTGTGCCTAATTTCAAGTTCGTACGATTTATATAGTTTGTGACATAATTTTCTGTGATAGACGGACAAACAGTCAGTCAGACAAAAAGACGAACGTATGAGTAATCTGTGAAAGGATTCAATTTTTTCTTTTAAGAAATGGACTCTTTTAAAAGAATAACACATTATTTTGTGTTATTTTTAACCGACCCATTGTCGAAGGCTCGCCATGCTTTCTTCTTGTTATACACTTCACCTCAGCATCCCACCACATATCAGGCTTTTTAGCGTTCCCAATTTTATTCGTTCCACGCACTTCTTTCGCAGCCTAATACTATCCCTAAGGTTCTGCCAACATTTTTTAACATCCTCGCTCATCACTTTCAATCTATCATCAAGTTTACCGGATACTACTCTTTCATATTTTATCCTGATGGACACATCAGCAGTTTCCAGATTTTTATGCGACAGACTATTGCAGGTTTGGTTACTACGCGACGTCACCGTGCTGCAAACAGACCCTTTATTTTGGTTATCACCAGAAAGTGGTCTGTTCACAGATCGACTCCTCTATGCGCTCTTGTGCCCATAACCTGCTTCTTGAGCCTGCTATCCACAAGGAATAAATCAATCATACGAGTACTTCTCTCACCCTTTCTTTCCCACGTGTACTGATGGATCTTTATGTGCTGAAATACGGTATTAGCTACAAAAAGATCCTTTTCCATACACAGTCTTAACACAATCCTACCAGCATCATTCACTCTCTTATCTCCAGACTTGCCTAGGACACTTATACTGACACTTATACTGACACTTACACTGACACATACTTGCCAAGAGTTATGACTTGGCAGTTATAATAAAGCAGTAGCTGTCATCAGTGACTTAATGTGCCTTTCAAAGTACGAAGTCGCTCGATATGAATACGATCAGTTCACCCATCTAGTAATTGGCCTCACGCAACGTTATTTCACCAATTATTTAACCTATTATAATCTTTACATACATAATTCTTCTGTACGTGTGTATGTCACTAAACTCCTCCTAAACGGCTGGACCGATTTTGATGAAATTTTTTGCGTGTTTTAATTGGATCGTTCAGATTCACAATTGGACTTAGTAGGTGGGGCTGCAATCTGGTTCTAGGTTTTTTTTTTGAATTTTTTCAATGTCTGTCTGGTCCGCTTGTAATAATATAATAACCTATAATGTATGGCAGGGATGGCGAACTTTTATTTATTTACGTGCAATTTTTTCTTAAGGAATATTTGAAAAGGCCATGACGTGCCATCAAACAATCTTGAATTTGCGATTAATGAAAAAAAATAACAAATGTATATAAAAAAGTAAATTTAAAGTCAAAATCAAAGTCAAATCAATTTATTCAAGTAAACCCAATTACAAGGTATTTTTGAACGTCAAATCTACTTTACTTGGATTCAAAGAGAAGACCTAGACACTGAGAAGAACCGATAAGAAACTCAGCCGGGTTCATTTGATTTGTTGTTTGTTGTGTCGATTGATTCAGTTGATAAATTGTTTCAATTAGATACCTAAATCCTTTAAATACAACCGTGTCTCAATTATTTTGTCATGTGTCATCAATGGCACGCGTGCCATTGGTTCGCCATTGCAGATGTATGGTATATAGGTTATATATTACATGTACAATATATAGGTTATAATAGGTAATAATATACATAGGTTATTCATCTTCTATATCTATACTTAACATTATAAAGAGAAAAAATTTGTTTGTTTGTAATGGATAAACTCAAAAACTACGCAACCGATTTCAAAAATTCTATGACCTATAGAAAGCTACATTATCCGCAAGTAACACAAACTGTATTTTATTTCCAAAAAAGTTTCGGGTCGCTAGTATCACATATACTATATAACGTATGTCGTATGATAACCGTATTAAAGTTAAAGTATCATTTAGCTACAAGCAACTCAAGTCGAAACAATATAGAGAAAATGAAGATGCCAAATCGAAATACTTTCAAAAATCCGCTGTTAAATTTACGCTCTAAATGCCGAGACAATGAATACAGTTGGATCTTAACTGCCATGTAGAAAATAAGGTAATTAGAGGCATTAATTATTTGAATTACAATATTGCTTTCATACTTACGAAGAAAAAAAGTACTTGTAAAATGTGCTAGCTACTATCTTCCCGTGTAAGTTGTTACAGTTGGTTAAGCAGTAAGATATAATATAAGCAACTGGAATAGGCGAAGAGACTAACAAATAGTCACATCTGGCTCAAACAAAGTATTAATACTTTGTTTGTACAGAATAAATAATATTTGCAATCATTTGCATTCGCAAAAAATCAACTTTCTTAGTTCGAAAGAGAAACGTGTACTGTCGACGGGACCTCCGTCAGGAACGAAGTTCCTTAGCCCCACTTTTCATTCCTCAAAACTTAATTGTAATAATGAGACAATAAAGCTCAAATAGGTATGATTTAAAACAAAAAATAAGTAAATTTTAACAAAATTCCCTCGTGTAAAATTATACAGCCGGCCACGCACCCTGCTCGTCTGCTCGAATCACGATACTCACACACGCACACATACTCGTATATAGAAAGAGACAGAAAGATCACTGTGAATCTATGTATAGAGCTAAGGAACGTAAGACCGCGCGGCGCATAGGTCCCGCCCCACATTGATCAATTAAGGAAGAGACACGAGAGTCGCCGAGAGTCAAATGAAGGGGGCATAATGCTTTTTCGTTACGTGACGATTTACCTATTCACACATCCTGCAAGCCGCGTACATGTTTTTAGAATCAAGCAATAACCTTTGAGACATGTACAGAACGATATGTCCGCGCAATCTATAGTTTCTTGTCCTTCCGATATTAGTATGAAAGCTAAATGAATAAAAAGATTTCCTTATTATGGTTCCATTACTTACGAGGAAAAAAGGAACCCTTAATATGTAGTTTAAGGTTAAAAATGAACGTTATAATTAACGTCACTTATGCACTTGAGCTCGACTTGACCTTTCCTTATCTCCTTCATTTTTAAACCTACTGAACCTAGACTTTGGGAGTTATTCTAAATGGGTAAATAGAAAGATTTTTTTTTAGTTATGCGTTAGCGTGTGATATAAAATGAAAGTCTAAGTTTCGAATTGAAAAATATATACTACACAACTTGTCACTTTTTAAAATTGGTTTTTAAATCAGAGACCAGTAAGCCCTAGACGATGCTTAGGAGGGCACTTCCGATTGTCCATAGTTTAGCAATATAGTACTTAAACAGCGACCACTCCAACAACTCTCTGCCACTCTACTTGAATATCCAACGGATCTCGGAGTGACCAATCAAATTGCAGTACACTGTCCCGTGTCCCGCAATATTTTGCCACGTTCAGTTTCATTATAAAATTCATTAAATTGTCATATTAGCCCAGTAAAAATGCGATTTGAAAAGAAATAATTAGAAATTACACATTTCTTTTACAATCGTTACATATAATTATGTAATTTTGAGATACTACACCTACGAATTCACTTAAATATATGGACGCATACTTTAAGTCGTTATATGTACTTTCTATTTATTTGGTGGATTCTCGGTTTAATCTCATGTTAAAGAGAACTACGGGCAAGTGATAAAGACTACATGGTATTGCCATTTTTTGTTAATGCGCAGTAAATTCTTAAAGTTAAATTTGAAAATAAAATTTTCAAAGTTATACGAGTTTTTAAACCATTCCGTTCAAAAATATTAGTTGATTTTTTGTGTATACCAAAAATTATTAAAAAAAACTATTATTTATACAAACTAGAAAATATGCTATTTTTTTATAAGTTTTAAGAAATTAAGTATTTTTATTTATTTAATTTGAAATATTTCCATGTATTTTTATAAATGGATTCAGTAAATATTTAATAACAACTAATTTGATTTTTTAATTAAAACGATGACTTAGCTATTACATACCAATAGAATTTTTGGATTTCATCATATGTAACGATGTCGTAACTTTGCTGGGCCATACTATATGCGCTGATTGGTCCGTGTTGAAAATAAACCGCTTAAAAAATACTGTTCTCATTCATTCAAAAGTATCATTCAGAAAATAGAAAAATCTAAAAAATCACGGACGTCGACGATGGAGCATATTAAGATCAGAATAAAAAGAAAGTTCCACGACAAGTTTTATTTTGCATTTCACGGTAGGCAATAGCTGACACGGACAGGCTACACTAATTGCGTAAGATCGCCTAGCGCTTAGCTGATTTTTTTAATAATGTCTAATGTTTATTCGCGGGCGGTTTAACGTTTTTGTAATTCCAACAGGATTCTTATATTAAAAGTCGCACTCTTATCACTTGGACCTAACATCTTTTCCTTTCATTTGGCTCTGACGGTTTGTATGTCAGTGGCGTGAGGTCGCGGAGGCCCCCTGGTGTCGGGACGCGGGGCCAGCGCTACGGCCGGGGGCCGGGACCTAACGGCACTCCACCGCTATACCGGCACCACGGACGTGGAATGCCGTCAGACGTGTTTTGGGGTTAGTCGATAAAGATGAAATGGGTTTGGCAGGTGCTTATCGATTAAATCGATTAGTAATTTGAAATATTTAGGTCTTTGTAACGTGATATCTTCTAAAAACATAAATGAACGGACTGACTTTAGTTTACATTATCAATCTACAGCCCAAAATGCTAGGTTTAGAAATTTTAAATGTTGTATAAAATTCATGTTTTTAAAGTAGCAAGAATTAAGGATTATTGGCTATTCGACCCCTACGGGGTTGAAAAGGGGTGCCGTAATTAGTATATTAGTGCCTGGGCGACTGAGTTTTACTCGGTGTTTTATAAAGAAAAACAAAAAAGAACTTCTGACCACCACATTGCAGAATTCGAACCCCCGCACTTCAGCATGATAAACCTACACTCTAGCCACTGTGCTATTGAGAACGTTAACTCTGTTGCAAATTGCAAAAACAGCACCCACACATCTTCATTTTATTTGTCTCACTTCGTAGTACGGGAGAGGCTGTCTACGGTTATGAAGTCAATGCTTTTATCATTATTTTTGATTTTATTTCCTTATTTTTTTCTCACTTTATTTCCTTTGTATATTATTAAAGTGATATGTGTTTGTAATATATTATATCAAAATATTAAAAAAAAAAAACAAAAAAGGTCTGCAGGATTCGAACGCGCATACTTCAGCGTGGTAGACTTACATTCAGCCATTGTGCTGTTGAGAAGGTAGCTGCGAAATTAAAAAGTTTAGAAGTTTAGAGTTCAGAAGTTTTAAGTGTGTGTGAAAGACAGAGAAAACGATTTTTCCCAAAATTGATACCTAGCTCCCTCAGCGCCTATATTGTATTGTATATTTCATCAAAATCGCTCGAGCTGTTTTCGAGAAAGCGAAATCAAATATATATACAAATATTGCTCGTTTAATATAATAGTGGATATATCTATGCTATCATAGAAAAAAATTAAATACTTCAAAATTTTGTGTATAATTCATTCATTACGCACTCTTAGCAATGACAGCTTTTTAAGCGGTAGCTTTAAGGAAGTCTATTATTGGAGATAATACTTAGTTCGAAGGCTGCAAATATTAATGTTCAGATATGTACATATGTACTGACTCATATAATAAATATGTATAACGTATACGGAAAATTTAAATAAATCGGCTCTTACTATGGTAAAGAGACCGCATGAAAACAAAATTCTATGTATCATGTATAAGTCGGGAACAATATCTAGTACATAGTTTATACTATATCTCTACTAATATGAAGAGGTACACTTTGATTGTTTGTATGGAGCGAATAAACTCAAAAACAATCGACCGATTTCAAAAATTCTTTCGCCTATAGAAAATTACATTATCAGCGAGTAACATGAGTCCTATTTTATTTAAAAAAAAATTCTACCCGTGCGAAGTGGGGGGGGAGGGGGAGGGGGTCGTTACATAAAATAAAGCCACAATCGGCGTTTGTCGGTGAAGCTTTACTTTTAAGCGGATTTCAATGCGGTTTTCACTATTGTTTAGGAGATTTAATAAGGAAGGTTCATTTTATATCTTTATTATATTCACATTTAGCCAAAGGAGGAGAGAAATATTGATATTAATTAATCAAGTCTCCGTGTGCAACCGAGGCGAGCTGTTAGTGCTATCATAAAATAGTAATAGAGAAGTGTCCGTATATGAAAGATATTTATAGAAAATTATTATAATATTTTAATAGTAATAGTTTTTTAGGCTTTTCTGACTCCAAAACAAACATCTTTAGAATTTTTATTTGTTCGTTTTAGACATTCAGTGAAAAACTGTTGAATTACATTGGTTATAACCATAAGAGTATTAATTCAGTGTCCTATGTTTACCAATGTAAGAATAAAAAGAAAATTTTGAAGGATAGCAATTTGAAGTATTAAGGTTTTGTAATTTTTATCAGTACTAATATTATAAACACGTAAACTTGGTTTGTTTATATGTAATAAATAAATTGAAGGGCTGTATTTTATTTTTAAAAAATCTACCCGTTCGAAGCCATGGCGGTTCGCTAGTAAATGATATTTTCAAATAAGTTTATAAGAATCGCTGCAGATTAAGACATCCGAATTACGTGATTTATTGAAATAGTTTTAAGTGTATAGAACTATTTGTACAGTTCAAATCTAGAAATGCAAAACAAAATAGTCGCGATTTACGGTTTGCATAAGTAAGTACACGCAAAACTGCATGAGCCGTCATCATTACGCTATTAATACGAGAAAGGCTAGAACTGCTAAACTCTGAAATTACAAATTTTACTACATAAGAAGAGTGGAAGTTAGATAAAAAAAATTGGAACTAAAATGGCCATGAAGTATTTAATTATTTCTTTTTCATTTTTGATTTTGAGCTATCAACTTACGTTTCTGTGTTAAATTACAGAAAAAAAAAATACTAAAAAGAAGAAAAAGAATAAAAAAGGGAGTTTTTGGAGGGATTTTATGGGGAGCGGTTGGGTTTTTATTTTAATTATTTACAAATAGTTACTAGCAGATATTGTGATGTAAAATTGGAGTAGGTTTGCTTCCCAGTGTCTACACTGTTGTGCATTATTGCGGAATTGTTGAAATAAGTGCTAATTTAGTGGCGTGACGTTGAGACCTACTAGTAAGACTGCCTTAATATATTTATCGCCAGAAACTCCAAGAGACAATAAAATGTATTACGTCGACGTTTTAATGAAATAATATGAAGAATTTATCTATTTACTAATGAATACATCGGTTATATGGGCACAGAAAGAACCCTTTACCTTCCCTCCTAAGGGAGAAAAACCTACCGTACTAAAAAAAAAGAATAAAATAAAGAAACTGTTTGATTTATTTCCTGACATACTCGTATATCAATGCACAACCTATATCGCTTAGCACAGTAACTTGAATTTTTGTTTGTATGCGTGTGTAGTGCGTGCACATACGCATATAATATAGGTAAAGTAAATAGTATTTCAGTTAACATTGACCAGTGTTTTAGTATCGTCATAAGAAAGAGACATTAGCCAAGTAAAACATTTCTATTTCCATTTGTGTCGAGTTAAGGGATAGATATTTAACTCTTTGTTTACTCTATTGTATAGAGAAGAACTAATAAAACGGTAATGCTGACCCACAGTTTAGTTCACTGTTCAGTCATTTTGACGCTTAATAATACATGTATATGTAGGTACTACGTTTTGTGTGATAGAGTCATGCACGAATTGGGCCGGCTCGCCTGGTGAAATACCACACTCTCACAGAATATCGACGTGAAATAACAGCATCTAATGCTGTTGTGGGTCGTTTGGTGAGTGAGAGTGCCGGTGGCCCATCTCACCCTCCTCCCTTTCCTTAAAGACTGACAACGCACCCGTGACTCCTCGGACGTTGCGGGGCGTTCATGGGCAACGGTGATTATTTTCCATCAGGTGACTCGCTTGCTCGTTTGCCCCCTCTGCTCCTTGAAGACCGAACAGTGAAATTATAGAGTAGGAGCCAAATAATCTAACCTTCAAATTAAAGGAATAATAAAATTATATTTTAATCTAAAATATTACATATTCACAAATAATATAAGACGAGGCAGTAACAAAACAATTGACGTTAAATATCATTGCACATGTTTATCTACTTGTCCTCTCGTCCGCGCGCATAGGATGGCATATGATGCTGTGTATTCTACACTTCTGTGATTCTTTGAGCCGGATATGAACCGGCAGCCTATAGAGACATGCAAGAAATGATGACCAAACCGCGCGTTCCGCGTGGCGCGCATCTTTGTGCTATGACTATTGCGACGACTCTTAGAAGAAGATTCCGGACCGTGGTTTGTATTCGAAGTGTGTAACCTTTAGTGAGTACTGCGAGAGGACTTCAAGGGAGACGAACCACCATAATTTGAGTTTGTGTGCAATTGGTACCTGTGTGTGTAAGAAAATAGTCTTTGAACTCTTACCCGACATTCATTTACCCATAGTTAGTAACGGAAACCCGACATTAATCACGCTCGCCCAGAAGATACCTTTTCACTCTTGGTTTAAAACTGCTCAAGTTGTAAGTGTGAGAGAAAATCGACGGCGGGAGGGTGTTCTAGAGGGTGTGTTAGCGGTTCATATTAAAGAAGATGATATTGTATAGATTCAGGTGCTACCCTGCGGAAATCCATCTAATGCGACAAATTCCCAAAATCTCTAGCTATTTTCCGCTCAAACTCCAATAACCACCAATCGACACGTGTTTCGCCTCTCAACGAAGCTTCCTCAGGATATACCAGAGATAGGATTCGGTCACCTAACCAGCACCGAATCGATTCGGTGTTGGTTAGGTTAGGTTGGAGTTTGAGCGGAAAATAGCTAGGGATTTTGGGAATTTGTCACATAAATAAGATGACGCAAATCGCTTTGTGCGGACAAAAGGGATGTCAACAATACAAAGATGGAGATCCTCCCTGTGCCTGGTTATTCGACTACTGAGATGGCAAGTATAGGTCCGACTGACAGTAAGCGGTTGCCATAACCTATGGATGTTTGCAACATCAGCGGTCGCACTTGCGTGTTGCCGAAAATTTAAAACCTTTTCACACCCTTTTTGAAGAACCCCATGTTGAAATCTTGAGGATTAGAATCTTGAAAGGGAGCATATTTTTACGCCGCAAAGATACATTATTATCGCGCCAATATACCAGTGAGTATACGGAAATAATCCAATACAAAATTCTAATATTTTGTAGGTGAAAACACTTTAATTAAACGTTGGCCTAATTTTTGTTAATATGCGTATCCGGCGATGGCTAGGACGACTAAACGCAGACGGCACATGCACGGAATGCGGACGATCTAACGGACTACGAGCCTAAAGAAGCCTTGTTGTTTACTTTGGGGACCTAGGGATGCCAAAAAATCAACATTATTTCATCAACCAAAAAAAGTTAGGATTTAACCACTTTGCGCGTGTATTTTGGGTAATGGAAGTCTTCTTTGGAACAAAAATATTCGAAATATAGTACTCCTCTCTGCATATCAATGCATTAAAACATTAAAATTGTAGTAAAATTTTTATTGTGTAATGATATAATGGGGAAAAAATTTAAATTGGAATTAGATGTATTTAAAAAAACTTGGTAACAAAATGATATATTTTTGTTTATGTAACTATATTTTTTTTAAATCACTGCCGGAGTTAGAGAGCTATAATTATATTATATGCATGGTATGTACATACTTTCCCTTGCTTATGACCTCCAACTACAACAATAAATTAGGGATGTTACAGCTATTTCAGCTTGTAAGCAAGTTTTTGATAAATGCGTAGTCATGTATCGTAATACACAACATGACTACGCATTTATCAAAAACTTGCTTACAAGGTGAAACAGCTGTAACATCCCTAATTTATTGTTGTAGTTGGAGGTCATAAGCAAGGAAAAGTATTATCATACTTTTTTGCATGTATTTTATTATCTTACCTTTAATAACTTTTATTTATTTTTATTTTTTAGTACAGTAAATTAAATAAATTTAATATGTCACATTTTTAGCTCATGTGTTACATATTTTTGAAATGACCTTAATGACCTTGGGAATGACCTTCTCATCTTTTCAACTTGTTATACCAAATTTTATTTTAGTCTATGAGTTAAAGTCATACTACATTTCTTATAACAAATTTTGCATAAGACGATATGATCTATTCATATACATACATAGTTACATACGTACATACAGACGGTGCTGAAATCGTAACCTTCCTTTTTGTTTCGCCGCAGATAAGTAATAATGATATCTGAGTGTCATGCCTGTTCTTGTTAGTCCATTCTGACTAGTAGTGGATTTGTCATTAAGAATTTGTGAAAATATTTAATTGAATCATGAGAGGGACGTTAAAAAATTATTTTTATAAAATCTCGTTTTCTGTACATACCATATTTTAATAGGTGAATAAATACTGTGTCAGTGGCAAAATTTGAATGGAAGTAAAATGTAATGGAAGTAATATATATGAGTAGAGAAAATTCCCGGTGTTTGAGAATATTTACAGGATTTTCCTTACATAATTTTCGCAATACTGGGAATTTTCCCCGGAACGACACATCTCTATAGCTAGAAGCCTGAGATAGAACACTAAAACAGTGGGATTCCGTTTCGATAATAAGTTATATACATATAATTACACCGTCTCAATTTTAAGGGTAGGTGGTGTCAGTAGTCTTAAAAGTATAAAGCTCAGGGTTCCACATAGGTTTTCGACATTAGAAAGTAATATTAACAAATGAAATTTGACAACCCTGCTTGAATATAGTTTTAAATGTCACAATGGCGCCACCTCTCATTATCACGGTAAAAGTTTGAATACAAAGCGAGATGAAAAGCAAGGAACAGGACAGAATTTTATATACGCAGTTAGCAAGCTAATTCTACAATTTCAGGGTTTACAATTTCAAATTCTTGCGTAATTTTGTTAGGAAGATATTATAGTTAAATAGGAAGCGTGTTAGCCAGAGTGTTAGCTGACGGAAATGTCAAAAGCACTTGCATACCTAGGCAAAAATATGTGAGGATAACGATGAGATTCGTGGAGGCGAAAGAAGTTTGCAAGAACCGCGAAGCTTGACGCTCCGTCCTCTCTAACTACCCCGTTAGGGATACAGTGAGAAGATATGTATCAATGTATATATAGTTAGTAACATCTTTTGTAAGTTCTAGTGATAACCATACGCTACTTCTCCACAAATAAGACAAGATATGACACAGTGTATTGCGCAGTGTGTAGTTCACAATAAAATCACATTTTGACGCCAGCAATGAGTATAAGATATAATATACCATATATCTTGCTTAATTCATTTAAAAAACTCTAAAGACAAGTCTTACATAATCTACTAGTACATAAAAATTAATGTGTCTTTGTCCTCTACGTGTTCCTATATTTTCTTTTAGTTTATTTTATTTACTATTACTTTTTACAATGCTAATATACTTATGGCCACAGATTAATTAGCTATAACATACAAAGTATATACAAATTTACAGTGTTATATAAATATTTTTCATGAACTAATGTTATCTGTGAAGATCGTGAGGATCAAATGGAGAAAAGGAGTTTTTGGCGGGAACGGGAGAAGTGAGGTTGTCATTTTATTTAGAGTTTCTATTTTTTACATTTTTAAGAGTTTTAAAGTAGAACAGTGATAGTATATTGTGTTTTAAAGTTCCGCGTAAGTGAAAAAATGGAGTAGACCTAAACAAACATGTGTAGCTGAAGTTCTCGCGTTCCTCCAAGAAGTCCTTTAAAACTTCAGTAAAGCCTACTATCACTTTACTGGAGGAGTTTTACGATAAGAAAAAACAAATTTACTTGTGATTCTACTTATTAATACGTGACATTGGCAAATGCGCTAATCTACGCGCCATGCCATGAAGGAAGAAAGAAGAATGGAGAAAAGAAATGTGACAATGTTGCGTATATGAGGGAATTATATTATTAATATAAAAATAATGATATTATACCATTCATCTGATTGTGATAAAACTTTGGTGAGTTGTTGCGCAGGCAACAGGAGTTATTACCTAAAAATTTGCAGACAGCGCCAGCCACGCGATTAACGCGCGACCGGTGACTAAGTGTAATAAAAAATTGGTATTATTATCATGTATATGACGACTATGTGTCTATTGCGCCATGACCGTGAAATGCACTTTTCACGGTAAATTTAGCGCCACTATACAAATGTAATATATAAAAATCAATCTTTGTTCGTTTGTATGTTTCTATATTCGTATTTAATGAGCTGCTATACCATTCATTCGATTGCGATGAAATCTATATTTTTTTTTATTATATTATTTATTTTTTTGTATGGAGCTAGATTAAACCACGGGGAAGGACATAGGTAAAAATAAAAAACGCGGACAAAGTCGCGCGCATCAGTTAGTTACATTATACGAATTCTCGTTTTAAGAGAAGATGCATGCTAACTGCAAGTTAAGATAATAAGCGTGCGGGGAATGCCTCTGAATTAATACAACCATCACGCGAGCAAAGTCGCGGGTAACAACTAGTGTTACATATAAAAATGAACATTTCTTCGTACGTCGTCCTCTATGCGTTGCTAAACCGATTGTGATGAAACTTTGTTAAGTTGTTCTGCGTACGCACGCGAAAGTTTTATTAAGGAATTATATAATTTAGTATAAATAAAATACTACGCGAACGAAGTCGCGGGCGATAACTAGTCTTTATTTAAAAACTTATTTCTCATTCACAGGTCTCCTAGACACCTTAGACACGCAAGTGGACGCCAAAAACTGTCCGGGAGTGTGTATGAACTACATCACTTCCTCGTTCATATGCTCCAACGTGCTTAACGAGATTGAGTGCCCCAAGAAGAACATGAAATGCTGCGTCGACGAGCCTGCTGGTAAGTGTTGTAAATTGTACTAGATGGATATTTTTGGTGGCGTAAGACATACCTTCAAAAGTACTCAGCTTTTGTGGGGAGTCTAGGCTATTTGGATTTTATCCACTAAAACCTGTGCAAAAATTTGGCTAAGAACGAATCCGCGACAGATTAACTTAGGGCTTCGTTACATTTTTGGACAAAGTGGATAATAATTTAACAAACGTAATAAATTAATTATATGCAATTTAATAAATTAATGACTGACCCGTTAGTGCGGTGGTATTAGAGTGCCGCCTTTTAAGCTGGAGTCCCAGGTTCATACCCCGGTCAGGTCAATTTAGCAAACTAACTTTTTAATTGGCTTGGAGTCTGGATGTTACTGGGTGCTTATCCCATTCGTTGTTGAGTACCCATAGTGTTCTCTTATTGCTTAGTTTGGGGGTCATACGATTGGTGTAACGGTCGAAAAAAATAAATTGTAAATTAAAAAATTAGTCCAATAGATGATTAAATAATATATTTATTTCTAATTTTTTGTCATGAGCTACTAGTTCACATCTGCATGACATTCAGCTCATTAGGTTTTTTCGTATAATTTTACTGCACGAAAAGGTATTTCGAAAAAAAATTTTGTTATTAGCAATAGCACAATGTAACTGAAGTAGATTTGACGTTCAAGAATACCTTATAATTTGACTTTGACTAACAGCACGGCAATAGCGCGTATGAAATAAGAGTTCCAGGTGTGGTTACCATTTAGGTAAACTATGATATTGTTCAATTATAGTCTGGTATGAAAGCTATTATAATAAACAACAATCATAAAAAAATACTCTTGTGGTACTCAGTACTCGATTCATTTAGTGAAGCTTTAGAATTTCGTTGTGTCGAAGCTAATTTTGGGGATAGTTAAATTGCCATTCTCTGCATACTACTGCATGCCTATAGTACTGCTATTCCTGTCATATTAATAGTTTGTAATTTATCATGATTTCCAGCTAACGACACAGAGTCGGCGACGCCAAGACCGAACACGACGCGGTACCCCATTACCGAAGAGTCGGACGACGAAGAAGAAACGAGCACGCTCCCCCCAGATAAATATAAAGACAGTGGTAATTATTAGGTACACCATATTTAGTTTTAGGATAATTTTAGCAACTATAGTTTTAATTCTTAATTTTTTTCTACATAGGTACACTTTTGAAGGCGTATATTGAACGTCTTATTTGTAATCTATTTGTCTGTCTGTACGTGTAATATAATTACAGGCGCTATAATAGATATGTATATGTAATATGTGCCCAAGGGTTTAAACGCATTAAATTTGGTAGATTTTAGAAATAAACTCTCTAAAAAGTTAAAGTTCTCTATTAGCCAACGAAATTCCCTTCAAACTTATTACGATGTCGTTTTATTGCACAAACCATCATTTGTTCTATTTTATATTAGGGAGATGCGCTCGACGAGTGCTTGTCCGGCAAACAAAGCCATTTATAGATCCAAGCATATTGATCCAATTTTGCTTTTTTAATTAGTTCCTGAGCGTTAATATTCTAAGGTATAAGAGTCCCCATTTTGGCATCTGGTTAATGCTCGCGGTCTCTGATCATGGACATATTCAACTCATTCGAGCATGGGCGTATTCAGTCCAACGGTCCACTTAAACTATACAGACTAAATTTTAGTTTAAAGCAACATAACTTAACGTCGGAGAAGTTTAGTATTTAGTGTAGTTTAGTCTTTGCCTGCCATATTTGAACGTTATTACTTATGAGTCATCGATCACAATAACCTCTTTGCAGGGAACATAGCGTGTCCGGGAACTTGTGTGACGGCGCGGCTGAGCAATTATTGCGAAGCGTACCTGACTACGCAGGGATTATGCGTGACCGGGCGATTGTGTTGCGTCACGCAGAACGGGTTCGAAGAACGCCCGCCGCCCGACCTCGTGGTGCCCAACAAGAAGAAGTACACCACCAAAGTGCCCACCACCACGGTAAAAGAAAATGCATAGTCAAAAGTCAAATCACTTTATTTAAGTACACTCAAACGTAAGGTATTTTTAAACTTCAAATCGTCAAAAAAGAGGCGCTTAAATGAACTGTCAAGAAACTCAGGTATCATACTTTCAATATAATTTTACAAGAGGTGGATTAAAATGTATTAATGAAAAAGCCAGTAAATGCTTGTGCAGAGAAGGCAATTTTCAGGCATCTAAGGCATCGTTTTTTAACTCGGGATTACCGATATTCCCTGGGAGGTCGCAAGTTAGTATAGGGAGGTAAAATATGAAAAAATAAAGCACACTAATGAAACATTCTTAAAAATCTTAAAAAATAATGATGTATTCCCACAGCTGACTACAACACCAGCACCGAAACGCAAGGCTGGCCACCAGTGCCGCGGGGACTGCGTTTCTACATTATTCTCTCTACTGTGCGACTACGTGGATTCGAACGGCGTTTGCGAAGATGACGCCGTCTGTTGTATGACCGAAAACAAGACAGTTGAGACTACTACTAGAAGACCAAATACTACGCCTAGACCTACGACACCGGTAAAAAGTGCTTGAAGACACTTCTTCTAATCTTGTAATATCAGAGAAAATATAAACCAGAGAAGGGAAAGCGAGACTTTTAAATTATGTTCCGCGACGATCTCGGCACGTGTAAATGCTAGCCCTACTATGTTTTATTTGATAGGCACGTAATGAATTTGAAAGGTCTGGTTTAAGACCAGGTTATCCAAAATACCGTATTGCGATATACTATTTTTCACGATAAAGTTGACACTTCTATTGCAGCTATAAAATCAGAAAAACATGCATAAAGGAAAAATACTCAAAAACACTTTATCAATTATATAATGTACAAAAACACTACAGGTATTTAATGAGAAATAAAACATATAATTTATCAGCCGAATAAAAGTTTCATTTCAAAGTTCTCATTTATTTGATGAGCGTTTTTACGTTTTTTGAAAATATGAACTGAATACTATTGAATTAAAAGATTTCTCGTTCATATTTTTATATTCGGTTATATTAATAAAAAGATTTTAAAAACACATTTTTCATCCTCCAAATATGAAGAATTCTCATTTTGCTTTGCGGATCTCAACCCTATTCCTTCACCTCTGCCTCACCTTTCAATTCGTTAATTACCTGGGAATACCTCTGGACTTTAGTAGTTATTTTTCACTATTTGATGCAATCAGTATTGTAAATCATTTGACGTTATCTTTTAGATCGATTTATGAAGAAACAACGTTATGAATAATGTGATTAATAGATTATTATGCATAATATATTACCTTGATACTCAATATATTTAATGTAGCATTTTGGCCGGCTATTATGCATTAACACGCGGTACGTGCATTTAACATTCGATACCATTCGCAGCAGTAGGGCCTCTATACTCGTTAATTGTAGCGTATATAAGCAGGCCGCTACATGCGTCCGTTTTTTGACGACAAGAATGTAATAACTTTTTCTACTCTGGTTTTTATCTCTCTGCTGTCACGCATTCACACTGTTTACCATATTAGAGTATACAATTACAACCTACGCCGGAAGATAAACAGCTCATCGACAACACTGGCAATGAAGAACTAAAAAGTCACGTAAAGAGTAAGTCAATTAGTGCAGTAGAATTAGATTATCAATTTACATTAATTGTGGTACTAATGATTTTTGGAGAGATAGAGTTATGTCTGTGTATGATTACCTTAAATTCGCAACCGATTTGCAAGTGCGGAAAATGGTGAAAATTGAGAAAATCTTGGATTTTTGAATAATTCCAAAACAAAAATTGTGGTACTAGTTGCGAGAATACCACGTGTTTGGAGTACGAATACTCAAGCATTTTGGACCGGTTGCGACATACGGAACATACCTAAATTTAAAAAAAGTGATTTTTCGTCTTTATCTCCTAGGCAAAATATGTGGTACTAGTTGCGAACTCATCGGACACTTGTTTTAGCTTAATATGCTTAGTTTTATGTTTGCAACCGGTTGCGACCTACGGAACCCTAAGAAAATACTTTTTTCAAAATTCTACTTATATCACATTTATAGGTCGTATTCCAACTGCATTGCGATCGCAACCTCTGAAAACACTACGGAAAATAGTCTATTTTGTAAATTAAATATACGCTTATTACGCATATTTCGAGGGGAAAGCGAGCGGCGCGGGAGACAGGGTACAGCTCGACTCGCCGTGCGGTTCATTCATACATTGTTAAATATTAACGCATTGGCAAGCTATTATACCAAATTGAAAATAAATGGACGTAGAGTCAAAATTCGGAATGGTGGAGTGTTTTCTTTTTATAATTATGAGAAATAGGTAATAATTCAATCTTAACAACTTTTGACAGTAGAAAAAAATTTCACCGATTAGTTTTCGTTAAAAAAAATAGGCAGAGTCATTAAGGACTGCCGACAGAAGTGAAAACCTAAAATTATGAAATAATGTAAAAAATTATGTCCAGTCAGACTATTATACATTTTCAATTCAAATTACATTTATTTTCAAATCTTCCTACGTATATTTTTCTACCTGAAATTTCGTTAGTATTTGCTAATAAACCCTAAATTTGAAATGAAAGTCAGTTTGTATAACTAGGTTTGAATTGAACATCTAAGGTTTTTTGCAAATTTTTCAGTCTAAAATTTGTATAATATAAGGTAATAACTTTGCATTAGTAACTATATTTCTGAAAATTTTATATATAAATTTAAAATTGTTATAAAATTTAATAGATTTTTTAATCTTAATATCCACGAGGAAAATATTATCGAACACATAGAAATTTGTTTTACCACGCTAGTGAAATAACTCATAATGCAATAATGATTACATAATTAGCATAATGCAATGAGTATTACATAGGTAATACTTATTACATTATGTATAGCAGAGGTCAAATATATTCAAATATCATTATCACATATCATTTAAAAAAATTAACATGCATTATTTTTTTTTTTAATTATGACAAAGACGTCAATTTGAAAATAGACGACTTTGTCATAATTAGTTCCCCGAAGAACCTAGAAATTTCACCCATTATCACTTTATACAAAAAATTAATTTCGGCCGAGTACCCAGCATGTGTTGCAATGCCGCACGTGCGCAGATCACATAATATACAGAAACCTTCTCCTGTGTTGTACATTACATTGGATACCGATACTATAGAAGATCTTAAACAAAAAGTCACTTGCTTTCGCGTAGCATCCGCTATATTGAATTTATGATGACGTCACATGTTCAGTAACCTTCCTTTGCGTCTTCCATTTCATTTGATACCTATATTGTTGGTGTTGAACAAAAAAGTTAGCCATATTGGATTTATGATGATGTCACATATACAAAAACCTTCTGTGTATTTCTTATCATTTGATACCCATATTGATGGAGGTCTTGAAAAAAAGTTATTTCCTGTTGTGGATCATCCGCCATATTGGCATATCATATTATATATGATGACGTCACATATACAAAAACGATATCATTTTTTCAATCACAAAATTTTTTGAAAAAATAGCCTACATTTGCTTTCGGGCAATTACTATCTCTGTACCAAATATTATCATAATCGGTTCAGCGATTTAGCATTTCCCATACAAAGTTTCATCCCACTTAGGGATAGATTTAAAAAAAAAAGATAGCCTATGTCCGTCCTCTGATGTCAAACTATTTATCGGTCCGGTGGTTTAACAGTGAAAACGCAGACTTTCGTATTTATAATATTACTATGGATGTAGATATTTTTTTATTTATTTCGATTCAGACAAAACATAAAGCCGTCTCAGTTTGATTTCCAAATATATTTTCATTGTACGTACTACATTTTCATTGTACATACATATACGAAAAAAGCACTTCCTCCCGGTGACGTATAGCACAGTGGTCTGTGAGGTTTCGATTTCTTTTAATATTTTGATTGAATGGGTCTATTTCGATAAAATAGACACTATATGTTACTCAGATAGAAGGTTCATTTTTTTCAGAAATTAGATTTTTAATTCAATAAGTCGTATATGCGTGATGTGATTACAAATGAAGACAGTCTATGATTTTATTACGTCTATAGATTATTCAAAAATTTTGATGCAAGTGGACTCTGTTTCAATTAATTTTATTTCAAGCCGACTTGTTGGACGTAAATTAATTATTACTAAATTTTGCATATTGAAAGATGTATGAAAAGATAATAAAAATAAACGTAAACTAAAATGAATATACACGTATACATACATACATACATATCTTCGCGCTGTATCCCTAACGGGGTAGTCAGAGCGGACGGAGCGCCACGCTTCGCGATCGATACATACTTCTTTAGCTTCCTTAAGTATGCGTATAAAAGAGTTAATTGTTATTTTAAATGATACTTCTTTAAGCTCTGTAAAAACATTAGACTATAGTTAGGACAATAAATCGCTTTTTTTTTAAATCACTGTCCTGTATAGTCAGTAAAATACAGATACGCTGAATTTTTGTTAAAACAAAAAAAACTAAATTATTTTTCGAAAAATTATTTTTCCTAATTAATAATTATAATAATTATAAGTATTTTTTTAGGGTTCCGTAGGTCGCAACCGGTTGCTAATTTAAAACTAAGTATATTAAGCTAAAACAAATGTCCGATGAGTTCGCAACTAGTACCACAAATTTTGCCTAGGAGATAAAGACGAAAAATCACTTTTTTTAAATTTAGGTATGTTCCGTATGTCGCAACCGGTCCAAATTGCTTGAGTAGGTAGGTATTCGTACTCCAAACACGTGGTATTCTTGCAACTAGTACCACAATTTTTGTTTTGGAATTATTCAAAAATCCAAGATTTTCTCAATTTTCACCATTTTCCGCACTTCCAAATCGTTTGCGAATTTAAGGTAATCATTCATACACAGACAAAACTATATCGCTGTGCCAAAAATCATTAGTACCACAATTAATGCAAAATCATGCCTTATTTTGAGCGAATTCTACTGGACTAAATTGGTTACAACTCATTTAGTCGATCACGTGCAACTATAGGAACAGGTTGTCTGATTTGTGAGCTAAATATTGGAACACTTAAATATTAGAACAATTTAAAATCGCGTTCATTATTAAATTGTTTATTGAAGTTATATCAAGCAATATTTATGTGCTATATTGCAAGTATGATAATTAATTTGTGATGTCTGATGTGTGACAAAGTTCGTTTGCAATTGCTTGCCTTGTAGGTCTATGGCTCGCCCATTGGTTTGCTTTCTCTCCCTCAGGCCAGCATGGAGTGCATATCACAAAAGAAATAATGATCACATGTTGTTTTTACAATCGTAACTAATTATATCTATGTCGGATTGATACTTTAAGGCAAATACCCTTTTTATCTCGAGGTTACGATCGGATTCATCGATCGTGGCTACAAAAAAAGGTATATTAGCCTTAAGTATAAACACGACATAGTCCTGTGGGGTTTTTTTATTTTTATTTTTAAATGGCACCGTACGTGAGTACCTGCATTGCCAACGTCAAGTAAAGCGAGAAAACAATTCAGTAGATGATTAGCGCATTTGCCAATGTCACGCATTAACACAAACTAGTATACAGACACAGAATAAGTAGAATCCATGCAGAATCACAGGTAAATTGGTTCTTTCTTATCGTAAAACTCCTCCAGTAAAGTGATAGTAGGCTTTACTGAAGTTATAAAAGACTTCTTGGAAGAGCGCGAATACTTCAGCTACACATGTTTATTTAGATCTCCTCCATTCTTGTCTCTTACACAGAACTGTAAAACACAATATACTATCACTGTTGTACTTTAAAACTCCTAAAAATGTAAAAAATAGATAAAAAAAATGACAACCTCACTTCTCCCGTTCCCGCCAAAAGTCACCTGCGGGGGGTTATTACCCAAAAATTTACAGACAGCGACAGCCATGCGATCATTGTGCGACCGGTGACAATTGACTGTCGTGTCTATTGCGCCATGACTGTAAAATGCACTGTTCGCAGTAAATTTAGCGCCACTATAGAAATTACATTATACAAATTATCATTTTGACAGCAGATTATTGCGCGATATTTAGCTATTGCATGCTGACTGAGTCAGGTAATAAGCGTGCTGAGCGTCCAGACAAGTGGCAAACGTTCCGTAAAATAGAAACGCTTACTGACGGTATTGTTTGTCAAAAGTGCCATTTGGCTACTTCTTATACGGGAGTTATCACACGATTTTATGTTTCGTTTGATATTTAAGAAAGTAAATACGTTTGACAATCAATTTAAAATTCGTTACTCTAAATCACGCAGTATTTGTCATTCTATTCTACTAACGTTTACGACAAACGAGCCACTTGTCTCGGCCCGCTGGTTACATAGGATTGTAGGATTGAAACTTTAAAAACCTGATTACATGAATTCGTTCCTCACATGTAGCCTCCACTGCCGCGTTGCCCAGGCTATTGCGTGCTAAGCATCATGGCGGCGTTCTGTGAGCGACCCGCCGTCCTGGTATCCAACACCAACTGCAAGTCATCGGGCAGTATTTGCTGCGATAATACCAGGTTTTTACTCTTTTCATTCGTTTTAAGTATGTAAAGTTAGAAGTGTAAAATGATGCATTTACAATTTTACACTTCCGGAGCATCATTTTTTATCTTTAAGCGTCGTCTCTTAACATGGGTGTAAAATTATCCATTATGTTATTTTTACTGAATGCATTGTGTTTTTTTAAAGCTCATCTTTTTAGTAAAATATACATACCGTTAGTCAAGATCCCGAGAGTCCAAAATCGGACTCCGTGGCACGATTTGGGAGGTCTAAAAAAATATTGCCTGACGACGACGACGATCAAAGTGTAATATACAAAAAAAAAACGTGTGCCGTCGGGGGATTCCCGTCAGGGATGAAGTGCCTTAGCTGCAGTTTCAATTTCTCAAAATTATATTCAATAATGAGACAATGAAACTCACGTATGATTTAAAACAAAAACCTAGCGCCACGCGACGCGCGCCTCGTAACGCTTTTTCCTTACGTGACGATTTCTACCAACTTAAACCTTGAAGAAATATAACTTTAAAACTGATGAGAAATTTTAGGGGACATTTTAATTTAAGTACTTTCGTTTTGCATATTGATTAATATTTACTAGTTAAAGGCTTATAAAACATCTGACCAGGCGTAGGATATAATTTTATATTATTATTGAAGTACATAGGCATTTAGACATTTTAATAATCTATAATAAATATATTAAATTAAATTAAGTGAAATTAAATTATACCTATTAAATAAACACGATAGCAAAACGCACTAATTATTAAATACAGCTTTACTCACGTATAATCGATATAGGTACCGCACGAACTCATCCCACTCACCCTGATGATGGACCTCCAATAGGTCCGAAACTAGTCGGTACCTATACCCATTATACGTGAGTAAAGCCGTATTTAATAATTAGTGCGTTAATAATGTCTCACGAAAGTTTTAATAATTTAAATGATAACAAAAATTACAAACAAACATCAAATTCAGGTACCTACTCGTTTTTTCTTAAATTATGAAGTAATGAAATACTTTATATGCCTAATAAAAATATGTACATTTCTTTTCGTTAGGATTTTAAATTAACGGCTAAAATATAAGGGTTGTTAAACTATTTTTGTCTTACTGTACAGTCTCTGAATTTCCTACAAAAATTACTTGGAAAATATAGTTATTAGTTATACGTATTCATGTAGCATGAGGATATGTATGTATGTACGTATTCTTTTCACACATAAATATTGTATTTATTGTAAAGCTAATATCTATCTCATACATATTAAATTAACTTTTAACAACATTTATATATTTTCCTATTTCAGTGGTTGTTCAAGACAAAAGTACTTTCAGTTTGTTGTCCAAAGGACAATTTTACTTTTCTTTATGGTTTTTTCGATTTCATATGAATCCAGTATATAAAAGTATGTTGCTCGGCACGGATATATAAATATGTGTAAATTATTAATAATAATATTAATACTCCAGACAATTACACAGATTGTGTGACCCCAAACTAAGCAGTAAGCTTGTACTATGGGTACCACACAACGAACTCTGGGGGAGTTCCCAGTAACACACAGACTCCAAGTCAATTTAGAAAAGTTCCTTTTCCTAAATTAACCTGACCGGGGATCGAACCCGGGACCCTAAACTTGGAAAGCAGATGCATATGCCACTGCGCCAACCGGCCAGTCAAAATTTATTGTCTATCCTTTTAAGTTATAGAGACAATAAATAAATAAAAACAATTTTAACTAACAGTTCTTCAGACCAAAAAACAAAATGGATGTAGCTATAATAAGTTGTCGCTTTTACCATCGTGTGTTTAATAAATCTTTGTGTCTCTTTCTATTTTATTGAGCGTAACCACGAGTAAAACAGTTATAGTAAATATGATAACCTCGCACTGTCTGTGTAATTCCTGTCAGCTTATGAGTCGGCCATGAAATAATTAGTTGTAAAATACTCGTACATCTTGAGTGTTTTGGTTTATAAGCCATGTCCAGTTGTGTACCGTTGTACCGTCACCTTCCCTAGTCATGCACATTAGTAAAAATCTAGGAACTCGGTCCACAAAAAAAGGACACGGTGAGAACACGCTCTTAGAGCAAATGATCCGTCCATTGTGATATTGGTCCCAGAATCGTCCAGTACAATAGTTGACCTACCCATAAATATAAGTATAATGTATAAGTATATACTGGACTTTTCCATAAACATGAACATATGGTCTTGTTTCCTTTGGTACAATATCTCACTGATATCCCACCCTGGCAGGGTCCCTCGCACCACGGCCCGCACCACCACCACCAGCTCCACGGCCCCGCCGGCGCCGGCCGACCCGCGCCCCGACTGCCCCGGCTCCTGCATAGTCTCGCTGCTATCCTTCACGTGCTTCCGTAAGTATCACACATCGTGTTTTTTTATTGGAAATAGAGCCACCTTTGGCCACCAACTCACCTGTTGCATGAAAATGGAGCATGGCTAGTCCTGAAGGTGCCCGGATTATAGTTCTCAGGAATCACAGAAGACAGCAGGGAGTTCCATTCTTGGACGGTATGTATTATAAACGAGGAATCGAAGTTCATAAGCTTAGTGTCGATTCGAGACTGAGTTTCTAGCCGGTTCCTTTTAGAGCAGTTTCTTTTGGATAAAAATAATTCGACGGTCAGCATCAATTAGCATGCAAAAGTATAATTATATCTCCAAACATATTTTTATGCACTACAACATTTCTTTTCATATTTAATTTATTTTTTAGTCAAGCGTTGTGTCAATACAGTGAAGTAATGACATCGATTCAGTGGTAGTTAGTTGATCGAATCTGTCTATGGTATTTCCCAAGGATGCTTTGCTGAGAGGTGAAAGAAAAGATTAACTTATCTGAGATTTTGGTGAAAGACAGCTAAAAGAAGATGTTACAAGAATTCATCACATATTTGATAGATATTACGTATTTACTCGTGATCTTTACGATCACTAAAAATATATTTGAAAATGATTTAAATAAAAAATAATATAGAATGAGTAAAGATCGATTGATGAACAAAATATATTGACGCAAATATTAAAAGTTATTAAACATCCAATGAAAGTGTGAGAAGAGAATGATGAGTTTTGAAAGAGCGAAAGAAGTGGACGACGATGCTGGCATTCTATCCTCTCCGAATACCCCATAACAAGCGTGAGGAGATTTATGTATGTATTTATATATTTCAGGCAATGCAGAAATGACCGACTTGTTCAAATGCAAGAAGGCCGGTACACAGTGCTGTGCGCCGAAATCTAAGGTGCATGAATTGTTGGGAATCAATCGAGTGGACAAGAACGACACATACCCACTAGCAACCACTACCGCACCTTACACGCATTATGCTACACCTGTCACGCATACCACACTTATGAGTGAGTACCCTAATTCGTATTATTAGACCTTGCAATACCACATTATGAATAAGTACCTGGGCGACCGAGATTTGCTCGCTGATTGTATATAAAAAAAAGTCTGACCTCATTGCAGGATTCGAACCCGCACTTCGATGTGGTAGCCTTACACTCAGTCATGTTATTGAGAAGGTAAACTCTATTGCGAAAATCAATACCAATTACCTATTTTAAATGTGTGAAAACACGGAAGAGGAAATTTCACAGAATTGAAACCTGGCTAGATCGATTTTTAGTATAGAATACAAAGCATCATGATATTCTATTTAACTATATTAACAAAAAGTACATATCGGCGTAAGTATGCGACTCTCTTTGAGAGTTTCATATTTACGCCCTTTGCAGTCGAAACTTTGGGTCCCTGGGGCCCCGAAGCCCATCGACTGGTTTTTGATATTTGTAAGAGACTGGTCGAGGCTTCAAGAGACCGCCAGGCTGGCAGCTTCTTCCGCCAACGAATCAGTTTGGCTATTCAAAGAGGCAATGCTGCCAGTCTGCTGGGTACCTTGAGCAATGACAGCTTTCTAAGCGGCAACTTTGAGGAAGTTTATTATTTAAGATAATGTGTAGTTTTAAGTTTGTAAATATTAACATATGTATGTACTTTTTGTTAATGTAAATAAAGATGACTAGTAAATGTAAAAAAAAAAGTTTACTATATTATATTATTTGTGGCAGCACCTAGCGCGCACCATCCGGATCATTAACAATAGTACCTAGTCGTTAATTCTATTATAAAATAGTAATTGCTTGCACAGCTTACTCTGGTGTGTTGCAGTGTAGCTAGTAAGAAAGTGGCAATTGGCACAAGAGGCACAGCATCTTATTCTTCGGAGTTGCTAACATGTTATTTGCAATTTGAAGTACTTTTTTAGCCATGATATTGTAAACGACTACGAGTCTCGGACTTTCGGTTCACTTACTCATAGTTACTGACAGTTGAGTTGTTTGCTCTTTGTCTTCTAGCATGTAGTATAAAAAAGTAATAAGTAATGGCATCATTGATCCCTTATACCCGATACTATCACCATCACGTTGAATAATATGTAAATGGCATCATCATATAATCACTATCAAACATCAAATAAATTAGTAACATCTAGAATCATCATACTCTATATTTGTAAAATTTACAATTATTTGCAAGCTACGACGCCTACATATTATTTTCGACGAATTTCCTTACAAGAAAAATACACGTAATTTCTAATTTAACGTTAGTGCAACTGTCCCTAAACAATTACAGAATAGAATCCCTGCTGGTAACACTAAACTGAATAATTTATAGATAACATTGCATATTGTACTACTTTAACTCCGTTAGATTTATTCACTTTAGTTATTAATCTGAGATTTATTCATCCTTAATAATTGAGATGTACTCTGCAATATTAAAGTATCCGATAAAAAGTATCATCTTATCCTATTCTAATCAATTGTATTATCGAACAATAAATATGGATAACATTATACTTTATATACTTACCCAACCAAGGACTTTCATAATGTTTTAACGGAACCTTAGTTACTAAAATGATGTTTTTATTTGCAGCGCCTTACGAGCCTAACTACGTAACGACGTTGAGAGCTCCGGAGAAATACAACAAATACGTATGTGGTGTTAAAGGTGAGCGTTCTTGTATTGTAATTGTTTCAGTTACATCGCAAAATAGGCGATACATCTGTGGATGTGATAGGTTTGAGTATATATATCGACTTACCAAGTTTGACTACGCATCCATAAATTGCAGTTAATTTTTATTTAGTCTTCTTTGCCACATGTCGCTTTTCGATTCCAGTCATTCGTGTTAGTTCGGAATACGAAGATTACCGATTGGTATCCCGTACGTTTATCTTTCAATTTTGAATTTCGAAATGACAAAGACACCAATAGAAATGTGAGAAACTTCAATTTGCTGACTTTGTCGAGTCGATAAAACAGTCTATTACACGGCAAATTCAAAGGTTTTTTAAACATTCACTTCCGCGATAGTACATATCACGGATGCGAAGTGTGATGTGATGTGTTGTGAAGTGTGATGTGATGTGATGGTCTGCGGCAGGCACGTCGCAGCAGGCGCGCGCGGGCCGCGTGATGGGCGGTGAGGACGGCGAGCGCGGCGAGTGGTGCTGGCAAGTGGCGCTCATCAACTCGCTCAACCAGTACCTGTGCGGCGCCGCGCTTATCGGCACCCATTGGGTGCTCACAGCCGCGCACTGCGTCACCAAGTAAGGCACCCTGCCTACACCAGAGTTTTCTTTTTTTTTATATACTGGCAACTCGTTTCATATTTCATAGAAACATTTCTGCCATTCTCATGTAATAAATTGGTGTATCTCGTATGCAAAATATATGTCTTCTTATTACTAAGTCCCTAACACTCTCCAGGAAAGTGATAGTAGGCTTTGCTGGAGTTAAATAGGACTTCTTGGGAAAACGCGAACTCTTCAGTTGCACATATTCATTCAAACTTTCCAATTCTTAGCACTTGCACAGAACTTTAACGAACACTATACTTTCATTTAAAACTTCCAAAAACGCAAAAAATTGAAAATTTAATTAAAATGCCAACTTTACATCTCCCATTCCCCAGCACATAGTTATTTAGGATAACGCATTAACTAACCCGGCCTCCAAACAGTACCTCAGGGGTCATATGAACCCCTAAACTCGACACCCTGTACACGGCACAAGATCCTTGACGTTCTCGGCGTCTTGTCGAAGTGCTGCGGGATCTCCTACGGAACGCACTGGAGCCTCTGTTGCGCTGTGTCGAAGGATTTCTCAGGGGAGGCAGTAATCGAGCCCCCTCTGTATCCTCTCATCGTTCTCTCCAGACTCGCATGGATAGACAACCGGAGACGGAGACCGACTTTGCTTGAACACGGCCCCGAAGGGCCCTTTAGTCAACGCTTATGACAAGCGAGGAACTGCAGGGCTGAGTGATCATTTTTACCGAACATTAACATTTGAATTTTTTTTTTGACCGATCATCTGGTCTCAAACTAATGGGGATGGGGAAATCGGCGGCGGCAGAAGAAGTGCGTCGGCTGGAACACCAACGCGCAATGGAGGAATGTCGAGAGATTAGAAGAACCGCAATCTCGCACCAACGCATTGTCGGTGCGATTCTAACGAACTTCGAAGCCAGGCTTCAGATGGGTTGGCACCCCCTCTGACATAGATCATTCACCGAACTAAACACAACAGCTGTTATTTCACGCCGATATTCTGCGAGAGGGTGGTATTTCAGCATGGCTATACCACTCGATGTATATCGAGCATCCCTATTCCAGTATCGTGCGGTCCGGCGACGCGATCTACGTGCGCGTGGGAGACCATGACCTGACGCGCAAGTACGGCTCGCCGGGCGCGCAGACGCTGCGCGTGGCCACCACATACATCCACCACAACCACAACAGCCAGACGCTCGACAACGACATCGCGCTCCTCAAGCTGCACGGGAAGGCGGAGCTCAAGGAAGGTCGGTTAACAGTCTTATTTGTTGTCGGGTTCCTTCTTTTACTTGTACCAATTAATAAAAAAAAACCGTTACTAGGTTATTAAGTATTTATACTCCATGTTGCATAGTCCATTTCCTGTAAAGTAATCACATGATGTGCTTGCCTATTGGGATTGGGTATTTAGTTATAATTACAGGTTAAAAATTCTTATTTCCGGTATATAACCTCTTGGTAAGCCTGTATTAAATGGATAAATTTTGATGGTAATTAGTAATACGGCTAGTTATCTTCTTTATTTGTAGTTTCGATGTAGTGCGTTCGTAATTCATCTCCACCTAAACGGCTTGAGCGATCTTGATAAAATTTATAATGGAGATAGATGAAACCCTGGGGAAGGACATAGACTACTTTATTTTTAATTCCACGCGAACGAAGTCGCGGCCAAAAACTTGTGTTTATATATATAAATTCCGGTGTGCGTGTGTTCGTAATTCTTAATTTCCTTGTAAACGACTTGACCGATTTTGATGAAATTTAGAATGGAAATAGATTAAACCACGGGGAAGGACATAGGCTACATTTTTTTTGAATTCCGGACGAAATCGCGAATAATACCTAATTTTATATTATAATAGCGCATGAAACGCGGTAGCGCCGGTCGTTTACATCTAATGATTAATCTAATTTCACAAACTATTTATACCAAACATTTACGTGACATTATCGTGATCTCATTGCAGCAACAGATATCTATTTCGCTGATACGCTATTCATTTAACTGTTAAAATCGTGCAATGAAATCGAGGAATTGTTGGGTCAGCATTTTAGCTGGGATTTCTTACCATTTGATAACGAAAATGAGAAAATGAACTGTCAAGCCAAGCTTGCTGACAAAAACAATTAAAACACAAAAGAAATGTCGAAAAAATATAATAACGTAATCGTACAAAAGAAATATTACATTGGTACAGTTACAAGAATTTGTATTCATCTAAAATCAATAGTTGCTTGTTCGTATTTTATGGGCTGCCATACTGTTCATCAGATTGCAATGATATTTGGTATGGATATAGTTTGACGTCAGGGGATGGACATAGGCTATTTTCAAAACAAAAACGCTGACGAAATCGCGGGCATCAGCTAAATAAATAACTTCAAACGCCATGTCCCGTACAGCAACTGTGCAGCAAATCAGATAGGCTGACTCACTTGCAGGTACATATTTATGACTGGCCCGTTGGCGCAGTAGTATATGCATCTGCTTTCCAAGCTAGGGTCCCGGGTTCGATCCCCGGTCAGGTCAATTTAGGAAACGAACTTTTCTAAATTGGCTTGGAGTCTAGGTGTTACTGGGAATTCCCCCAGAGTTCGTTGTATGGTACCCATAGTACAAGCTTACTGCTTAGTTTGGGATCACATAATTTGTGTAATTGTTTGGAGTATTATTATTATTAGCGGATAAGCTGATCGGCTACCATTTCGTTAGAAAACAGCACTCACAATCTACATTTTATTTTCCATACTTCGTTATACGAGACACGATATCATGGTAATACAATACTGTTTAAATCTCTATAAGTCTAAATTCAATGCAAAAGTTCAAGTCTGTCTTCAAGTGGGTCTGAGAAAAATGAGTAATAGACAGCCAGACACCAAGATGATTCCACAATTCCACAAGTGCTCCAATTATCTAATTTTGGAAAGAAATATTATAAACGATATTAATCTTTGAACCGATTTCCAGGTGTATGTCTGGTGTGTCTCCCGGCTCGTGGAGTCAGTCACGCGGCTGGCAAGCGGTGTACTGTCACTGGATACGGATATATGGGGGAGAGTGAGTTTCTTTCTTGATCTTGGAACATCTTAAATTTTACGTATTTTGAAGTATTATAGAATTCTTTCACTCGCAGAGATCTTTAATGCACAATGTACTATCACTTTCGTACCTTAAAACCCCCAAAAACAGACAAAATAAGATGAGATAACCCTAATCCTTAGCGTTTTTACATAGCTAGCATACTTTTGGAATATAGAGCATAACGACAGGTTGTGTCGAATCATAACATATAATAGGTAATAACTGTAACATGATTTAATAACAAATACAGTCAGTCATAATTATAAGTCAACAGTTGTCTCATTCACTCGCTCCCAAGTATCATCCTTACGTGGTGATACTGCCAGGATTCGAACATGAAATCTTCTGATCCGTTTCGTCGATCCGCACGGTTATTTTTATTTTTTTATATACGAATTTTGCCAATGTCAGGTTATTCATGAGAGATACATGTAGGTATTTAAAAGTAAATTTAAACTATATAGAAGTGATTGTGATGACTTTTGTGCACTTTTGTGACAGTCAAAGATTCAACTTTAACTTCTAATTAATCAATGGCTTCTAATGTGTCAATTACATTAATGCAATGTCACGTATTGCATGCGTATTACCTAACTTGCAGACAGTATGCGACAACCAAATACCAACCAAATATCGCGCTATATCTGCTGTCAAAACAAGAATTTGTGTAATGTGACGTGCCTTAAATCTACCGCGAAAATTGCATTTTATGGTCATGACGCAATAGACACGCAATCGTCGTACATGATACCAATTCTTTAATTACAATTAGTCACCGGTTGCGCAGTGATCGCGTGGCTGTTACTGTCTGCAAACTTTTAGGTAATAACCCTGCCGGTGCGTTCCCAAGTATCATCCTTGCAGAGTTGTACATTTTTTCTTATTAAATTAATGTTTTTTTTGTATGGAAAACAAAATAAATGTATACCGTAATTATTACATCTGCAATATAACAGTCAACAGTGACACGGTGGAACTCCGGCGGTTTTATACCCCCTTTCACAATAATAACCTTGTTTGTATATTTGATATACAGGGTGTATATGAAAACGGGACAGTTACTTTAATGGATGAAAGGGCATAACTTTAGTATGTAGTTACAAAAAGAATTATCGAAAAAAACGTATCCGTTTAAGAGTTATGACCGTTTTAATTTTCAAGTGTTATCCCCACCATTTCTCGTAAAAGTGGGTTGATCGTGTACAGTTACAGATTTTAAATCTTACGTTTTTTTTTATTTTGTAATAAACTTCATCCG
This sequence comes from Zeuzera pyrina, assembly GCA_907165235.1. NCBI lineage: Eukaryota > Metazoa > Arthropoda > Insecta > Lepidoptera > Cossidae > Zeuzera > Zeuzera pyrina. The sequence continues at coordinate 18,377,249 of OU015638.1, read as the reverse complement.
TTACTGAAATACAGCTTGAAAACCCCCATTGGGTATACGCATTATTTTCGAAAATGGTTTTCAGGCTGTATTTCAGTAACGGATGAAATTATTACAAAATAAAAAAAAACATAAGATTTAAAATCTGTAACTGTACACGATCAACCCAATTTTACGAGAAATGGTGGGGATAACACTTGAAAATTAAAACGGTCATAACTCTTAAACGGATACGTTTTTTTCGATAATTCTTTTTGTAACTACATACTAAAGTTATGCCCTTTCATCCATTAAAGTAACTGTCCCGTTTTCATATACACCCTGTATATACAAGGTGTTACAAAAGTACACTACACTACCGAAAGGGGGTTGACGTACCCATGAAACTAAACAACTTTCCCCAAGGAACATGGGTCAAAATATGAAAAAAAATTTTGGTCCTTTCATACAAAATGAACGCTCAGCTGATGAAATTAGTATGAGATGTCCAAAATTTTTTTTCATATTTCGACCCTTGTTTCTTGGGGAAAGTTGTTCAGTTTCATGGGTACGTCAACCTCCTTTCGGTAGTGTAGTGTACTTTTGTAATACCTTGTATACATATATTAGATATTATATGCGTTCATATGTAAAAATTAAAAAAAATAGAAGTTGCCACGGGGACATTTCCAACCGACACTTATTTGGTCAATTATTACGACCTGCGTGCTACGTACTATATTTTCTTTCTTTTTCTGACCATGGAAGTAATTATGTTTAGGTAATTAACAATAAGTTTACATTTGAATATTTTTTCAGCCGGTCCCATTCCATTGCGAGTACGGGAGGCTGAACTGCCCATTGTCAGCGACGCTGAATGTATACGCAAAGTGAACGCTGTCACTGAGAAGATTTTCATATTACCCGCGAGTTCGTTCTGTGCGGGAGGCGAAGAAGGCAATGATGCTTGTCAGGTGAGTCAACTTAAAAGGAATAAATACATAGAAACATATAAACGCTGTATCCATAACGGGGTAGTCAGACGCGATGGCAAGACAAGCATAACGATCTATGCGTTAGTAATCTGACACGACAATTCTTTGATGTCATTGCACGACTACATGTAATAATTAATATATTCAACAAAATAAATTTCGGAATTGTTGTAATGAGATTGGTACTTAAAATAATTTTACAATAAAACTGAAATGAAGACAAAACAATAGTAATTTCTTATATGTCAGTCAGGGAAAGTATAAAAATGCTTTGTCGAGTTTTCAGTTTCATAACATTCAGCCACTTTCGTTTACATTTCTTTTTCGTGATTCGTCATGAAAAATAATGGCCACTCTTGACCCAAAAGATTATATATTTATAGAATTTTTTTGGAATTGTCTAAAATTTTGAATTTGGTTGAGAATTAAGGTACTCATCATGATGGGGCGTCATGAAAAAAAAAACATAAAAACCATCCTATTGCGTCTATCTTTTTTGCATCGCTTTAATCGTGTACAAAATATAAAATTGATGTGTATCGTTTAATGATGTTCAATAGTTCATTTTTAATTTAAATTGTAACACGTTTCAATAAAACACTGTAGTGTCTGCTAATTCTTGTTTCTAAAGAAAAAAATTGTGCACCCAGGGTGACGGTGGCGGTCCGCTGGTGTGTCAAGACGACGGGTTCTATGAGTTAGTGGGGCTGGTGTCGTGGGGCTTCGGCTGCGGCCGGCGGGACGTGCCCGGCGTCTACGTCAAGGTCTCGGCCTTCATCGGGTGGATCAACCAAATCATATCAGTCAACAACCTATAGCCACTTTGGACCACTGCAATTATGTAAATCAACAATAATTAAACATTGGTGAAGTTTTGAAGTGGTTGTCTATGAGCCTGGTTTTTGACGAAGACAGAACTAAAACCCTATACACTCAGAGCCAATATAAAGCTAAAACCCTATCTCAGAGCCAATGTAGAACTAAAACCCTATACACTCAGAGCAAATATAGAACTAATACCCTATACATTTAGTGCCAATATAGAACTAAACCCCTATACACTCAGAGCAAATATAGAACTAAAACCAATATAGAACTATACACTCAGAGCCAATTTAAATAGTTGAGCCAGTTTTACAGTGATAAAAATATTGAATACAGTAAATACTTTTATCAAGAAATTGTCTCTGAAGATCTGTGACCAATATAACAAAATCACTTCTCAATCCTCCTTGGTTTTATAGTAATATTGTTTTCTATAAAACCAAGGAGGTATATGATAAATAAACATCTAGGTATATATTTTTGTGTAATAATGGCTACTCATCTAAATCTGACAATGTTACGGAGAACGTGAAAGAAGTTTTTATCGTATAATCAGGGTGAAAGTGACCTAATCTAATATTTTGGTATACAAAACCTAAAACAAATACTGTATGTTTTGGTAAATAAAATAAAAAATTCGTACATTTGCGCTATATATCTAACAGGTAGTTTCAAACTATTACTGTAATTTTAGCATCGTTATACGACACGATTTAGAAATTCAAGGTTCATCCAACTGAATTCTGTTTAAGTATTTGTTAATTCAATTCAAACTTGTTTGAGGCAAGTTTGAGGAATTGTGTCCTGATTTATATTCAGATATTTATATAAGTGCATATAAATAAGACACTATTACTATGCGCATGTTAGTGGCTTAATAATTAAACAGCCATTGTCAACGTGAATATTCTTACATTTTTGTTTCTCTGGAAGGCCACAAAATTTATATTTTTGAGCAGAAAAAAAAGTTTATCTAAAAATTTTTTGTCAGTCAGTCTGTTGTGAACTTTTATGTCAAAATTTGTAATTATGTTACATTGGAGTATAGTTTATTATGAAAATTAAGATTTTAAATTGTATATGTAAATCACGTAATTATGTCCAAAAACAATATCATAGTTTATTTTAATCGCTGGTATAACATATAATTTCATTTAGTTTAGTTTAGTTCTCAATAAAACGGTTGTATTATAACGTATTATAACGGTTGTAATACAGCGACGTTGACGTGTTTTCAAATAACTATGTAACAGAATGAAGAAAAAATATTAAAAAAGTTATATATATATATTTCAGTTTTTGAATGTTTTTTTAGTAAATTTTCAAAAACTGTGACGTCAAGAATATTTTAGAGAGAAATACGAATTATGAATTTTAGTGATTAACACATAAAATGATTCTTTAGATATATGTCTTATATATAATTTAAAATTACTTTCAATTCATAAATTTTTATATCTTTTACAAAAAGTCTATCTATATCATAAACTTAGTATATATACTGGCGGATAGACGTACAAAGAGTGCGAGTGAGAATGTAATCTTTTATGACAGTGCCACGAGTAGGAAAGGGACAGCGAACGGTACGCTATTGTAACCTTGAATGACAGGTCGTCACAAGGCATCACGCTGTGGACTCGCTGTTGGCTTATTTTATTATTCTGCGTTATTCCTCTTTTATTCCAAAGGAGTACTGTATTTTTCAATAACGGTTACGTGTTCTGTATGTGATTGTGATATTACATATCGCAATAATCAAGGGAATTATTCAATTCATTGGTGACATTGACAAATTAAAAATCGCACGCGTCAACGAGTTCTATGTTCGTCTATAGATCGGTTCGTTCGTCTATACATACTAAGTTTATGATCTATATACAGGATTCTGTATTACGTCCTCAAGTTCATTTGTAATAGATTGCATTACGCAGGAGTACAATTATTTCCTACGAGTTTATACAATTTATTAAGAGGGCGTACAAAGGTACACTAGCGCCACTCCTTTAAAAAAATATTATCTCGTGACTGAGAAGGAATTATGAATAACGGCTCAATAAGGACCCTCGGTAAGGGTGTCTAGAATTTTCTGACACCTTTTATAAAGTTTCGTATTGAGACACGAACCAATAAAATTCGATCTAAAGAAAAGCGGCCACATTCCTCTAGATCACTGGTTCCCAAACTTATTTTGTCTACTGAGTCGAGAGCTCATGCAGTCGTTGTCTAAGATGCCTCCTAGCTAATGAAATTACAAATCACCCCCCAGGCCTCTACACAACGCCCCCATTTTTTTTCTGGGTCTCTTACCGACCCCCTTTAGGCCTGCAGCGCCCACAAGGGGGCGTTATCGCCCACTTTGGGAATGGCTGCTCTAGATCCTATTTTGTTGCTTCGTGTCTCAATATGAAACTTTGTAAAAGGTATTAAAAAATTCTAGACACACTTACCGAGGGTTCTTATTGAAACGTTATTCATAATTCCTTCTCGGTCACGAGATAATATTTTTTTAAAGGAGTGGCGCTAGTGTACCTTTGTACGCCCTCTTAAGTAGTAGTTTTACTTTTTTAAACGTTAAACAACTCTACCATGTACAGAAAATATACAAAAGTATTTTCTTATACAGTATTTGAAGATCCTATGTTTAAAATAGATTATACCGTGCATTTATGGCGGCTTGTATGCATTTCGTTTCTAAGTTAGTGTAAATAAATACAACATCGTTTAGTTTAAGTTATTTATTTAATTTATTTTTCGATGGCATTTAAACTAAAAATATTCCCACCATTTTGTATTTTGTCACTTCAAAGCAGATTTAATGGATCTGAATTTTTAAAACTAAGTTTATAAAAAACACAAATCTTGTGTCTGCTCTTGTTCGTAATTTCGAAGGTTCCTCTGAAATCGTCACTTTTTGTCACAATTTCTCACTATTTATTATATTTAACAAAATGCTGTTATCTTTAAAATTAAACATTTCTCTTTGGATAAAAATCGAATTAAAAAATTACTAGTTAAGTAAAATTATCAGATTTCGGTTGAAATTCAAGATTATCCAGTATTCATGAAGTACTATAAATGTAATTTATTTCTAGATATATTTTTCTCCTTTAACGCTGAAATAATCTAACAATAAATCACTGTAACGTTAAGTGTTAAATAAACAGCTTTTTAGTTTTAGTGTGAAAACCAAACAATACTATTTCTATTTTACGTACATGATTAGTATAGTGACCTATTATCTATTTTAGAAGCAAAGGCTATGGTGTTAAATCGAGTTTATGTACTTTTCGTCGCATGTCAAGCCATAATATATTGTCAGAATGTAGTTATGTACTCTCTTTGTGGAGAGCTGTAAATAAACCATGGGACAATTCATACTGACTACATTTTGCTTTCCAACTCATGTCTGAGTAATGATATTTTTCCATTTCCATTTCAAAAGTGGAAATACGGCGGGGTTATTATCTAAAAATTTGCAGACAGTGACAGCCACGCGATTTCTACGCGGCGGTGACTAATTGTAATAAAAAAATTATATCATGTATAACGATTGCGTATTTATTATCCTATGACCCTAAAATGCACTTTTCGCGGTTGATTTATCGCCACTATACAAATTACATTACACGAATTGTCGTTTTGACAGCAGATATCACGCGATATTGACTGTCGCAAGCTGTCTGCAAGTTACGTAATAAGCGTGCGGATCACTTATAGAATAGGGGTTACAGAAAAAGCCATTTGGAGGAGTTACAGTAAGTAGGCAGTGTCTCAAATACAGATGTGAAATTCATATGTTGAGTTTTGACTTTTGAGAGTTTATTTTGTCTAAACAGGTAGTTCAAAATAAAAAAAATAGGGCCATTGCGTGGGATACTTATCTATAAAATGAAAGATCTTTAAATCACTTAAAAATGCATAACATTATAATTATGTTTTTTTAACATTTTCAAAACAACCCTTATTGATCGAAGGTTTAGGGCAGCTATTCTATATACAATAATTAGTTATGTAACAGTCAGTATGAATTCCCGAGTACATTGTAACGGTTTGCTAATAAATAAAATGGAAATAATTGTATTTTTTTTTTGCATTGAATACACTCAGTGTAAATATGTACCTACCTATATAGTAATTTTCGATCCAATTGCTAAAAAGTTAAACCACATTATTGACTCTTAGATAAAACGGGCATAATAAAAGAAGACAATGTTTGTATGAAATTAAATTGATTATAGTTTTTACATCTTCTCTTTCAGACACCAGAACATAGCAATTAAACTAATTAATAATATTGTATAAATTCATACTGCTTTGCAGAAATGGATTTCGCGCATCGGCGCTAAGCTGCTGACCGAATCTCTGAGCTCGTAAAACTTCCTGAGGATGGTTCGTTAAGATTGAGAAGCAAAACATTAATAAGCAAAAACACTGGGCAGAACATAACTTAAAAAGATATACATGTATGTAGATTGGTTTGCTAAAAATTTAAGGCGACGCATTGGAAATTTTGACGTCAGGGATCTCAATTTTTCTAAGTGACTACAAAACGTATGACAGTGATATTTAGTATCCTGATTCTTCATTTCATTGACTTCATTTCGACAGTTTCGATTGTATAACTTGTACACGGTTGTATAACTTTTGTAACACAAAAAAAAAATATCAAAGAAACCTCTTTTAAAACAGAGATTAACATTTTTCGGAGCAATGGGACGGTTTTATATTTCTAAATTTTCTGTATAGTTAGTTTACTTTAAATATATTCCTCAAAATGACAGTTGTATTTATTAAAATTAATTATAGTTTTTAAAATAAACGAAAATAACTGGTTTTCGTATTATTCGTAAGCTAGCGCGCGCACGTTTGCATCAACCAGAAGGTCTATTTTAGGTTAAATTATTCTTTATCAATCAATGCGTCGCCTAAATGTCGTTCGATTGTATTTATTTGCTCCTTTGAAAAAAGTTCGGCCGAACGCTAGCGCTCCAATCGATAAACTTCAACACCGTTTGACTGATCGCTATGAAAGTTGGGGCGTATTGCTATTCCATTAGATGTAAGTCGCCACCACAATGACGAAGTCGCGGGCAAAGGTCAGTGTTGTCATATATAATAGGTCTGCTTCTCTACGAAATTATCCGAGTGGATTATTATCTGACGTGGTTCATATGGAATTTATATAATTTTTGGATATATTATAATATATTGTATATATAAAAGCAACAGACCATTTTTTCCATTGTCAGTTTATTTAATGTATTATAACTAAATTTTTAATTCTAAAACATAATATTCGATAATCTAAAAGTAATTGTTAAATACTAAAAAAATATTATGTAAAAAATATACAAGATTCAGATAAAATATTGAATGATGAAATTAGTTCTTACTGTAGCGGCAACCTAATAAGCCATTTTTGAAGATCCAATCCTAGCAATGTAGCTTTGCAATAGCGATTAAAAGTTATATGTATTTTGAAGTGAAACTTTATCACTGCATATATTTCTACAAAAGGAGATACAATAATATCGCAACCAGATTTTATTATAGTTTCTGCACACTAACTTCCACAATAGCTGCTCCTATGTGGATGTGGTTATCAGTGGTGCATTGAGATTAACTAGTGCTGAAAGATATTTGTCTCATTTAATGTATTTAAAAAATTTAATTTTTTAAAATTTAAAAAATGGTTGATAAAAAATTTGTACGTCGATTTAAAAGCGATTAAGTATGATATTGAAATAATTAGATGAGGATCGGGTTCGGCAGCTAGCGTGTGAGGGTTCTTTCAAAAATATTAATAACTGTTACTTTAGTGTTAATTAGTAAGTTCTAGAACTTTCTAATTCATATGTTTTTCTTTCAAACAAAAATAAAAATACATTGGATATTTCTGAAAATTGCACAAATATTTTATCCGGTCGGTAATGAGAAGAAAGGGTGAAAAAAGGTAAAAAGGTTTGCCTTTTACAATAGGAAATAACGTTTACAGAGTAATTATATTTCAAACAGTATAACAAAACTTATGAAATATCTTTTGTTGAAAACACTAGTAGAATAAAAGTTGTTAGGTATGATAACGATAATTTTGTTATGCGGTTAGTATTTTTAAAATGACCTTGTATATATATAGTATACAACGTATAATATACACATATATGAAATTATTTTCTATATTTACTTTCATTTCTGTGGAGGGCTTCGGACCTACACTTTTTTCATGGAGACTGGAATAAACAACAGTGAGACTCTCGCGGCCATTTTCTCGATAATAGCGAGACGTAATTTTTATGCGAACAATAATTAGAAAATTTGACTATAAGTCGTTTCACTGTGGGAGATAAATATAGTGAAAAAGGATTAATACTCTGCACATGCATTCACTGGCCTTTAATAAATTGAAACAAAATTATTTAACTTTTTCGGTCGATACTCATGAACCAAGTGTGAATTATGGTAGATTTCACATTAAACATACAATGTAATGTGGTTTAATAGAATAGAAAAAAAACGGTCGTGTATATATGTAAGCACGTAAGTTTTTTTTTTAACCGACTTCAAAAGGAGGAGGTTCTCAATTCGTCTGTTGCTTTTTTTTTGTATGTTTGTTACCTCATAACTCCGTCATTTATGAACCGATTTGGAAAATTCTTTTTTAGTTTGGTAGGTGATACTTCAGAGGTGGTCCCATTTAAATTTCACCGATATCGAAGCTTGGACTTCGAAGATACGCTAGTATCGCGACCTGGTTATAAGCTTTATTTATATTGATGATTCTCTTGTATATCGTTGCGCTCCGGAATTAGAATGAAGTTAATTGCAGACCTGGCCTAGATATTTATTTAGGTCAAGACCACTCAAAAGGGAGAACTAAAAAATTTTTATTAAAAAAAATTAAACCGCCTTCAAAAAAAACACTGAAAAGTATAAAATAACTATCCTTTACTAATCAAAACTCAAGTACAATTAAAATAACTATAAATACGAAACACATACCTATATAATTCAATTTGACAGTTATTGAAGTCGGTGCCAAATCAATGTGTAACAATAGAAAGTCTATAAGTTTGGTGGGCTTGGCATCGACTTCAGTAACTGTACAATTTAATTATATAGGTATTTGTATCGTATTTATAAAGTAATTTTAATAGTACTTGAGTTTTGATTAGTAAAAGATAGTTATTTTATACTTTTCAGTGTTTTTTTTGAAGGCGGTTTAATTTTTCTTAATAAAATTTTTTTTCTTTATGGCATGGCGCACAGTTAGCGCATTAGCCAATGTCACGTATTAATAAGGTAGAATTACAAGTAAATTAGTTTTTTCTTATCGTAAAACTCCTCCAGTCAAGTGATAGTATGCTTTACTGAAGTTATAAAGGACTTCTTGGAAGAGCGCGAGAACTTCAGCTAAACATGTTTATTTAGATCTATTCCATTCTTTTCACTTATACAGAAATTTAAAACACAATATACTATCACTTTTGTACTTTAAAACTTCCAAAAATGTAAATAATAGAAAATCCAAACAAAATGTCAACCTCGATTCTCCCGTTCCTGCCAAAAAGTCCACGTAAGAAGTTGTACTTCTTTAGCGTGAACAGAAAATAAAACTGGCCACTTGAAATGCATGAAATAAAAATTAAAACGTCCCATGTAAAGAAAATAAACTTTCTTTGTTGCTAACTTCATGTTGTGTTGGATCGACTCGCGTAACTTTCGTTACTAACTTCAGGGCGTTCTCATCAATGATGTAAGTTCCGTTCCCTGCTTACATCGCACTTTGTCATACTCTGATCTTTTTTACCTAACACGCGAAAAGGAACTCTCCAGAACAGAACAACTCCAGAAAGAATTCTAAATTTCGTATATAATCAGTTTTTATATTTCACAATTATTGCGTACTTTCGAACGAGATGGTTATCTTTCTTACTCGCACCAACGGTGTAGCCAACAAAGACACGAGAAAATATGGGGAACCGTGTCGAGCTCTCGTTCCGCGTACAAAACAATTTCCTTACGTCTAGGGAACCCTAATTCAGAAGAAATTGGCTCTAGTCAGAGGAGTGACCGAACCGCTCTGTGAAGGACTCGCTGGGGGCCCCCTTGGAAGTTGCCAAGTCGCAGCTGCTCGGTGAGTTTAACTGTAACTGTAATACCTAATGTAATACATTCAATATTTCTCCCTACCCCCTCCACACAAATAAAGTTACGAAATCAGGTCTCTCTTTTTAATATTGACGATTACTAAAGACTAAATTAATGCGTTTCGACACACCTTTAGTCTGTTATTTAACTTCGTTCTTTCAAAGGTTATGAATACTTTTAGTCTTATTTATCTGCGTTCTTTCAAAGGTTAGGAATACTTCGGTAATTATAAAAAAAATATGGCTTTTTAGGAGGCCGCTGCAGTATGTATAATAAAACACCTATAAATAAAACTTACCTGTCACATGAAAGTATAGATTGCGGTTAAAATAACCGACTATTTCATCGATAACAATCGAAAGACTATACCGTCAATGATATATGTACTATAGTCATTTTTATGACATAACTTGCCAAAAATATAATATTGTACACAAGTATTACACATTTGTTGGACAGACAGGTTTAAAGGATAATCAAATGCTTGTCAGGGTTTTTGCTAACTTTAGAGCATATAAGATTATGAAAATCTCTCACAGATTTCAATTATCTGGTGCTTTGCAACCGTCCTAGAATTATCGCAAAGATACGGTTCTTATGATTATCCTAAGAGCACAATATGTATACAGCAATCAGTGTTATTTATAGAATGAAATACCACTTGTTTTGTGGTTAAATTTGATAGCACTGGAAAGGTTTTGAAAATAGTTTGAGCGACCTAATCAACTCTCCGTACAAGTCAAGGCGAGACTAATATAACCTTACATTATAGTATCTGTATATCAATCAAACTAAATTAAAATAACACTTTTTGTCTACATTAGAAAGGATAAATCTTGTCTAAGTATTTTTATGCGAACACGACCAGTACTAAAACCAAAAAAAAACTATACATGAGTACATACATAACAATGTTCCGACGACAAAATTGTGCACTAGCATTGAAATATTAATATATTCTTCTGTAAAATTCTTTAAAAATCTGTTAATATGCCTTATGTAATTTAAAATAGAATTTAATTTCTTTTTAAACGAGATTTTGAACTCTGAGAGCAAAACTTGTTTTTGTATTTGAATCCGCTTTATTTAATAACGGACCGGATTTTCCTTTTACCTGCATTATAATTTCAACACTTTTACTGTCAAGACATTTTTGCCGATAGTCCAACTTTTAATTTGGTAGAGCGATTTGGATTATTAGGGTAACCAGATTTTGCAACTTCATTTATATTGGTCTATTAGTGGTTGTCCAGCGGCGCTATCCGCATGAAATCTTCTTTTTGGATCATTCCTTTCATGAGATAGCAAAGAATGGATATTTATAGATTTAAAGAGTGGGTAAAATAGCAAAAAAAGGGAAAGATAAAATGGGATGTTTTACTCGAATTATTTAATATATTATGAAATGGCGAATGGTCATGGGTGAAATTAAATTAATTAAATGTCAGACTAGTCGATCGATTTGGTTGAATCGATATCGACTTGGTTATATTATATCACATGACAACACTAATTTAGCTGGCCGCATTATTTAGAAGTTTGACATATTGAAACGTCAAACCACTCCATAGACTATATTATTACATATGAAGATACATTTTTCGATAGTTGTGTACAATATTTATTGTCAATATAATTTATAAGTTTGTCTTATATTACAATCCAATTAGAAGGGTTTTTCTTGCACTAAAGAATAAACTAATAATTGTAATTTAAAAAAAAACTAATATTTCTCTAAACATATACTATATGTAACACAATTAACCAGAAAGGTTGAACTTAGTTAGAAATCATTAATTGAATCAAATTTAGCTGTTTTTAATGTATTATATTTTTTAAATAATTCCGAAAATTGAAATGTGGTCGCACAACTTGACGCAAATGAAATTGGCGACAAATTGTATTTTTGTTAGAATAAGCTTCTATACAAACATACGTTGTGCGTTAGGTAACGCGCTTGGTCCGATGTCCAGTAAATAATCAAGTCCGAGTTCATAAAAAAATGTTTATTGTGTAATTATAAAAATTGAATATACAGTCATCTTTCTGCTTTAATTCTGTTATATATTGTATATTTTTCATTCAAAATTATTCGATATATCTCACAGTAACCGTTATGAACATTCAAGCGTGACATCACCTAAAGAGTTATTTAATAAAATAATGTCGAACAAAGAATCAATGCTTACTATATTAGTGACGTCACAGAATAACATGGCGGCTAATGTTTTTGCGATAAAATTATTTTAATTTCGTACATTGATATTTAAACTACTTATTAATATTATTTTTAAGGAAAAAAATAATATTACTACATTAAAATATCTTAAAGCACTTTTCAAAGTATCAAATAATATTTTTTTAGGACCTCAAGCCTCGACGATATAAAAATACAGTTGCGGGCCGTAGGTTCGCCCACTCCTGACTAACTAATTGTATCTCGCGGTCGACCGACGGTGACCACATGCTGTTACGTGAGCTGGTTGGCACTGCTGCTGGTGACCAGCGGCTTCTTATTAGAAGTGGGCGCTGGTAACTTTGAAGGTTTTCTATACTGAATGGATCTGTCTGCGTTCTCTTTGCCTAGACTGTGTTCGTTCTGTGAATGATAATAGATTATTTGTCAGTTCTCAGTTCTTTTTCCGTATTGAGCGATTACGAGAATGGAGAAATTTTACTTTGGGTTTTGTAGAAATTTACACGTAAATGTTAAAATAAAACATTCATGTCCTCACGCTGTATCCCGAATGGGGCAGTCAGAAAAGATGGAGCGCCAAGCATCGCGGTCCTTACATACTTCTACCGCCTCTTCAAATAACACCATTTTCCTCACACACTCTCGCCGAGATATGTGCTTTTAATATATACATTAACATTAGCTAACACTCTGGCTACTTATCTTCAAGTCAACCTTGGTCTTCTTTGTTTTCTGCTACCAGTCACTTTCGTTCCGTAGATTTTCTTCGTCAGTCTTTCATCACTCATTCTTTCTATGTGCCCGAACCATCTAAGCGTTCCTTTCTTTATTTTTATAATAACTCTGTCGTACAGCCCTGTCATACTGCGTATCTCTTCATTATTCGTTTTGTCCATATGACACCGCATATATTTCTAAGATATCGCCTTAAAACAGGTTCCATTTTTCAAAACATAATTGCGATAATAAGACAATAAAAGTAACATATGATTCAAAACAAATATAAAAAATATGTTTTAAGAAAATTTTCTTAAAGTTATGACGTTATAGCCGCCTAGTGAATATGATAATGGCATAACCGGAAAAGCGATAAATCAGAGAAAACTTGGTCTTACGGTCTGGTGCATCGGAAAACATGTAATGACATATAAAGCCATCTCAATCTAAAATGGAGAAATTGAAATAGATGCCTTTATTGCAGGTAGTAGTTTAAGCAGGATTTATATTAGGCTGGGCGCAAATCAGTGATTTTTTGTAACGCGACATTAGATAGATAGATAAATAGATAACTCTTTATTGCCAACACATCAGGGTAGAAACAAAATCAACATTAACGTTTATAAAAATAAAAGTGTAACTAAAGGCGGTCTTATCGCTTAGAGGGATTTCTTCCAGACAACCAGAGTGCATAGGAGCATTGAAAATTGATACGATGGATTACAAATAATAAAAATGGAATATACGTAATAATATTATACTATATCCATGATCATATTACACATAGACAAATACATACATACATACATATTCGTACATATATATACATATATGACATTTTGTCCACGTCACAATTTATTTTCGCGATGGCTTTCGTGGACGTAGCACTTGTTCGCGCACTACAGTTGCAGCGCAGAAAACTTTAAAAAAAATAGACGGTGCTGGGTTCATTCTATACTCAGTTAAAGATTACAAAAAGGACAATTCTACACACTTTATTGAGTTACGATAATATTCAGAACACTTTCCAGACAACCTTCGATGATATAAACTTTTAAACTTTCGCGTTGCGTTATAAAATATTTAAAACCTTCGATGTTAGATACCTTCGATGAGCTGTCAAATCTATTAACTCCTGTGATCACGACGAAAGACAGGAATTATTTTATAGTTAGTTGTTCCCATTGTTTCCTTTTACGATTTACATTGGAATACTCGGAAAGTAATTTATTATAGCGTAATACTGGACGATTTGTAACTCTTTTATCGAAAGTTCGCCATCATACGTGGTTCCATTTCAGCGTCGAGTGGTCGACTGCAATCGGTGACAAAAAGTAACTGGGGTACGCACTCTCATATACTGTAGAAAAGAAGGTGACACAAAAGTGACAAAATGTAACCGCGAAATCGCGGGCCAGCGGAACTTTTTGTCGCGTTACTGTCACGTTACCCAGTGAGCGCAGTTTCGCTTGTTTTCATAGTAGGGTGATTTATTGCCATCGTGACACATGTCACCAGTGTGCGCCCGCTCATAATATAGTTCGAAAGTGGATAAAATTTCAATTAGACAAAAACTGAAATTATGAGCTGTGCCTTTGTTGCATTCAGTAAATGATACAGCCGGCCGCGCACGCTGCTCGAATTTCGATACTCGCGCGCTCACTCAGTGTTGACGGAAAGCACAAGCGAACAGTGCGAGCGGCAAGTGGCGAGCGAACTCGCCGCAGCTTCGCGACCAGTGGAAGGAGCAGCGGGCCTAGACAAGTGGCTCAATTGTCGTAAAAGTTAGTAGAACAGAATGACAAATACCACGTAATATAGCGTAACGAGTTTTAAATTTGTAGTCAAACGTTATTAAATTTCTTATATATCGAATGTAACGTTAACTCAACTCAATTAACAGATAATAAATTTAGATTGGTTATAAAATGTACATTGATTAGACAATCATACTATAAAATAAACGATTTTATTGAAGATAAAACAATAGTCTGGTGTTTTTTGTGATCTTTCCAAAGCTTTTGATTGTGTTAGTCATGAAACTTTAATTTGCAAGCTTAAATACTATGGAATACGTGGTAAAGCTCTCGATCTCGTATTTGTCTGACCGGGAGCTAAAAGTGAGTGTTAATGGGGTTTTGTCTGTTGGTTCAAAGTTAAAAATGGGAGTTCCTCAAGGATCAATTTTGGGACCTTTCCTGTTTTTAGTTTATATTAACGATTTCCCATTTATGCTCAGGGACTTATGCGAAACAGTATTATTTGCTGATGATACCTCATTATTATTTAAACTAGACAGAAAAAATGTAGATATTACTTGGGTAAACAGGATCCTAACAGATGTCTCGAAATAGTTCGCTGCCAATAATTTACTACTGAATGCACAAAAAACTAAATGTATTATGTAATGAATTTTCCCTTTCTAATGTACCCAGAATCCACGATAAATTAGAACTGGGTGGGAAACAATTAGAATTAGTTAAGTCAGCCAGTTTTTTTGGACGTGTATACATACTTACTTTCGAGATCACGTATATGTCGGATTCCGAGGTGCACTTGATGATAGCGTTACGGGCAGAGGGTGGCGGTAGAAAGGCGGGCTGGGAACTTTGCACTGATAGCGGCGGGGAGGGTGCAGCAAAGGCCACGGGGGAGTCCTCCGACATCGTCGACTCTGAATCCGAAGCACGTACTTCTTCCGTATCAGATTCTATTACGACGCAATCCTGGAATACGGTTTAATTGCATAACAATAAAAGCAATTCAAAAGCCATTGTAAAATATAACAAATAAAGTTAAATTTAAAACACAGTCTGCCAGATAACAAGTTGAACTTAATGCCATATTGACGTTCTTATTTAAAAGTAATAAGTAAATCACACGATTGCACGCTAATACCACAGTACAAGTAAGCATACAGTATGCTATCTCGGCAGTGTCTTAGAGATAATTACCTACGGTCGTTTGGTACGTAAACGCGCAATAGGACTACCGACTTGGACTGAATGTTTTTCTTGGGTTACTTATTTGATAATAGGTACTATATTAAATTGTCATATTATCTTTTCATTTTATATTATTGCAAATTTAATACGTTTTTATTTATATAATTTTACTAGTATTTTAAATCTAGTTTCAAAAGTTTGTGAGTTAGTATGGTGGAAATGGACAAAAAAAATGCTTTTTTATGTGCAGTATAATTAAAAATCAGCAATAAATTAACTAGATCATTATGATAATATATTTCCTACAAATTAGCAACAGAGAAATATTTCTGGTTTCGATATAGATGTATTCAAACATCCATATACTGAACATTGCGCTCGTAAACTTGATTGACATAATATTTAGTCAATAAATGCGCAGGAGCGTCTCATACCGTACGACGACAACCGCGGCGCGCTCGCGACTGTCGTATGTCGAGATATGTCGAGATTTCGAGCGCGTTGTTTGGGAGCGTTTGTATGAAGATAGCATACTGTATGCTTACTTGTACTGTGCTAATACGCACGCGCCGTGGCACGTATACAACGCCAATATTACGGGTGAATATGGGTAATTATTCTATTGTTTCGTCGCTCCAAATAGGCAAGTTTAATTTATTGAATATTCAACCTAAATTCATGTTTTGCTGTCTTATAATAATCTGAGGATCAATTTTTTAATTATTTAATGTTAGAGCATAAGTGCATTAAATATCATTGAAGTTAGATATGCTATGTTGTTCATTGCACAAGCGTTGAATTGAAAGTGATCTAGGTGTGGACCCCGGAGCCTCAATTGAGTGGAATGTAGAGATTGTTTTGAACACTCAATCCAGTATTTGATATTGTTGATAGTACCACTATTCTTTCGTTTCCAAATTATAGAGAAGCGACATCCGTTTACTGCAACTTTGCTTGTATGAGAGCTGGGAATCAGTTTATACGGGTACATTAATTGCAGAATTTCCTAAAGAATGCAAGGGAGTTCCTCTTGTGCTATGCGGACATAGATAGATAGATAATTTTATTCGTTGCGCAAAATACACGTACAATTACACAAATACATATACAATTCAAATAATACCACATAATACATTTTTTCTTTTTTTGCGTTAACGTCAATAGACCAGCACTGCAGCAGCGAAATGGCTCCCAACTCAGCATAATGTCAGCACATGACGCTGATTTTCAGTTGAGAACACAATAAATAAATAACGTTAAAAATAAAGTACACTATACTACACCTACCCCATACGTAGGGAGTGCCAAAAGTTGTCGGCCTGACTTATAAAACGAACAGTGAGAATAATCAGAAATATTATTCAGATTCCTTAGAATCAAAATGTTCTATAACTGACACTCTAAACTCATCGTCGGTCTCAAAACGACGGCCACGAAGCGCTTTCACGAAATAAGTAATAGACACCATACAATCTGATTTAAATTTCTTGAGGAGATTGTACTTATTTTGTTAAAATTTTATTGCACGATACTTAATTTTAGCTATGGCCGACATGTTTTGTGTTTTCGTTCGTAAGGCAAAATAAATGCGTATGAATTCGACAACTGCGTCAGTAGTTACTGGAGACCTACGCTTTCCGCGAATATAAACTGAGTCACGCACAAACAAGGTTAAGCATGTCAGGCCGAGAACTTCAGGCGCTCCTTGTACATGTCTCAGGAACAAAGCTCGCCTGCTAGCGATGCTGTGACCGCGGCCCTTTGGACGCACAGACTCAGCCTGACGACCGGAACCGTTCATATTACCATCGGCGGTCGAGAAAGGTCCCCCTTTAGTCGGATACTGTGACCTTATTCTGTTTCCCGGGCTACAGGGATGAACCATCACTAAATGGTATTTTTTGAATCAATTATGAGCCTTGCGTGAAAGGTAAACGGATTCTCATGTAAATCAAGAAATCTATGTTTCTACCTCATTGTTTAGATTGTTGAGTTGTGCAGTCCGGAAGCGGGCCAAGATCCGCTCGTGCGGGGACGTGGCGGCCAGCGTGCGGGGATACTTGTACACTTGCCGGACCGGCGTCTTGCCTGCGAACGGGCACGTATTGTTTGATAACAGGGTTGTTGACAGTTTTTGAAATTTGTATGCATTAAGGATAATATATAAATACATAACATGATATAAACTTTTAAACTTTCGCGTTGCATTATAAAATATCTAAAAACACGGGAAATTAACACGATTACCTTAGGTAAGCGAGTTTTTAGATATTTTAAAATACATGATAATAGTACAGAGTAATTAGTTACATAATACTAATAAGTGAAGTTCTTTACGCTACTAAAATATGATTAAGTAATCGACAAAAAGTTTGATTCACCGGACATTTTGGCTGACTTTGCTGAAAGTATAACTGAGAACAAAAAGATTACTAACAATTAAAATATCAAGCAAAAATTACGTCCACAGTGGACCCATAAATTGATAGATTGGTAGTCTCAATAACAATATAATATACAATAAACAATAGTCTCTTAACATCAACTTCTTTGGAATTATCCAAATTATTCTCAGCTAATGTAAAACATTGGCTATAAATCTACTAATAAATCCAACAACTTATTTAACTAATTTAGTTAAAATTGTACTTATTTAAATTTAATTTATATATTTAATAATATAATGGATGTTTGACGTAAATAAATACAGTTATACCTCACATTTTCATGTTCAGTCAAGCAATAAGTATATAAATTGAAGAATACTTTTTTATATTATAAATAATATGTTCAATTACAACCAGACTACAGAAAACAATAATTTAAAAGAAAAATGTGTAATAAAATATAACATAATACAGATAATTGTTAACTGTATGAAATAAAACACATTCGAACATAACATGGCAAGCGATGCGCGGCTTCAAACAATCACCGGGGAGATTCCCGTAAGAGGAAACATACATACATATAATCACGCCGTATTCCTAACGGAGTAGTCAGAAGACGGAGCGTCAAGCGTAGCGGTACTTACTTCTTTCGCTTCTTCAAATCTGATCATTCTCATCACACATTTTCGCCTAGGTATGCGAGTGCTTTTGACACTTGTTAAGTGTGACAAATAAGGATATTATTGTAAATTATTAAGACTTGTGTTGTGTAAGTACATCAGAGCGATTTATATCGTGTGTAATATAGCGACCTCGTGAACCTAAAAAGCTGTATTACATTTATGAATAATTATATAATGTAAATATACGGCTCGCCGGTTGCTTACATACCATCATCCTGTTGTGCTTCTCTATACTTACAATTTTATAATAGTGTAAATTGGAATAAATAGTTTGGCCTCAATATGTAATTTATTTATTGTACTTAGATTACAGTGAACACAGAATAAATAAATAAATGCGCTAGACAATGCATACCCATCATCTGGTCTCAAATTATAACATTTCCTGTTATATAAGAACCAAACAACTACTAGGGATGTCTATACGCAGATCGGAGACAAAGTAGAAAAGTTCGTTTCCTAAATTTACCTGAAAGGGAATTGAACCCGGAAACTTCCGTATTTAGATAAAAGATCACTGTGGTCATCGAGGTTGTCGAAATTTGTACCATTATACGAGGAATGTTTGTATATTTGTAATGGCGTTCTTGAAAATGGTTCTAACGATTACGATGAAATTTACAATATAAGGGTATTTACGGGGGCGGAAAATTGATCTAGCTAGGTCTCAATTCCGGGAAAATTCGTTTTTTCCGTGTTTTCAAACTCCTAAAATTGGTACCGATTGGTAATTTCGCAATAGACTTTACTTTCTATAGCATAGTGGCTACATTGTAGGTCTACCACGACGTAGTGCACAGGTTCGAATCCTGCAATGTGGTTGGACTTTACTTCTTATTTTTTTTAATTTTCTGTCGCCCAGGTACTAAGTGTAAAGGTACTACTACTACTACTACTACCACTACTACTACTACCACTACTACTACTACAGTAGTGCGGTGAGTGTGTACTAACCGGTGGGCGAGTAGAGGCGGTAGTCGCGGCGCAGGTAGCGGCCCTCGAGGTGCGCGTGCGCAGCCAGCGTCTCTCCCACGCCGGCCTCGATTCGCTGCACACCCATCCGCATCTGGGCCACGCAGCTCGTGTGTGCGCTACGGGCGACCGCGCTCTGTTCCACCACGGACCTAGTACTTTCACTAATTCTCGACAGTTCCTCGTTCGTACTTCCACCGTTGCACTGTTGATTACATTATTTAATTAAATAAATTTGGATTTAAACCAATCTATACTTAATATTACAAAGAAGTAAACTTTGTTTGTTTGTATGTAATGTATAAACTAAAAACTACTCAACCAATTTCAAAAATTCTTTCACTTATAGAAAGCTACATTATCAGTGTAAGATGGGCTGCATTTTCAAAAAAAATTCTACCCATGCGAAGTTACGGCGGGTCGCTAGTAAGTTGTTTGGTTAGAAATTTATTATAAAGGAGTATTCTTTTGTTTAAACTGATTTGTTACGAATAATCTCGGGAACTACTCAGCTTTATAGCAAAACAAGTAAATTGTGGTAGAACAAAAACATGGTATTTGTATATAAACTGAATGATAGAATTGGTTCATGCAAGGATGCACTGCTTGGTAAAAGCATAACCCAATTTTAAATATTTTTTTCTGACGCCATAAAATAAACGCTGTAGTCTATAATAATTAAAAAAAAATTTACTTTGTTTTGTTATGGGACAGTTGCGCTGAATTTGAACTGTAATATCACTCCCATCCTCAATTGGTCTCCATTTTTGAAGTTTAAAAGCCAAATTTTCTATATTACATAAAAACTTTTATAACAAAGATTGTGTTCACGGTTTTTAATTATTATAAAATCTAATGTATGTATAAAACATACTATAGTTATAAAACAACTAACTCACCTTCACTTTATCGAGAAGGATGTCCACAGTTCCAACACTAGTCCTCACAACATCTCTCAAAGTCGCGTCACAGTTATTAATCAACATAGTTTTATCCTCTCTTTCTTTTGCTATTGCATTGTTTACCTCCGTCTACAAACAATATGTTTATTTTACACCATTAGTTAAAATAGTAGAAGTGTCATCTATACACAGAATAAAACTGCAGTGGAGTTACTTTTGTATACTAAAAATATTACTAGCTAGCTGGAGCTCGTGATTTCATCCGCGTGAAAGTCAGTGTCGTTACGCACATAAATCGAAAAATTCAGCGAGCTTTCTTTGTATTTACAGACCGAATTTCATTACTGATGAAGACAAAAATGCGACACATACGTTAAAGAATATCTTTATTAACCGACATCAAAAGAAGGAGGAGGTTCTATGTTAGTCTATATTTTTTTTTACGTATGTTTACCAATAACTTCGTCAATTGTGGACCGATTGCTAGAATTCTTATCTTGTTTGCAAGGGTAGGTATACTTCCGTGGTGGTCCCATTTAAATTTCACCGGAATTGGAGCTTGGATTTCGAAAATACACCAAATAACATCAAATAATGCGAACTGCTTATAACCTTTATTTATACTGATGATTCTCTTGTATGCCGTTGCGCTCCACAATTACAAAGTAGTAAAGTAGACCTGCCCTAGATATTTACTTAAGCGAAGGTCGCTCAAAAGGGAAAAATGAAGAAAATTTAAGAAAAAATTTAATTGCTTTCAAAAAAAAAAAAACATTGAAAGTACAAAACTATCAAAACTCAAGTACAATAAAAATAACTTTATAAATATGATACACATACCTACATAATTAAATTAAGTTAATTAAGTTGGTTCCAAATCAATGTGAGTTTATTAGTTTGGTAGGGTTGGCACCGACTGCTATAACTGTTAAAAATTATATAGGTATGTATAATTATATATCGTACTTACAAAGTTATTTTTATTATACTTGAGTTTTGACTAGTAAAGGATACCAGTGTTTTTTTTTGAAGGCGGTTTTATTTAATTTACAGGACATTAACGGTTTTTCCTGCTGGGGCTAATAAAAATACATATTATATTGCCAGCATTACTGACACATGTGCAGGCCAAGTATAGTTGGCCGTAGGAAAAACAGTTAGACCTTAAGTCGTCACAAAAAAATATCTTTAAACGATTATAACTTTTTTCACTGTTATCCGATTTCAATGAAACAAAGCCTGAATGTTGCTCCATGCTTTATGTTTTTATTGAACTTCATTGTATTCAAAGATATTGCATTAATTGCACTTTCACTGTTAATCTACAAAAAAAAATAGTAAGTGTCGATCTTCATCTTCAACTACATATAATTGTTGTGGTAACACAGGTTAATTTTTCAGTATTTTAATATGAGTTGATCGTGTTTTATTTAGGCCAGTGAAGGTAGGCTGAAGTGTTGGTACCAAGATGTAACAAACAGTCGCAGCGCTAGCATAGACATACAAACTTCACAAAATCGTTAGAAAAAGGTTAGCTATAGTTTTTTCCATAGCAGCTGTAATAAGCAGTCAGCGCCGGCGTATTATGTAATCGACGCGGTATTCGACCAGTGCCAATTTGTTCATACTTCAAGGATCGTAGTCTGTTGCGAAGCCTGGAGAAAGACTATGTCCACCAAGGGACAACCTGACCTTATTGTAAGAGTTGTTCATTCTTTATATACTCATAATAACTTTCTACCGTATCGTAAGTAAAAATAATGATTTAAAGTAGCCATAATCTCACCTCAATCTGTTCCTTCGCCTGTTCCATAATACGGATCAGCTCCTCGTTGACATGTCCCACTAATTCCACTATGTTTCTGCTGAACACCTCTAAATCTACACTGATTGCGTTTGCACCTGAAATATTGGCAGTGAGCAGTTAGAATAAATGATAAAAATCGTGGTTTTATGAATACAGCAGCATACTTTTATCAATAGAAATTACTATAAATTCGAAAAAAGCCTCAAAACTACTAAAATTGTCCCTTAGATAACTGCGAGTGCTGTCTCTTTGACAAACACTAAAGAAGGGGAAAATATAGAAATATTGTTAAGTTAATTGAATGTATACGATACAGTATTTATGTATGAAATGAATATGTAATATTTTCAGACTAATTTTTGTCAGTAATTCAAGAACAGCTGTGACACAAAAACAGTTGATTGACCTCATTACACCTTGAAAATTTTATTTGCAAGTTATTTCTGTCCATATACTTGTTGCAAAACTATTTTTGCAACAGTTTGTTTTAATTTTCATTGAAAGTACTTGTGTATGTGTATGTAAAGAGTAAAGTACCTTCATCAAACTCTTTCCCATACTCATGTATGTGTCTCGAGCGCTCTTCCCTCCCATTCTTGCATTCTTCTACTTCTTCTTCTATCTGCTCTAACTCCTCTTTACTCGCTTGTAATTGCTGCTGCTGCCATTTTATGTGTTTTGCAATGTTCTCTTTTAATAACTGTTTAAAAAAAACAAAAATCAAATACATTCTGTGAAATTAATTCAAAAAAATCTAAATTTAATTAATTACACACTCATTAAGTTCGTTCTCAAAAAATATTAGACCTTTGCATATTGAAATAAAAGTGTAACAGCAGATGTTACATACCTAGCCTAGCTAGCTAGATTTAATAAGGTTTAAACAAATTACTGATATGGATATAACGTGACAGAAATATATTCTTTTTTCCAATATGTATTATTTCGAAATATATCGCAATTTCTCATAAGACAGTGTTAAAACATTGTCATTTCAAACTTTCAAATTGCTCTTCTGGGAAATTACCATTTTGAGTTTTGTCACAAATTAATGCTGTGAAGATCATACGTGGGCGCCCAAGCAAAAAGGGTCCAGTCCAGTCTTAACTCAATACCCCACGGTATTGAGTTAAGACTAGATTCAGAATTTAGAATAGTCAAGTGATAATAAGGATTAAAAAATATTCAAAAACTGGCATACATTTTTTTTATTAGACATTTAAAGTTGTAACTGTAAAAGCTTGTTCCGAGATAAAGCATTTTTAAAGTTTGATAGAAAAAAATCACTTGTTTGTTATCTAGATTTTGATTTATTAATGTAGATCAAGATATTCTGCATGAAATCAACTTACGTAACATTATAAAATAAACAATTACAATTTAAACAAAGGATTGATACATAGTTTAGTAAAAAGGTCCACTTGTCGGAGTTTAGTACAAAGTGAGTAAATACGACAAGATAATGCATTAAAAAATTAAAATTAAGTATTCTTACTCTATTTAATAATTAACAAAATAACAAGAAAAGAGTTAAAAATAAAAATAGTCCTAGCTGGGAATCTTACTTAGATCTAACTTACGTTTTTCGACGTTATCATTATAAAATATAATTAAAATCATTAAATACAGATCGATACACGGTATTAAAACGTATTTTATTCCAAATAATTAAACATGCCGCCCACTTGTAATATTTTAATAAACTTTTCTCTTATAACATTCGCTACTAGGAACTAAAAGTCATTTACTATATGAACTTGTAGATAATTGAGCATTAATTAATAATCAATTACAATCAATTCAATAATAATCAATTACAAAACTGCAAGATATTTGCAAACTAAATGCCGACCACTGGACCCTTTTTGCTTGGACGCCCACGAATAACTAAACTATTTATTGACTATTAAAAGTCAAAACATATCTCAGTGAAAGTGCGTGAGGAGAACAATGAAGAATTGAGGAAGCGAAATCATGTAAGGTTACTTCTACCCCTTTAGGGATACAGCGTAGAGACATATATATATATAGTGGCCGATTGACCTTTGTTTCACCAGTAAACCTCCCAAAAATACATTATAAGTTTATGCATTGCATTCAGTAGCGATCAGTATATTCGTCAGCAAATCTTTACATTCAATATGTAATTAAACAGGTATTCTTACCGCTTTCTCATGTTGGACCCTAGCGACCCTAGCGGCGGCCGCGTCCCGCAGGGCGCTCGTTTCGTCCGCCACCCACCGCGCCATCCTCTCTTCGAACGCCCTCCGCTCGTCCTCCACACGCGCCGCGAGGCGCGCTTCCGACTCGACCCTCTCTTGTTCTATATCAGCCAATTGTTTCGACAAACGCTCCTCTAATACCACTTTTTCTTTTTCGATTTCCTGTAAATAGCTAAAACTAAGCGAAATTCCAAAATAAAATTCCGACACAAAAAACAATCTGGACTTGAGTTGCAACAAATGATGCGGTAATAAGAAGATAAATAATCGAATATTAGCCGTATTTTTCGCGAATTTGTCCAACTGTCGCATGGACCACTTAGCCTATAGATTGTAAATGTTTTGTTTAAATTTTGTTTAAAAGCAATTTTTTTTTTCTCATAACAGGCGAAGTCCTCAAGCACCTTCCGAGGAAGGCCATTGTCAAACTTACGAGTATTATCAATGCTGCTTTTCAATTAAAGTACGTGCAAAACCTGTGGAAAGCTGCTGAAGTAATCATGATACCGAAACCAGGTAAGCCGCCCCATGAAACAACATCCTATAGACCAATTTCATTTTTGCCTGTTATGTCAAAACTGTTCAAAAAATTTTTGTTAAAAAGACTGACCCTAATAATAGATAAAGAAAATAATACTAAATCATCAATTTGGCTTTAGAAAAAAACATTCAACCATAGATCAAGTTCATAGAATTACCAACATCATCGAAAATGCCCTCGAAGAGAAGAAAGTCCACAATATTTCTTGATGTAGCACAGGCATTTGTAGTCTAGTCGAGAAGTGGATTTCCTGAGAAAAATAGTTGCCCGTCTCTTAAAAATATGAGCGACAGCTCATTCGATCCGTAATGGCATCTAGAAAAAGATGTTTTTTGGATTTTTTCTGCCAATAACTTTTTTATTACTTTTTTTAAACTTTTTGAAAAATTGAAACAACGATTTTTTTCCAACGGGACCACTTTCTTTGGAGTGGCTAGATAACACTTAAATTTTTTCAAATTTTTCAATTGATATTTAATACATAAAAAAATTATTATATGTGCTATACTCTCTATAGAGGCGGCGCGCGCATGCCGAAAGTGCCGCGCGGAGGCCTATTTTCAACGTAAAATTAAAATTATAAATATTAGAGCTAGAGTTCCGCGAGTTGGGAATTTTTCATCAGAAATTTCTTCCCCTTTTTGGAACTAAATTTTCTCTATGGCTTGTAGTTTTTGAGTTATTGTCAAAATATTAAACCCCCTTTTTTTTGTTTTTTGTTAATCCAAAAAATGTCTTTTTGCCATTACGGATCGAATGAGCTATCGCTCATATTTTTAAGAGACGGGCAACTATTTTTCTCAGGAAATCCACTTCTCGACTAGACTATTTGATAAAGTTTGGGACCAGGGGCTGATGTTTAGGCTAAGATCCTCCTTGCCTAAGGAGTATGCCAATATACTAGAATCATATATAAGTAATAAAGTATTTAGAATAAGACAGGAAAGCTCGTTATCTGAACTAAAGGAGATAAAAGCTGGAGTCCCACAAGGAAGTGTATTAGGTCCGGTCCTTTACTTACTATACACGTGTGACATTCCAGAGTTAGAAAACAACACGATTGCCACATTTGCCGATGACACCGCAATAATGGCAAGTGGGCACAACTTTATTCAGACTACAAAAAAGGTGCAAATAGTAGTCAATCAAGTTCACGAATGGACTAAGCAATGGAGGATAAAATTAAATGAGTCCAAATCAATACATATCTATTTCACCAACAAAAAACTACAATACTACCCTGTATATCTAAATGGTCAGATAGTACCATACTCTAATACTGCTAAATATCTTGGCATGAGCTTAGCTACGAAACTTCGTTGCAAAGTTCATGTCAAAAAGAAACGCGACGAGCTGGACATTAGATGGGGGAACGTTAATTGGCTAGTAGCACGAACTCCTCACTATCGATACACAACAAATTATTGTTGTATAAACAAGTTCTGCGACCTGTGTGGACTTATGGTATCCAACTGTGGGGTTGTACCAGTCAAAGTAATATACAAATAATACAGAGGTTCTAAAACAAAGTATTGAGGGATATTGTCAATGCCCCTTGGTATATTAGGAACGAGGACATCCATAGGGACCTGGAAGTTAAGCTCGTACGCGAACTTATAAAAAAAATAGCAGAAGCACACGAAATACGGCTTCATCACCATGTGAATGACGAGGCAATCCAGTTCCTCGATACCACACTGCTAGTAAGAAGATTAAAAAGAACTAAACCTTTTGAGTTAGTGTAGTTAATTAAATTAGTGATAACAGTGAAAGTGGTGCATAAGACAAGTACATATTTAGTAACTTATTAAATGTTAATGAAAACCTGGTGTCTCTTAGGTGAAATTAAGGACTGTAATTTATTTTAGTTTAGATTAAGTTAAAAAAAATTGCTCATTAGCCTTTATGATAGAGCTAGATTGCAATATGAATACACTAAAAAAATAAAAATCAGTGGTACGCAGTCACACAAAATGTGTCGTTCGTCTCTTGATAGTACCGGCACATTCTTGTGGCGGAGCCCTGTGCTCTAACCAAGATACGCAAGTTGTTTCAGTTCATTGCCGTGACAGAAGCTACCTTAAGATATTATTAGAGCTTAGAATGAAAGAGTGAGTGATGAAAGACTGCCGAAGAAAATCTACAGAGAGAATGTGAGTGGTAAAAGAAGTCAAGGAACACCAAGGTTGACTTATGAAGATCAAATAGCCAGAGTGTTAGCAGACGGAAATGTCAAAAGCAGTCGCATACCTAGGTGGAAATGTGTGAGGAGAATGATGAGATTTGAGGAAGCGAAAGAAGTATGTAAGGACCGCGACGTTTGGCGCTCCGTCCTCTCTTGACTACCCCGTTAGGAATACAGCGTGAGGTAATGTAATGTAATTAGCTTTGGAATGCTCCTGACATGGATATGAATGTTACCTCAATAAACGCTGTAAGCTGTATCACGTGGGCGTGTAGCCGCGCGCGGCGGGCGTGCGCCCTGTCGGCGGCGGCGGCGGCGCGGGCGCCCGCGGCGTGTTGCACGCGCGTCACGAACGCGGCGTGCGCGCGCCGCACCCACGACACGCGCTCGCTGCTGCCCGCGTACTGTCGCACACGTTATTCGTTTTATCTTTCTTTATGGCATGGCGCACAGTTAGCGCATTTGCCAATGTCACGTATTAATAAGTAGAATCACACGTAAAAAATATTTTTTTCTTATCGTAAAACTCCTCCAGTAAAGTGGTAGTAGGCTTTACTGAAGTTATAAACGACTTGTTGGAAGAGCGCGAGAACTTTAGCTACACATGCTTATTTAGACTTATTCCATTCTTTTCACTTACACAAAACTTTAAAACACAAAATACTATCACTTGTGTACTTTAAAACTACCAAAAAATGTAAAAAAATAGAAAATATAAGCATATGTCAACCTCACTTCTCCCGTTCCCGCCAAAGAGTCCCACTCGTTATTACTAATGGTTGTTATTACAACGCATAGTATAATACATTATTTTGACACAATGAACAACTTTAAACATTCTAATATCCTTTGAGAGCTCCACACTCGCGCCGTGGAAGTTCACGAAAGCTGAGAAACGTGAGTGTGGATGATACATACGTTGTTTTCATTTCTTCAACATGTAAAGAAAAAAGTAGTTATATTTCTTCTTGTTTATTGTAAACCTTAACGTAAAAATTCTTTTTCTTCTTATTGACTCTCCAATAAAAGGATACTAGACTACTAGAGTCGAAAAGCGGAATTTGGGACTTTTTGGTAATTTAGTCTCAAATATCCGACAAACCAGATTCTTCAGCATATTGTAATTGTAAAAAACTGTGAATATGTGTTCTCTATCAATTAACGCTGTTCTGATAATTGCCGCTATTTTACTAAAGAATCAAAATGGCTGCTGAGGGTATGTAAAGTTAGGTTATTGATGTACACACAGCAAACTCATTCGACACATTTTAAAAAAAAGTAACAATATATTTATTTGCAAGAATGTGAGTATAACCATATGTACATACAATTATTTAATTTGCACTCCTTAGGAAATTCACATATAACACAACCATAAACAAAAAAAAATTAAAACTAAAAATTTCACTGTTTTTAAAGTAATAATATTATTGTGAAAAGTAGTAAGTACCACTTGCAGTCAAAAAAATAAAATAAAAGATTTACTACATTTTTCATATTATTCCAGTAATGAATATTTGTATGTTATACCCTTATCGGATGTTCTTTAGACTGATATTTACCCATTTCTGGACATGTGTCTGGACTCGTCCTGTAGAATCAACCCTCCGTGCTTCTTCGACAGAGACAGCTGCTGATTGTACAAACTCAGCCAACATCTGTTGTACGCAGTTAGAGTGTTCTTGTAACATGGCTCGAAGCTGATCACTGCAGGACGTCGCCGAAGATTCGATCTGAGTCCGACTTTGGCTCGATGACTCTGATATCTATTTACAGTTATTTTATTAAACATTAATTAACAATTTTGTTGAAGTCAGTTCTATAATTACGTATTTTTGAAGTTACACTTCTTTTAACATGTTAGGTGAAAAAGATCAGAATGTAATTTCAATAGGTAACGGAACTTACGTCATCGATGTAACACAATGAAATTAGCAACGCAAGTTGAGCGCCACAATATGAAGTTAGAAACGAAGAGAATTTATTTTTTATATGTGGCCAGGTTAGTTTTTTATCTTTATACGTGACCAGCGTTAATTTTTATTTCATTATTTCAAAAGTTTTAATTTTCTTTAAATGTGACCAGTTTTAATTTTCTTTGTATGTGGCCAGTTTTGTTTATTATTTTTATACACGTTAAAGAAGTATAGCTTCTTATGTGAGTGCATGCATTTTTTTCAACATTTACATTTGCGACAAAGTATCAGAGAAATCTCTTTTTAAACGATAATATATAGTCATTGTCCTTTCCAAATTTCAATTTCTAACATTAGCGATTTGAGCTGGGCGATGTGTCAGTTCAAGCTCTAGTCAAAAAGAAATATTCATGACAAACTTTGTATTGTGGTTGGCATTTAGTTATTATTGCAATACTTTTTACAGAGAAAAGTCTATAACGAAGTTTATTGTGCACGGTATTACAACAAATAGATATTGCGTTGATGTGGCTACTATAGTCTCTCTAGCTTTGACAGCGTATTTTTATCAAACCATCCTTAGCAGCCTAAAATACTGCCCACATGACCAAGTCTCTCTTTCACATGTATTTTTAAATTGTGGGGTTACGTCTTATATTTTTTTAGTCTAACAATTCTTGACGTGTAAAAGTCGATATCTATTAGTGGTAATTCTAAGGCATTGCAATTCGCGGTATTTTTTAAATAAAGAGAGAATTCTATGGTAAACTTTGTATTGCGGTTGGCAATATTTTTCACATAAAAAGAAAGTTTCACGTCGAACTTCATTTTGTGGTTGTCGGTTGGTAACAAGTAACAACTCACAGCAGTACGGAAGATTAATTATGCCGCAAGTACGATTTTTCATAATTAAGTTTTGCTGAGATCAAAATAATTTCACCTAAAAGTGGTCTAAACTTCCACTTACCTACTATCACTATCATTTTGAAAAATTATAGTGCACCTAAAATTTTTCTTTCAAGTATCACATTAATGTAATGTACCTAAAGTAACCTATGTAAGTAACCCACCTGAAAAAAATAACATTTTATATTGGAAATGGGGAAAATTTTTGTTCACTAAATTAAAATTATTGAAATCAAATAATTTTTTTTTTATTTCGTAAGTATAATTTTATTGACCTTAGGCGATTTAGATATATCTTCACGCCGTATCCCCACGGGGACTACCCCGTACCCTGACTACAGAGGACGTTATTCTTCTTACAGCATTTGATAGAAATGTGAAAAGCACTCGACACTAATACACTGCGAGTGATTCTGACATTTCTGTCGGTTACTTAACACTAGTTGGTCATTTAGATATTTAAGAATAATTAAGGTTTTAGGGGGGGACAGCGCGTACGCAGTCCCCACTACCAAAAATTACGCGTCCGAGTTACCCACATTAGGGGTAATCGCAGGGGTCAACCCAACCGCAGTGCAATGGGAAGGCCTCGCCCTGGGGGAACCGCCTTCTTGATCACGGTAACCCCTACGCCAGGTAAGTATGATTTCAATTCACCGCCGCACCATCGTCACTACTTCATGAAACATCTTGATAACGTGATGTAAAATATAAACTGAGTTGTGGTAGCGCTCCCTAGTGACACTTCAGAGAAACCTAAAGATCTGTAAACACAAGCGACATCTAGTAATGTTAATGGGTATCACTTACCTCATTGGTCATATTTATAATTTTTTGAATCAACGCCTCTATTCTTAGTTTATTTTGTTCTAAAGTTTCTGTGCTTATTGTAAAGTGATTTTCTGAAAAATAAAAACAAAACTAAGTAGTATTCGTCGGACTTGCTAGAGATCGTTTATTTTTAATTATCTCAACCCTGTCACGGGCATACGGACTGACACTGCTTTTTATATATTTTTAATGTATATATTATAATTTTTAGCATTTTAATACTATCTCGCACATCATTATAGGAAAATACCACAAAAACATTATAAACAAATTTAAAGACTACCGCATATAAGACATTTCGTGAAATTAATTTCTAAATATCACTTGTTATTTTGCTTCTGTAACTTCATAGTCTTGAATTATTTAAAATTCTGGCTTCAGTAGTTTCAGAGATATCAGTTGCTACCATCTTTAATTTTAACATGTAAGAATCTTTTAACATGGTGACTAATGCAAAATGTTATAGGTTAACAAGATTTCAAGTTTGTTCATCGCATACTGATTTGTATATGGTATAAATACGTAACTATCGCATAGCCGCCGAGTTCATTTAGGCCAGTTAACGCAGTCACACTACGCTACGTTCGTCGTAGTCGGATAATATAACGTACCAAGCGCATCTTGTAGTCCGCTGAGCGCATGTTTCAGGTTATCAGCGAAATCCTTCACGTCGTTAGTAATTTGTTCACGGTGCTGTGTGGAGTGCTCCTGGTAGCTTTTGGTAATTTCAAGATTCGTTGATTCTACAGATCTGTAATTTGAACGGAGAACTTGGAGAATAGTAGGGGAGCTGTCAGACAATTTTGAATAGTTACCTATTTGAGGTATAGTAAAAATGTATGTTACTCTTCTTACCGATATCTAAATATTACAAAATAGAAGACCTGGCTGAAGGGTAGTGGAACATTGTCAATCCTTGCATTTTTCAATTTGCGAATTTTTTTTGCAGAAAAAGTCTTTGAGGCATTTTAAAATTTTAAAATCTTCCAATTTAGTATTCAATAAAATAAAAAGGTATAAATATTATACTGTCTAAGTCTCTTGCATCAAATATATTTTTTTTTAAATTACGAACATCAATTTTGAAACCGCCAGGCAAATTTTGATATCAGACTGAATAAATGATTTGGCTTTTTTATTTTCCATTGTATTAAATACTAAATTAAAAGACATTAAAAATTTTAAAATGCTTCAAGAACTTGGAAAAAAACACGCAAATTAAAAAATTCAAGGGTTAAAAATGTCCCGCCAACCTTCAGTGAGGTCTTTGATTTGATTTTGTATTTAAACATAAAGAAGAGTTACGCGATTTTAACGGAGTCTCAAATATGTGTCAAAATAAGTGGTTACTCAAAATTGTCTAACAGCTCTCGGACTATAATCTATATACACATACATACACAATAACTGATTGACTGATTTACTAATATAATATCAATGCACAGTGTAATCTCTGGATCTAGCAAGTCGAAAACTTGCAATGAGGTTTTTTAGATAATGTAAGCACGTACTGAAGAGATTTTTGGAAATTCACTGCCTTTAAGGGATTGAAATGGGATGTGGAAGTCAGATGAAAAAAAAATAACAACCATGTGTTCTTTAGTAATTATGCATATACATAATACGTAATTTACTCATACACAATGCAATGTATACGAAATCTGATGAGATTAAACATAATACGTAATTCATAAGAATATTATGTCGAATTATGGATTCATTGGATTCTTGCGTGACTCCGGTAGCAGCCGATATGTAATAGTAAATCATGTGATCCCGATTATGCATAACCCTTATAATGAAACACTAAATATGTGTGTAAAATGTGTGTGTCTAAATTTTTATATCATTAGATATGAGGAATCCAAAAAGAGAGTATTATTAGTAACTTATTTCACTGAACACAGCATATTCATTTATATATAATATGGTCTTCCGTAATAACACATTTTTTAAATAAATAAAAATCATACCTAAATACTAATCTGTGAATGAAAACTATTTGTAATTCAATAAGACTGAAATCGAGTTATTGTTTTATACTTATATAGTCAAGTGTATGAACAAAAAATAAAGATGAAAATAGTTACGTCATAGAAGGAGGAACTATATACTGACAATAGAACACGCTCTACACATACATCGCCCGAGTACAGACCTCATACTTGTCGCACCGTTTCAGATAGTTGGTGGTGTGGTAGCTGTGTTTTGCAGGTTTGGCGTGAGTGAGTGATGAAAGACTGACGAAGAAAATCCACAGAGCGAAAGTGAGTGGTAAAAGAAGCCAAGGAAGACCAAGGCTGACTTATGACGATCAAATAGCCAGTGTTAGCAGACAGAAATGTCAAAACCACTCGCATACCTAGGCGAAAATGTGTGAGGAGAATGATGAGATTTGAGGAAGCGAAAGATGTATGTTGGGGATTCAGTGTAAAGATATTTATGTATATATTTTGATTAGATTGTTTTAATAAATAGACATGTAGTTCATTACAAAGTTGAGCCGAAAATTGCCCTAACCGATAGTTCGGTAGGACAAGCGTGCCACTAACCTCCGTTTATCGACAGCGTCGTGTAAGTGAGTGAGGTCTGCGGTGGCGCGGTCGGCGGTGGCCAGGATGGCCCGCGCCTGCTCACTCAGCGCCCGCTCCGTGTCCTCCCGCTTACTCACCAAGTGCTTCTGCTCCTCATAATGCAGCTGGGTCGTTTTCAATATCTGTAAAGATAAGTGGGGGTTTGACCAACTCATTTTACATATGCACACTTTTCTATTTGGAATAGATATAATTTCAACTGGACGAAAGTGATGTGACGTCTTCAGGACGAGACTTTTACTTTTCTTATGAAATACAAGAACATTTTTACCACAGGCAGGCAAAAATTCTGGGCTGGACAATTGAATAACTTAACACAAAAACCATTTCAGTCAATTAAATAATCTACAACCACAGTAAAAGTAAACATACAGTATGCTATCTTCATACAAACGCTCCCAAACAACGCGCTCGAAATCTCGACATATCTCGACATACGACAGTCGCGAGCGCGCCGCGGTTGTCGTCGGACGGTATGAGACGCTCCTGCGCATTTATTGACTAAATATTATGTCAATCAAGTTTACGAGCGCAATGTTCAGTGTATGGATGTTTGAATACATCTATATCGAAACCAGAAATATTTCTCTGTTGCTAATTTGTAGGAAATATATTATCATAATGATCTAGTTAATTTATTGCTGATTTTTAATTATACTGCACATAAAAAAGCATTTTTTTTGTCCATTTCCACCATACTAACTCACAAACTTTTGAAACTAGATTTAAAATACTAGTAAAATTATATAAATAAAAACGTATTAAATTTGCAATAATATAAAATGAAAAGATAATATGACAATTTAATATAGTACCTATTATCAAATAAGTAACACAAGAAAAACATTCAGTCCAAGTCGGTAGTCCTATTGCGCGTTTACGTACCAAACGACCGTAGGTAATTATCTCTAGGACACTGCCGAGATAGAATACTGTATGCTTACTTGTACTGTGCTACAACCCAGAAATCTATTCTCTAATACATTCCATTTAGTTACTTTTGAAGCCACAAAAGTAATTCAATTCGTAAATTCACAACATATTAAGCTAGAGTACATTTGAATTTCGCGCTATAACCCAATATTAAAAAATAATCCGAAAATTAATTATAGAAATACACATAGCTCAAAAATTAAAGTTGAAATAACTTTTAGTGCAGGATTAAATAGCTATATTATAATACTATAAAACCTTGTAGTAGCTTTAACGGTTTTGATAAATTCGTGGGGTAGTTCACAGTTTACTGTTCAAACATGTGAAACATGGCGTTACTGTGACAAGGTACATAAGAAGTGTAAATCTATATATATCCCTAATCTATAAATATCCCTAATACGTCAACAATTTTACTTGCAATTTTTTTAAACCATTGGTTAGGGCAAGCAATCCAGTTGATGGTAAGTGAACTGTAAGACTCATGAACATTTGCAATATCAAATATGAAAAGAAAGCATTTGGGGTTGCAAATGTGTTGGCAACCCTAAGTACAAGATGTACCTCGTGTCAAAAATTTTATCGGTGTCCTTACTGTCCACAAGAACAATGCAAATATTGCTGTTTGTCAAGACTAGCGATTGAGATGGTGGTAGCAATCTGGGGGCATAGACAAGTGGCTCAATTGTCATGAATGCTAGTAGAAAAGAATGACAAATACTACGTGATTCAGCGTAACGAATTTTGAATTGGTAGTAAAACGTTATTCACTTTCTATTAAATCAAACGAAGAGTAGTGTGAAAACCGCCCATATAAAACGTAGCCAAATGACACTTGACAAGTAATAAGACCAGCAAGCTTTCGAGTTTACGAACCCTTTGCCACTTGTCTAGCTGGTCTGGACAGACTTCGTACATGATTCTATTACCCGGAAATAACCGAAAACACTCACATTAGTAGTATTATTCAAACTATCAGCAGTGGTCTTCAATTTGCCCTTAACTGAATGCAACTCGCGATCCCGTTGCTTCAATTGCTGGTCCAGTTCTGCAAAAACCAACTCCATTCTGTCCCGCTCCTCTTCCAAGTCTCGTTTCTTTAGCAGCAATTCTTGTATTTCCTTACGCTGTTCCTCTTGCTTTAACGTGATCTCGGCGAAAGTCTCGTTCGCTAAGTAAACGCCTAGAAGAAATAGGGTACATTATAAGTATTGGTGTTTAATATTCTATAGCGAAAATAGCAAAAACAGAACACATCACTTAGGTCATGTCTCCATGTCTCCATGTCACCAAAAAATCTATGAAATACAAGTACCACTCGTGCAAGTGTTTCATATGTTTGGCGCTCCGTCACCTCTGTCTACTCCTTTAAGGATACAGCATGAAAATATGTACACGTGAAAAACATAGGTTTCATAGGTCACCTAGAAAATCATTTTACAAACTTATCGAGAAATATTTTTAATAATATGTTATCTTTAGTGCAATGGTTCTTTATAATCTAAGATTTAAGTCGACAAATTCGCGGGCAAAAGCTATATGCGATCCCTACCGTTCTTATCTCTGGCCGCCTGTAAATCTCTCTTGAGTCTGTCGATTTCCTCTGCATACTCCTTGAGTATAGCCTTCTTCGTCATCTTCTGGTTGATTTCTGGTTTGTTCTGGATGTTTTTCGCTCTGTGCGCGTACTCGAGTGTACTCATCGTTTCCTCCAGGTCTTTGTGTCCGGGCGACACGGTGGCTATTATGGACGTCTTCGTACGACCGCCGAGGGACTCTTGGAGAATACGAGTCAGTTTTGATTCCCTGAAATAGTTAATCGTTATGTATAATATATACAATATACATCTATATATATGTATATCATATAAATAAAAAGCAGTATTCTATGTCGATATTTATTTATTAATCCACTCTCTGTATTACAACACTTTATTCTAATTTATTTTCCTTTCAAAATCAACCCAATAATCTCTCCCACATGTCTGTCCCTCTTGCTTACGTCATTTTATCTCTTTCGCTCAAGTTTGTCAATCTCTCTTTTACACATCTTTCCGTCATCTTTTGTACATCTAACAATCTCCTTCGAGTAGTTACCAATCCATATTACCAAATCTCATTATATTTCATACTACTTAGTATTATGAAACTGTAATAACGATATGTTTCCGTCCTGTCTACCCAGACATAACATGCAGACATTCGGGGCTGTTATTAGAAGCTAGTATAGGCGACTGAATAGTAAGTTAACTTTTAAACTTTCGCGTTGCATTATAAGATATATCTAAAACGGGAAACTTAACGCGATTATCTTTTTATTTTGGCTTGACGTTTTGACCGAGTTGCATCGGTCGTGGTCTCAAGCAAACTATCAGTTTGCTCGCAAATTCTGACCAGGTCCTCCCGTCAGTTTACAAGCAAACTTGCTTGAGACCACGACCGATGCAACTCGGTCGAAACGTCAAGCCAAAATAAAAAGGTAATCGCGTTAAATTTCCCGTTTTAGATATATTGGATAGTAAGTTGTTATAATAGAAAATATGTCACCTATACGGTATGTGAGGATGTCTTTCCACGAGCGCAGTGATGACCCTCCCGAGCGTCAGCAGTGATTGGTTGATGTTGACGCACTCTCTGGCCCGCTCACGCTTGGCCGGGTTGTCTGAGCCCGCTTTGCTAATGTTCTCCGAGCCGGCCAGATCTACCAGGTTCAGTTTGCCTATTTTGACCAGCTCCTCACCTTCTGCGCTATTTTCTTTCATGTGGACCACGATGGTGAACACTGTATGCGAGCGGCTGAGAAAGAATATAAAAACTTTGTAATTATCAATACATATTCTTACACGTTCTACTAAAATTTCAACTTATTTGTAGGCAAATATTAAGAAAAAAATACAAATTTATTTATTAACGTCATTACAGGAATGGCAATATTACTTTTACCCATACATGCTCATTGTTCACGGACTTCTTTCTTGACTTCTTTTTTGAATTTTGAAAAGTTACCTATAAGTTAACTGAATATAGTAGTAATTAATTATATTAGCTGTATCAATTTTATTTCGTATTCAAGCTAAATAGATAACGTACTTTATCAAGAACTACATAAAGTTTATTTTCATTTGTACCAAGTAGTGACACCATGATTTTACATTAAAATAATGGAATTATTAAAAAGTACTGTATATAAATTGTATATTAGTACATTACAAGGTTATTTCAAAAGGATGGATAAAAGAGAAAGAGTATGAAACTACCCATGACAACGGACAACTCGCGTTCTACAACTTCATCAAAAGTCAATACTTTTCGATTTCTAGGTTTAAATAATAAATAAAAGTGCAGCAACCCTATCAACTGTTTTTATGTCGCTAGCCTTCGATCACAAATAAAAAAATCGCTAGCAGACTTTGAAATATATGACATAATGATGGGGTTGTAAATTTTTTCTATTAAATGAATTTTTTTTGTAAGGAAAGCAAAATAAACGTATTCCGTATTAATTATATCTGCAATATAACAGTCAACGATGACACGTTGAAATCCCGGCGGTTTTATACCCCTTTTCACAATAACCTTGTGTAATTATATTGTACCTACTTAGTGGTAGATATGAATCTTAAAAATGTCTTGTAATGGCCGCTTTTATGTTTGGTTGAACTTTTTAATCCGTCCGAAATGTAAAGGTAAGCAAAATGCTGCCCTATTATGTCGCCGATAAAGACGCATTTTCAACGTCCACTGCATGACGTTATCGTGCACGGAAATATAAAAAAGTCTCCATACAACTGCATACATTTTGCTTCCCCATTGTACCGTGGACGGTAAACACGTGCCGATAAAAACATGCAACGGAAAATTATAAAAGCCGCCATTGTCGATAGAGTAAAAATAATTATAATTAGAATCAGTGTTCAATTTGTTAAGTAACTTATGAAATGGTGTCTAAAAACTAATAACCTAATGAAAGGAAATAAAATACATAAGTGCAAATACATGATATTAATAGTGCAGTAAAATATTTGAATATGCTTCCTCGGTATATTGCAGAAACCAACCCAGAATTAAATTACAGAATTATGAGCGTACTCAAATAAACTAAGAAGTGGAGAGAAATAATCGTCCAAATAGCAAGAGCGTATACCCATTGTCACCTGTGTAGTCAAAATGTGATTTTGTAGCACTATAAGGCAATTACTTTCCGAATTCGTTGGCAATTACTAACAAAGGAGGCCTAATGTATGATAAACGTGTGCGCCCGCGCACCTCTAAGCGGACGCTTTAGGTTATTCTAGATCAAAAATAAAACGTCTAATTTATAGCATGCAGGTAAACAAAGATTATGTTAAAAAATCACACAAATCAGGTTTGTCTGCTATTCGAGTACTATTAGCGCAAATGTGTGCAAATCATGTCTAGTAGGTATAATTTTTTCGCGACAATATGAGTTGTGAATGTGTGTACAAAGTCTTCAAGCAAGTGCAAGCAAGCAAATAAAAATCGGTTGTCGAATGTATGAAAGATCATCATATGAGAACAGCTCGACCGATTTGGCTGATTTTTATGGTTGTGTTTGTAATTGGCAGGACAAGGTTTGTATGAATTTTGGAAAAATCCCCCGCAAAAGTCAGAAATTTGGATGGCATCTTTGTATCAAAATCTCGGTAAAAAAATTTGGTGTTGCAAACATTCAACATCCCACCCGGGTAAAGTCGGGGCGGATCGCTAGTATTGTATTATAACATACATGTGTGTCTGGCCCCTCTTCCCTTTGGTACGGCTATGACAATAATTATAAACAGAAATTTTGATATGGAGGAAACATAATCAAAGTTGTTAATTTTCTCTGATAAACTTACAAGGAATGTGACAATCTGCCATTGGGGTGGTTGCTGCAATATTGAAGAGAGATTTAAGAGTTTAATGTTATCAGACTTCCAAGCAAGGTTCCAGGTTCGGCACGCTTATTATCTAACTTGCAGTCAGCATGCGACAGCCAAAAATCGCACGATATTTGCTGTCATAAAGAGAATTTGCATAGGGGCGCTAAATCTACCGCGAAAAGTGCATTTTACGGTATTGACGCAATAGACATGCAATCGTCATACATGATACCAATTTTTTATTACAATTAGTCACCGGTCGCGCCGTGACCACGTGGCTGTCACTGTCTGCTAAGTTTTAGGTATTAACCCCGCATTATTATTCTTAGTAACTTTAAAAATTACATTCTTTTGAGAGTTCGTCGTGGTACTCATTATACAACCTAGTATTAAATTTAGTCACAAAATAGATGTATTTGTTTTAAAAGAGAAACGTTTTTAGTTAGTTTTCTTTCTGTCCATCCATTCAAAACTAGTGGATTCTCAAAGCACCCAAATTCGTGGATGTACCTTTGGCAAAAAATAGGTTACCATTCTCCAATATCACAAGAGAAGCTGCGGGTGAAAGCCAAATAATGCCACAAGTAAATCTTTAGCAATCGATGAGTAACCACGAATTCACGCACTCTTGAATTAGTAATAAAATGTTATAAGTATAGAACGAACTAAAGCTAATTTTGTAAAAATTCAGTCTTTTTTTGTTTTATAATCTTATTTAGAGAAGACATTTGTAGATACAGTGCACTGACACAAAATGACAGCTTCACTACGAACGCTTGTTTTAAAATGAATTTGCATATTGAAAAAAAGACGTGCTTTTGTGATATCAATTTAATTTAAGACTATTACCACATATTAATTAGTTAGATATTACTAAAACATATCCTACGAAGTTGAAATGGATTCAATTTAGACTCTTGAAAAAAGTATTTTTCTGTTTTATGGTTAATTTTGTTTGGATATTGTCTAATAAGTAAAATTTTAAGTAATAAAAAAATTAAAACGTCTCCAAAAAAAAGCGCTGAAAGGTACGAAATAACTATTATTTACTAATCAAAACTCAAGTACAAAAATAACTATATAAAAATAACTAACAGTTATTGAAGTCGGTGGCTAGCCTACCTAATTAATAGACTTTCTGTTGTTGCACATTGATTTGGCACCGACTTTAATAACTGACAAATTTAATTATATAGGTATTTGTATCGTATTTATAGTTATTTTTATACTTGAGTTTTAAAGGATAGTTATTTTGTATTTTTCAGTGTTTTTTTTGAAGCGTAGGTCTACAATTAACTTCTTTCTAATTCTGGAGCGCAATGACATACAAAAAAATCATCAATATAAATAGTTTTTAAGCAGGTAGCGTCATTTGGTGATATTTGGTGTATCTTCGAAGTCCAAGCTCCAATACCAGTGAAATTTAAATAGGACTATCTCGGAAGTATACCATTTGAAACGAAAAAAGATTTTCTAAATCGGTCCACAATTGACGAAGTTAGCGACCGTTCTTTCCAACCGCGGGGTTATTACCAAAAATGTGCAGCAGCGACAGTCACGATTACTGCGCGACCGGTGACTAATTGTAATAAAAAATTGATATCATTTATAACGATTGCGTATCTATTATTCTATGACCGTAAAATACACTTTTCGCGGTAGATTTAGCGCCACTATACAAATTACATTACACAAATTCTCGTTTTGATAGCAGATATCGCGCGATATTGGCCGTCACATGCTGACTGAAGTTATGTAATAAGCATGCCGATTTGCTTAATTTCTTTTAAATGAAAGGAATTGGATGCACAGATTTGTCATCAAGCATTGGAAATCACCCAACTGTCACCCTTCTCAAGTTATACTCAAACGAGATTTTCTCCTGTGTATTTCTCGTTTTCATAGCTTTCTTTCTCTATATCTCCGGTTCTAATTGAAGTAAATCGCGGTTCGTTTTGGTCTAAGAACACTCGCTGGAATGAGCTCTTTCATTTGAGCTTTTGCCCACTTTAATTGGTTTAGTCGGAGGGAAGCTAGGTGTAAACATTCAACTTGACTTTCAATTTTTCTATTCAACTTAGGTTAGGTTACAATTACTCATCATATAAGAGCGTTATTTTTGAATTATATCATCAACAGCATGGGTCCTCTCGTAGGTATAAAAAAAATACACACGGACGAACATAGAACCTCCATCTTTTTTTTTGAAGTAAGTTAAAACAGTAATTATTCCTAGATGTTTCTAACACTATAGATAAGAGTACAACAACATATTGATCTCATTAATAAAACAGGCGTTTGAACTCAGTGGGGACACAGAGGTATGAAGTAACTTTTGAATTACCTGGATTGAGCATTCATCAGTGTAGATGCAACTCTCTTCCTCTCTTGTCCTTGTGACATTATCTTATACACTTCATTTTTGTTGTAAACCTGAAATCATCAAATAAAAATCGGAAAATTTAATGTAAGGTGGACTTCTAACTTATCAGTCGTGATGACTACCTATCACAATCTTCCCATTTAGCACAGTATGGTTTTAAACTTGTAAAGATTGATAAATGTTTTTGTTGAAAAAATTTAAATCACTCCTGTAAATCTTTAAATCCTAAAATAATTCAGTAATCCTAATGACAAAATTTGAATGACAGCATCAATATCTTCAGTATACTTTTTCTTTTATGAAAGAGCGGGCAAATGAGCACGCGAGTCACCCGATGGAAAGTGATCACCGCCGGCCATAGACACTCGCAACGTCCGAGGAATCACGGGTGCGTGGCCGGCGTTTAGGGAATGGAGGGAAAGGAGGAGAGGGGAGATGGGCCACCGGCACTCTCACTCATCAAATGAAACACAACAGCAATAGATGCTGTTATTTCACGCCAATATTCTGTGAGAGGGTGGTATTTCACCGGGCGAGCCGGCGCAATTCGTGCTGCAATGCAGCATGGCTCTACCACACAAGATACGTTGAAGATTTTTCTGAACAGCCACTGTTGGATAAATTATTCTTTGGCTTAGACTACTACTTACGTATGTCCAGCTTATTACTATTAAATGTTAGTATAAAATAAATGAAATACCGTGATCTCCTCCAAGCCGTTGACAATGTTGGAGCCTTTCCGAGTGACATCTTCATAGATCCTGAGCTTGGAGTTGTCCTCCGAGGACGAGAGCAGGTCGAACAGCTCCTCGTTGTACAGCTCCAGGTACGAGACGCGCACCGTGTACTCCGTGTTGGAGAGGCGCAGCTCATCGAACAGCTGCGATAGCGCTCGCGGGATGATGCCAGCCATGGGGTCCTACGGTAAGTAAATATGTTTAAACTGGGAGAAGTAGTAACAATGTTTGTATACAAAGGATGTTTCAATCACGCTTTGCTACCAGAAATTATGTATAAAAGGGGAAGGACAAAAAATATATGT
This sequence comes from Zeuzera pyrina, assembly GCA_907165235.1. Classification (NCBI taxonomy): domain Eukaryota; kingdom Metazoa; phylum Arthropoda; class Insecta; order Lepidoptera; family Cossidae; genus Zeuzera; species Zeuzera pyrina. The sequence goes on along the minus strand of OU015638.1, from coordinate 18,334,274 downwards.
ATATAAAAGTTATAGTCCGTCTAGGTATGTACCAGAATTATAGTACGTACGATTCTGGAGTTTCCTTTGGCACTTCCTTCGGATGGACAAAAGACACTTTACAACATATACCACTATTATTTGGGTCCACTGAAATCACAGTAAAATAGCAAGTGAGGGAGAGATTAACTATGACGACGCGTGGTCCGATTACAGGTTCTATACACATACATAGGCCATACATAGATCACACACTAGTAATTAACAGAACAACGTTAAAGACTGTGACTTATGAATATCGATTAGAGCGTTGGCTAATGGAAATGACTAAAGCATTAGGACACCTCAACGAAAGTGCCTGAGGAGTGATGAAAGAGGAAGCAAAAGATGTAAGGACCATGGTACTTGGTGCTCCGTCCTTTCTGTGTGAATTTATATTAAAACTTAGAGATGTTATATTTTAACATATTTCTTGCTCGTTTTCATATTAAATAACAACGATTGTTATGGCCATTATATACCATAGATGGAATTTTTGGCGGGAACGGGAGGTGTTCGTATTTTATGTAAATTTTCTATATTTTGCGTTTTTGGGAGTTTTAAGGTACAAAAGTGATAGCATATTGTGCATTACAATTCTGTACAAGTATTAAGAATTGGAAAGTTTGAATAAAAATATGCAACTGAAGTTTTTGCGTTCTTCCAAATAGTCCTTTTTAACTCCTGTAAAGTCTACTATCATTTCACTGGAGAGTGTTAGAAACTACTAAGTAATAAGACAGACATTCTAAGTTAGAGATACATCTATTTTTTCGTGAGAATGGCAAGTGTTTCTAATAAATATGAAACGAGTTGCTAGTATATAAAAAAGAAGAAGACACCATAGATTACTTTAAAAAATACACAATAGTATATTGGGTAGTTAAGGTTTAAGTACAGGGGATAATGTTATAATAAGTCAAAAAACAAACACTCCATGCAATAATCGGGGGAATGCATGCAGTTTATGTCCTAAACTGACCTGACCAGGAATCAAACCCAGGTTTTTTGCTTCACCAACAAGTAGATGAAGGTAATAAGCATAACGTCGGCGAAAATTTTTGCGTATAATTGAGACAGTGGTCTTGAATTATGAATTAACATTATAGTAGGGCCCTGACTGGCTCGTTGGCTCCGTGGCATAACATCTGTTTTCCAAGCCAGGGTCCCTGGGTTCGATCCCCAGTCAGGTCAATTCGAAAACGAACGGAGGCAACGAATTTGTTGCTGGGAGCACCAGAATTCGTTGAGGCACCCATAGTACAACCGTACTGTTTAGTTTGGGGTCACACAATTTGTGTAATTGTCTGGACTATTATTACTTTAATTTTTCAAATTTAAGTAATTCAAAGTAATTAGTTTTTATAAACTACAAGACCAACATAATTATGCATATAACAATAAAATGCACAGTTAAAAATTCAGTTAAAAAATTAAAAAATAGTCAATGAAATCTGTTTGAATATTCAAAGAGGTAATACTACCAGTCTGCTAGGCACTTTAAGCGATGACAGCTCTCTAAGCCGCAACTTTGAGAAAGTCTATTATTTAAGATAATGTGTAGTTTTCAGTTTGTAAATATTAACGTATGTATGTACTTTTTTGTTATTAATAAAAAAAATTAATTACGAAAATGAAAAAAACTCTAAATATGGATTTCACTAAAATTTATAGACAAAATTAAATAATATTGAAATAATTGATGTAGACAGAGCAAAGAGAACATGCAGTTCTAGACAGACAAGAACTTATCTAAGCGGAATATTGTTTTTACACACAGACAACCTAGCTACGAGACTTGAAATAGAAAGGCACTGTTTTCTGCCGTCCATCTGCTAAAATGCAAAATAAGTTCGAACACAAACGCACGCTCGTTTAGTTGTAACCAGGAAGCAGATCCGTGACATGTCCAAACAGTATCAAAAAATATAGAATACAATACGTAAATAATGCCAATTGCGCTGTAAAGTGGTGCGGTAGTTACAATCATAAAAATAGTTTCAAAAAGGACAATATCACTTTTCATCAGTAATTACAAATTTAATAATAGAATTTTATAACAGAAGTGAGCAGTTCTAGTGATACTGGTTGCTGCTAAGCTTTGAGTCAATGTTTGTCCTTGTATAGCATGCTATAATATTACATGTTTCGTCTCCCTTTTGCAAGACGGCACGTGTAAGTAGAGATGCGAAAATTTATAATGACTCATTTTTGATATTATATACCTAGTTTCGAATTATCTTGTTTCCTTCCAACTATTACAAGCTTTTAATTAATTGAAACTTATGAGTTATTACATATATTTTTATTTGAATATTTGTTTTTAAATTAAAAATTTAATGATTTAGATTACTAAATTCATATATTATTCTATTTCGAAATAAAGTTATTATAACTTTCTTTTTTTATAATAATAATAATAATGCGCCAAACAATACACACCAATCATCAGATCTCAAACTAGAGTATTCTCTGTTATGAGAACCAGACGACGACTACTAGGGGCGTCTCCCAGTACACCCAGACCCGAGACAATCTAGAAAAGTTCGTTTTTCCTAAATTGACCCGACAGGGAATCGAACCTGGAATGGGTGCAACATCTAAACCACTGCGCCATCGAGGTCATCGAATGGTCGGTTTTAGAAACATGAAAGAATTCATGTACCGATGACTTATCGATATACGCAATATCAACATGCATAATCTCTTTTCTTCTATTACGCGACGCTATCCGTGCCGCCCGCTTTCGTCCCAATCCTTTACCTTGACAGAATAGTTTGCTTAGAAATCCGTAAACATTTCAGATCTCCAAAAGTATGTAAGGACCGCGATTCTTGGCGCTCCGTCCTCGCTGATTACCCCGTTAGGGATACAGCGTGAAGATGTTTGTATTTCAGGTCTCCTAGGCTAGGTTGTCTGTGCTTTTAAACAACATGCTATTGTAATTTGTGTAATGCAATGTTGTAATTTGATTACAACTTTGATAAAAGTGATATCAATAACAATTCCTAGTGACAAGCTATGTCTATTATTGTACCACCATATTTATATTACGTATTTTTTCAAAAAAAAGTGCTCTCTAAGACGAAAATTAATATTGTTTGTAAACATCTTAGTCTTCTAAGTCATAGTGTCTATTTAACATATTAAATGTTTCTATTAAGTATGAAGTAATTTTGGAACAGTACAATGACAACATTAAAAATTTGAGTTCTATGCCTTTGATTAGATTTCAAAACAAATTCCAATAACCTCTGCTAGATATTTAAAAATGAAAACATACCATCAATATCTTAAAAAATGAATAATAATCACCGGTGCTAGGAATCATGGTTGTGATTACTATTAAAAGTATGGATATGGCCCAAAACCTCTATATTCATTATTTAGTAAAAACTGTTTAATTTTGTTTATTTTTAAGAAAAATGTAGATTTCAAGAATTTTTATTGTTTTTTTTACATATTTTTGTAAGCAATTTCCTGCCATTAATTTTTATAAGTGTAACATAGATTTTGTAGATAAAGACTTTCGAGTATTAGAATGATCCTCGTTCATAATACTCTGTTCATACATCTGTTACTAAGGTACTAAATCCCGAGACATTACGGGAACTTTGGGTGATATCCATACTTTTGATAGTAATCACACCCATGATTCCGAGCCCTGATAATCACTAACATTCTGCCAGGTGGTATCTGTGCCGCAGCTCTCTCCGACCATGGTGTGTGTTTTGCCCGTGCCTGTCTGCCCATAAGCAAATACAGTGCAGTTGTAACCAGCGAGCACTTCTTCGATGAGAGGTGACACCACCTCCTGGTACACTTCTACCTATAAATCATAATTATGTGGTTATTATCTTTACATCTATACTTTTGTAATTCGATGCTAACTTTCCTTATAACGGAGATAGTATAATAATATAAGTACATGCTATTATTACTAGGTGTCTAATCATCCAGTACTAGGCAACAAGTTAGTAGTTAGAGCAGTGGCAGGCGTTTGAAGTAGCCATGTCTAATCGCCATTAGTTCTTCATCAGTCGTGTGGAAACAGTATAGAAAATGGACATGTTTGATTTTAGTTGAACCTATACATGTTTCGATCACCAATAAGCAATGCAAATTAGAATGTAGATACATTATGAACGAAAAGTAAGGTGATGATGATGCTGTTTGTGAATTCAGCTTCAATCACAAACAAAGAACTAGATTCACAATTTTCTGTAAAATCTAAAGAAATTATTGTCCGAATTGACAAACATATTTTTAATATCGTATAGTACTATCAGTAATATTGTGTTAATCTAAAGTAGACCTTACCATCAAAGCTTGTAAAAGCTCGTAAAAGATACTTGTATGACAGAAACAAAATTTGTTTTATATAAAATATTTAAAATTCAAACTTACGTTTCGTGCTTAAAGTATAATTCACATAATACATTTGAATCGTTATTTACGTCATTTTGATTTGTTACGTGGACGTGAAAAGAATAAGACATATACAGATTGTAATCCTAGACAAAGAACAAAATGTTGCACAGGACGTATTTTTTTTTTCAAGTGGGAAATTATAAGCGAGTTTTTATTGAATGTATTACGATTGTTTTGGTTTATTAATTATCTAATATAATATAAAGACACAGACGAAAGAGGTACAATCGTTTCGTGTATGTTTAGTATTTATAAAAATCCTTGACTGAAGAGTTAAATGAATATATAAATATAATAAGACACAAACAAATAAAAATAATGAAGAATAAAGTTGAATCGTATTGTCCTCTATTCTCATTTAATTCTTACATACTATGTGCATTTTACTATGAATCTCCTTTCAAGAGTAAGAGTACTATATGAACTCTCAAAGCATAGTCATAATAATCAGTTGTCTCGTTAGTGTCTGTTGGCTGTCTACTGTCTTACTTGGGGTTAAGAACCTGTCATATCTGCTATTTTAGTTTGAGGAGTAATTCACGGAAATTTAAAACCGTTTGATTTGCTTTAAAGTTGATACCTATTCATCATTTATTCTTTACTGAGCATTGCAGTAAGGTGAGCCGGGATTTTGGGATTGTTTGGCCGGGCTTTTGAAGTACTAATGGAGGAAAAATATCTTTTTTTTAATTATGAGAAAAATGTTACTATGGTCAATTTACAGTGTTCATAAGTTCATAATTAGGTACAACAAATCCTTTTAACAATTTTTAATTTTCAGTACTGAAAATATATTTAAAAAAAAAGTACCTATAAGATTAAAAATTTGACTCTATTATTTATAACAGAATAGTATGGTTTTAAACTTCTTATTCATGTTTTGATACTTAACGGTGTTAAGGTCATGTCATTTGGAAAATATAATTACGAATTTAATAAAAAAAAAAGAGCTATTTTATTACGAAATAATAAACACATCAATAGAATGATATCAATTATTTGTCAAAAACAAGAATCTCCGCTTTTTTAGCATTCTAGTGTTGTTTTTACAAATTTTGAAGAAGCTATTTGACATGTTTGCTGTTAGCTTTTTAAAATAATATTAAACAAATGTACACTCAAATACTCATTTGAGTACCTATACATTTGTTTGGACATTTTGACAAATGGACATTTTGGGAGCATTGACTGTGCTTCTAGTTTTTATTTTGTGATCGAAGGAATTCAGCATAATTTGTGTGGTCAAATAATATGCAGCAATACCAATGCAATTAAAAGTGAATGCATATTCATGTATAATATGCATGGCTGTTCTTACTCCAATAGTGAGGAATAATGAATAGATAAAAAGTAGCTATGACAAATGGTTGCATCTAGCTGATAGTGGCCATGTCTAGTGGCTCAGATTGGCCACTAATGGCATTCAGTAGTCATTGCCACCAGAGGTCTAGTGTGTGGTAGCTCTAGAACAATTCACATATCCAGGATCATTATGTACAGTATTGGCAGCTGTTATCCTCCCTGGGAACGTTCATGTTGTTCAATATTGTACTCACCTGTTTAGCATATGGCCCAAACGCACGGTCAAACGTGAACTTTTTTGTGAGTGAAGTCTGCTGTGACTGACGTACAACAACCTCCCTGTTGTTGACAACTTCCACCACCCCTAGTGATTTGATGTCTCTCTCACGTTGGTTTAAGGGTCTAAAATAATAATTATGCACCGATGTTAACTAAAATAATTTTTTTTCCGAAAAGTCATTGTATCTGTTTGGCCGATCAATCTAAATCTTTAAACTGAAATAGATAGGTATACAAGGGCGTGAGATGACCATTATTTCACCAAGAAAGACAAATGGATGAATGGTAAGGTTATAAGATTTACTAATTTAATCAAGTAACCAAAAAACAAGGTTTAAGGAAGTGAAAGGTGTAAAAAGCGGTGATGCTTGGTACTCCAAGTCTTTAAGTTTAACCTCTTAGGAATAATGTCAAGACAAGACTTATATTAATGTATGTAAAAACAAAATTGATCTATTATAATACCATCAGCTTAGGTAATTCTGTTAAACAGGGTTTAAAACGTTTATTCTACATTTTTAAAAACACACTGAACTTTTACTAAACATTTCTTTTAAAATAAATTAGAAATTGAATAGGTATATGTAACATTGCTTTGGAAGAATTTTTAAAAGAAAATCTGCGTGTGCTTTTTATATACGGTGGTAAGGATAAAGCAAGTACTTTGTGAAATAGTGTAAATTTAACAGGATTATTTGTTGTAACAAGATTGTTAGTGTACAAATTGAGAAATGTACCTCAGTCTAACGAAAACCTGAATGTTTTGGTTTTTATCCTTCTTACTCTTTTCCGTCATCTTGAAATCATATACATAAAATATTTTACAAAAAAACTATTCCTCACAATACACAATTTATTTTAAATTACACTTTCAAAGAAATTAATAAATAAAAGTAGTAAAAGCTTATGTCACAGAAAAAACCGTTGGATTTATTCGTTCAAACCGAGAGTTCAAACAAATTTAAATTTCGGTTGCTGTAGTGAACAGTGTTTCTACTTTAATGATTTTCTTTCCCCACGCCTCAATTCAGATTTCCCCTTCTCAGGACTTTTTTCCCCTCAAAAATTATTCTGCTAGTTTTGGCACTAGTAGTAAAAATCTGCTCATCGGTCACTTATCATTGGGTCACAGTGTATTAAGGTTTGAAAAAAAAAAAATGTTGACGGCAGACGCAAATTCATTCATCTGCCAATTTTAGTAAACTATTTTATGTCACTGCCTTTTTCGAATGCTGCCGTAAAACGGCTCTTTAGTGATTTAAAAAACATTAAAACAGATAAACGCAACAGGCTAATGAAACAGTTGGATCAATCCTGTGCGTAAAATCTGGCTTGAAAAGAACTGGAACAACCTAAGCACTAATTCTGATTTTTTCTGTGGTCAGAGCATAGCAATAAAATATATTCTGTGTTTTTGTGTAGTTGGCAACTCTGGTACATGTATGTGTGTACTCTGTGTTTTGAAATAAATTGGGTGTGGTCGAAAAAAATTGTTATCGTTCTATTACCAGCTTGTAAGTGGTTATTTAAATAAAACATATGTCTAGACAGTTCGCATTTTTTTTTTAAACTATAACATTTTCATCTGTACAACTGATGAAAAAATCAGTTTCAAATACCACACCTCCAATTTGTACAGGCCAATGCAACTGCAAGCGAATCAAAAAAAATTAGACAGCATGAATAAAGTATAATTCAACATTCGCATTTTTATTTATAGCCTGACAAGAAATATTTAAAATCTGCATTGGTGTCGCCACTGTATCTTTTATACGGTAACACATAGTATAGTCCATACAGAAGTTAATTCCAAAATTTTCCGCAATATGGCGAGGTTTTTTAATTTTTTTGTTTAGGCGTTACCCATGATTTCCCTCGATTTCCCCTTTTCATCTCTTTCCCTTTTTCTTCCCCTCTGGATCCTAATTTCCCCTCAGAAGGGAAATTTCCCCTCATTGTGGAAGCACTGGTAGTGAACAGTGATGCCAGCGGTAAAAATAAAGTGGAACTTAAAATGCCCTACACACCTTCCAATTTGTTGGAACATCTTTCCTAGGACTGGCGATCTGATATCGATTATCGATTAATGGAAGAATCGATCATTCGATCTCGAGTAGTGAATCGATCCAGTGAATAGACGACAGACACTCAAAAATCATTCTACGAGTTTTATTAAATTTTGCAAGGGATAGATAAAAGTTAGACGACTCAAAAAAGCTCTAAATCTGGCTTCGAGAGCGTTAAGGTGACGGCAGTTTTCGATATATATAAGTAAAATTTATTAAAAAATTCCATGCTAGCTCATTATTTTATAGTTGCGTTCTTACCAATACAAATATAATGGAAACTCCGTTTTTGGGTGTCCGCAATCAATTCACTAAATCGATTCTCTACTCGAGATCAATCGATCAATTTTTCCATTAATCGATCTCGTATCGCCATCCCTAGGAAAGTTGTTCCAACAAATTGGAAGGTGTGTAGGGAATGTTAGTTCCGGTTCCAGTAACATACTGTTTACTTTTTTCAGCTCCAAATCAAAATTTACTGAAATTGATTTAATTTTAATTTATTTTTTATATTTAAAGAATTGCACTTATTTTTTACTTTATTAGGAAAAATAACTAATTATCAATAAAAAACGGTAATGTAATGAGTAGTGACATCTGTTATGGAAAGGATAGATCTATCGGTGTACCTACACAGGATATCAGATTTCTGTTAAAATCATTTACTCAAAAGTGACTAGATGGCGCTATAATATGTGGCAAGTTTGTGTATCTACCTCATTAGTAATTTATCGAGTTAAAATAATTATGTATTAGTACAATACTATATTACATGCTCAATATTAAATATAACATACGTGTATTTATGTTGTAAAGAAATACATAATTTCTCTATTTTACAATCCTTTACACTTACATTCGAGTAGGTAGGTATATATTTCACTATCGTCATATTGTTATTGTTTTCCAATAAGAATTAACATATGCAAAGATTAATTAGTTATTATGAGATCGGGTGATTGGTTACTTTATAGTATATCGTACGCTCAGAAGTCAGAACTGAGATTGTAGGCAAGTAACAGATTGTATCCGTTGACTCCAGTGCGAAATTATTTTCACATTCCTTTACGATTATGATGCGTAATAGGTACTCAGCTTCCAACAAGAAGTGTACAACGTAAACTGGATTTAAAAATGAGCAACGTCATTACACCTACCGATAGTTTTTGCGCCGGCCAACGCTCATTACACCATTTCCTCCCGCGCTTTCTTGAAGAAAATTAAAGTCTCCGCATTAATTCCATCCATATGTCGCAATGTTTTTGCGTCGGTTAGCAGCGTTATGGCGGTTCTCGCTCGGTTTTTGCGTCGTGTTGAGTTGCCGCGGCGCGCTTCCCAGACTCCGGGTGGCTGACAAAAAGTCGCCGTGCCGCGATCGCGGGAATCTCAACAAAAACATTTACCCCGCTCAATAACTGGCGACGTCGATGAAATACTATGAGTTCCTTTAAGTTTTTATAACGTGCGCAGCTTTTTCCGCAAGCAATTTGCATCAGTCGCTCGTTCTCGTTCGCCGTCCGCCATTTTATAGTTTTTCGCGCGCAAACGATTCAAAATTATGGTGGCGCGTTCCGAAAATTGTAATGGAGTAAAAAGGTCAGGCTGAATTCTTGTTTGAAGAATGGCCATTTATGTATAATAACGACATTTTTTATTTAGTCGCAACTGTGTCAGTTTAATAAAAAAACCAGAAGGGACTGTTGCTTTGAAAATTAAAAACTTGGACTACGCCGGACCACTATGGAGGCTCCAAAAATTATACGTTTTTAATACTGTTATTGAATGTAATCAGCTATGTATATTATTTTGCAAATCAAATTTTTGAGTGTTTTTTCTAAACAAATAACATAATTTTTTCTACGAATTGTTTGTGACTTAATTTATAGTCCAAAACCTACGGGCCAATGATATTGTCCTTTTTACAGTAAAGAAAATAAAATATACATACTTATCTATATATAAAATATACTTAAGCATTATACACGTGACAAATTGCTAAAATAGGTAGGTAATAGGTAATCCCAGTAAATGAAACACAAACAATTATAATAAGTTGCTTTTTTTGCATAAAATCTAATCCAGAGTGCAATCATAGGAAGTCTCAAATCTTAATATTTATGTCATTTGAATAATTGTTGTTAATTACGTACGTACGTACGTTTGGACTGATAGTATAGAAGAAATGGAAAATAAAAATTGAATATTGAATGAAAATGTGTTGTCCATACGCAAGTGGAGACATATTGAAAGGAGAGACCGGCGATCGTGAGAAAATTGTACTTCGAGAGAGCCTGCGTATGCGTGCGGCCGTGAAATCGGCGGGGAACATGCATGCAACATGGATTCCATGAGCATGAAATGGACCAGAAGGCTATCAAGAAAAGTTGTTGTCCAACGATCATTTTATTTTCGTTTCAGAGAAGAATATTGATGATTTTATACCAACCAAACGCAAGACATTGTTGTCCCGTTTGAAAATTGATGATAGTTTTCTCAACGATGTTCCTTCTATATGGGCGAGTAACGCTTTGTTTCTCCGAGCTAAAAAGACAGTCTCAATGGTTAGAGCATTGAACGATACAGCTGAAAGAGGGGTCAAGATGATGCAGGAGTTCCGTGGTTTGATTATAGTTGAGTAGCGACAGAAACGAAGAAACAATGTTTGTAACGTTGCGTACAAGAACACAAGAAGCAATGTCCGGAATGTAAACACCAAACTGTGATAGAAAATATCCTCAGTAATATTAGTTTTAATGTAAAATAATATTAAATACCTTTTTTAATACAGATGAGTCTTATGTCACAAAAGATCCCTATATTAACTCATTGACTTAAAGTTAAACTTCAAGTCGGCACGGGTCATCGTTATCCTATCGCAGTAATATCTTTTGTTTATATTATTAATAATAAATAGAAAAAATATAGAGGGTATGCGTATAAAATTTTGTAAAAAAAATTTTTCCCTTACAGGTAGCTTGAGACATCTTACTGTACATACTACACATTTATGGTGTAATCAGATAAGCTGATCGGCAGTAATTTCGTTAGAAAACACATCTGCATTTTGATTTCATTTGCCTCATTTCGTAGTACGGGACAGGCTGTCTGAAGTTATGAAATCTATGCCTTTATCATTATTTTTCATTTTATTTCCTTATTATAAGTACATTATTAAAGTGATATGTGTTTTAATATGTACTTATTGCAAACTGAATTTAGACATATTATTTCAAAATATTAAAAAAAAAACAAAAAAAAAGTCTGACCACATTGCTGGATTCGAACCCCCGCACTTCGGTGTGGTAGACCTACACTCAGCCACTGTGCTATTGAGGAGGTAAACTGCTGTGATATTAAAAAAGTTTAGAGTTTAAAAGTTTTAAGTGTGTGAAAAACGAAGAAAACGATTTTTCCCAGAATTGAGACCTGGCTAGATCGATTTCTAGCCGACCTCAACCCCTATATTGTAAATTTCATCAAAATCGCTAGAGCCGTTTTCGAGAACGCGATATCAAATATATTTATATATACATATATATATACATACATACAAATATTGCTCGTTTAATATAATAGTGGATACATATCTACAGAATTTATATTTTTTTTGTTCGAGTCGAATAAAATTTTAACAAGCAATAAGGCTGAAAACGACTGTGTTGCAGTAATTTTAATAATAAAATTTAAAAAAGAAATCAATAAAAAGTAATTCCACTAATATTTAATAAAGTTATTGAGCTATATTGTTTATCTATTGTAGAGTGCCAGAATGTCGTCTGAGTCCGAGGACAGAATCGAATAAATATTATAATGTATTCGTTGTGTGTAGATACTATATATAATACGCTCGTCTCCTGGCTTCAGTTTTTCTGTAATATTATCTGACTCACTATTAAGGCAGTGTAGGTTTTTCCAAGCACCGGTGAAAGGTTGAAACGCAGGATAGTTAGCAATATATCGATAATATGATCATAGCTAATATAACGGCGTAGGTTCTGTGGGAAACTCAAGCGAACACTTTATATGAAAACCGCAATGAAAAAGCCAGCATAAGATAATGCGCCATTCCTTAAATTAGGTAGGTATGTTCCTAGAATAATTGAACTTTAGGTTCTTTAATCTAAGGTAATCTTTATTAATAAATATGAAAAATATTTCATATCCATTAAGGAATGCAGACGTTATGATCTATCAAATTCCAGTATACAGTGGAGATAACCTATAACGGTATAAATATGACGCTATCGGACTTCGACGTCACAAACTCAGTACCATTGTCTTAGGAGTAACAGAGAAAGAAGAGTTTAATAATCTCTGAACTACTTGAGTTTATAATAATATCTGATAAATCGATTATCCCAAAATTTAAATTACATTAGTCAAATGTTTTTATAATAGATTTCCTCAGGAAGTTACTGAATTGACAGAAAATAGATTTAGATTTGTTATAAATTTTTTAAAACATTGATTAGACAACCATACTGTAAATACACGATTTTGTTAAAGACAAAACTATAGTCTGGAAATGATCTTCTCTGCACATGCATTTAGGTACTAGCTCTCTGAATATTGTATTTTTATAAACCTGTTGTAAAATGATGTTGAAAAAATGACACTTGACTGAGTTTCTTGTCGGTTCTTCTCAGTGTCCAGGTTTCTCTTTAAACCGAACTAAAGTAGATTTGACGTTCAAAAACGCCTTGGGTCCACTATGGGTTCACTTGAATAAAATGATTTGACTTTGACTTTGGATAATTGCCGTATTTTTCAAGGAAATTTAAATAATTTTTCAGATATTCAGTCAGCTTTTTACCACCATTACATATTGTCTTACGCTTTGTAGGATCGGCAGGAAGATTTATCTTACAGAGACAAGTTTGCCTTTGTATAAATTCTTCCATAATTGTAATATGTGTATAGAATATATTATATGGATATTTTTTCAAAATATGTTGTAAACTGTAAGAGATACAATTTCACAGAAAACATTAAAAATATTTTAAAGCTTAAAAAAAGCAATCGATTCGTGTTCAGCTCAAATTAAAAATGATAATTTACAAAAGCTTAATTCGAAGGAGACCTATAAGCTGCATATTTCTTGGAAACGATAAAAAATACAAAATGGCGCTCACAACAACGGTACCGGGTTATTTTACAAAAAACTTAAACTTGTGCCGCGCGCAGAATATAGGTTAATATAATTTAATCAGTAGAATATACACAGGGACGAATTTAGTCTGCGAATAAGAGGGGGGCACGTGATAGATTAACAATACTCGATTCCGTATTTTGCAATATTTTCTTAATTATCTATCTTTAAGTATAGTTTCTGGGCGACCGAGCTTTAATCGGCATCTTAAAAAAAAGTCTGACCACATTGCAGGTTTCGAACCCGCTAATGAGCTAAATCAGATAACCTGACTCACCGGTACATACGACACATTTATTATCAGATAAGCTGATCGGTCGCCATTTCGATAGAAAACAGTACCCACATCTACATTTTATCGGATGTTATTTGCCTCACTTCGTGGTACGGGACTGGCAGCCTGAAGTTATGAAGTCAATGTGTTTATCATTATTTTTCATTTTACTTCCTTATTATAAGTACATTATCAAAGTGATGTGTTTTCAATAAGTACTTGTTGCAAACTGAACTTAGACATATTACTTCAAAATATTTAAAAAAAACAATAACGGTCTGACCACATTGCAGGATTCGAACCCGCGCACTTCTTTATCTGTGCCCCACCCGCACGTGCCGCACCCGTGCTGTTGAGAATGTAAACTGTTGCAAAATTAAAAAAGTTTAGAAGTTTATAGTTCAAAAGTTTTAATTGTGTGAAAGACGGAGAAAACGATTTTTCACAGAATTGAGACCTACCTCAACGCCTATATAATCGAAATCGCTCGAGCCGTTTTCGAGAAAGCGAAATCAAATATATGTACAAATATATAATAGTGGATGTATAAAAGAAGAAACCGACTGGCCGACTCACTTGTAATTGTAGATGTAGAGCATTGGCAAATAAGCATTCAGCCTAAAACCAATTTTTAAGCGTAGTAAGTCTTTCTTATAGTTTAAAGAAGGCCTTCACAAGAGAGACGTTTTGAAAGGGGGTTGAAAGGTGGTGTCTGGTGTCGAAGTTAATATGAAAAAAATTAAGAATGTCTCTGATAAAATAATCTAAAACATTTTCCAAAGAGACTGAAGAGAGCATACGAAACACGAGTTTGACCGATACAGAAAAATCAACCCCTACTTAGGTCAAAGAGGTGTTAAAGTTAAGTGAGACAACTAGTATTTTTTGTTTATATACTTGCTATTTGTTTGTTTGAATATGAAACAAATATCCTAAATAAAAAATCAGATTATATTTTCACACTTTCATTGAACTAACCCCCTAAAGACAACCTCAGGATAGTGATATGATATTCACTTTGTTGTAAAAGCGCGATATTAGACTTTTCTGAATGATATACCGACAAACAAACGAATAAATAAATAAAGTTCAAAAAATACTGGTATCTTTTGGTTAGAGTTTAGAGATAAGTGTATAATATAATTTCTTGGCGGAGGTATCTATGGATTTATTTATACCCCTCTTATCTCTTCAACTTTTCTCTCCTTTCTCGTTCTGTTTACTTGACTAAATATTTCATAACACATAATATATAAGAACAATCAATGTACGTAGAGAACAATAAGATTTAAGGAAGCGAAAGAAGCAAGTATGTAAGGATAATGCTGCTTCGCCGGCTTTGCTTTCCGTTCTCTCTGCCTACTTCATGAGACCTCATTAGGGATACAGCGCTCTGTGGACATAGCGCAAGCATGAAGATATGTGTGTATTTAAGATATATTTAATAAAGGAGTCGTTCCGTTACCCGCCTGCTGCGCTGGGCGTAAATAAAAATTTTGTAAGTGTAGTATATTTTCGTCTGAAAAATGGTGACGGGTCTATGGAGTTTAAAAAATGAATAGCTTAAAACCATCTACAAACGATTCCGCGTCGAACGTTCGATAGTTTTCACGTGATTGCGTGACAAAGAAAACCATTTTAATTTTATATAATATATGCATATATCTATAGAGCAAAAGTGAGTGATAAAAGAGCCCAAGGAAGACCAAGGCTGACTTATGAAGATCAAATAGCTAGAGTGTTAGCCGACGGAAATGTCAAAACCACTCGCATACCTCCTAGGCGAAAATGTGTGAGGAGAATGATGAGATTTGAGGAAGCGAACTAAGTATGTAAGGATCGCGACGCTTGGCACTTCGTCTCCTCTGACTACCTCGTTGGGGATACGGCGTGAAGATATGTATGTATGTATATATATATAACAATTATACGAGGGTTGCTATTTATGTATCCGGAACTGGCCAGTTACAGAACAATATTAAAAAAGTAATTATAACATTTAAAAATGGAACTCTTTGGTTGAAGAATACAATTTGTGTCACGTAGCTGTCATTTGTTTATCCTTTGTGGCGTCATTTTGAAAATTGCGAGTCTTTATCACCATGGATTTAAGTCGTGAAAATTTTCGTGCCATGACTTATTACGATTTTCGGCGAGAGCTAACTCAAAAACAGTGCATCGACCAACTCACTTCGGCTTTTGGGGACGAAGCACCATCGAAAACTACTGTGTATCACTGGTTTAGTGAGTTTAATCGTGGGCGGTCTGTGCTCACGGGCGAAGTTAAAGAAGGTCGCCCTAAATCGATTGTTGTACCTCAAAATATTGATGCTGTGCGGGAACTAATAATGCAAGATCGTCATGTTACATATCGCGAGATAGAGGCGTCTCTGGGCGTAAGTATGACGAGTATATATAAAATATTACACGAACATTTAGCTGTAAAAAAAATTTGTTCACGTTGGATTCCGCACAACTTGAGAATTGACCAAAAACGGGTTCGTGTCGATAGGTGCGAAAAAATGTTACAAAAGTACAATCAGGGTGCGTCAAAAGCTGTCTATAATATCTACACAGGTGATGAATCTTGGATATATGCGTATGATCCTGAAACTAAACAACAATCAACGGCTTGGGTGTTCCAAGATGAGCCGAACCCAACAAAAGTCATTCGTTCAAAAAGCACTTTGAAGCAAATGGTCGCTTGTTTTTTTGGTATAAATGGACATGTAGCTACAGTGCCACTAGAGAATCGTAAAACGGTTAATTCTAAATGGTACGCGACCATTTGTTTGCCAGAAGTCTTTGAAGAAATAAGAAAGAACAACCGACAACGTAGGATCCTTCTTCATCATGACAATGCTAGCTGCCACACATCGGCCGAACGACTTCTATTTATTCCCAATCGTGAAGAATAAATTACGTGGTCAACGTTTTTCGAGCCGTAAAGAGGCTGTTGATGCGTTCAAAATGCACGTTTTGGAGATACCTCAATCCGAATGGAAAAAGTGCTACGAAAATTGGTTCCAACGCATGCAAAAGTGCATCAATCATCATGGTGAATATTTTGAAAAGCAATAAAACTATAATAAATGCTATATGTTTGTTTCACTTTGTTATTCCGGATACATAAATAGCAGCCCTCGTATATTGACGTATACATCAATAGTTTAAAAATATCAATAATCAATAGTTTAAAAGTTCAAGAATAATTTAGTCCTAGAACCTAGAAGGAAATTCAACTTCGAACACAGAAGCTCAGTCTAGACAGTACAGTTACGGTGTTTCCCTCTTCCCATACGTTCCATAGGTTCCGAGGCCCCTCTATAAGGCACCAAGGATAGCAACAGCAAGAATTTTAGTGCGTAAAGGCCCCAAATAACCACGAGTCACTTCCAGGGAGCTCAATAAAAGTTCTAGGAGTGAGCTAGCAATGACTCCTATTCTCTTCACAGGATTCGTCAAACGCTATTATTTGTATAGTTATGTTACCTTTATAAAGTTTGATTCGCCTGGTTATTATAAGAGTCCGCCTATACAGCCCAGTGCAAGCGAATTCGTTCATTACCCCCCCGACGATGGTGATAACTATAAAGTTGATTTTAGCAGTTGCGGCTTGACCATACTATAGCGCGGAGACATTTCAAAATTCGTTTTTGAAACCTAATTGTAATTTGCAAGTAAAACTACATTACCAATTAAAAAACTGGTTTTAGAGATTTGAGCTATTATAATTACCAATCCATTTTAGTGAAAATCATTTTAAAATTCTGTAGAATTTCGGAGACGATTGAATATTTGTGCAAAACAGGGTTTCTTCTAGAATTTATTTTATTGAGATTTTTTCTCCAATCATGTATCCGCGTTTAAGGATTTCAATATAAAGAGTTGAAGTTGTATGTATCCAAATATATATACTTAGATATCCAGATCCAGGTACTCGATTGAACGCTTACGGGCTACGGGTTCGATCGGGACAATAGCGTAGGCGGGTCGTAGCGAAACTTGCTGTTTATCGTAGTTAGATAACGTTAATAAGATACGTTACAGTACTGGCCATGCCACTGTAATATAAATGCTAATGGAACTGGCACAATATGTAGTGTCCGATAAGAACAAGTTTTTTGACCTAAACCAAAAATGAATTTAATACCTTTATCGGGTTCTGCCAAAAACGCAACTGCCGTACCTAACTTGATTTCAATTCTTTTGCAGATTTTTAACATACTTGGAATGATTGTGTATGTTATGCGATGTCTTCACCATTTATGTACCGGTTTTAATGATTCTTTCTTTATTTGAAAAAGTTTATGTCTTCATGTTTTCATGATTGAAGTCGAAACTTTGAAACCCTGGGACCCCTAAGCCCATCGACTGGTCTCTGATATTTGTGAGCGACTGGTCGAGGCTGCGGGAGACCGTTGGGCTGGCAGCTTCTTCCGCCAACGAACCAGTTTGGCTGTTTAAAGATGTGCTACCAGTCTGCTGAACACGCTAAGCAAGCTTTCTAAGCGGCAACTTTGAGGAAGTCTATTATTTAAGATAATGTGTAGCTTTAGGTTTGTAAATATTATCGTTAAGATATGTATGTACTGATTTATGCCAATAAATAAATGATTAACTTACTCTCAAGTAAATATGTATGTATTTACAATTTCTCATTTTTATAGTAGTTTTTAATTTCGAAGCATACGATTAAATACAATATTGGATTTGTGGTTAAATATTTATTTTACATAATGTAATGCGAGTTTGAAGGGTTCATAAAGGATTCGATATTTGTTTTGTGTAGTGTATCATGTTCATAGAATGATAACTTTTTGGTTTTGATACCAATTTTGGTGTACTTGCGGTGTACTATGAATACCAATATATTTACGACAACTAACTTTATTTCTAAAACAAATCGAATGAAACAGTATACATAGATACGTATAACATATATCCTCGCGCTACATGGTAGTTAGAGAGCAAGGAGCACCAGGTATAGCCTTCTTTCTATTCGCCTCCTCAAATCTCATCAATCTGCTCAAGCAATTTCGCCTATATGCGAATGATTTTGACATTTCCGTCAATTAACACTTTGTTTGATCTTTATAAGTCAGCATTGGTATTTCTTGGCTTTTGCTAGCGCTCACTTTCGGTCTCTAAATCAAAATAATAAGTAATACATACATACATACATATCTCCATGCTGTATCCCTAACGGGGTAGTCAGAGAGGATGGGGCGCCAAGCGTCGCGGACCTTACATACTTCTTTCGATTCCTCAAATCTCATCACTCTCCTCACACATTTTCGCCTAGGTATGCGAGTGCCTTTGACATTTCCGTCTGCTAACACTCTGGCTATTTGATCTTCATAAGTCAGCCTTGATCTTCCTTGACTTCTCTTACCTCTCACTTTCTAAGTAATATTTTATTGTATTTCTTTAAATAATAAGTAATAATATACAAATCGGTTTTAATTATTATCAACCTTTCTCTATACTTCCTGAAATTAAAATCCTGACACCATCCTTCCTTATCTAGATATAGTTTCGTAGCTCGTTCTTTAGTTCTACGTTACACGGGTAATTAACAAGATGTATAGTTATGCCTTTCAGGCTGATTCGGCTGAGAAAGTTGGTGCTGGTAAGGTAAGCGTCTAGGTATTACCTATCCATTAAAATATCAAAACCAAAAAGAAAGACCACTGTCCAATTTAGCATTATAATAATATATTGTAGTGCGTTCATTATTTACATTTTTTATCAAAGCAATCGAAGGCTAATAATGAACATTTTCATTACAATGTTAGAACAAGTTTTCGTCGCGATCGATAAGTTTGCAAGACCGATTTTAAAATTAAAAAGCCCTAACCCGTCGACCCTCAAGTCGGTACCTTTTCAATCCCTTCACATAAATAAAAACGCACACCGATGTAAACAACTCATACATTTACGAATTTGTCAGACGGAGACCTGTGTTTTTTATGTACGAGCCGAGGGCAAAGAAAGCGTGGGGCCATGTGGAGGGGTCGCGTGGGGTGATAGGCGGGGCATGCAGCTGCAGGCTAGGGCTCCGGGAGCGATCAGTCGAGGCGCGCGCGTCACATCGCTAACGTCACGCATACCGTACAAACTCCCTCTATAATCCGATCGGAACTGATACGTAACAGCTCCAGCTAATACGTAAACGTTAGGTTTTTTTTTAGGCACTGGAAACGAACTTTTTAGCACATGATGTAAATTACTACAGTTTTAAGAAAAGTTGAACAATTCTGTAAAGTTTTGAATTGGCGGGTTGATGTGCGCGAGCGAAAGGGGTGATATGGAGAGTCCGGGCGAGGAAGCGGGACGGAATGCTCTCTCCGCGCCGCATCCCCCCGTAGCAACGTCGAACGGATCCAATAAGATCATCGGACGCAATGTGAATGGAACCAGTAAGTCACCTCCTGCTTAATGCATATTTATTGCAATTTTGCAACTTTCATAAAACAGCTTTGAGGTACCATGAAGCTCAATCAGCAAAGGCCTAGAGGAAAAAATTATGTTCAAAACGAAAAAGTATAATATTTCTCTTTGCCTTGGAGGGATAACAATATAGTGGAGAAAAATTTGCACTAGTAAAAGTAAATAAATAAATAACCACTTATTTCACAACACTAATTTACAGAATAAAATTATTAAATTTTTGATAATTCGTGATCTATTCCCTTTCTTTACAAATCATTAAAATAAATATTAAAGAAATAATATAAATTAGAAGTGTCTTTATAACCAATAATAAAAAAAACAGGTCTCCTTCAATTAAGGACTGGTTTTCTTGCCTATGAAAGAAAAAAACTGAAATGTAGATTATAGATATTTGGTGTAGCAGAATATAAAAGTTTCGTTTCGATAAGAAAAAAAATCTAGTGTAAATTGATTAAGCCGACCAGACTTGGAAAGTTTTCATACAACCATACAACTACAATAATTTATTATCATGTTTATTTGTCTGTTCGATTTATTTTGTTATTTTTACACTTATAAAGTTTTTTGGTACACAATTGCAAATTAGTGACCAGAACTTGCTCAAATATGGAAACGAAAAATGAATTATAATGAGTATTTTCATTCTAATCGTTTTAGTTTTTTTTTAATTTATTGACTTCTGCTCTGTCGAAGTTTGATTTAATAAATGATTATTAATTATTAAATAAAAAATCGGTGTTCCGTGTGAAATTTATAATATGGTTTTCTAAAGCTCGTGATTTCTAAAAATATATTAGTATTAAGATTGTAATGAACTATATAATTATGTGATGAATTCTTATAATATTCAGCTGTCTTCCGCCCAGAATTCCAAACCCACTAATCGACACGTGTTTCGCCTCTAAACGAAGCAACTTCAGGATATTCCAGAGATCAGACTCGATCTGTTAGCTAACCTACACCGAATTAGATTGATATTAAATTTTTTCTGTAAACAATATGTAAGATTTTATATTCGCTTAAACTTTTTAAATTCTTGCTACTGTACTTTCGGAGATACGAAGTAGGTGATAATCGTCAAGTCGAATTCGAGTATTCAATACGAGCTTGTTTTTAATTTAATTCTCCTAAGAATATTTTATTTAAAACATTATGTGGGTTATTAAGATAATATGTTACTTCGCTTCAAAAGACGTCACATAGTTTCTATTGTAGTCTAATCGGTGTAAAGATACATATATACATACATACATACATAGGTAGGTATACATACATATCTCTAACGGGGTAGTCAGAAAGGATGGAGCGCCGAACTTCGCGATACTTATATATTTCTTACTTATCTATTTCGGCTCGAATCTCACTATTCTCCTCACACACTTTTGCTTAGGTATGCGAGTGATTTGACATTTCCATCAGCTAACACTAGGGTAATTTAATCTTCATAGGTCATCCTTGGTCTTCCTTGACTTCTACCACCACCAACTTTCGCTTTATATATAGATTTTCTTCGACAATCGTTCATCACTCAATATTTCTGTGTCTGAACCATCTAACCATTTTTTTCTTCATTTTAACAATAACCTTGTCATATTGCTTATCTTTTCATTGCTTGTTATATCCGCGAGGGCGACACCCCACATATTTCTGAGCGATCGCATTTTCATTGCAACTACTGATATAAACATGACTATATAAATCGCCTGTAACATACAGACAGACAATAAAACTATAAAGATTGCTATTTCATCATTTTGACTGCAGGACCCTAAAAATAGACGTATCATAATACCGTCGTACGCGAACAGATAAAAAGAAATTCAAAGAAAACTCATGGGATGGGAATCGAAGCCGTTACCCGAAGTAATTTGTGTTCTTCTGCAATATGCCTCCGCGCTTTGTCTTCGATATTTTCTTATGTATAAATACTTTGAACGAACAATCTTGATCTATGTAAAATATAATACGCATTACATAAAACTTATGTTTATGGTAGCTCATACTAGATATTCCACGGCTTGGCCCATATGATACTTGTACATTGGTTTGTTTTGTTCAAAGGTAATGTTAAGCCAGGAATCTGAAACATACTGGATATTGAATTACTACTAGTTCCAAAAAACAGTACATTACGACATTATTATTTTACTAAATAATGATTTTAATGAACACGTTATTTGCAATTAACTAAAATTAATAGAAACTTAAACTCTTTACTAAAGTAAGCAGTGGTTCAGGAGACCGTCGGGCTGGCAGCTTACTCCGCTAGAGAATTAGCTTGGCTATTCAAAGAGGTAATGCTAGGCAATTTAAGCAACGACTACTTTTTAAATGGCCACTTAGAGGAAGTTTATTTAATATTTAGTTTAAAAGTTCTTATTAACGTATAGATATTTGTGAACAAACTCAGATTCTAGATAAGCTTTTCGCTTTTCTGGAATATCGATGTCGGTGGACATTTTGGATGGTTCTGATAGCTTGTGTAATTTACGATTGATTAATTTTTCTAACGTTCCGAAGTACTGGCTGTCTCAATCACAAAAAATGATTATTAAGTAGTAACACGCTCTAAATGACAATGTCGCCATTTATCAGTAATTATAATTGTATCATTTAATACTAAATAATAATATATTTAAATATTAATTATTG
Source organism: Zeuzera pyrina (assembly GCA_907165235.1). Lineage (NCBI taxonomy): Eukaryota > Metazoa > Arthropoda > Insecta > Lepidoptera > Cossidae > Zeuzera > Zeuzera pyrina. The sequence goes on along the minus strand of OU015638.1, from coordinate 18,311,647 downwards.
AAACTTAAAAATTGCACAAAAAAATTATCTTTACACGATGTTTAAGTTTCGTACAGTGTCGGTTAGACACTAGCCAAGGGTTTTTTCAGTAATTCTGGGTGCGACAGAGGAAATGAGGGACGCATATAAGTGGTCTTCTAAGAGTTTAATTTTTCCTCGTGAAGTACGGAATTGTAAAAGCATTAAAAGAGAATAAAATTAAATTAAAATTTCAATCTTTTTCGGCCAAATAATGTATTTTGCTGCATTTTTTTCGTCTTCGTAATATAAGTATTATATTCTTCTTCAAATCAGCTTTCGTCTGCTGATTGACTATAGAATGAATAAGTTTAGCAATTAATATCTAAACATATGATCTATTGAGACAGCCGGCATTGAATTGGCGTGAACGCATTTGCTGTCATTAATTTGTATTAAAAAATGTCAAAGTTTGTAATATGTTACATATTTTTGAATTAATAATATAAAAACTTTTTATTTATACTCCTCACGACAAGAATTTTTTTGAAATTTTTGTAGGCATAAGTACTAAAAAACTAATGGCTAAAAGTCAAAACTACAAGGGTTTAAAATTCGCAATATTTGGGTGACTTTTTGCTCTATTCTATATTTGCTCTATTTCGTTTATTTGTATAAACGAAAGGGATAAATGTTCTAAATTCCATTTGCTAACGGCAAATAACCTTTAAAAAGCAACCAAGTGTGAGTCGGACCCGCGCACCCAGAATTTCGTACCACTACACAATATAAATACTTGTGTTATGTATTAACCAGAAACCTGTTTGCTTTCAATTCAGTTCTGAATTCTTAACATGAACCCGACTCACACTTGGCCGGTTTCTATTATTTTATATTTTTACTGCATTCAGATCGAGTTTGACGTTTGTATGTTACCGTTTTTACGAAAAAGCAAAAATAGATTGAACGTCAAAGAACACGTTCACTGTGTATTTTTTTTTTTTACTTTAACGTAAACAAATAAGAAACTAACCAAAGTTTTGCTAAATTTTTACCGTTCGCTGGTCGGACGTATTACATATACCATCTAATATACACATAGCACTTTAATAACACCACTTTTCCGTTATTTACACGAAACTATGAAATATTAACAAATAACACTAATATTATCCAATATAGTACTGCATTAAAAAAAAATTTGGTTATTTGACAAGCGTTTTGTTTTTAATTTGCATGCCACTTAAACGTTGCCTTTTATGAGTTGCCTATATTCCTAGATTAAATTAGTCATAAATCAATTCGCTCAGGTTCACTCTAATATGTAAATGACACCATTCATTCTAAATGTAACACAAAAGAATAACAAAGGAATATTATAATTTGCGAAGTGCAAACAATAACAATTTCCTAGTCTTTATTTTTAAGTGTTTTTTAAAAATACAAATGTTTGGACCTATCATGACCTTTTAATTCATGGTGGTTTTTATTGAAGCTCAAGCACACAAACGAACAAAAATTCTAAAAATGTTTTGTTTTACTAATAATTAATAAGTGTGACAACCGAATCAATCATTTGCGAACTAGCCCATCTCTAGTTATGTTATTTATAATTGCCAAGGTCGCCACATTTGTTTACATTAAAGACAACGATGAAAAAAAAAGGATACATGTCTCCTTTTCTTCTTATTATTATTATTTTTTAGGATGTCGGCCATTATAACAACAATTTTGTCTATTGTCCGATGCCTGTTATAATTGAAAATTACACCCCTTCAAAGGTAGGACAGATGGAGGGAAAGAAGGTGATGGCTTAGTAATGGGGTCCCCTTGAGTAGGACTTCAAAAAAAAAATCCGGAAATGATCGGTTTTTTAATTTGGAACGGTACATTAAATATTATATGTACAATATTTGCAATAAAATATAAAATACATTCGAAGTCAAATGTAATCGTGTATTTGAAGATTAATCTTATGTATTATATTCATTCAAATATCAAAACGCAATGTCTTACTACATTTACTTATAAGCTATAAAAGCAGTAAGTTCATGTTGGTTGGAAAAACCGTGAAAACAGAATAACTATGCTCGCACAAGACCTGTATGTAGTGCTTAAGTTTTGAAAAACATCTAGTAGATGATGAAACTGCTAACAGGATTATTTTCTGTTTTATTAAAAGTATGCATAACATACATACATATATATTCACGCCGTATCCCTAACGGGGTAGTCAGAGAGGATGGAGCGCCAAGCGTCGTGGTCCTTACATACTTCTTTCGCTTGTTCTAATCTCATCATTCTCCTAACACATTTTCGCCTAGGTATGCAAGTAGGTAGGTATACACATAACATAAAAATATAAATAAGTAAATCATGTGTTATTCTTTCAAGATATATAAAGAAGTTCATAAGCGCAGAGGGTTCTCATGGACTTCGTATTAGCATAGCGTAGTGTACCGTTGCTTAGGGATCTCTAAAAACTTTTGCAATATTTTTATTTTCAGCGTTTAGTTTTTGTAGTGGCAGACAGGACGGAGCCACGCCTTGCACTTGCACTATAAAAACAATTTTAAGGCGTCTGTGATGTATACTGTAGTTGTAATATAACACAACATGGTTCAATTTATAATATTAAATTCTATTGTTGAGTCACTTATAGTTTTTTTTGATCCATTCATTAAAGGACATTTTATAATTTATGCCAATATTAATATATTAGCGTAAATTATTCTTCAAAATAAATTTTTTAGTTTTAATATTTTAATAAATTCAAATTTTTATTAATAAATTAATTTCTTTAAATTATAATTTTTAATAATTTTTTACAATTTTAATGAATTTTTAAAATTTATAAAATGCTTAAGCTGAGACAGTTCTTAGCGTAACGAGAAATCAAGACATCAAGTAGTGGTCGTGCTTTCAAGAAGCAAAAACTAAGTTCTTACATACATATCTTCACGGTGTATCCCTAACGGGTAGTCAGATAGGACGGAGTACCAACCGTCGCGGTCCTTACATACTTCTTTCGCTACCTCAAATCTCTTCATTCTCCTCACACATTTTTTCCTATGTATGCTTTTGACATTTCCTTCGGCTAACACTCTGGCTATTTGATCTTCATAAGTAAGCCTTGGTCTTCCTTGGCTTCTTTTTCCACTCGCTTTCGCTCTGTAGATTTTCTTCGTCACTCTTTCATCACTTATTCTTTCTATGTACCCGAACCATCTAAACATTCCTTTCTTCATTTTCACAATGACACTGTCGTGCACCTCTGTCACACTGCATATCTCTTCATTGCTTATTTTCTCCGCAAGGGTGAGACACCGCAGGTATTTATAACAGATCGCATTTCTATTGCATTTATCTTACTTTCATTTAATTTCGGGCACATCCAGGCCTCACTACGGTACAATAAAGTTGGAACCAACACCGGATGTGTATGGCCATTTTTTCATCTTATAGTGTTCTTCTAATAGTGTTAAGAGTTAAAAAGTTCTTATAGTGATATAATTACGAATAATAATAATAATAATGCGCCAGTCGATATACACCAATCATCTGATCTCAAACTAGGGTATTCTCTGTGCTATAAGAACTAGACGACGACTATTGGGGGCGTCTCCCAATACACCCAGACCCGAGACAATCTAGAAAAGTTCATTTCCTAAATTGACCCGACCGGGAGACTAAACTATTGCGCTATTGAGGTCGTCTCGAAATCTAAGTACATTACTATACTTGCTGAAAATGTTTTGTTAGAAACAAAAAAAAGACGATATTATTTTGCACTGTATTGTCTTTTGTGTTTTCATTACTATATTTTATTAATATTTTAATAAATGTACCTATACTGATGCGTAAAGAGTATTGTACTGTACTGCATTTGGTATTTCGTTTATATTTCTTTTATTTAATTAAAGTTTTGAATTTGTTGCTTAAAATATCCTAGTTAAACAACGTTCAGAAATATTTAAAATTATTCTGTAGGTACTAAATTTTACATTTCATTTTAAAAATGCGAAGATATGCATCACTTTAATGCAATGTTATAGCGTCTCCATAACGTCAAGTGGCTTAATTTGCATATTATGGTGATTCTAGCAGATTTTTACTTAGTCGCTGTGCTTGATATCAAACGAATATAACTCAACATAATCTAGTTCTTGCTGACGAGTTTCTAAGACAGTTATTCTAATGTCTTGATTATATTTTAATAGGTATGTATATAAATAAATCTAGGTCTAACACATTACAAATAAAGTTTTAATTAAATTAATATTAAGTGCGTAAGATTGTTTTCAATTTTCAAGAAATTGCTTTTAACTGTTCCTTGACTAAAAAAATGCCTTTTTTCATGTACCTACTCCCTCGCACAATACCGTTGTGTTTGATGGTTTGATTCCGTGCATTCTATTCATACAACGAAGCGGTTACGCAAAGATGCGTTCAAAAACACGTTGCAATGAGGTTTGTTCTTTTCTTTTTTGCTGTTCCTTTCATTCGTGCCAGTACCTACTCCTTTCTTCATTCTGATTCAGCTTATTTAACAATGCCACTGTGTGAATATGCAAATGTGTTTTAATTGTCTCGCCTTTTTTAATCTGTGACTACTGTCCAAGGACCGTTGATTCGAAGTGACGCATCTGTCATTTCTAATATTAAAACGCATCGTTTATGACATTCGAAAGGAACGGAGCTGTTCTATAATGAGGTTTTTTATGATGCATCCGCAAGAACAGTGATGTAATTTTTTTTACGTTGGTAACCCGTATAAGTTATGTTGTGTTGTGATGAAATGTATCGTGAGGAATGAGGTCCGAAGTTTTTCAGGCTAGTGACGAACGCGTCTGCAGTATATTTAAGTCGATAATGCTACACTGAATTTTCATGAGTGCTGTATTTATCGTGTTGTCGCCATTACGGCCGCTGCCGGTGGCTGGCTTTGCGCCCTTTCCATATTCTCTTTATTTATATGACAAAAACTGTCGACGACCGGTATATAGGTAGTTTTATCGAATCGGAGGCTTTTTTATAGTTGTTAATTCCGAAGATAATGGCCGGAGTCAAATGACGGTGCGGCAATAAGAAACAGGGAATTTCAGCGATGCTCGGGTGCTCTTTTAAGCGTATTTTTTTGCTGGAGCGGGCTCCTTCGGCGCGGTTTTCGATGTTTTTTGCACACAGTCGATGAAAACCGTAATGGCATTTTATCGTGCATAAGAGCGGTCGGAATCATTAATTATTTATAATAAGGCTACTAGTGACGAATCGTCGAGTGTTTATTTTCAATTTGAAAGTCGCATCTGCAATTTTTTCGGCGTCGCGCCAGTAGAGTGTTGCCATGAGCAATGTAGATTTATGATTTGTAACTATACATATATATCTTCAAATTATTTCCTTTAGTAGTTCGGATGGGCACAATATGTCCGTGAACTCGTTTAAAGATACGGGTTCACGGACATTGCGCACCGGACTCTTGCGATACTGACGGAAAACGGACACGTGCCTTTTGGTACGAGTTGTAGGAATGATTGTGAATGGAAGTATGACACGAATATACTCTGTGGTGATACGGATCGCGCGTGACTGTTATACTTACGTACTCATTCCGAAACTCGAATTCAAACCTGGAATGAAGGCTAGGCCATTTCAAAGGAATCCAAAAAAAAATTGAAAAATAGCACAGTTTATGAGTTTGAGACATACATACATACATATCCTCACGCGGTATCTCTAACGGGGTAATCAGAGAGGACGGAGCGTCAAGCGTCGCGGTTCTTACATACTTCTTTCGCTTCCTCAAATCTCATCATTCTCCTCACACATTTTCGCCTAGGTATGCGAGTGCTTTTGACATTTCCATCCGCTAACACTCTGGCTATTTGATCTTCATAAGTCAGCCTTGGTCTTCCTTGGCTTCTTTTACCACTCACTTTCGCTCTGTATATTTTCTTCGTCAGTTTTTCAGCACTCATTCTTTCTATGTGCCCGAACCATCTAAGCATTAATTTCCTCATTTTTACAATAACACTGTCGTGCGACTCTGTCATACTGTCAGAGTTTGAGAGATTGAGACAATAGTTTAAAACGCGTTATTGAGTTCAGGTAATATGCAAATAACTTACCGAGTTATATTATTGTAACATTATATTAAACAGATATTAAATTTTATTTTATATAAATAAATTAATATGATACCATTTCTGACACGCGCGTGTTGAGTGAAAGTACTCTGCGGTTGGACTCGTACAGGCTCGCGGTCACGAAATCTGCATGTAGGCACAGTACAATTAACGTACTTAGGTTCGCAGAGCTGGAGATATGAATAGTTATTCGGAGCCGTACTGATTTTAACATGTCGGACCTATCCGTTACTAATTTATAAAAAAAAACATTAATGTCACTTTCAGTGCAAGTATTAAGATTTACGGATTATGGTGGTAATGGTAGTCTTTGATTATTTAGGTAGAGTCATGTGTAGCACGTATGCGCATTTTTTATTTGTGTCGTTCCAGATTCAAAAAATTATAGATAGCCAGCCCACATCTATATAAATTATTCTTTCTTTCTTTCTTTCTTTCTATCTAAGTATATCAGTTCCATATAATGTGTATGTAGGTAATAATTACTTTCCTTTGGACGACTTTGCTATTACCGATCAATATCAAATCTATCACCGGTTTTGAAGAAAGTAGTAGTATAACCGGCAAGAAATTCAGATATCATGAGCAACTATAAATTCAAGCAATCCCAATTTTTTAAATGCTTTTTAGTAGCTTTATTTCCGCGCCTTTTTTATTAGCTTTACCTCTATGTAAGGTATCTGTGTAAAGAAATCTTGCAAATTAATTTTCACTCGACTTCAAGACGTCTGATTAAAAATTTTCAGACGTAGTAGGAACTGATGACGATATAATAATAAGATTGTCCTTATGTTCTGACCGCGATCGTCAGGATAAGTCTGTTTTTTTTATTTGTTATACTATAATCGAACAAGATAATTTTTAACTTAAATCTACCACCCGTACCTGAAAACCGTATTGGGAAAAACCGGCAAGAAACCCCGTCAGGTATTATTTACTTCTGAGTCAAGTATTATAATAGGGTTTTACAAAAAAACTTCTTTCTAACTAACACTTAATACCCTTTCCTGGAACTGTAAGTTTAAGGAAAATATGTCTTAAAACAAATCAGGTGCAAAAAATATTTATTCCTATTCCTATTCTGTTACAAAAAGCGGTTCCTAAACTTGTATAGGGCCACGAAACACTCAATAAATCTCTTTTAATTTGAGAAACCCTATAATAATCTATAACAAATAAAAGATACCTACTGCAATTTAAAATAACAGTGAAAAGCCTTTATTACAAATATTTTTGAAATAAAGATGTAATGTAATGAATGAAATTATTTCCCTTTCCGTAAAAACTATTAATTAGTTTAAAATCGACCATTTTTATTGTGTAGGACCTACTACAGAATAAAAGTCGTTCAATGTTTGTTAATATGTATGCTTAGACCAAGTTCCGCGCAAAAAAGAATGTCGCTACAAATTACGGTAACCAAATATTCCAACAATTTAACGATCAATGTAACACTTGCGAACCCTAGTGTCTTTTACGCGGTACTCTTGGGTTCCGCGGAACTCTTTAGGAATCGCTGCTCTATAATACTTGAAATAATAATAATAGGTTTGAAAAGTTTGAAATACAAAATTATCTAAATGAAAATCTTATATCAGTGCCTGAGAGTTCGATTACAGTGTTTTGCGAATGTCAGCGAATATGCAAAAATTTACTTTAAAAATCTAACAGGAACGAAATCTTTTACCGGAAAAAAGGAAGCAGTGAGGAACTGGTCATCATACATATTTTAAAACCTCACCTGTTCATAAACAAATAATCAATAACAGATCAATTCATTTTCAATGAATAGTAAATAGAGGTTATCGACCTCTCACCCAAAACTGCTTTAATTTACCAAAATGAACTTAAAGCTGAAGATAATAAGGGATTAGATGTGTGCATTATATTTGTATCGTATGTACATTTGTCCATCGAACATCTGCCTACAGCTGTGTTGAGATTACATCGACATGTCCATTCTTGTATGAAATCGGGGTACAGAGCAAAGGGTTAGTTTTTACTAACCAGAGCCAAAATGCTATGGTTTTGGCAGTTCATGTCATTTAGAGGGTTCCGTTTCAAAATTGGGAAATGTAACATATGGAATATCTTCTTTGTCTGTCGGTTTGTTTATCAATTCGTTTTTTTCAGATATTAATTGATGTAATTACTAATTGGAATAGCACTAATTGGAATAGTATGTGCATAGTGTCCCCAACACAAACATGAACTTTTAATGTCGAGTTTTGAACTTTGAGGGCCAGTTTTGGGACTTCTGTAGAAGGTTCGAAAACGGTTTTGTGGAACGAAATTCTTTAACGCGGCTTACGGGAGGTTTGAGTTGGTAGAAATCGTGACGTAAGGAAAAAGCGTTACGTTGGGCGGGACCCACGTGTCGCGCGGCGCTAGCTTCGTTAGCTCTATACATAGATTCACAGTGATATTTATTTATGTCTCCTTCTATTATATAGGAGTATACGTGTACGTATACGAGTATCGAAATTTTTATTTTTTGTTGTTGTTTTAAATCGTACTTGAGTTTTATTCGTCTCATTATCACAATTATTACATTATTACAATGGAAAATGTCTAGAACAGCCATTCCCAAAGTGGGCGATAACGCCCCCTTGTGGGCGCTGCAGGCCTAAAGGGGGGCGGTAAGAGACCCAGAAAAAAAATGGGGACGTTGTGTAGAGGCCTGGGGGGTGATTTGTATTTCATTTAGCTAGGAGGCATCTTAGACAACGACTGCATGAGCTCTCGACTCAGTAGACAAAATAAGTTTGGGAACCAGTGGTCTAGAACAAGCGAATGAAATTGTATATCTGGTAAGTGCGTTTTCGAGGAATGGAAGATGTGAATTGGATGTGGAGAGACGGGTAGCAGCTAGCAATGAAGTGAACGGTGCACTGTCCACATTAGTGGGTAGTGTGAATATATCTAACTCAACCAAAATCGCCATACACAATGCGGTGTTAGTTCCAACTTTATTGTACGGTAGTGAGGCCTGGATATTCCCGAAATCGAGTGAAAGTAGGATAAATGCAGTAGAAATGCGATGTCTTAGAAATATATGCGGTGTCATCCTTGCGGACAAAACAAGCAATGAAGAGATACACAATATGACGGAGTTGCACGACAGTGTTATTTTAAAAAAGAAGAAAGAAATCATTAGATGGTTCGGATACATAGAAAGAATGAGTGATGGAAGAGTGACGAAGAAAATCTACAGAGCAAAAGTGAGTGGTAAAACAAGCCAAGTAAGACCAAGGCTGACTTATCAAGGTCAAACAGCACGAGTAAAATGTCAAAAGCACTCTCATACCTAGGCGTAAATGTGTGAGGAGAATGATGAGATTTGAGGAAGCGAAGTAAATATGTAAGGAACGCGACGCTTGGCGCTTCGTCCTCTCTGACTACCCCGTTAAGGATACAGCGTGAATATGTATTTATGTATTATTACGATTAAGTTTTTGTTTGTAGTATCGTGTGAATACTCTTTGGCGTCCATTAGACGGTAGGTTTTGCTATCAGTGTTACTACAGTTATGACTATGTAATGTAATCAGATGTAATGCAATCAAATGCAATGTAATGTAATGCAGTGACTGATGGTTATTTGAAAGTGATTGACGAATATCGAGATATTTTTAAGAAACTTAAAGTAAAATATAAACACGTTACTTTGTGTATTACTCTTTTAACACTTTTTTTTAAAAAAGAAAACGCTTAAAAACTCCATACCCGCCTTTTATCCAAAACTACTTAGAAAATTAAAAAAAATTATACATTGACAATATAAGGTGCTTGACTAAGGACTTTTTTCTTTCTTCATGGCATGGCGCACAGATTAGCGCATTTGCCAATGTCATGTATTAATAAGTAAAATCGACATGAAGCACATTCGAAGCAAATTCATTTTATCTTCTTATCGTAAAACTCCTCCAGTAAAGTGATAGTGGGCTTTACTGAAGTTATAAAGGACTTCTTGGAAGAGCGCGAGAACCGTTCTTTTCACTTATACAGAATTTTATAACACATTATACTATCACTTTATAACTCCCAAAAGTGAAAAAATAGAAAATCTAAATAAAATGACAACCTCACTTCTCCCGTTCCCGCCAAAAAGTCCGACTAAGGACTGTGAAGTAAAATTATCGCGATTGTACATGGACGTACTTGCGTTATCTATTGTAAGTATAAACTGAAAGCTTTGCGACAAATTTTGTTTTGTAGTTGGTGGTTGGTTATTATTTACTGACAGTATAAAATAGTATTTAGGCAAGTACAACTTGGATTGGACCGGTTACTTTTATATAAGGTCGTTATGGGGTGAAAACCCCACATAACCCAATTTCCCTCTTAAAGGACTGGGTATCACTTTACAGATTTCTCCTGTATAACCAAAAAAAGAAAGGTATGTAAGGGCATGTAGAACAAATGAGTGAATAACGAATGACGAAGAAAATATACAGAGCGAATGTGTAGCAGAAGCCAAGGAAGACCAAGGCTTATGAAGATGAAGGTGTCAACTGATGGAAATGTCAAAAGCATTCGCTTCACGCTTCGGTGAAAAAGGGTGGAGAATGATGAGGTTAGAGGAAGTGAAAGAGGTACGTTATGACACGACGGCGATGCGCCATACGCCTTCTTTGTCTGTCTCGTTGGTTATACATGTATAAAGACTTTTGTAAAATGGTTTTAAAGCGTTATTTCCAGAGACTTTAATTTTTAATTATATTTTCACTGTAAGTTTTAGGTGTAGCTTTATATTTCTTGGAATTTTTAAAATAGTTAAGACTAGGAAGTACGAAGATAAGGGCGGAGGGAGGAATTTTCACGTCGAGATCGAGTACATACCCAATTTACCTGAATTTTTTTCTTCTTAAATTCTGCTATGAACATTTTTCTGTGTTAACAATATTATGTGGGTTGGTCTATTTTTATTGCAATGGCCGGTTGTTAGGTAAAACTTTTTTTTAATTTACCTATTTATTATCTAATCTGAAAGAGACAATAATTTGCATATTTTAACACTGAGCAACATTTGTACTTGTATAAACAGGAGTTATAATATTTATAAATGAAAGGAATACGTAATTATGTCGTTTGAGTAATTTTTGTCAATAATACAGTGACGGCAGTTACACAAGAAAGAGTTGAATGACCCAAGTATCACTATGCCTTATGGCAAAATATATCTCAGAACTGTGGCCGACATAGAAACGGACAGATTGGCGGACGCGCGCGTTAGTAATCTTTAAAGATTTTCATTTTACTTATAAGGTACAGAACTCTAAAAAAATGTAGTAACAATATTTTTGGCAAAGATCCCTGAATTTTAAACATAAATGTTCACTCTACAATGTAGGTACTAAGATAGTGTAAAAATCTGATAAAAGAAATAAAATCGCTGTATGTACAACTGTCGTCTGACCCAAATGATATTGTCTATATTTTATAACAAACATATTGTAGAAGCTTGTTAAATAATTTAGATTTAATTCTCAACGTTATATGTATGGCAATAAGAGTGAGATACAATTCAAAGGAAAACATAGTAGGTTTGTCGAAATTTTAATGACAGGATATGAACCGTGAACAGAACTCATTGTTTATTTTAGTAAAAAAAACTATAAGTAATAAGGTGTTTGAAAGGGTCATTGTTAAAAAGTAAGGCTTTTAGGATTCCGTTGAGAAAATTGCAATTAAAACTGAACCATTGCTATTTTACAAGTTTAAGTTTAATTTTTATTTCAACAACCAGATAATCCAAGTTAATAACATAAATGAGAACATTGTATACAACTTCTACTACAAATTTTTAAATATAGTACTATATTAAGATTTAAATATTACAGTAAAGTTTGGTTATTAATTATTATTACGTAACAGTCTGCCTGTATGTATTTGTCATGTTATTGTACAGACTCGGGTGTTACTTATTGATTATTGATTAGTTAATACATATATAGATTGTAGATTAACGTAGATTATGAATTCATTATATACATTATAATTAGATTACCATAGATTATAGATTAGTTACATTATAGATAGTAGATTCAGTTAGGTAATAGTTGGTATGTCAGTCTGATCTTTGGATTATCCTGAGGACGCTTCGTTGAGAGGCGAAACACGTCGAGTGGTGTTGGGATTTTGCTTAGAAGGTAGCTAAAAATTATAAAAACTGTCACATTTGTCTATATCACTGGCTCCCAAACTTATTTTGTCTACTGAGTCGAGAGCTCATGCAGTCGTTGTCTAAGATGCCTCCTAGCTAAATGAAATTACAAATCACCCCCCAGGCCTCTACACAACGCCCCCATTTTTTTTCTGGGTCTCTTACCCCCCTTTAGGCCTGCAGCGTCCACAAGGGGGCGTTATCGCCCACTTTGGGAATGGCTGGTCTATATGCTTGTCCGTCTGTTTGTTTGTCCATAAGTCGATTTATTCGATTATTATAACAACTTTTGAGCTATACAGACATGTAAATTTATAAATAATCATAAGCCATATATGAAGAGAAACAAAAAAATTAAACAAGGTTATTTTGAAAACAATTTGCTTTTATTTAACAATTAATTTGTCCGAAGGTGCTACAGACCCGTAAGTTAATTCGTGTTTGACACGCTTTTAGCCAGCTTTTTGAAGTGTGGCGTGGACAATTGTTTTATACGCTCTCTTTAGAAACAGGCTTAAAATTGTAATTACCTTTTAAGTTAGATACTATAAACGTGACCTATTGACCTCATGTACAAAAAATATTTGGAGAAGTGACAGTTCGCCACGCGAGTATAGGGTTCCGTGCGATATTGAAATAATAAGTAGTATTGCTATTCTCTTCTTTATTACTACGATGTTCTTAAGTCAATTCAAATTATGAAAATTTTTTGGGTATATGCGTTTGTTTTTAATCCCGGACGCAAACAGAGCGGTGTTATAAGTTTAACGTGTGTATCTGTGGTCTCGTAGCTTCAAAAAGGATGAACCGATTTTGATTTAGTTTTTTTGGTTTGAAAGGTAACTTGATCGAGTGTTCTTAGCTATGACTCAAGAAAAACTGTTCAGCCTTTTCTACCGTTGTTTTATTAAGAAGGTGGGTATCTATTATCTAGTACCTATTCTGTGTTGAATTTAAGTAAAAAAATTTAAATTATTATTTCTTTTACGAGCTTTTCATGTCGGAGATTTTTTAAATTTTTATTATAAGAATGAAATCGCTTAATTAACAAATAAAATACGGAAATTCGTTATTAAACGTATTATACAGTGATTGGAAAATCTTATTTGATATAATACATATTCCATAGACTTACCTATGGAATGTAATGTGGTATGACATCATTTCACTGCAGTAGACGGTCAATGCAGTGAAAGCTGATAGTTGCTTTTTTTATTTGAAGGAGATGCGTTCGACAAGTAGTTGCCTGACAAATGGAGCCATTTACGGCTCCAAGTTCATTTTACGCACTTAATTGGTATTTAAACGTTACTATTCTAAGCTGTAGGTTTTAATGATCACTGAGCGCCTTAGAATTGACTGTCTTGTCATAACATTGAATTAGAAACGTACTTAGGCTATGTTACTTCTTTTTTTTTTTTTGTTCTTAACTTATATTAACGATCTACCCTCTTTTCTTGACAATATCTGGGATATAGTGCTGTTTGCCGATGACACTTCATTGATTTTCAAAGTAGATAGAAAAAAAGAATCTTCTCTTAAACGCAAAGAAGACAAAATGTGTTGAGTTTGTCTTGCCAAATATTAAGCCCATTCCCAAAAAAATTGGTGTTAAATGGACAAATTCTTGAAACTGTAGAAGTTATGTTTCTTGGAGTTGCCCTTGATTATAAGCTTCAATGGCACTCTCATGTAACCTCTCTCGCAGCAAAACTTAGCTCAGCTGCTTATGCAGTGAGAAAAATACGATTAGTTACTGATGTTGATACAGCTCGTTTAGTGTATTTCAGCTGTTTTCACAGTGTTACGTCATATGGCATAGTACTCTGGGGTGGAGCCGCAGATATTAGTCATATTTTTATTTTACAGAAAAGAGCCGTTCGTTCTATTTATAAGTTAGGACCTCGTTTTTCCCTTCGAGATAAATTTAAAGAAATAGGTATTCTTACTGTGGCTTCGCAATTCATAAACAACAACATATTATACATACATCAAAACATTGATAATTATAACAAGAGGAGTGATATACACAGTGTCAATACTCGAAATAAAAATAGACTTGCAACACAATTCTTTCGACTCTGTAAAGTACAAAAATCGTTTATGGGTTTAGGTATATGTTTTTATAATAAAATACCTCGAATTATTTTAGACTTGCCATGTCGTGAATTTAAAAGTAGGGTTAAAGAAACACTAATTAAAAAAGCATATTACCTATACAGTAAACGATTACTTGTGTGACAAAAATGCATGGACGTAGGTAGCATTGGCTTACTTTTACATGGGACAATCTGTATGAATTTTATTCCATCATTTGTAAGTTAATATGTCGATATTATATTGTATGCCTTCATCTGTATATATTATGTACAGTGTGAGGATATGTATTTATATACCTATTTTTAATTTGGCTTTTTTGGACATTGCTTTTATATTATTAATTTTGTTGACATTGTTATTTTTACATTTCGATTTATTGTATTACGTAATAAGTTACAACGATTTAAGACTATTTAAAACTGCTCTTACGAGCCCAATTAAATAAAGACATTTCGATTTGATTTTATATTTTCCCGCGCAAATCGTAAAAGTCGGCTAAGGGGTAAGACCAATTATACGGAATTTCTACTATCTAGCGCTGCTTTACCATTTTTAAGGTTGTGTATTAAACGGAACGGAACCCTAACAAAAGCATACATGCATCTATTTATATCTTGTAAGGCTTCGGATTTCTCTATTTCTTTGTATTAATTTTGCGGCATGCGTAGATAACAAAGTGAGATAGCACGCCTTACCAAAATTGCCGTAAATAATTTTACAATAAAGTATTTGTTAGAGATTCAACAGCGATTATCTGTCTGTCCTCGAACTCAATTTGATCGTACTCCTGGAGATATAATTTTAAAAGTTTAAAAAAATTTGAAGCCCTATTTAAAGTTTACAGGACAACGACATACATATAACGAACGTCTTTGGTTTTACAGATATCAAGAAATTGAATTTAGAAGCTTAACATTTTAAAAATCGTACGGAACATTGTGTGCGCGAAAACTCGCGAATTGTAAATTTTTGTTGTAAATCCTTTTTTTCTCCTGGAATAGCGCAAAGGAGTTAGCGCATTGCCAATAACACTACTAAGTAATTTTTTCTAAAAGTAATTTTGTTGCATCTTAATGCTCTGTTTACTGCTAATGAGTAATGGCGTGAAGTTAATTAATTATCTAGATAAAACAGTTAATTTTCTAAGCAAGGTGGAAGAGATAATAGATGCCTCGGTATCGCGACCGCGACATTTGAGTTTGTATAAAATGTATAATAAGTGGCGCTCCAGAAGTGCACTTTCAATTTCTTCTTTAATTAATTAACGAACGTAACACATGTTTAGACTAACACGTCCGTCTGTTTGTCACGCTTTCTCTAGCCCAGGAATAAGTATTAAGCATTAGTCAACATCTTAACAACCCTTTGCCACCTGTTGGTGAATTGAAAAAAAAATAACGTCAGTTGTTCGTTTTCCCGCCCTTTTTGCCGTCAGCCACAAAGATTTGTTTTATTTCTTTTTAATTGTTAATTTGAGTCATCGCGGATGAGGATTTGGTTTTTTAAAGGGTTAACTGATTTTAGTGGCCAACGTATCGGAAGTAACATGTGTCTTTTGATTTCAATCGTCATTATATTTAATTTTATTGAACACCTTACGGACGGCTTGGGAACGTTGTTCCATATTCTTTATAGCTATTTCTACTTGTATATTATAAGTTTTTATAGGTAGCTTTACAAAAATTTTTAGCACAAGATACCATTTATAAACGTCTCTTCATAAATCAAGAAATAGCCTTTTTCCAAACTTTTCCCAATTAAAAGGAAATAAACTGTACCTCAAAGACAGCATAGAAAACAGAAGGGTCCTAGAGCGTATGGCTTTCGGACATTCGTATCAATTCGGACGACCGAAGTTGGATATTAAAAAATGTAAAAAGTCGTTCGAAAATGGTCGTTATTAAATTTTTATAATTTTAATATTATTCTAGTTTTAGGCTATCATTTGACGTCTCGCAGAATAATCGATACTGTTACCTACGTACAACCGGACAGACGAACAAACGGACAGGCAGATATGGCGACGCTATAAGATTCAACTGTTTCGTTACGGAATTTTAACCCTACATAAATGTCAAAAGCACTCGCGTGCCTAGGTGAAAATGTGTGAGGAGAATGATGAGATTAGAGGCAGCGAAAGAAGTATGTAAAGGCCGTGACACTTGGCGCTCCTTCCTCTCTGTCTACCCCGTTAGGGTACAGCGTGAAGATATGTGTGTACATGTAAAAGTCAACTTTTTTCATCTTATAAAATCTCATCATGCATCTCACGGACGTCCATCGAGACATGCGAGTGCTTTCGACATTTCTATCAGTTAATAAGATTAGCCAGATTCTGTCAACCACTTTGGCTATTTGATCTTCATAAGTCAAGCTTGGTCTTCCTCAGCTTCTGCACTAATTTCGCTCTGTAGACTGTTGAAAGGCTAACTGATTTAATTGACAACTTTTTAAAGTTATTGCAGAGAGGTTTTTACTGCTGTGACGACCTTCGTGGCGCAACGGCTTAGCGCGTCGTAAAGTAAACAGGGGTTACGGGTTCGATTGCCGCCCCGAGTCTGGGTGCTTATGTATAATATGTATTTATTTACAAAAGAAAAGAATATAAGTAGTATATCAGTTGTCTAGTACCCATAACACAAGCGCTGTGCTGCTTACTTTGGGACTAGATAGCGCTGTGTGCAATGTCTGTGAATATTATTATTACATTTAAAAAAAACAGTTGTATAAAAGTACCGAGTACAGATTTGGGTAAATTAAAACAAAGTGTAATAATTTTCAGTACTTTTTATAATGATTTTTCCTGTAAGTTTAAAATAGCGTCGGCGTCTGTTAAAACAAATAACCTTTAAACCTTTGATTAATATTTTATGTGCCTTAGTAATCTACTCGTAAACATTAACCGAACCGAATCCTTTAAACATTACAAAAGTCTTGTGTGTAAGTAAGACTGCGATGCTTGACGCTCCGTCCTCTCTCTTTACCCACTTAGGGATAAGGCGTGAGTGAAGATATGCACCTTTAAAAGTCGTCTTCATTAAAAATAAAGGATTGAAGTCTGTACCAAGAAATAATTTTGATTACAAAGTTGCCGAGAGTAAACGTAGGGTGTCGAAAAAACGCGGGAATAACTTCTTTATAGTCTGTGGTTCATAAAGTTTTTTTAATATCACCTGAAGTTGGGGCAGAGGTATGAAAGAGGGCCAGACGAAAGTGCAGAAAAAGTGCTTTTAAAAAAGTTTGTTAATGAAATGATCGTGAGAATGCACGAAGTTGTAAAGGCGTTTTTAATAGAGAAAGATAATGTAAAGTATGTATTGAAACGCGTATATTAAAATGATATATATTATTTTACACTATATTTATTGTGCGAGTATTTTTTTGTGTGCTTTTTGTTTCTATCCGCATACAAATTATACAAACAAAATGACGTACAGAAAATAAAATGAACTACAAAATATAAAAAGAACTACAAGAAAATAATTAATTATATAATTTATTCTACAACGCATACTGTTTTATTTCTATTGAAATGTTACACTAAATGTTTTCTTTTCGCGTGTGCAGTAAATTATAACAATAAATAAATGAAGGTGGAAATTTTGTCAAGAAAATTCTATAAAAACTATAACTAATTTAACGACCGTGTTAGTTGCAGATGTAATGAATTAAACAGAACATCATCCTATCATCAAAAGCCACCTTTGCCGTTCAAATCAGATAATCCACTTCTATCAGGGCTATTTATTATTCATTCTAAAGCCATAACTCTTTTTTTGTGAGGACAACTGTCCACTACACACCCCACCTCAATATTTTTTATTAGATCTCCATACAGTCCTCATTTTTTCTTTATGGTTATATTTGATGTTCTCACGGAAGAGGCTGAATGGACTGGTGTCAGTGTTTAAGAAAAAAACACGGAAGGGTTGCTAGTATTAAAATTATTAGTTTGTTTTCGCTGGCCGTAAGGTGCTCGCTGTGGGAATAAATGACCCCTCCGATATTACGATTTTTTAATATCCGGGAAGATGTTAAATGGTTAATGAGAGGATGTAGACAGATAAAAAGTGGTATTCAGACGGTGACTGGACCACGGGATTTATATCTAAAAGGGTGACAACTACATATATATTTGGGCAATCTAAAATGTAAGTATATTCTTGTGTGATTATTTTTAAAGGTTATAAATTAACAATGTAGGTACTTAATTAATAACTTAAACTGTGTTATGTATCTTTGAATAAAAAAAGGTTTTGAAGAACCGAAAGAGGTATGCAAAGAGCGCGAAGTTTGGTGATCCATCCACTCTGACTACCGACTACTCCGTTAGGTATACAGCGTGAAGATATGTATGAATACATTTATGATTGTCAAAATTTTCTGTGGATACATTGATCTAACTGCGAGTTCTACTTTTTTTTTATATAAGTATCTATGCACCTGGTTTAAATTCCTTACGGTTGTTGAGGTTTCCTTAGTGTTTATTTAATCTTTTTTCATTATATATCAAGATAAATATTATTCCACGTTGGAATCAAACATTATATTTCTTTTTACACAATTATAAAAAAGGGATGAAGTGGCATGGCAGGGCGGTGGTATGTTACCGACTGCGAGCCACGCGTTTCAGTTGCACTATATTCTACCTAAATGCAATTCAGCATTTTAGCATCGCCAGATCGCTACACGGTATTTAGTGTACCAAAAATATAAAATAGATAAAAGTATTACGGTAAAGAACTATATTAAAAAAAAATTCTTACAAACGCTAAAAAATTCAAATAATTTTAAGTTTCTTTATAAAAATTACTAACATTATTTAACATTAGGTTATAAAAGGACTTTTTAGCGGTAACGAGAGAAGTGTCATTTTATTTAGATTTTCTATTTTTTATATTTTTGGCAGTTTTAAAGTACAAATTAGTATATTGTATTTTAAAGTTCTGTGACGAACGAAACTGAAACGAACGGAGTAGGTCTAAATAAACATGTGTAGCTAAAGTTTTTGCTCTCTTCCAAGAAGTCCTTCATAACTGCAGTAAAGTCCACTATCACTTTACTGGAGGAGTTTTACGATAAGAAGAAAAGCAAATTTATTTCGAATGAGCTTCATGTCGATTCTACTTATTAATACGTGACATTGGCAAATGCGCTAATCTGTGCGCCATGCCGTGAAGAAAAAGAAAACTTATAATTAAGTAAGTAACGTCAAAACTTAATATGCATTATATTTTTTTTACAGAATACAAAAGACGCTTACTTTGACATATTAGTAATTAAAAAAGCAGTAAATTGTAAAACCATTTAGACCTAGCTCGGAGCGCCACTTATACCATTTACACATGTTTCAATTATAATACGAATGTCTAATTGATACTTTTAGACGCCTTGGGGTTTTACGTAGTTAGCACTTCACCCACACAATATTTGAAGAAAAAAAGTTGTAAGAAAAACTCGGGTCGAAATTAATTCTGTTTTGACCACCCCTGGCTGTGGTGAGGTTAAAATTGATGTAACGTTAGGGTTGGCAATACGCTGTGCAATGATCCCAAAAAACATGGTTCATTTTTTAAATTTTTCTTTCTCTCCGACATTAATAAGTAAATAAATAAACTAAACATTGAACGAAAATTCATAATATTATAGTTTATTGTTAATAAATTACTAAATCCACACAGAGTAGGAAACAGTGTATATGTAATTAATAATTATCTGTGTTTGTGTGTGTAATTTATTATTTTTTTGGGTTTCGTAACCAGTTTGGCCATAGCGGAACCCTTATAACCATTTCAAGTCAAATCAATTTATTCAAGTAAACCAAACTACGGTTACCAGTTAAATATAAGTGATACAAAAATCATATGTAACATCACGTAAGTAATTCTTTCTGTATTCAAAAAATTATTAGTAGGTACTGCAAAAATCCAATCTTGTTGTAATATTTTTGCATGTGGCCAAATGCGGGCAACCCTATAGACAGCGCCTAGCCATCTGCCAGTCAATGCAACGAGCACCATTACCATTTTTTCAACGACGTTTAATAAGTTACTTTTGAAGACTTATTATTGACATACATATGGATATACTCTTACATGTGTAAATATTAAATAGTATTACATTATTTACATTTTCATTTATCGATATTTCCATATAAAGTGAACACATAGCAACACTTTTATGCTCCAAATTAAAAAATATTGGAGTAAATAGACCTCGGACCAAAAGTCGTAATGGACGGAGTCATAATGAGTTGTCGGTTTTATCACCTTGTGTCAAACGAATTTACGTGTCCCTCTGTCTAGCTCATTGAGCGTAACCACGAGTAAAACAGCTGTAGCAAGTTTAGCAACCTCGCACTGTCGGTGTAATTTGTGTCAACTAATGACCCGCTTGACGTACAAAACATTGCAGTACTGAAATAACTATTTGCAAAATATCGTAAATCTTAAGTGTTTTGCTACTAGTATTCACAAAAATAAAAATATGTCATGTTCATGTCAGTGTCATATGCATTGTTGTATTGTGACCCTTATCTAGTCACACATATTAGTACAAGTACAGATTAATTAGTTACTAACGTAAAGTACAAGTCTAGAACGTCAGGAAATGCGTTACGCATCCCGTCCCGCCTAGGGGGGTGGCAGGGGGGTATGTGGGACTCTTCGACATTAGGGTGCTAGGCCGAGTCTACCCACTAAAACCTGACGGTGTTCCTCTTCGGGGCCATAGTGCCGGGGCAATTGGTGCGCGTTTGCGTTCTGCCGCGGCCCCGACGGCCATGCCCAGCCTAAGCCGGGCCCTCCTTTCGGCATCGCGTACTCAGTCCCAACCCTTAACTAAGAAGCCCATCAACGTGCATCCTTCAGGATACACGCTGATGGACACCCCTTTATCCCCCCCCCCCCCCCCTCCCTTTGTCGGGCTATTAGCCGCCGCCCAGGAACAACCCATTAAACAACGAGCAGTTACCGGTCGGCGCCCAGGGTGCTCCACGTGGAGGTTGCCCAACCCAGCACCCCAGAAGTCTAGAATCCAGGTCAACAAAAATGGACATGGACTTTTAAAGCAAAAGCGTCCGTTTTGATTTTTGGTCCGTGGACCAACTGTACTTTTTATATTAAATTTTGCAATTATTAGGAGGCAAGATGAACTATACTCAAACAACCGATTTCTGATGTATTATTCAGATTACGAAAGCGCCTGCCTGATGTAAAAATTCTTCTTTTTCTTTGTAACTAACTAATACACATTTATCACTACCTACTAACACATCCCAAAAAAGTGATAATAGACTACTGGAGTTTGAAAGAACTTCTCGGAAGAACGTGATTTCAGTTCCATACATTTATTTGCTTTTCAAGTCTTCCACATCTTTTATTCCCAATGAAAAAGAAGGGTAATAACTTCGAAACCATTGTCTGCGTGTTAGTCTGTAGCTTCGTAGCCCTTAATTAACCACATACTTTTTTCGTTTGAGAGCTACAGTTTTAGAGAATGTTCTTAACCAAATTATTTCTATTTCGGAGCTCTTTCAATTTTGATAAAGTTTGGATTTAGAGATTAAAATGTTTCGTATTTTCGAAATTTCACGTTGTCTGTATAATTTGCTTCCTAAATAGACCATTCTTTAAACTATCTTTAATGTGGTGTACTAGTTAGTGTGGGGTTAGCGGACGGGGTCGAAAGTTTTTGTTCACACCGACGAGACGGGTTAGCGACGAGCTCACGGCTTTGTATTAGGGTTGCCTCTCGTTTTTAAAAGAATTTTAAAATCTTTAGTTAAAAATTAAACTAAGTTAAATTATTTATATCAATTTATCTAATAGGGTACTTGACTATCTCTTGAACAAATTCTTAAAGTAAGCAAATGGTTAATAATCATAGATACGGCTTTGCAAGAGTATTAAAAATCCATTGAAAATTAAGTTATTGTATTAAACTCAAGTAATAATGATAAGATCTCTCTCTCTCTGTCATACCTAGTGCGAGGTAAGAACACTAGGATGTGATAAATTCTTACAATTATATTTTTAGTTATTTTCCGCTCAAAATTCCAAACCAAAAGTCTATACAATATACCGTGACGCTATGAGTTTGTGACGTCATAATCTTCTAGCATTGTCATTGTCAATGTTATTTAAATATCTACCTAGGTTATTTAATTTATATCAGTTTAAAAGGCAATAACTGTTATATTGCACAATGAAATTTAAACGGTATTTGTAGTTAATTTTATAATTTTTAACAATTTCATTTAATACGTAAGTTTCTTCACACTGTATCACTAACAGGGTAGATAAAGTAGGGTAGGAGTGCTAAGTATCGAGGGTTTTACATACTTCTTTCGCCTCCTCAAATCTCATCATTGTTCTCACACACATTGTCAATAATGCGAGTGCTCGTATCATTTCCATCATCTAACACTGGCTATTTGATCTATTTGTAGACATTTGGTCAGTCGTTCATCATTCATGTTTTATTTAATGCACTAAAAATATTTGAAGAACATTCGATAAATACAGTTTTAACTTTTAAAAACATTTTATTTATTTGAAATATAATTATTTTTATGCTTATTACTGTTTTATTAAGCACTTAATTTAAATTATTCATACTAATATTTATGCAACATCATTATTGCTCTATTTTTGACTCTTATAGACTAAATATGAATGTATTATACTTAGGTACTTTTATATATATTGTGTAAATCTGCCTCATTTAATTATTGTAAGAATCTTAAAAATAATTAAAAAATATACTCAGAACGCTTTACAAATATAGTTTTTAAATTAAGTAAAAAGCCTTAGAATTGATAGCAGCCCTGAGTCATCAGATGCAATAGAGTAGACAATTTGTCAAGAAATTAAACTGGGTAACGAACTCCAGAAATAACAAAACCCTGAATTGAAATCATTGGTCATTTCTACTCAATTTTTATAAACGATTCGTTTATTAAACTTCACGCTATCTCCAATAACATTCTACTAGGGAATGGATAACAATATTAATTATGAGTCAGCAGACTTTGGTGTGTTTGGTGACCTGGATCTCGATACCTAAGGTGACTGATAGATTTATGGATAACAAGGTTATTGTGAAAAGGGGTATAAAACCGCCGGAGTTCTAACGTATCACTGTTGATTGTTATATTGCAGATGTAATAATTACGGGATACGTTTATTCTGTTTTAAAAAAAAAAACATTTATTTAATGGATAAAAAATGTACAACCCTGTCATTCTGTCCTATATTCCAAATGTTTGCTAGCGACGGGAAAAGGTTGATGTTAGGGTTGCCTCACCTTTATTTTTGTTTAAACTTTAAGGTTTTAAACTAAAACTATCGACTGTTGGCGAAGTTCTAGAACGCAAGTTTTATAAGTACTTTTATACCCTTCCATATTTACCTATCCTTTCGAAATAACCTTGTATACTGTATACAGGCAGTCCTCGTACTTACGGCATGTTAGGTTCTCGAAATACGCGACGTAAATCGAAACGACGTAAGTCGAGACATATTTTTTCATATGTTTACATGTAAAACTCAAGGGTTAGGATCCACACGGACTCGAAATTTAAAAAAAAACTGCATTTATAACAAAGGATATACGTACTTTATTATCAAAAGTAAGTTCTTAAAATAATTATATATGCACTTATGAAATTGCTAGTTATTTTTGGTATTTGTGTGTTATTAATTTTAATAATAATTATAAAACTTTAATATGTAATCAAAATATGTAATGAAAAATAATATGTAAATTAAACTTTTGGATTAAAGAAACTATCAATTCTAGATTGCTTCGCTTCTTTCTTCTTGCTATCATAGAGATCTTGGTAACACTGATAGGCTGCACAAATTTTGTTATTAACGTTGAAACTTCTCTCAAAATTAGGATCATTTTCTTCAAAAATTTCAACAAGACAAGTGAATTCTCCTATGCCGGAAATCGAAACAAATGACGTATGCTTGAGGAATAGTGTCAAAACATTGTTCGACGCAACTTGAAACGACGTAAATCGAAACGACGTAAGTCGAGGAC
The DNA here is from genome assembly GCA_907165235.1 of Zeuzera pyrina. Taxonomy (NCBI): domain Eukaryota; kingdom Metazoa; phylum Arthropoda; class Insecta; order Lepidoptera; family Cossidae; genus Zeuzera; species Zeuzera pyrina. Next base: position 18,287,231 of record OU015638.1, on the reverse strand, counting down.
TGCCTGTATATCCAAAAACCTAAGACAAGTTAGAGAGTTAAAGTTGTCTTTAATACACATGACTTTAACTCTATATTAAAATCCTCAAACATGGAAGCACGATTGAAAAAATTAAGAAATGCCCTGTTTAGGTTTAGTACATAAATTCAGTTGGAATTTAGAAATTAAAAAATGATACAGAATTTAAAAGTTGCTTTAACTGCGATGAACGAGGTAATTAATTAATATCGTGTAACGCTTGCTCGTTTGCATCCTCTGATTTATAAAAAAAAAAGAAAATATTATATCCTAAATCTCTAAAACCAGATTTTTAACGGATAATATAGTTTTCTTGCAAATTACAATTATGTACAAAAACAAAGAAACTTCTCCACTTTAAAATATGATCAAATCGCAACTGCGAAAATTAACTTCATTGCCTTATTTACATAGAGCCACAGGTGTGAAAACAAATAAGTATTAGAGCTGCATAGGCAAACTCTTAAACAAAATTAACAGTAGACTGATACTTCTCAGACCGAGAATAAAAGGGACGGGGCCATAATGATTTGCCGCTGTGTCAAATGAATTTTCGTGTATTTCTTTCTATCTCATTCGGCGTGAACTCGAGTAAAACAGTTAACTATAGCGAGTATGGCAACCTCACACTGTCAATGTACTTCGTGTCAGCTCATGACCGACTTGACCACTGATGTTATATTTACAAAAGACTTGACATACAAAACCGAAATAATTATTTGCAAAATACTCCTAACACTTAATTGTTTTGGCTGCTAGTATTTACTAAAACAAAAAAAAAATGTCATGTTCAGCTGCGTATTGTTGTATTCTCTAGTCACACACATAGTAAGAGTCTACGGAATCATTCCAATCTTTATTATTCTCAGATATTTTATGACAGTATTCTCAGACATTTAATCGAACCCGCAACCTCCGTTTACTTTCCCATGTGCTTAACCGTTGCGCCACGGAGGTCGTCAAGTGTACCTAAATAGCTGAAATTTGGAACAGTCAAAGTGGTGGACCCAAAGGTAGGCGTGAACTTTAAAAGTAGGGTTTAAAGAAATGTACTCGTATGACACACGACTGCTAAGTATACTTTACTTCCGATACTTTGAGAAATTATTTTCTCAACGCGTTCTTGAAAATATGCAACAAAATTCTCGTCACTCACCTCATCTTCAAAATTATCAGGTTAGGGATTTTATGGGGAGGAGTTGGGCGTTTATTTGAATTATTTGCTAATTATTTTGCAGTGAATATTGTGATCTAAAATTGTAGTAGTTTTGCGTCTCAAGTATGTACGCTGTTGTGCAATATGTGGAATAGTTTAAATTTACGTTAGTAACTAATTAATCTATGGTTAAAATAAGTATTTATTAGAAAGGCAAAGTTGAGATATTTTAAGTAGCTTAGTCAGCCTCGGCGAACCTTACTAGAAAGATTGGTCGCCAGAAACTCCAAGAAACATTGAAATTTATTACCCACTTCGACATTTGAATGAAAGATATGAAGAATGTACATAATTAATTACTAAAGACATCGATCCTTTTGCTTTCCCTCATCAGGGAGAAACGTACAAAAAAAGTTCTTTTAATTGCATCATTTTTGAGTAAGATTTTTTTAGTAAGTACTACGGAAATCTAACAGCGTAAGTACGACTTACACTGGGGCAATTTTTTTTATAGGTTCCGTATCTTACATCAATTTAAATGTTTAATTACGAAGATGACTATTCCAGATAGAGTCAAAAACACATGTCCGTCAGTAAGGCCGTTCTAATTTCTTTATTATATTTGATTAACCCTTCAAATGCCTTCGTAATTACAGAACAGATGCAGCTCTGATTAATTACTAGAAAAAGCGTTTGGGTCAGAATCACCTGCCGCACAAATCTCACTTTCGATGTCAGAAAAAAGATTAAAAAAGCTCACCGAACTTTTTTCGGATCAATCTCGTATGTAAATCGACTAGTCATTGTCTTTTAGTAGTTTTTTCGGTCGACGGAAGTCATGTGGAATTAGAATTTTTAAAATCAATACTCTTTTCGATTACTTAGACGACATTAGAATAACTTCGAAAATCAGGATTTATTAATTACTAGCTTTTGGCCGCGACTTCATTCGCGTGAAGTTGAAAGACACATAATATCTTTATAAATTGTAGCCTATGTGTTATACTGATGTATGAGCTATATTATTGTAAAGTTTCATTGAAATCCATTGAATAGTTTTTGCGTGAAAGAGTAACAAACATCCATACATCCATTCTCACAAACTTTCGCGTTTATAATATTAGTAGGATAATAATTATTACATATTACATAAAAAATAATAAAGAAGTAGTAGGATATTAGTAGAATTACCTGACTACGGCGATGTAAAAGAAAGACTGTTATTTAAATAACGTAAATTATGCGGCTATTTCTTCTCTTGGTAGCCGAAACCCTATAAGAACATGGATTCTGCATTAACTAATAGGTTGTCTAATTCAAACTTGCCGCTGCATTTCGAACTCTTCTTGTTTGGAGCGACATGTAAGATGTTAACTGATTATTATTGCGCAATTGTCTGAGACTACAGCTTTTGCAGCTACAACTGTTTTCCTTAATTGAAGCGCAGTTTATTAGGTGACAAATATTACGGAACATGGACAGTGTTCATAAGGCCAATAATACTGAGGCCTCGACGCTTTGCTACGGCGTTGGAAAGTAGTTGTTAAAAACGTCTACTTTAAATTAATAAATAAATAACTATAATACATATAGACGCTTCTTCGTTTTATTGGTATAATTGTACCGGCAAGTTTAATTCAGACAAACTATAATAGTAATGTATAATATTTAATGAAGAAATAGCCGTTGCCCGCGACTTCGTTCACGTGGTCTTCAATGTAATAAATGAAATAACTCAGGAACCTTCGCGGGTATACGCTGAACAACTAAAATGTTTATACAATTTGATAAATCGTTTAGGAACGCATAGAGAACAAACACAATGAAACATTCATTTTCATAATAAGAAGAAGAAAGAAAAAAAACGGCCAAGAGCGTGGCTAAGCGTAATTTAGTCTAGCGTAAAGTTCAAGTTATATTGTAAATAAAATAAAAGATTGTGTCTAAAATATTTATTACTAAATTTATTTCACATTTTAGGTTTTAGATTACCAATTTATATACTTTTCTGTGTCAAATATCAACTCAGTAGATATAAAGATGACGGAATTGATCAACTATGACCTGTGACCATGGAGTACTCAACGTATAGAGTGGCAATGTCATTTATTTTGTATGAAAACAATTCACGTCTAAACACTGTAATCTGTTCCGGTTACTGCGTTCCACTTTATACTAGTTTGATTTTTTCTAATAGTAAGCTATTCCATAAATATTTAAATATTTGTTGGAATATACACACAGGTCCAGTATTGATTGTGTACTGCTTAATGCGAGCGAGAGTTGATATTTGTTAGTGTAAATAAACTGATCAGTTGTGAATAAAATGGTCCGATATTTCGTCTCTACAGGTTGAGTGCTCCTGTGACCTCTGACATACAGACAAACAGATAGACGTGACAAAAAATGTACGGATTTGGGTGTTCCGTGCCTCCAAAGGAAAAAACCGAACCCGAAGGTTCACTTAGTTGTCAGCGTGTCCGACAAATTAGGACCTTTTGTTAAGTTGAAATTCATATTCAAACATTGAGGTCTATGGATTTATGTACTCAAACAAAAAGCGATAAGGTACTTCCCGCTGACTTAGAATCATGGAATTTGGCAAGAAGCAATGTCTTACAGCACAATAAGTGGAAAAAATCCATAAATTGCAAATTCGTGTTTGTTCCTTTTTTGTTCCCTTTACAAACTTACATTTACCATCGAAGAGTATGGTAGAACGCGTATTTTCTTGATAAGTACATAATACGAATAACTTGTGTGGCGGAAGAGAAACCTCGACACTTGTGACACGTTTGGCAGTGTTTTTTAATACCTATTTTCTTCGGCACCAGCAATCTAAATACTGCAAGCAAATATAAAACTTTCTGTATTCTCAATTATATATATGTATGTAAAGATTGGCTCATTGGAACAGTGACTAGCGCATTTGCTTTCTAAGGCCACATTATTGTAGAAAATTTAATTTTCTTGGAATCTGCATGCTATACCAGGTCGTTATGTATTACCCAATGCACAAGCCTAGTGCTTACTTTGGGATCACACAAATGGTATAATGGTATGAAGCACGAAGTATTTATTATTATCTATGCTGTTAGATCTTCTCATGCAAACCACAGATACATTTTTTGCAGTTAACTATGAGTTCGCACGGAAGCAAAGACAAAAAAAGTTCAATATCTTTTTTCTTGTCGTTAGCGCAACCTGCACAATGACGCCATTAATATTCATAAACGGAGACAGTATTAAGCATATCAATCATGGCGCAAGTGCTAAAAATATAATCGCATGCGCGTACGCATCCCGGCGTCTTTGTTTTCTCCACTCGCTCTGTCATTAGCGCCTTTTTGTAATGGGAACGTCTTTTTTGTAGTCGCAGGCGCATTATTTAAATATCGAACGTCACAATGCCCTGTTTTTGTTTATCCGCTAAAGAAATTATTGTATTATCGTTGAGATTACGCTATTCAAATCGTGCGAGAGCATAGACAAGGGTCCTTAGCTTTTTTTAAGTTGCCGTTCGGGATGTTTGGCTTCGACGGCCTAATTACAAACGTATTTTATTCAGTTTGAGAATTAGTTGTGTTTTCGCACGGTGGTGTTGTATTGCATATGTTTATCTTGTGGTAAACGAGTAGTTAATTATGGGATATGATGAAGATTCTTTTCTTTATTTCTTTAACCCATAGTGAAAAACAGGGTTGTCTTATCTTTGACACCGTCGTCTGTATATCTGTGTGTCTGTTTATATTTAGTGACATTATTAGCTGAAATGGACAAAACAGTTATTCAAAAATATTTAAATATAAAATATTCTTTAAATTATTCCATTTCAAGTAAAATACTTACTCTATTTTAAATAAAAAATGGCTCTTGAGGTATAGATTATGGCTAGTTCAAGAGTCAGAGGATTCGCATCCTCCATAATACTGATCTTGATTGCATCAATAAATTATCATTATTATTTTCAAATCGAATACCTTTTATGGAGTCTTATACTAGGAATATTTAATATATGAGTTCGTATGTCCTATAAGATATACGGGCAAAATTTGATATACGAGGTAAATGATATATAGTTCGTATATCATATACATACATACATATCTTCACGCCGTATCCCTACTTCTTTCGCTTCCTCAAATCTCATCAATCTCCTCACATATTTTCGCCTAGGTATGTGAGTGCTTTTCAGTGCATATACTTACTATACTCGATTATTGATATATGAGCTATATGATATGTAACATGTATGAGTTCATATGCTCTATACGATATACTTGCAGTATTTGTGCGTTTGTAATCGCGTTCTCGAAAACGGCTCTAACGATTTCGACGAAAATTACAATATATGTGTTATAGGTGTTCACAGGGGCGAAAATTCAATCTAGCTAAGTCTCAATTCTGAGAAAATTGGTTTTTTCAGTGTTTTCTCATATTCAAAGTGATAATTGGTATTGATTGGTAATTTCGTTAATTAAGCTTAGAGCGTAGGTCTACCACGCCCAAGTGCATGTATTCGAATTCTGCAATATGGTTTGTGGTCATACTTTTTTTTTTGTATACAAACAAACAATACAAAAATAGATATTTCGTATTTGTATCATAATTAAATGTATTTCAAATTGATCTTGTTTTTACTTAGTACCTACCTATCTTTAATCGCCTGAATTTCAAACTTGATAATTGACACGGTTTTTGCCATTCAACATAACAAGAAATGTTAAGGAAAAAAATTCAGTTACATTTCCTTTGATAATCTTAAGAGACCGACCAAGTGCGTGTCGTACTAGGGCACCTTGTGGGGCACCCACAAGGGTTCCGTACCATTAAAATGTTTTTGTATTTTACATTTACCGATAAAATATAACTTCAATTCAAAAACAAACTTAACTTTGCAGTTGAAAGACATGTTCTCTCATATTCACCAACTGCAAATGTAAGTTTGTAATGGCGATTAACTACAAATTTACGATTTCCGGATTTTTCTCTCCACATGTGCTGTGAGACCTCGCTTCTTACCAAATTTTATAATTCTAGATCAATGGGAAGTACCCTTTAGGTTTTGGTTTACTTAAAAATGTCAAAATATACGTGATGTAAATGGCTGTATTTTTTGGTTGCGTTGACTTTGAGCTTGAATTTTTTACAGCTCCAAGGAACTGCAGACATCAGAATCGAAATTAACTTCAACTTGATACTCTCACACGTTCCTGAGAAGGGTCTTGACTCTCTTGACAGACAGACAGACAGACGTACAACGAAGAGGTCCCATAAGCTCCTTTTTTTTCGGTACGGAACCCTCAAAAATGGAACACTTAAAGAATCGTTTTTGTGTCTGTTTATCTGTCTGCCATAATAGTTTTTCTTAGTCTTTTTGATATAAAGAACTGAGGGGAACAGTTATAATAAGAAGTGAGACGTAATGGCCCAAATACAAGCGTTTTTACTTTTAGGGGTTGGTTTTGGGGGTTCAAATGGAAGATTAAAACCCACAGATTTACCACAAATAAATATTGTGTTTCACACATCACGAGTTGTTAGACTGAAAGAAATATATGGCGTAGGCCTTTAATAGAAAGGGATAGACACATTTCATCTCTATCGGTATGCACAATGCCATCAAACTGTTATGCTGTTGCATTTGACAGACATATGACACAAAACAAATCTGTGTTTGTAAGTACTTTTAAGTTTTTTAATTATTTTTGAACTTTACCAGCGAAAAATTAATTTTAAAATTTTTGTAAATACTTGTAGGTATGTTAGACAGAGATTCTTTAGAACGCAGTATTTAAGGATGAAAAGGTCGGTTTGACAAAGCAAAGGTCGTCAAAGTGAGATAGAGTAATGGCCACCAAAGAGAATATAAAATTACGTGGCCACATCAGCGCGATCTCTGTTGGTAGTAAGTCTGTAGCCTTACCGTGCGTTTACGCCCTGGTTTCTGAACCTGGGGGTAATTACCCCCGCGAGGGTAAATCAGCTACTGTGGGGGTAACAAAGAACCTAATAATTAAGACCTAATTTAATAAAATACCTAGCTAGATAGTAAAAATAAAAAATGATAGATCGCCGCGCAGTAAGTACCGCACGTAAATTGTAATACCTGTGGTAAGACTAATGTGCAATTTGTGATTAATAAAAATATTTGTATTTGTATTGTATTGTTCGTATTGATAACATTTTAGGGTCGGAGTAAAATCAGTTTTCCTAATAGGTCAAAGGGGTAACAATATTGACAAGGTTAGGAACCACGGGTTTACACAGTCGATACGTGATAGCGACCGTGTCGAAGTTTTGTATGATAATTCTTAGTTCACTGTAGTAACCGCTAGGGGCGCTGCCCAATTCTTCATACAAAATTTTACGCTGTCTATAACGAGTATCGACGTCGTTAATTCATGGTAGAGGTAGTGGTGGTTAAAAGAAATTATGTTAATGTAGGGGATATGAAATGAAATCTTTTCAAATATGCAACTCGTCGAAATAAATAACTCGTTAATAGGTATAAAGATATCACGAACATCCAGAAAAAGATTTAGATCAAAGGAAAATCAGTATATCATTACGTTATAATTGTTTTTATAAAAAGAAAGCTGTGATTAGTCTTCATATTGAGGCTGATAACAGTCTTCAACGAATTAGATATAGTCAGCTTTTAATTCGATACAGATTTGACGTTTCCATGGTAACCGCTTATTGCAATTTTTAAATAGCGATGTTTCCCCGATGTCGACTTTATTATTATTTTCTGTAGCGGTTGCCTCGCGGCGTTACCCGCATGAAACCTCCATTCGGGATCATTCCTTTAATGAGATAGCGGTAACATCTATACATATAACAGAGCAATAGAAACTGTGTCTGTACATTGAATAAATTTATCAAAAAATCAGTGTAGGCGATAAAAAAAGAGTAATAACACAAAAAATATTTTTTTAAATATTTGGCTGTCTGTCTGTATGTACACGCTAACTTCTGAAACTATGGAACAGATTTTCTTGCGGTTTTCACAGGTAGATTAAGCTCAACTTGCAGGGACATTTAATTGAAAGATGACAGTGAAGAAAGTTATTGTCATTTACAGATAATTAAAAAAAAATAAAGCAGTAGAAACTGTATGTTTAATCTAATAGCTAATCTCCGAAACTACAGAACGGATTTTCTTGCGGTTTTCACAGATAGATTAAACTTAGCTTGGAGCAAAATTTAGGTTTTGTTTCATTGAATCGAAGGACAGTGAAGAAAGTTATCGTCATTTAAAGATAATTTTAATATAATAAAGCAGTAGAAACTGGGTAGGTATGTACACACTTATCTCTGACTAATCTCATCATTTAAGGACAATTTTATATTGTGCTTAATGAAACTGACTTTCATGCAGAGGAAGTCGCTGGACCACCTAGTTGAAAATATATAAATATTTGTAACAATAAGGGAAATGGGTACAATAGTAAAAAAATAAAAAATAAAACAATGTTTTATTTATTCGATTTACCTATTTAATACATTATAAAATGGCGACGATACAGGGCCGCGTTAGTACCAAATTAAATGAGGACTAGTCGATCGATGTAGTTGAATCGACATAGACTTAGTTCTAACACTCACTAGCACTATTTCAATTGGCCACATTATTTAGAACTTTGACACATTGAAACGTCAAACCACTCTACCGAATTAAAACTTAGACTGTACTTCATCGCTTATCTATGGTATGCAACCAAGTGCAAGCGAATTCGTTCTTTACCCCCGCACCCTATGCAGCAGCAATAAGGTTGATTTTCCCAGTTGCTGTTTGATCACATTTTAGCGCTGAGAGAACTCTAAACATTTATTTTATACATAATAGTAATTTGCAAGAGAAAATTACATTACCGATTAAAAAATTCGTTTGGGAGTTTCGAGATATTATAATTAATTAGATATTATAATGCTTCGGACATATGGAAAGAATGAGCGATGAAAGATCGACGAAGAAAATCTACAAAGCGAAAGTGAGTGGTAGCAGAAGCCAAGGAAGACCAAGGACTTACGAAGATCAAATAGCCCGAGTGTTAGCTGACGGAAATGTCAAAAGTACCTGCATACCTAGGCGAAAATGTGTGAGGAGAATAATAAGATCCGAGGAGGCGAAAGAAGTACCATATTATGTAAGGATTGCGAAGCTGGCCGCTCCGTCCTCTTTGTCTATACCGCGTCTTCGAGTCGCGACGCGTATACTGTCGCGTATACTGTCACGAGTCGCGTACCGCGTCTACTGTATATAGCATGACAATGTGTATGTATGTATGTATAATTAGTTATCCATCTCAGTACAAATCATTTCAAAATTCTGTAAAATTTCAGAGATGCAATTAAATGTTTGTGTGAAATAGGATTTTTCTGAATTTTTTGTAGAAGTTGTTTCTTTCAAACGCGATTCCGCGTTTGAGATTGTATAATAAAGAGTTGAAATTGTATGTGTCCAAATATCTAACTCTCAGTTTCCTTAAATATCGAGGTCCAGGTCATAAACATTTCTTTGCCTATATTTGCTATCTGCGCAAGAAGATGCCTAATCAATTGGCACATTCAATATTTTCCTTTCACTCGAACATCAGCGTGGCAGTCTTGATGTAATAAAAAAATAATCACACCCGTCTTCCCACGTAATACAATTTTGCATATTATTTTGTTAAACAATAGACTGAACCGTATTCTCAGGTTAGTTCTCAAGACAAAATGTGCAAAATTTTTTGCTAAAAAAAAGGACACCATGAGAGTAACAAAGGTAGGATTGATAAAAGGCATATGTAAATGAGAGACGTGACCACTTTTTTTAAAGAAAAAAGCTAAATTAAAAAAAAAACGCGGGGGTATATGTTTGTAGCCCCTTCGCATTTGCATATGTACGAGCTGTGGCGATTTTTTGTGATGAAAAGATTATGATAATGAGTTTTTTGGTCACTTTACACTGAGAAAGTTTTTTGTCTATGAAATAAGTTTCTAAGATTCGAATAAATCTGTATAACCTTAATTAATTATACATTTATAGATACACTATTGTTGCAATTTAAAAAAAGTTTAAAAAAAAGAAGTTCTTGTATCAAAATTTATTACTTTTATACAATTAATCCTTATTAATCACATTTTTAATGTTAAAATTAGGTACCAGTTCGAAAATAATCTGTATTGAGAATAACCGACAAGGAATTTAGGTATAATTTTTTTTATATCCCACAATTTTTACAATTGAATGATTTCGCTAAGTAATGATTTTACCAGTGCATCCTCCCGGTCCTGACCTATCGGGCGAAACGTGGACACTGACAAAAGGCCTCGTCCACAAATTCCAAGTTGCACAGCGAGCTATGGAAAGGACTATGCTCGGAGTTTCTCTGAAGGATAGAATCCGAAACGAGGCTATCCGGTGGAGAACTAAAGTGACCGACATAGCCTTGAGAATAAGCAGGCTGAAGTGGCAGTGGGCGGGGCACATCTGTCGCAGAGCCGATGGACGTTGGGGTAGACGGGTTCTGGAGTGGAGACCACGTTTAACACGTGTCGTAGGGCGGCCTCCCGCTAGGTGGACCGACGCCTGAAGAGACAGAGACTGGCGGGAAGCGGATGGATGCGGAGAGCTGAGGACCGGATATGTTGGCACAATATTGGAAAGACTTATGTCCAGCAGTGGACGAACACGGGCTGACGATGATGATGATGATGATGAATGATTTTCAAAAACGTGATATCGTAGTATATTCTCTTCAATATCAATATTTTTTTACTTTAAAAAAAATGTGATCACGAATCAAACTAAAATCGTTTACTCAAAAATTTGTATTTGAAGCATAGGTAATACATATATGTAGGTTACAGATAAATATAATAACACATTTGTTATATACGGTTATTTATTTCCGGATGTATTGTGATTTTATTTCTAAACAACCCAACAATTTTTTGTCGCATTTTTTGTTGTACATAAATTTTACCTGAATCTAGGGATGGAGTTGGGCCCACCCCACATTTTTTTCTATTATAAAAACTAATACTGCACATAGGGAGGGTGGCAACATTTTTTATACAATGCCAACTTGGATCGATATTTTTCCCGCGCTCCGCTCGCATTGGCGCGCTGTATTAACCCGTTTCGTTCAACAAAAGGCGAACCCCTTTATGTAAAATTCAATTCATCTATTTTTTCGTCCTGTAACGGTCGAAATGATTCTTTTGGTAATAGCTGGGGTGTATTAAATGGGGGTTGTTTTTTGTGCAGTCTCCTCACGCGATTTTCGAAGGGAAATGGTTTTGCTCACGCACTAGTTACATCGCTTGTTCATTTTATATTTTATTTATAATTTTTTGGGTTTCCGTTTAGAGTTAAGTTTTTTTTCGTTAAATTTGATGATTACTGCCCAGTTGGCACGGTGGCAGAGCATCTAACTTCCAAGCCGGGGCCTCTACCTTCTTGCGAAAATAAATTTAGAGACTTTTTGGCGGGAACGGGAGAAGTGAGGTTGTCATTTTATTTAGATTTTCTATTTTTCACATTTTTGGGAGTTTTAAAGTACAAAAGTGATAATATATTGTGTTTTAAAGTTCTGTGTAAATGAAAAGAATGGAGTAGGTCTAAATAAACACGTGTAACTGAAGTTCGCGTGCTCTTCCAATGAAGTCCTTTATAACTTCGGTAAAGGTTACTATCACTTTACTGGAGAAGTTTTACGATAACGATTCTACTTATACTATTACAATACGTGTCATTGACAAACGCGCTAATCTGTGCGCCATGACATGAAGAGAGAAAAAAGACTTTTTGGCGAGAACGGGAGAAGTGAGGTTGTCATTTTATATAGATTTTCTATTTTTTACATTTTTAGGAGTTTTAAAGTACAAAAGTGATAGTATATTGTGTTTTAAAGTTCTGTGTAAGTGAAAAGAATGGAGTAGATGTAAATAAACATGTGTAGCAGAAGTTATCGCGCTCTTCCAAGAAGTCCTTTTTAACTTCAGTAAAGCCTAGTATCACTTTACTGGAGGAGTGTTAGGGGGGACAGTTAATATTTCTCCAGAAGTTACGTCATTAGGCTGATGGTCTTGTTACCAATGCCTTAATAAATATAAATAATAATAAAATAGAAAGAAAAAAAAAGAATGAAAGTAAATAAATTTGAATCATGAAAAAAACAACTGCCTATCTACACATTATATGCCTTCTGCACTAGAGCTTCTCTTTGCTAATTTAGCTTCACTAAACCTAAATTTTTTGCTTATTTGAGCTGAATTAGAGGCTTTTAAAGAAAATGTTCCTATTTTGTGAAGTAATAAATAATACCAATTATTATTAAATATTAGGTATGCATGTAGGTATGATGAGCTTTAGTCCTCCCGCAAAACGCATGTTTTATAATCTTGGTCTTTCAAGACTTGTGTAGCAAAAATGCGAAATCAGTTTTGTATTCTGTACGTGCGAGTTGAGCCCGTATTTAACCTAATATTTTTGAACTTTTGAGACATTTAAAGTACAATAATGACAGTATACTGTATATCGATATGCCGTGTAGAGGAATGTAATTACTAACACGCAAACTGAAGCTTTTACATTCCTACAAGAAGTTCAATTTATGGCTTCAAAATTATTATTAACTAAAAATGTTCTACACCATATAAAAAAATGTGTTACAGTGGTGGTGACGTCAGCGCCGTCCAATGAAGCCGAACTCCAGTTATACAGAGTGATGCAGCGGGCGAGTCTGTTGGCGTATTACGACACCCTACTTGAAATGGGTCAGTATGTGTTATATATACATTACATAGGTCCTGTACGCTAAGGTTGTGGTCCGATCTTTGACCCACAGTTCAACTAGGCCAACTGGACTTTTTGGCGGGAACGGGAGAAGTGAGGTTGTCATTTTATTAAGGTTTTCTATTTTTTACATTTTTGGGAGTTTTAAAGTACAAAAGTGATAGTATATTGTCTTTTAAAATTCTGTGTAAGTGAAAAGAATGGAGTATGTCTAAATAAACATGTGTAGCTGAAATTCTCGCGCTTTTCCAAGAAGTCCTTTATAACTTCAGTAAAGCCTACTATCACTTTACTGGAGGAGTATTACGTTATGAAAAAATTAATTTACTTGTGATTCTACTTATTAATACGTGACATTGCCAACTGTGCTAAACTGTGCACCGTGCCATGAAGAAAGAAAAAAAAAAACTAGGCCAAAATGAAAAAGTACGTCGTGATTCGTATACCTAGAGTTGCTAAGTTGCTAGTTAGCGATCCGACCGCTCATCCGCAGTGGGACCAATCAGATTATATTATATTATCTGCTGAGTGACGTCACAGATATATTATTTGTGTGTTAGGGAGTTCTTGTGAGGTTTCTTGTGTCTAGTCCCTTCGTGTTAGGTGTCTTGTGCCACCAAAACAGAAAAAATACCTCCGAATGTCGGAGCTCTATCGAATGTATTTCACTTTAAATGTAACTGAATACAAGTAGCCGATTGCTTTTTATCTAAACCAATATTATAAAGAGGTAAAGTTTGTAAGTTTGGATATAGGGTGTAGGCTTGCCAACTGTTCCGATTTAATCGGTATGTCCCAATTTTGGGCCCCCGTGTCCCGCTACGGCGGGACGCTAATTATCCCGATTTTTAGCATTTACCATTTTTTTTTGTATTAACCCGCAAGTTTCGCTATTGTTGATTCCAAATTAATACGTTAAAGCCGAATTAAAAATAAGGTTAATTTGAATGAAACATGGTCTGAATTATACGATTACGTAATTAAAAATAAAAATCTTTTGAAATGCGCCAAATTCTAAAATAAATATTCTTCTAAGAAAAAAACTAAACGTATTGCATCTAACTAAATGTATTGTAGTAGTGGTTCATTGATTGTCACATTCTGAGTCTGTATATTGTTTTCCTGTGGAAATTTTTACCTCTTGTTTATTACTATGGTTAAAATGTTTTTTTGAGAAGTCACGGTTTTAGTTTGCCCATCCCAATTTTTCCCATTAAATTTCGAAGTATTCATTGGGAGAGTTAGCAACCCTAGTAGGAGGTAATCTTCGAGACTACACATCGGATTTCAATCTGTCACCAATATTTAGAATGGACCTGCAGGATAGACTTAGGTTGCATATTGTTTCGTTAAATTCCACGCGAGTGAATTCGCGAACAACAGATAGTTACGATATAAATTAAGCGTGAACATAAACATCTCACGTAGATGTATCAGTAAATTCAAAATAGATATAAATACCTAATATATTTATTTGAAAGATTTATTTGGACGCCAGAATTGAATCGTAACTAATTTTAACTTCACTAAAATATAAAAAAAAATAACAATGATTGTAATCACCGGCATTTCATTAGAAAATAAGCTCCATCGAAAATAGCGAAACGAAAGCCGATTGGCTTATTTCATATAAATATGTGCGATTAACAATCTTCAGTTTCGAGGTACGTAACGCAGCTGCCTTTATTTTTTCTGCTTTATTGAAAACGGATATGTTTTAAATTATTACAAGATTATTGCGTATTTATAAGTTTATGCTATGTGTATAAGAGTTTTTAATATTTTTTCCGCTTGATTAATTTCAGATAGTTACAGGCCTCACAATTTATTGATTTAAATGCCTAAGATGAAATTTGGATTCAAAATAAGGGGACACGACTCTAAAACAAAAATTAAATTTTTTAGAATCTCTTGAATATTTGATATAAGGATAAGATATATTCAATCCATATATTCTGTAATAGTTAATATTTAAAAAAATATTGAATAAGTGAATTAAAAATTGCATACTCGAATTCAGCTTGGCTATCCCCCCCTTTTCTTAAACTTTATAGAAAAAATATAACAAAAGACCTAGGTTTTATAGGTCTACAGATATTATATTTACAAAGTCATTCCGAACAAAACCATATTGTACAAGATTGTGCGCAGCTTTATCCGGGAGATGAACTCGTAATTAAATATCTTTTTTCCTTAAAGTTGAAGTTATGAATTATTTTACATACATACATACATATCAGGGTAGTCAGAGAGGACGGAGCGCCAAGCGTCGCAGTCCTTACATATGTACTTCTTTCACTTCTTCAAATCTCATCATTCTTCTCACACATTTTCGCCTAGGTATGCGAGTGCTTTTGATATTTCCGTAGGCTAACACTCTAGCTATTTGATCTTCATAAGTCAGCTTTGGTCTTCCTTGGCTTCTTTTACCACTCACTTTTGCGCTATAGATTTAGTCATTCTTTCAATAATTTTAATGAATTGAAAACAGAAAAAGTCGCTAAAATATATACTTATATATTTTATATTATGTACTTATATATTTTAATATATACTTATATATAAATATATACACACTGGAAAAACATAGTTATATTTGGGGTCGTTTGTCCTATATCTCAAAAACTACATGACATGTCTTAATCAAACCAATTTTCGTTGAAACTGTTTTTTAAGCTCTACTATCCTGATTTTTTGAAATTTTCCATCCCATAGTTGAAAAGTTAGAAGCGGGGGACACTTTTCACGACTTTAGGAGCGCATATCTCACTAATTGTTGACTTAAACGGCGAGGAATCTAACCAGGAAAAATATATACTTATCTTAAAGAGCACTGAAATACTAATTAAATGTAGAATCGATGTTGTTACGTAATTAAGGTTTTTTTATATCTGATAAATAGAATCAAATATAAAATTACCCGTACATTTTTATTTGTTGGGTTTTTACACATCATGTATGATTCCAATAATTATAATCGCTATCGTTAAATCATTGGAACAATAACTTTGATATGATTGGAATTAATTGATAAGCCTGTCTATTAGTAGCTCGGTAAACAGCCTATAGATATAACATTTGATAAAATTATAGTAAGCGGAAATATAAGATATTATGTATACGACGTTACTCGAATGAGTTCTTACTAGTTCTTTTTAGTACATTTTCCGGAACCGGTAGTTTGTTAGTCCAACCGTGTGTTAGTCCAAAATTAACCCGCTTTAGTAAAACTTTTGTAAAACTGACTTAACTATTTTTGCAGTGTATTTAAATTGTATTAAGATACAAGTGCAAATATTATTTTTCAAATGGATTAATAATGAACAAAACAAGTTATATTTTGATATCATCAACTGTATCTAGAACACGCAATAGACTAACAACTGGAAATAGGTAACACTGCACTACGACGCGCAATCCCGCCAAATCACTGCGCCGGCTTGTTGACTCGCTTATTCCAAATGTATTAGCGCATAACAAACACACTTCAGCGAATAATACACTGCCTGAGCTAACTCACTCGCACTTTTAGTTTAAGCGTCCGCGCAGTGTTAGTTATTGAATTGACCGAGGAATTTTACTGAATTACCCACGTTTACTAACAACCTGATAAGTATAAATTTGGTTTCACTTTGCTATTAGTAAGCCTAATGTAGTTAAAAATAAAGGCCTATAGGTGAATTAATTAAAAACAATTAAAGAAATTAAATGGTTACTAACTCTTGATACAAATCTTTACTGATTGCTACGAGTACTCTCGAAAACAACAGCTTGTGAACAAGATCACGGCCAATTGCGTGTCGGGCCACGCACAGTGAAGAGTTCGTTTCATTTCATTTACTCGGTAGCAAAAATAAGTTTGTATTTCACAGTATTTCTCAAACACACTGGAAAAACATAGTTATATTTGGGGTCGTTCGTCCTATATCTCAAAAACTACATGACATGTCTTAATTAAACTAATTTTCGTTGAAATTGTTTTTCTTGCTCTACTATCCTGATTTTTTGAAATTTTCCATCCCATAGTTGAAAAGTTAGAAGCGGGAGACACTTTTCACGACTTTAGGAGCGCATATCTCACCAATTGTTGACTTAAACGGCGAGGAATCTAACGAGAAAAGGATAGGAATCACATCTATTTAGGTAGGCTACACGATGCGTCAAAGAAATCGACAAATACATAATACACTCGAAAAACAAAATCCTCTTTCTGGGGCAGTTGGGTATAACCGTATAAAGTATAAACATGTTGCCAATTTTTATATATAAATAAACTGACAAATATTCTAGCAACCTTTGATCTAAAGCTAGCAGCTGTACCATTTGAAAAAAAATATAGAAAATAATGTAGGTATTGTTACAATCAGTATCACAAAACAATTTTTTTAAATTTTGAATGTAGAATAAAAAAATTATGTAGTCGTCTTGTCTTCATACGAACGCAAGAAAAAACACTTTCTCATCGCTCAAAAGTTTATACTAACCAAAAAATAAATTTCCATAACCTAAAAAACTGTGCAGACGGCGGCGTCTCATGCAAATTTCTTTTTTTATTTTTACTTTTTAATTCTGGCAATTACCTACACCGAGGAAGGGTTCGGACAGCCAGCTTTATCCTTTTGTTTTTTTTTCTTTGGCCCCTTCGCAAAATGGTCACGTAACTTATTTGCATATTCGCCTAAATTAAAAGTGAATGTGATGGTATTTTTTTGTCGAATCACACGTTTTTGTTGAGCAATGATAGCGAGCGAACCCGCTGTACAAGTATGTTTTGCATATTAATGTTGAGAAATGGGATTATTAGCTGATTTTAGTTCATTTGTTTGAAAACTTGTGAAGACGATTTCGACTTGATTACTGTTATTGCTACTATATAACGTGGATTTTATCTTTAATTCACGTGCTATTTGTAAATTATCGGCTAAGTACGTGACATACACTCATCATCTTAGAGCAGTGATACCTAAATTTGGTTCGGTAAAACCCTAGGGTTCCATATAAAAGACACTAGAGTTCCGAGACTTTCACATTGGTCATTAAATTGTTGGAATATTTTGCCTTCCGTCATTTGTGGCGATATTATGTACAACGGTATTATTTTAATCTATAGTTGGTCCTACACAATAAAAATTCATGATTTCAGACCTATTAATAGTTTTTATAGGAAGCAGTGAATAATTTCATTCATCACATTAATTTTTATTTCAAATATTTTTACTCTTCTTTTAAATCGCAGTGGGTATCTTTTATTTGTTATAGTTTGCTACGAAGCTCATTGAATGTTCCATGGCCTTAAATATTTAGGAACAGCTGACTTAGAGATCCGTTTTTGTAGCAATTTGGGACACAGTAGAACTTAAATTAGTAAAATATATTATCCAAAATATACCTATTATTTTATTTTAGAATTCCTATTTACGATATTACATTGCCAATTTACGTCCCGGTGTCAAATTACGCCGTAGTAGGTGGTAAACCGATTGAATAAATCAATTGTAACATACGTACAGATAAACGGGCAGATTGACATACGAAACTAAAAGGACCGTAATTATATTTAGCCCATGGAGTACTCAAAGTATAGAGTGGCAATGTCATTTATTTTGTATGAAAACAATTTACGTCTAACACTTGCGGTTACTGCGGTTTGTTTTATAGTTCGGTTTTCACTGTTTTTGCGACACCACTGAATAGAACAATAAGCCATTACATAATTATTTAAATATCTATCGGAATATACAGAGATGTACACATAGGTCCAGTATTGGTTATGTACGACTACGTACTGCTTAATGCGAGCGAGAGTTGATATTTGTTAGTGTAAATAGACTGAGCAGTGGTGAATAAGATGGTCCAATATTTCGTCTAATGATTGAGTGCTCTATGATTTAGCCACATTGCATATGAAAACATAAAAATATATAATGATATTGATAATACATAATTGTAAGTGTAACTAACTATAGTCTCGATGCACTTGCGTAAAGTTGGTTTATGTTTATTTAATTTATCGCTGGCAGCTCTTAAGCAATTACCAGTAAATACCCAAGTACCTACCAACTAATTTTAATTGTAAGTATATAACATTTCTGCATACATCTGATGTGTTATTGTTTTCTTTATAGTATTTTGTATAAACAGTAAATAAATGAAAAAAAGTCACTTTGTTAGCGTCGAAAGAGTAAAATCATTTCAATAAGTGCGGAAAAAAGAGACGTCCGTAGCGTTGCGGTACCTTCGCTGTATTTAACAATTGCTAAAGTTGAGCAAAGATGCGCCCGGCTAGATCTTGTGGCATATCAAACGTCCCCGATCCCCGTGCTTTAAAAAAAATGAGAAAGTCTAGGTTCAATTGCCAGTCACAAAAAAATATGTCAACATACATGACATTAAGTATTATTGTCGTATTGATTATGAAAATAAAATGTAAACAAAATGTAAGTAGAAGATATAAAAGCAAGTTCAAATTCTTTATTTGTCTGTGATTTCGCGCGGGAAATTATATAGATACAATAATAAGCAACCAGTTCGCTACAATTAGCCAATAGCGTACAGCAATAGTAAATAAAAAAGTAAAGTCAATAATATTGAAATAAAAAATCGTGATTTCAGGTGGCGACGATGTTCAGCAACTCTGTGACGCTGGAGAAGAAGAGTTCCTAGAAATTATGGCGCTCGTCGGCATGGCGTCCAAACCACTCCATGTAAGGCGGCTACAGAAAGCATTACAGGAATGGGTCAACAACCCCGCACTCTTCCAAATACCTATCGTCCCTAATATCTGCCCAACCGAAAATCCTTTCATCCAATGCAACCAAAGATTACTAAATATGCCTCCATCCATACCCAGTACTATGCCAAGAACTGTTGCATCTCCAGAAAGCAGACCAATGTACAGTCCATCCCCTGGAGCGCCAGACAACTCTTGTAGTTCGAATACATCCCAACCAAACGCTAGCCCTGTTCATAGTCAGACTAATTTCACTAAAATAGTCCTTCCACAATCTCCTACTCCTGCCGCTCCTGTCACATCCACAGTTTCTCGGTCTTTTTCACCGCAAAGTGCCTGTCCTCCAGCTTCAGCTGGGTCAAGTCCTAGCTCAGTAACATCGCCAGTCCAACTTACACCAATCCTGCTCGACGTTCATGTGCAAAAGTTGTCAGCTGCAGCCGAAAAGTTGGCCAAACATTTGCCTCAATTGGAGCCGAAGCCGCAGAATACAAAGAAAAAAATGTGTAAGGATTTAGAGTTAGTAATGATGATGTCTGAGTCAGATCCGAGGAGGATGGAAGAGATAAGGAAGTATGCAGCGATATATGGCCGATTCGACTGCAAAAGGAAACCAGAAAAACCATTGACACTACACGAGGTAATTTACTCTCTTATTGAACCATCATCGGAAAATATGTTCTGTGTTATCTGTGTTGGTCTTTTTGTATATCCGATTATCTACAGTGAAGGTAAACGATGGGTAATATGTAAATACTGATATTATTGTATTAAGCATTGATGTGATTGCTGCTGTTAATTAGATTAATTATTATGAATATGTAGTATAATAAGTACAACATACATATATAACTGTATCCGTAACGGGGTAGTCAGGAAGAATGGAGTGGTCAGTATCGCGGTCATTACATGCCTCTTCGACTCCTCAAATATCATGATTGTCCTCATACCTTGCCTTAGGCATGCTAATGATTTTGACATTTCCATCAGCTAGCACTCTGCCTATTTGGTCTTCATAAGTCGGCCTTGGTCTTCCTATTATATTAGATGAAATAACGACACGAAATATGACAGTATTATTTTCAAAACAAGAATATCTCGGATCAAGTAATACTTTTTTGAAGCGAACTTTAACTTAGAATTTGGAATTCATATCAGTTTTATGTATCCAGGAGTACTAAATCGAGCACGTTAAGCGATGGATTTGCTCTGAAGCCAATGAACGACGTCAGAGAGGCCATGAGAGGATTGAATATTGTTTTTAGGTAATGGTCAACGAGGCAGCGGCTCAGATGTGTCGGTGCGTGCCCGCTCTATTGACGCGCAGGGACGAGCTCTTCCCTTTGGCGCGGCAACTCGTGCGTAGAGCTGGCTTACATTACTCTAAACATGGGCAAGTAAACATTTTGAGAGTAATGAATTATAACTACAATCAGTTAATTATCTTCATGAACACTTTAACATTTATTTTTCAAAACTTAAACCACAATTGTACTTTGTGATCAATGTTCCAATCAAGTGTCTTTGTCAAGTCTAGCAAGCACGCAGTTGCGCATCTTTCACATAAATTAATTCATTACGCTTTGAAATATTTTTGACATGAATGTTAGTAAAAGCTTCTCACAACGTTTTCGCCACAAGTTTTTAAAGTGAAGAGTCATTGGTTAGTAGCATTTTTTTGCAATTGGTGTTTTTGATGCAATAATATTGAAATAACGATGTTACAGACGTATTGCTAGGCCATGATAATGGTTAAAAAAATGTCATTATGTTAGCCATTGTAATGGCTTTATTTTTATTGCTTTGCAATTTGTACTTCTTGTTTTTTGTAATAGTTCGTTAGCCAATATAAGGTATACAATATGTAGCATCAAAATATCCAATATATAATGTAAATAATAGTATTGTTTCTTCAGATTGACCACAACAACGTCAGCAAGTGAAGAACGCGAGCGGGAAGATGATGAACCAGCGAGCAAAAGAGCGCGCACCGCGCAGGTCCACACGCACGTAGACCTCACCGACGCTTGACACACACACAGACACACAAATGGTCGATTCACACATTATTGGAGTTGATTCACATTATCACAGTTCGAATCAATTTTATTTCACTCAAATGATTGGTCAAATATGAACACAATGTATCGGTACTGCTCCAGTAGCACTGTAGAATCCATCCAATCTAAAAATTTTTTCATAGTAGGATGGCAGCGGATTGGAAATATAGCTTTTTGTTTCCCTGTCTTTAATAATACAAAAAATATTTATCCGACATTACATTCAATATAGAATTACGCCGGTGACTTTCATCAGATAACGATACTTATGTAATTGATAAGTGATAACGCAGGTAAATTTGTATGAAATACCTAATATAAATTTTCTGTAAACTGTTACTGGTATATACACCTCTGATGTGTGAAAAAGCCATTATTCGGAATGCTGAAATTGCGACTCCATACTAATATAATACTAATACAAAAGTACTAATATAATGGTAATTTTATAAGAATTCTAACGACCATAGTAAATTCTAAGTTAATATTTGTTCTAAATAATAATTCCTAATCATGTACATTTGCGCATGCAATTCATTCATGTTTTAAGCCTCTCAATATTACTCGTGTTTAATTTAATTTTATTAATTATATTATGTTGCAATTTTTATCTTACAATTTTTATCTTACATATGAAACGCTCGTAATTCTAAATTGGGGACTAATGCCCGATTTCACCAAAGTCCCTAATATTTAGCGAAACCCTAAAAAGGGACAAGGGTTCGTTAACGACGACTTTGCGTTTCACGAAGTTTTAGGAGCCCCTATATCCTTAAAAGATCCACTAAATTTAGAAATTCGATTTTTGAACCAATAACACTATGTGACAATTTTGTGTGTTAGTTTTTGACAATGTGGAGAATAATTTATTGTATTATATAGAAATTTAGAAGTAAAACAATAATATTTAGGTATCTGTTTTATCGATAAGCTTTTGGAAGCAAATAGTCACTATGGAAACAATAAAACGTCACATAACTATGTCTGACATTACTAGGGAACCGTTAGATTGGTGAAAACAAATATTATCTAACAATCGGCTTAGGGACCTTTCAATCTAGGTGGGACTTTGTTATGTGACGATTTGGACAGCGTTGGGAAAATCGGGCATTAGTCTCTCCTGATTAATTGAGCTTAATTTGATCGTTGAGCTTCACCGTTCAATGCCAATATTTAAATACCGTTCTAATCTTGGTTAACCGTAGTTACTGTCAGCATGGGGGTTGAATAAGTTCCAGATACATTTGAGAGTTACACAAAGAGTTTAAAGAGAACTCTCTTTACGGAATTAACTGTCGTTAATACCGTAATTCTGTATAACATTAAATTATCTCTTTACCGTACTTTTTACATAAAAGCAGCATTGCTTAATTGTCCGCCTATCTTGCTTCAATTCTTATTATTAATTATAATTTAGTTTCTGTATATCTATGTACAATTTAGTTGCTTTGAGGTATAATAATAGGCTTTACTACTAGCGCACGCTTGAATTAACGAGAAATGTCCAAAGACAAAATCGAGTTAACGCTCTTTAAGGTGAAAGCAAATATTTCTTATAAGAAGTAGCGGAATCGTATCTAGTAATAGTTCCGATTGGATTGTCACGGTAACTAGTGATGTGACAATTTATTTCATTTCTAATTGGATTCTTGTCACGGGTGAGAATTCATTTACGATACTTATTCATTAAAATTCGTGATATTCTTATTGGCAATGAAAGGACATAACATAGCAACCTGAAATAACCCATATTACTAAAACTTTTAAATTTATGTAACGAAAACATTCTGAATCACTCATTTTAAATTACTCTTTGCTATTGTTCTTATTTGTAGAATTCAGAACTTTTCACTTCATATCAGATTAGATACCAAAGGTAAGCACGGGTAAGGTAATCAAAAGCTTTAACTAAATCATTGCAAATTTATGCACAGCAGTTTATATTTTGCTTTAGACTAACGGGAATGGCATATACCACATTCGGTAAGTAGAAAAATGTATTTATATTAATATTTAGTGCATGCTTTAATAACTTACTCTTTGTAATCTCTAATTCTTCAAATATTTTTCATTTACAAAAATATTGGTAGTTATAAAATAGACAACTATCTCTTTCATCTCTCTATATATTTTTCCAATATGATTTGTAGCTCTATGGGCATCTAAACAATTAAGTATCTACTCACAATTTTATGAGAAATTCGCGTTACTATTACATTACGGAAGGCTTGCACTATTCAAGCTCGATTTAAAGAACTTGACGTCTCGCTCCACCAAGTATTTAATAGTTTAATTTAATTAACTTAAATTAATTTAAATTTAATAGTTAGCTTGAATAGTTGGTGCAAGCCCTTTAAGTGGCTAATATATTTTAATAACAAATCAGAAATATTTTTTACAGTATACCAAACATTATTATATGTTTTAATTAATTAGTTCTTTTGAATTCATTATCTTAAACTTTGACTCTGTAACTTCAGCCACATTTAAACACCAGCTTAAGAAGCATTTAGGAAAATCAGACTGATGCTATTAATTGGGTGTGTTTAGACTGCGTCTGCCATTGTCATCACTCTGGTCAAATGCATAATTCTAAAATCATGTTGTAAATTAAATTTTCTCATTTTAAGTGAAGGTAACATATTCTTATGAGAAATAAAATATCTGTAATCCGAAACCTTCAAAGAGTAAATATTTATGGGAACCCTGTTCTATTTAGTTTACAATGGTCAGGGAGTTTTCAATTTTATCATAATCATCGTATTAAGCAGCTCTATTTCCGCTATTTGGTTGTAGGCCTTCTTTCCTGTTTGTATTTTACACCTTTCTCTTAAAGCAAGAAGGGTAATATTAAGTTACACAGATGAATCCTTCTTGCTTTGAAGATAATATAAATATTAACTATTTTGAACACATATATTCTCAATTACGATTTTAAAGATATCAATAATAAATATTAATGAATACAATGTTAAATTCTATAATTATCTTTAAAATAAATAAAATGCATGTTGTTCATGATGGTAATGGATATGTTGGTTTACAGGAAGGCGAGGAAAACAATGGTGCCCGAGCTAGTCCCGATGTTGTCAGGAGCAACTCTAACCACAGGTTTTTTTTATTTTTATTTTTTATATCAGAGGGGGCAAACGAGCAAGCATGATTTAAATCACTCCTGTAAATCTTTAAATCACAAATAATTCAGTAATCCTAATGATAAAATTTGAATAACAGCATCAACATATCTTCAGTATACTCTTTCTTTTATGAAAGAGCGGGCAAACGAGCACGCGAGTCAACTGATGGAAAGTGATCACCGCCGGCCATGGACACTCGCAACGTCCGGGGAATCACGGGTGCGTGGCCGGCGTTTAGGGAAAGGAGGGAAAGGAGGGGGAGATGGGCCACCGGCACTCTCACTCACCGAACGAAACACAACAGCAATAGATGCTGTTATTTCACGCCGATATTCTGTGAGAGAGTGGTATTTCACCGGGCGAGCCGGATCAATTCGTGCTACAATGCAGCATGGCTCTACCACTTTTAACTTATACTTAACTTATGTTGTACAGAGTGCTTTGTTGTATGGCTATAATGTAAACCAATTTGAGCAAATATATGCTATAGAGAGTTTTTTGTTATAAAGAAGTTGGTTATAGAAAGTTTACACTGTATAAGTAAATACGAAGAATTTAGGGCAAAAGAGAATGAATGAAAAATGACCGATGAAAAAATATACAATGCGATAGTGATTGACTGATAATAGGAAGTTAAGAAGACCAAGGTTGACTTGTAAAGATTAGATTAAATGTTGTTGATATAAAAATTAATTGCTTACAGTAATGTAATATGTATATCAAGAATTATGAGTGTTGAATAATCTAGAACCATATTTTGAAAAAGCCAAGCTTGGCGTTATAGACCTACATGTTTATTGATAATTTCAAGTTAGATTTTAAAATTCGAGTCTTGTAATTGCTAACAACTCCGGTTTTTACGTAAAATTCGCGCATTCGTTCTGGCGTTCCCGCATGCTTATTACGTAACTTACTGTCATCGTGTGACAGCCAATATCGCGCGATATCTGCTGTCAAAACGAGAATTTGTGTAATTTAATTTGTGTAGTGGCGCTAAATCTACCGAGAAAAGTACATTTTACGGTCATAGAATAATAGACACGCAATCGTCATACATGAAATCAATTTTTTATTATAATTAGTCACCGGTCTCGCAGTGATCGCGTGGCTGTCGCTGTCTGCAAATTTTTAGGTAATAACCCCGCCATTGCAAAAATGTAAAAGAAATGTGTTTATACATACATACATACATATCTTCACGCTGTATCCCTAACGGTGTGTGTGTAAATGTGTTTATTACATACGCTTATTATATTTCCGTAATTTAAAATATAAAATTGAAAAAATTAATTTGATTTGATTTGATTCATTCAATTTAAGATACGATAATAATGGCTGTAAAGCTGTAAAATTAAATAGATAGTCATTTTTAATCAGATGTTACGCAATGAGGCCTGGACTCCTGAAACTTGTATGATGTCATAAATATAATTATAACTTTATACCCATAACTAGCGATCTGCCCTGTCTTCGCACGAGTGCAATGTACTAATGTGTCGTATATGAACATTATCGCTACAAATCTTTTAGTATAGGTATATATATCTCGCCACCTTTTTGTTACGCGCAATTTTAAGTCTGTGGTATCTTCTGATATATTCATTTCAATAAATACTATAAACAGCAATTTAGATCTACAATTGAGTCTCTACCGTAACTATTATATTTTATGGGAATAAGAATTAATAATATATTGGTAAAATGTCTTGGTAAATAAGCCATTATTTAATATATACAAAAGATAAAAATGGTTATTGCGAATTATCCTTAGAGGTAGATATAATATACTATCGCAGATTTTACTGTAGGCTTTTTTAGTATATAAAATTCCGTTGTACATTATTTTGGTGTATCTCATAAAGTTTTACCACCGTTAGCATCATTAGCGAAAATATTACTTTTGTACGACTTGCTTGCAAAACATCGACTTTTTTCACTTTCTGTAATTAAAATAGGCATGTATTATAACTTGTGTATTATAAACCTTATGGGAAAATCTGCAAATGATAATGAAAGCTGTATCAAAATTGGTTGCGTAGTTTACAAGAAGTACGCGCACAAATAGACAGATGCAGATAACGATTTAGCTTTACATGTATTTAGAGATGTTAATTTTAATTGCAAGAAAACATGAAGAAAAGTTGATCAAATTGAATAATTGGTATCGAATGAAATTTGTACATCATAACCAAGTTATCGTTCAAAATGAGACTTACCTTTATCTTGATAAAATTATTGATGATATTTTAGTCAGTACGAAAGTAAATCATGTTGATTTATATTGGTTACTTATATCTAAACCTTCAGATGTAGATTAATATATATACTGAGGCTGATAACGAAGTTTAAAGGCCCATAAATCAAAAATTATTAGACGCAAATTTTGAAGCTCTTATTAAGATTGACAGTTGTAGAAGCGTGATGCTTCAGTGTCTGACAGGATCACAGAGATTTATAAAACGTTATGCTTGTTACATACATAGTGGATGGATAAAGTTGCTGCAATCGCGTAACAAGTATCTTCATACTTCATAAGACTTCAAAAAGATCATCTAAGAATTCAGTTTTTAATTTTTACAATAACAGATATTCAGTCCTGCCATATTGAGTATTTCTTCATCATATCATTCAATGATTTTACTGCTCTTAATTGTTCGTTCACAATACTGCTAAATGGCTGCCATTATACTAGATTGGAGGCCCTATAGGCTTAAAAACTATATCATTGCGTTACATCACACGGTAGAACCTTGTGTGGGGTCCATCAGGATCACTACCATCATATGGCTTATTAATCTTACCGCCAAAGAGAGGTGCTTGCATTGTTGTATTGCGGTGCGGAGGGTAAGACAGCCGGTGAAATTTCTTACAGAAGAGGCACAACATTTTAGCCCTCAGGGTTGCCAACACGTTAGCATTCTGAAGTGCATTCTTAAGTTTGAATTGTTATTATCAGTGAGAGTTCTCTTTGAACTTGCGGTAGACTTGACTTTTAATTACTCAATTGGAATTTTAAAACTGTTTTACGTATTTTTGCCATGTTTAGTTGGTGGGGCGTGAAGACCGAAAGCGACGACGCAGATTCGAGATGTTCCTACTCCAGCACCAGTACTCCACCACCGGTAAGTTCTATTTTTTAACTCCGGGATCTCCTACGAAACGTATAAGATTCAATAAATAAAATTTAAAATAATAGTCAACATTAATAATGAAATCCATTGAATTATACGTTACACTGCCGTACACTAACAATAACCGTGCCCCTGCGCGGTGGCAGAGCGGGGCGCGGGAACTACCGCTTCGCCGTAAGTAAGAGTGAGACAGTGCTATCGTGTCGTCGCTCCGAATGGCAAGACCTGCTCACGACGTTTTAATATTACGTACAATAAAATAAGTTTAATTCATTAAAATCCATTTTAAATGTATATTTTGCAGCATTATAATAATCTAAGCATCAATTTTTAATTATTTATTGTATAAGCATTACATAAGTGCTTCAAATGAAATGAAGTAAGACACGCTAAGTTGTTGGAGCTACAGTTGAGTGGAAAATAGCGGTTATTTTGAACTAGACGCTTTTATAACTTACAGTTGAACGTTTTTATCGCCACGTTAATACCGTGCAAAATACAATAGGTAAGCAAAATACTTCCCATCATGTCGACGATAAAGACGCTTTTTCAACGTCCACGGAATGACGTTATCGTGCACGGAAATAACGATAACGTCATTCCGTGGAAGTTGAAAAAGCGTCTTTATTGTCGACATGATGAGAAGCATTTTGCTTAGCTATTGTATTTTGCACGGTAATTATAATTTACCGTTTTTACCGTCCACGGTACAATGAAGAAGCAAAACGAATGCAGTTGTATGGAGACGCTTTTATATTTCCGTGCACGATAACGTCATTCCGTGGACGTTGAAAAAGCGTCTTTATCGTCGACATGATGGGAAGTATTTTGCTTACCTATTGTATTTCGGACGGTAATAACGTGGCGATAAAATTCAACGGTAAATTATAAAAGCGTCCAATCTAGTACAATAGATATTGTTGGTTAAAACAGTGATAAGTTTTGTGAACGCAGTGTGATTTTTATATGAATCAGCTTAGTGAGTTCTTTGTCAGTAGGATGCGGATGAGTCTCGGCCCCAAGTGGTGGCGGCGCGCGGGGACAGCATCATAGCTGTCGCCAACCCTGCTCTGCACCCACCTCCGAACACCCCGCACCCGGCTAGGAACCACTCCAACTGATACCAATTGCTTTCCGCAAGAAGCCATGTACCACTTATAAAACAATTACGAAGTTGGAATGTATGTCAATTATTATATAAATGTTGTACATATCCAGTCAATACGAGTATTTACAAACTTAAACTAAACATTATCTTAAATAATAGATTTTCTCAAATTTGCTGCTTAACAAGCTGTCATTGCTCAGGATGCCTAGCAAACTGGCAGCATTACCTCTTTGAATAGCCAAACTGATTCGTTAGCGGAGGAAGCTGCCAGCCCGACGGTCTCACGAAGCCTCGACCAATCTCTTACAAATCTAAATTATTATATTCATATAAAACTATATTTTACGCGGTTAATTTAAAAATACTAATAACCTCTTAGTATTTTGTACTAAACATTATCCCCAACAACTTTTGTTTTACGACTTCCAAAAAAAAAAAAAATTCTTTCATACAAAAATAAAAATACATTAAATGTTTCTGAAAATGGCACCTGCTCTACTCAGTCGCTAAAGCGGCACAGGCACAGCGTGGCACTAAGGCCCGGTGCGCTTGCACTCCATTGGAAATACGCACAGAGTAATTAAGTTTCAGACAGTAGAACAAAACTTAACAAATATTTTTTGAAGAACATATTGAGTTTTGATAAAAGTCGTAGAACAAAAGTTGTTAGGTATGTTGACGAGAATTTTGCACTAAGAGGTTATTAGTATTTTTAAATTAACCCTGCATATGCTTTCTCAAAATATTATTTTATATACCTACTTTTGTTACGAAAATGTGATATTTCAGATAACAAAAATAGAATTCAAAGTTATATAGATATATATGTAGATGTATAGGGGTGGCTAAAACATTCTTCAAATTGAAATGGGATTAAGGTGACGCAGTGAATAACAATAATTTAAGTAATCTAAAGCAGACCTTCTGCACCATACCTGCAAACATGCGTGCGTTAGCTTATGAAAAATACGAAAAAACAGTAATTTTCGTTTATATTAAAAACTAATTTTAATTTTGAAAAATTGTAGATTTACACCGAAAATTTTGAAGTATAAATCTGTTCCGTTAGTCGGAAAAATGTAAACCTTTTTTTAAAAGAGGCTTCTTTGATATTTTTTTCTGTTACAAAAATTAACCAATCGTGTAACTCAACTGGCAAAATGAAGTTAATAAAATGAAGAATTAGGTTGCGAAATATCACTTTCATGCGTTTTGTAATTCTTTCATACATTTTGTATTTTTGTTTTGTAACATAAAATTGAAATCTCTGACGTCAAGATTTTCAATTCGTCGCCTTAAGATGTGATGCTCTAAGATAATTTAATAGTTCAAAATCTTACAAAAACCAGTCATATAAAAATCGATAGATATAAATTAAGATCTAAAACTGCATGTGCTTGAAAAATAATATATCAAATATTAAATTGCACGGCACACGACTGAGGAAGAATATTAATTTCATTCAAGTTTACAAACAATAGGCTAGATGATTTTTTAACGAAAAGATAGGTTTAGTAATTATGAATAAAACTGCGAAAAAAATTTCGAAATACAATGAAAAAAAAATTCTTTTTTTCACAATATTTTTATGTAGGAGTTATTCCTTTAAAGACTAATAATACGAACAGGATGGAGATAAGTTCCGTTTCTGTCACACCTAGTGCTGTGGAACTCGGATCAAGTATCAATGGATTTGCTCTAAAAGCGTTTCCATAAATTGTCCTTTTTTGTTGACCTTTCTAGATTTTTAATAATGCGCGTGATAGGGAAGGTTACAATACGACGATACACAGCTGAACAGAACATATTTTTTTAATTTTGTGAATATTGGTACTCAAAAGACTTGAGATTTACGAGTATTTCGCAAATAATTATTATGACCGACTCATAAGTTGACACGAAATACACTGACAGTGCGAGGTAGCCGTACTTACTATAGCTAACTGTTTTACTCGTGGTTCGCGCAATGAGATAGAAAGGGACAGGAAAATTCGTTTAACACACGGTGGTAGAGCGGCAACTTGTTATGATTCCATCCATTGTCTTTCTTGCTCCGAGTTGAGGAATGTCATTGCGAAATGACACCACAGTTATGTAAAACTAACTCCCTTTAACGTAACTCCCACTACTCAAGTTTAAAACTAAATAATATAACGCATATATAATTTATCGTTGAACGTTTTTATCGCCATGATTTTACCGTCCACGATTCAATAGGGAAAAAAATATTTCCCTATTGTATCGTGGAAAAAGACGCTTATTCAACGTCTTCGAATTCAACTGTGTAGATTTTGCTTCCCTGTTGTACCACAGTATAAACATAACAATAGGATGTCCTCATAGAAATCGTGTCGTGCGCGGTTTGTATCTGTTGCCTCTCAGAAATAAAAAAAAAAGGTTTGTATGTGTACGCACGCACATGACGGGAATATTTTAGGCGAATATGGCATAATATTGTAGCACCAGTCGGGGTTGTATGCGACCGCTTCCGTTTGTCATTAATTCGTTCTTCACGTCGTCACAAATACAAAAATGTTTAAATCGCTCAAACGAACTTTTCAACTTAGTTATGGTGAAAAATGAAAACTCTAAAATTTATTTTTTTGTAGTTACAAAAAATTGAATTTAATAAGCATGAGAAACTTATCTGTATGCATTGTTTTTCATTATTATATACAATGTAACGAAATGCTCTCCACATCCACACCCCACGCAACAACCCTACGTATCCGGCCGAGACAAGGCACTTCCGTTACGCATGGGGCGGAAGTTGGCCTTCTGTTCTACATATTCTCTGGTTGTGCCGTGGACGGTAAAATCGTGGCGATAAAAACGTTCACCGGTAAATTCTAACAGCAGCCAATTTCTGTCAAAGAATCTCAAGTTGTTTTTTTTACAATTGTATTCAAAATTTTTGATTGCTTTAATACGATGTATAAAATATACCAGTCACCTCGTCTATTTGTACTGCAAGAAAATTGTTTAATTTATTTAAACTCAGCATTATTGTGCATATCGATATGAACCATCTATATGATTTTGTGGAATGAATTTAAAATCAGCCTGTATATAATGTACAGTTCATATTAAGTATACATGTATATTAGTTATAATTCGTTTATATACATAGTACATACATATATTTTTAACTACCAAAACTAACTTTTTATCATTTAACAAAGATCACAACCAATTTCATAAAACTTATTTCATAATAAGGATCAATAGCTTATTATTATTATGAGATGTTGTATCTTGTAAGCCAGTGATTCTCAACCACTGTACCGCGGCACTTTTGTGTGCTGCCAAATTCTTAGTGTGCCGCTAAATTTTAGAAATGTATATAGTAAAAATTATAACGCTTTTTTATTACTTGTAATTAATCCCTTAATACTGTTGTTTTTGTAGTACATATTATTTTATTTTACATTCAAAATTATTATCATAAACTATTTTACACAGTGTATTATAGGTAAGTAAACGACTTTTAAACTTATCTTTTTCTTTGCGTGCCGCCAAATTTTTAAACCGTTAAAAGTGTGCCGCGACAAAAAAAAGGTTGAGAATCACTGTTGTAAGCTATGAGGTAGGTCAATAGCTATAAGCTATCAAATAAGCACTATATGAGTATCACTATAAGCTTCATGTGATACAAGTTTTTGTTTAAGTTTGAATTTTATCGAAATATAGCTCGAAAAATTAATATCTGTATAAATTAATTATAATTAATAGGTACAGACATATCCAAGTAATGTATAAGATTGATTTCCACAAATACCTGAGTTACTACTTACTAAATATTTTTATTTTTTATAATTCTTAAGATTCTTCTTCTGAATAACACAGCTACTAATGCCGGGGCCACACTAAGTTCTAATGCAGTTAAAATTAACGTTAAGCATAGTTGCGACCAGAGCTTTATAAATGCGATATATTAAATCGTCCAATAATTTACGAACACCATGTAATAAATAGAATAGCATTAGGCGTTAGGGAGAGCTAGTTTAGCTCTTTAGACATATTGAAATAAATTAGCAAGTCAATTGACGTTGTTGTGACTACGGTAGCTACACTACCAATTTTTTGTTTCCTGACCATGATAATTTTGCTAGCGCTTTATAATTTTCAACTCAATTGCAAAAAATCTAACATATAATAAAGCGGTAGAAACCACGTATCTGTGCATTGGAATAAATTTATCTAAAAATTACTGTGAGCGATAAAAAAAAGTAACAGAATACAAAAAAGCAATTTTTATATTTTTGTCTGTCCGTCTGTATGTACACGCTAATTGACGAAACCAGTGAACAAATTTTCTTGCGATTTTTATAAGTAGATTAAGCTCAGCTTGGAGTATTTAGGCTTTTTTCATTGAAATCAGATGACAGCGAAAAAAGTTGTCGCGACATAAAGATAATTGTAAATTCGCCGCTCGTCTGCCACAGGATGCGTAATAAAACCGACTATTACGCGGACGAAGTCGCGGGCACCAGTTTGTGCTAAATAAACTAACGCTAATACAATATACCAGAGCAGCAGGTTCAATCTTCATGGAGTAGCGTCTAATGATTTGCATTTGGACAATTTAGAAACGCTTAATTAAATTTAGTGTTAAATCTAAGTGTAGCAACTCAATTTAATGCGTAATTTAATGCGATCTTGTATTGCCATGATTTATGACAGACGGCAAAACGTTAGTATGGCGCCTGCATTACATATTGATTTTTCTGATATAAAAACTAAATCCACCGTCGTTGTAATTTTGTTTATAATTATTATAGTTATTAATATGTTAGAAAGACCTGTATTATATAGATATAGCCGTAAATTCTAATTGTGTACATAATCATAAAAGTTAGGTGTATTGGGTAAAGGCGTATTTACACGGACCACAGTATAGGTGAAACAATGACGCAAGTATAGGGGGTGGGGCAGCACTGTATATTGGCCCAGAGAATAAGGGTGGCTTGCACCAACTATTTAAACTCGATTTAAGGATTTGACATCTCGCTTGCACCAACGATTTCATAGTTAGTGCAAGCGAGATGTTAAATCCTTAAATCGAGCTTAAGTAGTTGGTGCAAGCCACTCTTAGTCTACAATGTTTCCCACCTGTCGTACGATGAGGCGATTAAAGGGACTCCTTGAGTTGCGGCTAATAGGAATAGGGTTCTGGCGGTGTCGCTATGTCCTTCCCAAGAGTGTTAAGGCACAGCGCCAGAAGGGTTTTTTGGCATGTTTTGGCAAATCGAAGCCCCTTAACAATACGCTGCGGACGGCTGTAGCAGTAGTTTTGAGGGCTAAAGCGGGATTCAACTGTATGTGTGTACAGGGGCCATATGCACAGGGGACTAGATAAGTGGCTAAATTGTCGAAAACGCTAGTAGAATTGTGTTAGAATATAATGACAAATAGCACGTGATCTAGTGTAACGAATTTTAAATTGGTAGTCAAAGATTATTAACTTTCTATTCAATCAAATGAAGAGTAAAGTCGTGTGAAAGCCGCCGTATAAAATGAAGCTAAACGGCACTTTTAACGAGCAATTACAGCATCAAGCATTTCTATTGTACGAAGCGTTTAGCCACTTGTCTAGCCGCTCAGGGGCCAACCACCATCTCTTATAACATTATTATTTTCATGGTACTTGACATAGAAAGCTTAAAATTCTGACAGTACGTTAGTGATTAATTTTATCATTCGACATTCAGTCATCAGTATCGAAAGAAATACGTCAGAACCGCGATGTGTAGCCGTCTAACCTTTTTTTTTTCTTTTTTGCGTCAGGAAATGTTATATACATCCCGTCCTGCCGTAGGGGGGTGGCAGGGGGGTATGTGGGACTCCTCGACATTAGGGTGCTAGGCCGAGACTACCCACTAAAACCTGACGGTGTTCCTCGAGAGCCTTGATGCCGGGGCAACGGGAGCGCGTTGGCATTCTGCCGCGACCCCGGCGGCTATGCCCAGCCTGAGCCGGGCCCTCTTCCGTTTGCGGGCAGTTTTACCTGCCCGCTCTCCTGGGAGGCGCGCGGGAACACCGCGCGCACCATCCCGACCACCCCCCCCCCCGGTCCGGGCCAGGCCCTTTCGGCACTGCAGCCTTATCAGCCCCGACCCGGTACTGAAGGCGCCGCCGAAGCACCACCCTCAGGAGTGTTTATCGACTCTCCAGTCTAGATCCGCAGTGTTTAGTGGAAATAGGGTCACCTCGAGAAGGATGTAGACATGAAATCTACGCACTGCGGTCTTAGGGTGGCAGGCTAAGGCTCCACTTAATGGGAGCTATAATCGCCTGTTGGTCCACCCCCTGTGGCGGGTCACCCACACCACTCGGCCCCGAGTCGTCTAACCTACCTTAACTTCCGCGTAAGTCAAGTCAAGTAACATTAAAGTAATAATGCTAAGAGATAGTGGTAGGCCCCCAGGTCGTGGATTCTAATCAACAACCTATAACCGGCGACGAAACGTTATTGCCTCGTGCTTATACTAGAAGAACTTGAATTGCTGAACCAAATTAAATTCGGTATATTTTTTTGTATGTCGATAACTTGACGGCATTATTTCGTGCTCGTACGATCCGAACGATGTTATTTTTCGGTAAGGTACCGAACGAATTTAATTTTTTTACAAAATATCAATTTTAAGCAAAATTTTGCACCGATAAAGCGACGTTATTGTCTCGTGCTTACCAAAATCGGAACAATTTTTTTTTTTACGAATTCAAATTATTCCTTCGAATATTTTGTTTTTTTTTGTGTGCCACACAAGCGTGAAATAATGATGTCTTGTCGCCGAGTTCGGTTTAATGTAATTGTGTGCATATCACATATTACCAGAGCTGGGAATCATGGGTGCGATTAATATCATGGATATGAACCAAAAATCTCGGGATGTCCCGCGATTCGGTACCTTATTATTATTATTCTTCTTTTGTGGCGATCCTGCTGTTTCCGCCAATGACACAGTAAAGGGTGTAAGATAAATTTAAAAAGCTTAGTTGTTATTCCAACTTAAATAGACTGCAATGAAACTGGTCTAATGAATGTACAAGAGAGGATTTGACCGAAGATTTTTACACATTAATCAACTGTTAAATTCCCTAAACTCTGGTATCTTAGTAACCTCATTAGTAACGGATATACATATAAAATATTTCTCTATAAAATCTATGTTATACTTATAAAAATAAACAACAGGAAATTGATTACCAAAATAAGCATAATACAATCATTAAGATTCTTGGAGTCATATATATTTTTCTCAAAATTAACAAAAATTAAACAGCTTACACTAAATCACTAATCAATAGAATAGAAATCATTATATTAATTTAAAAAATAAATTTTGGGTCATGTCCATAGTTTTGATAATAATCACATCCATGATTCTGATCACTGACTATAACAAATATTTTTAAGAAAGAATAACAATTCGCAATTGAAAAATAAAATATCAGATCAAATTAATGACATTCCATATTATTACTAGATTCTTGATATAATAGTTTTTAAGTTATACATATAAGTAAGTATTTAAATTGTACATTAATTATTTTTAATAAATGGTGAGTCATAGTATATTTGTGTTAAGTATATAAGTACCTAACTTTTAAAATTGTAAAGAATATACGATATTTATAACTCTACGTTTCATTTAATTCGGTACTCCTCTAACCTTTCTTTAGGCTTCTATACTGCAAAAAGAAAACTGAACTCGTATAAGATTTCTAGTGTCTGACCGAAACTTCGACTTCGGATTCAGCCAACTTCATTCAAAGAAAACACCTTTGGTCGTTCATTTAGTTCCGGCCAATACCAGCCGACGGTTTTCTCGAATCCGAAGTGTCCGTACTCGTATCTAGCCGTCCTTGCCGTCGAAAGAGTACGTTTAAGGTAGGTAAGGAAGGTGACAGCGCATGTAGTACGCGCTGTCATGATACTGCTAGACTGCAGGGGAGCTCTATAACTGTGAGGGTGCAAGCCTGGTATTGGTTCTTACAACCCCCCCCGAAGAGCTTCGGCATTGGGCAAAGGTGTTCCAGTGCATGCAGTAGGATATCTCGGAGCCCGGATGCTATTTGATCTTGACGAGTCAACCGTAGTGTTACTTGGCTTTCGCTACTACCACTTTCGCTTTGCAGATTTTCTTCGTCAATCGTCCAACACTCATTCTTTCTATGTGCTCGAAACATATAAGCATTCCTTTCTTCATCTTTACAATAACACCCGCTGTCCAACCTGAACTCGATTTCGGCCATATCAAGGCCTCGCTACCGTACGATAAAGTCGGCATCAATACTGCATTTTAGATAGCCAATTCGGTGGATTTAGATTTGTTCGCACTGGCTACTAATGCGGACAAATCACCGTTAACTTTTTTGTCAGCTGCTACCCTTCTCCTGACGTCTATCTCAATCATCTTATGAAAACTATGTACAATTAGATATACAATTTCATTATTCAATTTCATCATATTTCATTATTGTTCCAGACATTTTCCATTTACCCATAGTTCACACTTCGCCTGTACATCTCCTCTTTCGAAAACCAGAAACTTAATTTTGTTCGCATTTAATTCAATCCTTTCACTATACATAATTTCTTTTCATGATGTAAGAACTTAAATAATGGTTCTATTTCGCATTACATCAACTGAGTTTTTCTAAGTTCAAATAGAAAGTGTTAAGTACAATTTCTTTTCCAATCCGATTCAAGAATTTTTTTTATTCTTTTCCTGTTTGTTATAAGCATTCGTTAAAAGGATATTTAAATACTAATATAGTAGTATTATCTTATTTATGATCTTATCGACTATTATTCATAAGATTATAGAGGATATATAAACTAAAAACACAAGTCTAATGATGCAATCAGATCCCAGGAGAGCTGCCAAAATGAAGAACGTCCTAGCAGTATTAGCCGTGTGTTTAGCTTTGGCCTCTGCAGGTGAGTCATTCCTATACCTAAATTATAGATTAGTCAGTTATTAGAAACTATGTAACATATATATTCTATCACCGTTTTCAAGTAATTGGTATTGAAACTAAAAAAACATAGTATCCGTTTTTCCATTCATTCATTCGTACATCTATTTGTATGGGGATACCTTGCTCTGATTTTGATACATATATACATATTAAGATGTTCGCTAAATAGACATAAATTATTATGATGATAAGCCTTCAGTTACGAAATATGTTCTTTCACATTCTCTACTTTTCTTAATTATCTATCTATCTCACCGTTCATTCAAGTCCATTCTAAAGCATCATCATCGTCATCATCGTCAGCCCGTGTTCGTCCACTGCTGGACATAAGCCTATCCAATATTGTGCCACCATATCCATTCTAAATATTGGTAAAATATATTTTTTTAAATCGGATGAGTAAATACCTCCTACATCCAAACTTACAAACTTTACCAGTGTGTAATATTAGTTTAAAAATATTATATATGTATATTATATAGTTTAATATATTAAAATATATAATTATATTAAATACCATAACGTTAATATTTCCAAACTTAAAACTAGACATTATCTTAAATAATAGACTTCTTCAAAGTTGCTTCTTAGAAATCTGTCATTGCTTAGGATGCCCAGTAGCCTGAGAGCATTACCTCTTTGAATATCCAAACTGATTCGTTGGCGGAAGAAATTGCCAGCCTGGCGGCCTCCCTAAGCCTTGACCAGTCTCTTTACAAATATCAGAAACCAGTCGATGGGCTTCAGGACCTCAGGGACCCAAAGTTTCGACTGCAAAGGGTGTAAATATGAAACTCTCAGAGAGAGTCCCATACTTACGCCACTTCAAGTCCTTGGCAGTGGTGGCCGGGGCACCTATTATTTTTTACACTAAAACGCTATTGAGAATAGGTTAGTTGGAAGCGTGTGTCCATTCATCTTCCAATTGAAAATAAAAAACAAATTAATGTGCAATGTTTTTAGAACCAATTCAACGGCAGTTTCAACGCATCGTCGGCGGATCACCGACCAATATCCAGCAGTACCCCTTTGCCGTCGTCGTTCTGCGCGGAACTGCTTCGTTCTCACAATGGTGTGGCGGTAGCATCTTGACCACGAGATCTGTTCTCACTGCTGCCCATTGCTTCTACTTATGGGGGTAAGTGCAATTGAGACAGTACTTCATAAAAATGATTTTTACGTTACATGCTTTTGTATTATTCTTTATGTGTGTCGCAATTAACTATTGTAAGACACATATGGTATAGTGATCATCATTTTGTGCCATATTTACACAAGAATACACTTTCTTATTATTATAAAGGAAGCTCTACAAATGCTGTTTACCTAGTAATGGTACTAAATTTCTTTAATTCTCATAGTAAGCAAGTGCCGCAATGAAAATACAATTCTAATTTCGTATATACTATGGTGTAAGCTAGTTTTTTTTATTTATAATCGCTTGTCTGTTAGTTAATTCCGTGTTATAATTAAACAATAGTTATTTCAAATCTATCATTTTATAATTTAAATTCTAAATTGCTCGAAGTCGAAATATTTCGATAATGCGTTCCGAGCGACATGCTCTCTGACGATTTTTTCTTTATTTCCAGTTAGTGGCCCGCTACCTATTTCTATTATTTTTATTATATTATTGTGCAGATGAATCAGCAGGCACTTTAAAGTGATGATATATTGTTTTTATGTCTTGCAATACCAACACGTGTTTCTTTTTTGTTTCCAGGGCTTGGCTACCGGCTTCGCAGTTTCGCATGCGCGTCGGCTCAAGCTTCGCTAGCTCGGGCGGAACCCTTCACCAAACCGCTAACTATATCCGTCACCCATCCTACAACGTTAATACTGAGGACAACGACGTTGCAATTATGCTCAGCAGTACGGCAATAACGTACATTAGCAACACTGTAGCGCCTGTCTCTATCGCCGGTGCGACATACAACGCCCCCGATAACGCAGCCGTGTGGGCTATCGGCTGGGGAGACACTCTGGTAAGTAATTATTATGAGGCCTAAACGAAACCTATAATTACAAATAACGACTTTAAAACATGTCGAAATAATTTATTTCTTTTTCATACTTGACACTGCTAACTTGATATCCACAGCACACTATGGCTTCGAAAAATAATTAGTCCAGTTTTCAAACAATAAATTATCAAGATTTTGTTAATCGACACTTCTATATGGAGAATTCTGAGATTTGAGGAGGTAACGGAAGTAAGCTCCGTCCTCGCTACGTACTCTATTGGAAATACATAGAGCGTTAAGATATGTATATACGAGTATTCGTCAATACAGGCGGCCAGCAACAGTAACAGTACTTGTACCTACATATATTTACATACAATATGTACATACATACAATATGTAAAAGTTCTAATAACCTGAGCATCCTCGTTACACCAGTGTTTAAATTCATAATTACATTTCCTGTAAAACTTTCATTTTCAAATTCGTTTCCTATAATTTGTTTCAGAATCCTTTTGAGAATCCTGAGACTCTGCGCCACGTGCAAGTATTCGTCATTAACCAGGCAGTTTGCCGTCAGCGCTATGCTACCCGCGGTTTCCCCGTCACTGACGGTATGTTGTGCTCCGGTGTCCTCGATGTCGGCGGCAGGGACCAGTGCCAGGGTGACTCCGGCGGCCCACTACTCCACAACAACGTGCAGATCGGCATCTGTTCTTGGGGTATCGGATGCGCTGACCCATTCTTCCCTGGTGTCAACGCTCGCGTCTCCTCATACACCAACTGGATAGTCGCCAACGCTTAAGACTTGATATTTAACATAACTTGTAGTCTTCTGTAACTGAAATGTTAACAAAGCTCATTCTTTAATTTGTAATAAATATATAATTTTTATTTTTGGGTATCTACTTCGTTGACGGATTGAATGTGGCATGAAATGACGTCAACTGTAATAAAGGATTTTATTACAGCGTTTTTTATCTCGACTTT
Source organism: Zeuzera pyrina (assembly GCA_907165235.1). NCBI lineage: Eukaryota > Metazoa > Arthropoda > Insecta > Lepidoptera > Cossidae > Zeuzera > Zeuzera pyrina. The sequence goes on along the minus strand of OU015638.1, from coordinate 18,246,158 downwards.
GTTGACACGGTCAAATTTTGCTATTTTTAAGTCAGTTTCACGTAACGAAATCCAATAAAGCTCGTTTTTAAAAAAAACGTTTTCATAACGTTACTATACTATACGTAATAAACAGTTAGCGAGTATCAAAATACGTGACTTATAAGATCGTATCATTTGTATGCAATGACTTAGAAGCGTAAATTTTTTATAAAATTCTATTTTGTAGAGTAACTTTCATAAATGTATGCACAGAACATGTCTAAAATTCTGTGGAACAAAGTCTATTGACGAGCGAGGCCTGCATTTTAGGTGCTGTTTTTAATGGATATAAAATAAGGATATCCATACAATGCTAAATTAGTATATTTAAAAAAGTATACATACTTTAAATACATATTTAAAAATAATGTTATAACAAAGCGGTTGCATTGTAACAATCGCTTTCCATATCCAAAAGCTATAAGTTTTCATACACTGTGCGCTTGCGCATTGCACTCGCGCAATATATTTTAAGCGATATAAAAATAATAGAGTGTTTCAATCTTTTATTGCCTTTATTTATTTTTCCATTACGTGCCATTAGTTCTCACGAAGTGACGGTTCATTACTATATGTAATTATGGTTAGACTAGATTACCAAACGGCTTGAGATAATCAGCTAATATGCTGGACAACTATTTTCTATACACTCTTTTTTTTCTTTCTTTCTTTATGGCATGGCGCACAGTTTAGCGCATTTGCCAATGTCACGTATTAATAAGTAGAATCAGAATCACAAGTAAATTAGTTTTTTCCCATTGTAAAACTCCTCTAGTAAAGTGAAGTAAAAATAAAAGTAAAATTCCAATTCGAGAGAGCTGAATTGAGAGATTCTGTTAAATAATAGTTTCATTTCGCGTTGCATCCATTAAAATTCAAGTCGAAAGTTTTATCCCTTTCTTTCTTTTTCTGTCCAATTCATCAAAAAGTTATACCTCATCAATTTTCATTCTTTTCCTAATTGCCACAAATATTTCCGTAAAGAATTAATAAATTTGTAATATATTAATATTATCTTTCTATATTGTTTTATCTAGTCGGTATTTAATATTGTTCAAAAGATTAAAGAGTTTATATAAATAAAAACGCGAGTCTAGTAATCCATATCCGTCTTAGGAGAGTTGCCAAAATGAAGAACGTCTTAGCAGTGCTAACCGTGTGTTTAGCTTTGACCTCTACAGGTAAGTCGTCATCATTTCTATGCCTATATACTTATGATTTAAGGGATCAGTAGTAAAACTAAAAAAACTTCACGGTTTTGCTTTGTTTGTCCATTTATCCGTCTTTCTGTGTCACAGGACTCGTCTACTTTAATTTTGATAGGTACCTTTTAAATTGTTTGGTATTAAGAAATATTATGATAAGTTGATGTAATAAACCAACAAATGAAGAATTTTTGGATGAATAATATCTTTGGATCTCCTTATAATGAGACAAAAATAACAAATTTTTTCCTCATTTACTCCGTTATTTGGGTTATTTTAGATATAGTCCGGTCAAATTAGACCAAAAAATAAGAGTAATGCTACCTAAATTCCCACCAAGCTGAAAATCAGTAAGATTGTCTAAAATATGATTAAAAATAAAATTTGAAAGTTCCCCATCTTTCCCCTGTATGGAAAAATTTTTATTCAAGGTCAAAGGTCAAAAAAATTAGTTTTTCGCGATTTTCAGCAAAACAGTAAGTTTTATAATAAAAATACTTCACACAAAAATTATAGATCATAAAATTATCTACAAAAAATGTATCAATACTTTTTTCCTACGAGCCACCGTTTTTGAGATATAACGATTCAAAAAGTTGTAATCGTCATAATATGCACACGTTTTCACGCCACCTATGGGGTAGTGTACTTAGCGCGTTTTTTTAACGTAGTTTACTGGTTAACTGGTTAACTGCGTTAATAGCGATGTATCGCATGTCGCCTCGTTGGAATCAAACGGATCCTCCACTGTTGGTGATTCAATATTAGAGCACGACCGGCCTTGACAATGTGTACATGCCAGAGAACAAAACAGTCCGACTTTTTTGCAACCACATTTAGCACTGCACCCCATTTTGCAGTTGCAAAAAATTGTGTGTATCAGCAACTGAGATTGGAGGAAGACAAGCTAATTGTACTTGTTTTTTATTTTTGGTATTTTTAACGAAACATGCATATCTATACTTATCTAAGCAGGTAGTTTTTTTAGGAGCTCCGTACATAGAAAGAAGAAAGCGAATGCCGTTAGTGATAATTTCTTGTCGAGTTGAATTACTATATTTAAAAACTTCAGCACATTGAACTAAATTTTGTTTTTCAAACATTTTGAAAACTGTTATTTTACCCCTCCTGTAAAATGCAGATGTCGTATCACAGCCAGTTATTGCGTGTAAAAATAATACATGATTTTGACACTTTGCAAAAGTAGATAAACTTTTTGATGAATATATTTCCGATTGATGTTGAGCTTTTCCTGGTTTTAAGAAGAAAATAGTTTTTTCAATTGGAGTTCGAGCAGTGAGTAATACGAGTAAGTCTACATCTTCACCAACAACAATAGTTGTATTTGTCAAATTGAATTGCTCTATTGCTGTTTCAATTATCAATACATCAGCATCATTATTAGCTTGTTTTACCAATATATTTTCAGCAGTAAATTTTTCTTTCAACATTGAAATGAACCGAAACTTGTTGTATTTGTAAGAAATTTTTGTTGACTGGTTGGAACTGTCATATTTTCATCAAATAAAATATCAATTGATGAAGATGTTGCTAAAGTTCGACGACGTTGTTCTGCAGCTTTGGTATTTCTCGTGCAATCATTATAGCCATCAAATACGACAGTAACTCTGGAACCAAAATGTCGACGTACATATTGTACGTATTTATCGAAGATAACGTTGAATGTTTCTTCGCTATCTAATTAAGGGACTGAGTTTCATTTTACCTAATATTCTTATAGTTATAACTTATGTATATTTTATATTATGAGTGTAAATTACAATGACCGATAGAAAAATATTTTAACATATATTACAACTATAGAGATGTATATACGTGGCGTACTCATGCATATTATGACGACTACAACTTTTACAACTTTTTGAATCGTTATATCTCAAAAACGGTGGCTCGTAGGAAAAAAAGTATTGATACATTTTTTGTAGATAATTTTATGATCTACAATTTTTGTCTGAGGTATTTTTATGATAAAACTTGCCGTTTAGCTGAAAATCGCGAAAAACTAATTTTTTTGACCTTTGACCTTGAATAAAAATTTTTCCATACAGGGGAAAGATGGGGAACTTTCAAATTTTATTTTTAATCATATTTTAAACAATCTTACTGATTTTCAGCTTGGTGGGAATTTAGGTAACTTCGAATGTCTAAATTGACCGGACTAATAGGAAAATGTTGAGAATTTTTAGTGTCAAGCTCTTAGCCGTTAAATTTCTTTTTTTTTTTAAATTAATTATAAGTGCGTTTCGTCTCTGTTTTACAAAATAAAAAATGTCCTAAAAAATAAAAAATCCTGTGTGGGTATTGTCTTAATTTAGTCCTTTCAATAAAAATTACATTGAATTTTGTATTAAACATAGTTTTAAAATAAATTTGTTGTGATTTTTATTTTTTTTATTTTAAGATTATTTTTCTTCTTTTTTCTTCAAAAATTAGTTTTATGTAAACGTAGTAAATTTTCTTCGTATCTGTCTGTTATGACGTATGACTGTCAGTGATCATGTAACTTTTGAACGAACGAATATTTGTTTTACGAGAGGATAGTTCATAGCTATGGTAGGATTCATCTAAAAAAATAATCAAACGATAATCTGTGATGCAGTTTTACAGATTTCTATTAGTTATAACCCAGAAAAATATTTTTAATTATTTTATAAAAGTCCGACTGAATTCATAGGATCTCGTGACGAAAAATGAAAAATAAATTAATGTGCGATGTTCTCAGAACCGCAGTTACAACGCATCGTCGTCGGATCACCGACCACCATCCAGCAATACCCCTTCGCCGTCGTCGTTCTGTACGGAACTACATCGTTCTCACAATGGTGTGGCGGTAGTATCTTGACCACGAGATCTGTTCTCACTGCTGCCCACTGCTTCTATTTATGGGGGTAAATACGATTGAGACCGTACTATATACAAAATGTCTTCATCGTCATCATCATTTGTTGTTTTAAAAGCTTTGAAACTTAAGTCATAATGAAGATACAATTTTAATTTTTTATATTCTGTGACACATGCAAGCATACGTATCTTCGCTCTTATATCCCTAACGGGGTAACCAGAAACGACGGAGCGCCAATTATCGCAGTTTTTACATACTTCTTTCGCCTCCTCAAATCTCATCATTCTCCTTACACACTTTTTTTTCTTTTCTTTCTTCTTGGCATGACGCACATTTTAGCGCATTTGCCAATGTCACGTATTAATAAGTAGAATCAGAATCACAAGTAAATTAGTTTTTTCCCATCGTAAAACTCCTCCAGTAAAGTGATAGTAGACTTTACTGAAGCTTTAGAGGACTTCTTGGAAAGAGCGCGAAAACTTCAGCTACACATGTTTATTTAGACCTATTCCATTCTTTTCACTTACACAGAACACAATATACTATCACTTTTGTAGTTTAAAACTCCCAAAATTGTAAAAATTGAAAATCTTACTTCTCCCGTTCCCGCAAAATAGTCTCCCTTACACACTTTCTGACGCATTTAGGCAGTTTTTTTATATCCACTTAGTTGCCTGCGGCGACAATAAAAACAAAATTTTTTGCTTGAGAAATGTTACTGGCTGATTACCTCGGGGGCGGCGCACAGTCACGCGTCAAGTGAGAAAAATAAAATAGAAAAATATTTGTCTTTGTTAATCTAACAGAGTTTCTTATTTGTTTTTCTTATATAGATGAGAATGGAAAAGCAGAGTGAATCACTTAGTGGTAATATTATTTTACTTCGGGCGACGTACATTGTATCTCCTGCTGCGTTTGGGATTCTACTCTAGAATCCCGAACGCAGCTGCCGAATCCTTCGTCTCGTTCTGGATTTCTGTTGAATATAATCTTATGTTTTATATAATGACACATGTTATTTTTTATTTCAGGTCTTGGCTACCTGCTACTCAGTTTCGCCAGCGCGTCGGCTCGACCTTCGCCAGCTCGGGCGGAACCGTACATCAAAGTCCTGGCTATGTACCCCACCCACTCTACAACATCAATACTTTTGACAATGACGTTGCTATCATATTCAGTAGTACGGCCATAACATACATTAGCAACACTGTAACGCCTGTCTCTATCGCCGGTGCGTCATACAACGTCCTCGATAACGCAGCTGTATGGGCCATCGGATGGGGAGATACACAGGCAAGTAATAATTATGAGAGCTAAACAAATTTGTAATTACCAATATGATTTTAACTGATTCTCAACTGAAATGAAAATTGATTTACTATATTTCTGTAGGTATCTAATTTGTTTTTTGATAACAATAACCTACGCGGCCGTGTGGTACATCAGATGTGTTGTCAGTAGAATATAGACCATTGAATTATATGTTACATTAGAATAGTAGGTAAATAATAAGGCGAGAAGCGGGAAGTAGCTTCCCCGTAAATAAAAGCGAGACAGTGGTGTCGTTTCTCTTCGAATGGGCAAGTCCAATTCAACGTGCGATAAAGGGCTCGTCCACGATATTTTAATTTGAGTATTCATGCAATTTAAAGTTAAATAATAATAATAATAATAATGCGCCAGACAATACACACCAATCGTCTGATCTCAAACTACGGCATTCCCTGTGCTGTGAGAACCAGACGACGACTACTGGGGGCATCTCCCAGTACACCCAGACGCGCAATCTAAAAGTTCGTTTCCTAAATTGACCCGACCGGGAGTCGAACCCGGAACCTTCCGTGCTTGAATGCAACGTCTAAACCACTGCGCCATCGAGGTCGTCTCGATGTCTCGGTCGTCGCGCCATTGAGTATTAATTTTCTTTTTACTTACCATAAAAATACTACGCAAGTATAAAGTCATTCATTTGTATATTCATTAATCGTTGTAAGTACGAAATAAAATAGAATACGCTACATTGTTTACGGCATAAGTGTCAAAGTTCGTGTGAACTAGGTGTGGTTCTCGAACGTCACTTGAGTGGAACATAGATGGAATGGAATATGGATGGAGCATGGAACAAACAATCAATCTAGTGTTACGTAGATATTGTTGTATCATATGTTACATAGTATGCTTCGTTTCTAAAAAATAATTATAAGGTTCTAACGGTAGTAAACTAATTAATCTATGGTTCTAAGATATGTAGTTCTATACAAGCTTTGCAACTCTGCTGTGTAAGTATTATACTTAGTGCAAGCTATTATATAGTGGTAATCTAGTTATAATAGTATTATTGACATTGTTATAATAGTATTTACTGAGCATCCTCGTAAACGCCAGTGTTTAAGTCATCAAGATGTTTACTTTGCAACTCTGTTGCGTAGGTATTATACTCAGTATAAGGTATCATACAGTAATAATCTAATTTTAATAGTATTATTGACACTTCACTGAGCATCCTTGTGTCATCAGTGTTTAAGTCATCAAGATATTTACTATAAAAGTTTCGTTTTTGAATATTATTTCCTTAATTTGTTTCAGAATCCTTCTGAGAATCCAGAGACCCTGCGGCATGTGCAAGTATTCGTCATTAACCAGACAGTCTGCCGTCAGCGCTATGCTACCCGCGGTATTTCTGTCACCGATGACATATTGTGCTCCGGTGTCCTCGATGTCGGCGGCAGAGACCAGTGCCAGCGCGACTCCGGCGGCCCTCTGCTCCACAACAATGTACAGGTAGACATCTGTTCCTGGGGACTTCAATGTGCTGATGCATTCTTCCCTGGTGTCAATGCTCGCGTCTCCTCATATACCTCCAGGATCGTCGCCAATGCTTAAGACTATTGATATTTAATGTAACTTAGAATCTTCTGTTACTGTAATATTTATTAAAGATAATTTAATTATAATAAATATATTAGTTTTATTTTCGAGTTCTAAGTTGGCCAGGTTAAGCGAAAAACGAAATATTTGAGTGGATTATTTATTATACCTTTACAATATTAGTTCAGACGTGTCATTAGTACCGTCGGGAATGCTGTATGGATGACAATAACGATAGGTGAGCCCATTGATTTACTATTAAAAAAAAACGGCATGCTTAGTACACAATAATTTCAATCAAAATAAATTCTACATGGCGAACATAGCACGGAGTCGCATTGCTGGTTAATATTTCACTGTTTTGCATTATGTTTTGTCTTAATCGAGTATTTTTCTAATTTATCTGCTATTTACGAAGTATATATACCGTATTACACGTATAACGTTGTACATTAGATAAAATTATACAATTTACATTATGTATGTAATGCGCCTAATATTTTTTTATAAATTATTTGAAATAAATTTAATTTATTTTACAGCTACTGTTTTGATTTTATTTTATTGTCAGACGTTTCATTTTTGCCAATGCAATGCAACCGTTCATTAGTAAATTTTTCAATAACAGCTATGTAGAAAAATTTGGATTTATCACAGCTTTCAATAAGCTTATACATCTACAAAAATTACCTACAAATCCAATTAACCATAACAATTAATTGATACCATTCACAAATGAAAAAAGCACAAATTGTATGAATTAGTATGAGAGTAATGGATATAACTAAATCATAATAGATATTATCAAAACCAAAAATAAAATAATTATTAAAAACCTAAAAGTGAAAATTCGACTCCATTTCTTTTGGAGGTACTATTCCGTAGTTTTCTTAATTAATCGATGAAGTCTAAACACATGCAGATGGTCTCTTTCTATATCCTATTTCTTTCATTTTTGTCTTTAATGTAATCAAATGCGGCGACTATGACATTTATAACATAACTAGAGATGGGCTAGTTCGCAAATAATTGACTCAGTTGTCATACTTATCAATTATAAATAAAACAAAACATTGTTCGAATTTTCTTGTGTTTGTACTTCAATAAAAACCACCAATAATTAAAATGTCATGATAAGGGTAATAATTCGTATTTTAAAAAACACCTAAAAGTAAAGAATGGGGGCGATTGTTATTATTTGCACAAATAATAATATTCTTTTGTTATCATTCTGTTTTACATTTAGAATGAATTGTGTCTTTCACATATTAGAGTGAACCTGAGTAAACCGATTTGTGACACTAATTTGATCTAGGAATAGGAAAATCTTTAAGTGACACGCAAATTGAAAACAAAGCGCTTGACAAATAACCAATTTTTTCAGTGCTGTACTATATTGAATAATATTTAGTGTTAACATTTCAGTCAGCTAACATTCTGCCTATTAGATCTTAATAAGTCATCTTCGGTCTTTCCTAACTGCTGGCACTCACTTGCGTTCTGTACTTTCTTCGTTAATCTTTCATCACTCATTCTTTCTATGTATTGGAATTACCTAAACATTCACTTTTTCACTTTTAATAACACTGTCGTCTAACTTTGTCAAATCAGATTGAGTTTGAGAGTATTAAAATTTGTGACATTTGTATGGTCGTATCTTTAGATTTTATCGAATAAAAAAATTGAATTTTCTCACCTCTGAAAAACCGTAGACCTTAGCACTTGATATTGATTTCAGCTAGATAAAAGTATTAAGCTGAAATAAATACTAAGATCAACGGTCTTTCCTGAGAAAAAGAGTCTTGACAGATGACAACTAAACACAGTAATTCTATAAATAGCTCTAACTATATTTTCCTTTCGAGGTACGGAATCCCAAAACCTAAGACCGATTAACAAAAATATCAATTAAACAAACATATTTATCATTGAATAAACATACTTGTTTTGAGTAATCTATATCGGCTTATGTATATCGTAAGTTCGTGAAATACCCAGTTATTACGTCATAATGCTGGCGAAGTTCCTTACACACTCGCCAAAATAATATAGTAATGTTCTTACTGATTCTTTTCAGTACAAGTTCTTCTAAAAAAATAAGTAATGTGTAATGAGATTTGCATGAATAAAAGTATTTTGAATAAAGTGCGAAAAAAGAAAAAAGAGAATAAAAAGCATAAAAAAGAGTTTTTTTTTTGTACAAAACATATACGTCTATACCTACAATAACAAATAAAACCAGTCAGATCCGAAAAAAGCACATAGGTATTCCAATATTACCAAGAAAAATAAGAAAACTATATTATTCATAAAAATAAACTTAATCTCGATACTTAACGAACAGGACAGGTTTTTTTAAGTATTGCATATACATATATCGTATCTACTTTTACCTACATGCAGGTGGTGAAGTGGCCAAATTTAAGGCATACAACTTTATTATGCAATCGTTTTAGGTCAGCGCCAAAATTGATAGGTATTCGGTAACAATTAATTCGTGTAGACTCGGCTAATTCGTTTTTTGCTAGACTAGTCTTTTCTTGCTAAAATTCTGAGAAAACTGCAACCCATTTTCGATAGATACCACTTAGGTACCTTCGCGAGCAACGATAACTTGTTCAGTGAATTTTTGAGCAGCATCGCATTATAATATTCTGCTTCGAACAAGCTTTTCTGACACAATAAGGGACTGGGTTATTGTATTTAATAGATTGATAAATAGATTTGTCATAAGTATTCGTTTAAAGGGCAATTAAATTATAATTATACATTAGTATTATGTTATCGTATAGACTTATCTACTATCAATTATTCATTAACATCCTTGATTAAAGAGGATATATAAATCAAAAACACAACTCCAGTGATCCAATCCGACTCAGGAGACCTGACAAGATGAAGAACGTAGTAGCAGTACTAACCGTGTGTTTGGCTTTGGCCTCTGCGGGTAAGTCATTATATGTCTCTAGGGTTTAATAGTTAAACTAAAAAACATCATAGTTATGCTTTGTCCGTCCATTCTCATTCGTCCGTCTGTCTGTATTACACGCCAACTTGCTTTCTATATGTGCCTATTAAGATGTTTGGTATGGTAACATAGACTGATAATCCAAGAATGATTGACTGAGTTTCTTGTCGGTTCTTCTCAATGTCCAGGTTTTCTTATCTAACCGAACTAAAGTAGATTTGACGTTCAAACACACCATGTAATCGGGTTTAATTGAATTTTATTTAACTTTGACTTCAATGATGAATTTTTTGAAAAAAAAATGTTTTTGGATATCCTTCTCTTTGAAAAGATAAATGTATGCAGTACTTTTGTTCATTTATTTAATTTGTTGGGACCTTTTGATACCATAAAAATTTAAGATTTTTCGTTTTATTCATTCAAAATTCGAACTCGATTCGAAGATTCGGGAAAAATCCTGAAGGAATTTACCTTCTCGACTTTTCCACTCTTCAAACTATTATCGTAGTATACTTATATTTATTTAAAAAAAAATCCTGTGTGTGTAGTCTTTACTTAGATCTTTCAATAAAAAATACTATTTATGTTATAGAGACCACAGTTTTGAAATATTTCGAAATATTTTTCCGAACACAAAGTCAAGATGAAACAGCTCTTATTACAACAAAGTGAAATTTATTAAGCGAATATGAAACAATGTATTACGTGTCCCTACACGTAAACCCCTGTTCATAGCAAGGAAGGAATACCAATATAAGGCAGTGTGATCTTTCAATCGCTGAAATATTGGTTGTTTCATTTTTCAGTAATGCAACAAACTAAAAACAATAGCCTCATAAAATTAAATTTTTATTTCTTTGAAATCTTTTTGTAATATTTTACAGGTTGGCTTATTAGTTCATTTTTATGGTTCCGTTATCAAATGGTAAAAACGGAGACTTAGTAGTTTCGTCATGTTTGTCTGTTTGTCTATGTTATAGCGAGACCAGAAATGAGAAGGATTAAATAATCAGATTTTGGATTTATGTATTTATTACGTAAACATTAATTTATTACATTACTAAACGTTGCTCGCGACTTCGTCAGCGTGGAATTTAACCAGATAATATACAGCCTATATTCATCCCGAAGGACCAATATTAATATCGGTGAGAGTATTTTTAAATTCGGATGAGTTGTTTCGGTGATTCCTACATCCAAACTTAAGAATTTAATATTTAAGTTGTGATTTCTAATTTTTTTTTAAGAACATTTTTCTTCTTTTTTCTTCAAAAATTAGTTTTATATAAATGTAATAAATTTTCATGTAATAAATTTTCATCATATCTGTCTGTTATGTCAGTCGGTGATTATGTAACTTTTGAACGGACCGATCAGTCTTATTCATGCGGAATATTTGTTTTATGAGAGGGTTGTTCATAGCTATGGTAGGATCCATCTAAAAAATCAATCAAACGAAAATCTGTGATGCAGTTTTACAGATTTCTATTAGTTATAGCACAGAAAGTTATTTTTAATTATTTTATAATAGTCCGACTGAATTCATAGGATCTCGCTACGGAAAATGAAAAATAAATTGATGTGCGATGTTCTCAGAACAAGCTGAACGGCAGTTTCAACGCATCGTCGGCGGATCACCTACCACTATCCAGCAGTACCCCTTCGCTGTCGTCGTTTTGTACGGATCTACGTCGTTCTCACAATGGTGTGGCGGTAGCATCTTGACCACGAGATCTGTTCTCACTGCTGCCCACTGCTTCCAGCTATGGGGGTAAGTGCGATTGAGGCAGTACCTACTTCTTATAATGTGATTTATTTACTATGATATTACATATTACAAGATATACATTTATTATTTTGAATGTGTGTAATCACAGTTAGGACTGTCAGGTTATAGGATCATAATTTTATTTACTGAGGATTCACATTATTTCATATTATTACCTATATAAGAAACATTTCAAATTCCTTTTACTGATGTATTTAATTTCTTTCATTTTCATTTATTTTATGATTTCTATAGCCACAATGTTTAGAAATCTAAGATATTTAGTAAAAAGACATAAATAAAATTTGGCCAGATGTGTCCTATTTCGATGACAGATTAAAAACTTGTCGTTATAAAAACTCATAAAAACAGCTCCTAAAAACTTTTAGAATGCTTGTCATGTATATCATTAGAATATGAGTGATTATATATTGTTTTTGTCTTACAGTAACAAAACAGTTACTCTTTTAATTCCAGAATTTGGCTACCCGCTACTCAGTTCCGTACGCGCGTCGGCTCTTCCTTCGCCAGCTCTGGTGGCACAGTTCATCAAATTACTAACTATGTGCGACACGAAGCCTACAACAGCAATACAGCTGACAACGATGTTGCTGTCATGCTCAGCAGCACGGCCATAACATACATTAGCAACACTGTAGCGCCTGTGTCTATCGCCGGTGCGGCATACAACGTACCCGATAACGCAGGTGTGTGGGCCATCGGATGGGGCGCCACTCAGGTAAGACTTTGTTTTATTCAATATCTAAGGTACCTGCGGGTATTAAGGCCTAGCTAAAGAAGATTTGAACTTAAATGATAAATAACCAATATAATCAACAAACTTTAATAATAATTAGGTCTAAAAGTTCAAATACTATAAAATATAAAGGGAAAATGTCTTTTTTTACCATAAACGAAAACAAAATTGAACATTTTTGAAAACCTTGCCAATAGGCCTTATTTTACTATGGTAAGGTAATAAAGCCTACAGCTCTAATATACTTAAATAATCAAACTGCGCGTTATACATTTAATACTTAAGATCAATAATTGCATAAACGCAATTACAGCAATTACATTAAAAATTATTAAAAAATCTAATTTTCTCCCCATAACAACCATTTATTTGAGTAAATGCTCGTTCTATAGGCGTCGTGGTAGTAGACACTAAACTAACCCACTTGTTTACATTCGTAAAACCTCGAAATTTATATAAAATACATTATGAAACAAATAAAATTTGATTCATGATGTAGGAGGAGAACAAAATCTATGTTTAAATTAGGTAGGCCTTACTAGTCGTCGACTATGTATGTAAGAGAAACTAAATTAAAAATATTTGAATCACAGTACGTTATTCAAGTATTTATTATAAAAAATCTTAAAATGATTAAGAACTTTACACTGCAAATTTATACAAATAAGTGAAACATGACGATTAATACTTGTGATTGATTCGGACTGATTTTTATTATTCGTACCGCGCGGTCGTCTCTCATAATGTACGAGTATGATACATTCCTGGAGACAGGAAGAGGGGTATTTCGCGTTTGTAAACTCATAAAGATATCTTCGTGTGTTAGGCATCTGTGAGTGTTGCCTTGAGCGGGAGCGCTCATTGTAAATACGATTTTACTCACATAGGCCTTATTAGACGACAGGCCTTATTACCCGCAGGTATCTTAATTCTAAATATTCTATAGCAGGATTGAATGAAAGCATTATTTCGAAAATTAAGAAAAGAATTAAGAAAAGAAAGCAAATGCCTTGATGGTTTGAGGAGGAAAATGTTCAGAGAGTGAGTGAAAGCGAAAGACCAAGGCTATGTATTATGAATATCAAGTAGTCAAAGTGCTAGATGGTAGAAATATGTAAAACATACGCGCATAGCTGGACGAAAGTGTGTGAGAAGAATGAGCGTATGTTCGGCTGGCGATTTGTAAATTAGCATAATCAGTCAGTTTTAAGCACAGTACATGTAGTGCTAATTTAGTGGTGAAGAAAGAAATTTCATCTCTCATAAGACGAACCGTTAATTGAAGCACTGCTGACTTTAGATTAAAAAAGCATTGTATTTGTTTTAATGCTCCAAACCAAAGGTTCCCAATCTTTTTTTTCTCGTAGACCACTTTCAAAATTTTACTGGTTTCGGTGGACTCCCTGCTGCTACATTTCTACCATAATGTTTCATCATAGAAATCATAATCATAAATAATAATTCTCCCAAATTCGTCAAAAAATGTGAAGATTAGACGTAACGATGGAAATTTGCGTCGCGGCTGAGTTCCAACTCTAATTCGGAATAGTAAAAATAAAAAGAAAATAGCATATTTTCTTGTGTTCTATTTATTAAAATAATATGATTACAGACTTAACAGAATTAAAATTAAACATTAATAACTTACCGTAACTTCAACAATGCAAATCAACAAATAAAAAAATATAATCATATCTTTAATGGGAGGGATGTACTTGATGGATTGACAGCAAATTATCAATATTTGGCTTCAGTTTTATAAATAACCGCAATTCTCCCCGTTCTGTGATGTTCGATATGCTCCTTTTTTTGTTAATAGGTTTGTAAATACACTAAAACTTTTTTCGACAGTGTATGACGAGGGAAACGCTATCAAAAGTTTTCTCGCAAATTCCCACAGCCCAGGATATTTTTCGGATATTTCTGCCTGTGGCCAAAATGTTTGATAGCCTTTTTAAATTTCACCAATGGTGCTACGCTCGAGTAGCTCTTCTTGTAATACCATATTCGCCACTTCCGTTTCATCAAATGGATTTATGATCCATGGTGGTATTTCCTTCGTCAGAATATCTTCAAATCAATTTTTGTAGTCATCATGCAGGGCATTTAAATGTTGAACGTATGTCTGTATATCCTCATCAAGACGTTCTGCCTGTGACAAGTTTGGAAAGTGGGATAATTCGCGCCGATTAATATTTTGCTTTATATAATTTAATTTTCCAAGAAAATTCGAAATTACACACTTTGTTTTTATTCAATTTAGGCTGTCCCCTTGTAACTGCAAGTTAACATCATTAATTTTTTAACACATTTTTTTAACAGGATGAGGCTATTTCAACAGAATGGAGTAGGATTAATTAATTATTGCAATTAAAAAACCAAAATGCCGGCGGCAAAACTGATTTTAATTATTAAAAGCAATAAACCGCTAAGACTCATATAGATGTTTTCACAAAACGGCTATTATCTATTTTAATGTAATATATAACATTTTTTTAATGATCATATTTTGATACATTTTTGTAAATTCAAGAGAAAATACTTTTAAAGAATATTTTGACATCAAAACTCCGCGATTTTAATGATTTATTTCTTACTTTGATATACGTTACGAGTGGTACATTAAGACACAACTTATGAAAATATTTTTAATCATTTAGCATTAGCAACTAACTACGAGGGCACTGAAATATGTACAAACATGCAGGTCAATCATATATCTCTCCTTTAGTAAATTACCACAGTCGGGTAAATAAACAATTTTATAATAAAAAATACTAAAAGTTCAATCTTTCTCGGCTTTCTGTACTTTTATAGAAGTATCAATATCAATAATGGCCCTTTCGGTATTTAATTTTTTTACGTACTTACTACACGCAAACATAACAAATATAATATTATTACACTATAAAATAAAACTATGTATAAGAAACAGGCCAGGCAAACGATTGACTCACACTTTTCTTCTCAAAATTCCGGGAACAAATGAGTAACGTTTGTCCTTGGCGAAGAATCAAACAAGTTCATGCAAGATTGACACAGGACAAGTCGTATTTCGTCCCTTTGCACGTCTGAACAAGCGTTGCGGGCGGGCGGCGCTTTGCAAGACTCGACACGCGGTGTACTGAATATCGAATATGCAAGTTTTTACAAGTAACAGTCGCTGATCTGACATTGATAGGTAAAGCCAAACCAACATTTTTGATCTTTACTATAGAAAAACAAGATAAATTTTCGTGGACCCCCACTTACAATTTGTGAACCCCCATTTTTTTTTCACGCCAACGTAGACCCCGTCTAGTCTCCCGTGGACCCTGGGGGTCTACCTGGACCACTTTGGAAATCACTGCTCTAAACTGACGTGGTAGAAAATTAGGTCTTTGGTAATTATTTTGTACTCAGTGTTGTCTGCACAATATGAAAATTTTATAGAAATTTTTTCATCCTTAAGACTGCTAGCATGAAAGCCATAGACAATAGACCAGTGTGCCACCGAAAATTAAATAGTCGACTTCTAGAACACCTAACTATTCACGTAAAAATATGTGCTCAATCAGTGCTGTCTCAAGTCAAAAAACTTACAAACCTACATATCCTATACGCTTAAAGCGCTTAAGTAGTTAAAACATGAATTAATCAAAACAAAAATTTTCTTCATAATTCCAAGCAAGCCATGCATCTCTGTGCATAATAGAATTATTGATACTTTACAGAGCATCCTCGTGACACCAGTTTTTAAGTCATGACATTTAATGTAGTTTTCAATTTTAAACATTGTCTCTTTATAATTTGTTTTAGAATCCCTCTGAGAATCCCGAGACTCTGCGCCACGTGCAATTGTTCGTTGTCAACCAGGCAGTTTGCCGTCAGCGCTATGCTACCCGCGGTTACCCCGTCACTGACGGCATGTTGTGCTCCGGTCTCCTCGACGTCGGCGGCAGGGACCAGTGCCAGGGTGACTCCGGCGGCCCCTTGCTCCACAACAACGTACAGGTCGGCATCTGTTCCTGGGGTATCGGATGTGCTGATGCATTCTTCCCTGGTGTCAATGCTCGCGTCTCGTCATACACCAACTGGATCGTCGCCAACGCTTGAGACTAATTTCTTGCAGTCTTCTGTTACTGTAATATTTAGTATATTAGTCCTCATATACCTCCTAGATCGTTGCCAATGCTTAAGACCATTGATATTTAATGTAACATAGAATCCTCTGTTACTATAATATTTATTAAAGGTCATTTAATTTTAATGAACATTTTAGTTTTATTTTCAAGTTCTACGTCAGTCAGGTTAAGCGAGAAATGAAATGAAATATTTGAGTGAATTATATATTATACCTTTAAAATATTAATCTGTGTCATTAGTACCGTTCGCAATGCTATATGAATGACAATAACGATGGCTGATGGCTCATTGTATTACTACTCATAAAAAGACAGCAAGCTTAGCACAATGTACACACAAATTTCAAATACTTTCAATCAAAATAAATTCTACATGGCGAACATAGCACGGTCGCATTCGCATTCGGTCACAGTCGCATTGCTGGTTAATATTTCTTTTTACTGTTTTGGATTATGTTTTGCCTTAATGGACTATTTTTCTAATTTAAGCGCTATTTACGAAGTAAGTATAATATACCATGTTACACGTATAAGGTATGTAATGCGCGTAATATTTTCCTATAAATTCCTTGAAATAAATTTAATTTATTTAACAGCTGCTTTTTTTTGTTTTGATTTGATTTTGTTGTCAGACGTTTCCTTTTTGCCAATGCAATGCAACCGTTCATTACTAAATTTTTCAGTAACAGCTATGTAGATCAGTTCGGCTTTATCACAGCTTCCAATAAGCCTATACATCTTCGAAAATTATTTACAAACCCAATAAACCATAACGATTGATACCATTTACAAATGAAAAAAGCACACATTATATTATTAAGTATGAGAGTAATGGACAACGAAATCATAATACATACATACATACATATCTTCACGCTGTATCCCTAACGAGGTAGTCAGATAAAATCATAATAGATATTATTAAAACCAAAATTATTCCAAAATAAAATAGTTATTAAGGAAAAAGTGAAAATTCGACTCCATTTCTTTTGGAGGTATTATTCCGTAGTTTTCTTACTTATTCGATGCGGTCTAAACAAATACAATTGGTTCCTTTCTAGCTAACAACGCGTAATCTAAGTTGTGTGTGTGGAATAAGGACAGATGTATATTGTCAGTTATTATTCATTGGATGCGAAACGTGTGTCCAGCAAATAGTTCTAAATTATATTAAATATCGTCTTTTGATGCAAACTAATCACCATGTCAGGACAAGGAATAATCATATTTATTGAAATCATCCCTTTTTCACGTTTGCTGCATAATTTTCACTATTTCTCACCACAGAATACAATGATATTATATTTACAACATCATTGCCACGCACATATATCTCCTCACGCTGTATCCCTAATGGAGCAGTCAGAGAGATTGGACAGGCAAGAATCGCGGTCCTTACATCTTTCGCCTCCTCAAATCACATTACTCTCCTCAAACACACTTTTGCTCTGGTATGCAAGTGCTTTTAGCATTTCCATCAGCTTTCACTCTGCCTATTTGATCTTAATAAGTCATCTTCGGTATTCTCTAATTGCTAGCACTCACATATGTTCTGTACTTTCTTCGTTAATCTTTTATCACTCATTCTTTCTATGTACTCGAACTACCTACACATTCCATTCTTTACTTTTACAAAACACCGTCGTCTAAGCTTGTTATATCTTGAGTTCGAGAGTATCAAAATGTCTGATATTTCTAGGTCGTAACTTTAGATTAAAATTAAAAGGATGAATTTTTACACCTCTGATTAACCGTAAAGCTTAGTATTTGATAATGATTTTAGCTTGATAAAAGTATCAACACTAAGGTTTCCTGAGAAAAATAGGCTTGAAGGACGCACAACACTGACAGTAATCCCATAAAGGTAAAGTTCTCCCATAAAGAATCTCAAAACCAAAGAGCGATTAACAAAAATATCAATTAAACAAACACATATTTATCATTCAATAAACATATTTGTTTTGAATAATCTATATCGGCTTATGTATATCGTAAGTTCGTGAAATACCCAATTATTACGTCATAATGCTGGCGATGTTTCTTACATATCTGATAAAATAATATAAGTAACATTCTTACTGATTTTTTTCAGTACAATGTCTTCAAATTTAAAAATCGGACAAAAAGAAAAAAGGAAAATTGTAATAAAAAGCATAAAAAACAGTTTCTGTTTGTACCAAACATATATTATGTATATATCTACAATAAAAAAAACCTGTCCGATCCGAAAAGAGTACATAGGTATCCCAAAGACATTGCCAAGAAAAATAAGAAAATTATGTTATTCATGAAAATAAGCCTAATCTCGATGCCTAATAATATTTTAACGAAAAGGACAAGTTTTTTTTTAATATTTCATATATATCTAGTTTTAGGTACATACAGGTGGTGAGATGGCCAACTTTAAGCCGTATAATTTTTTTTTGTCGTCGTTTTTTTCAAAATCCTGCCAAAATTGACAGTTATTCGGTAACGATTAATTCGTGTAGCCTCGGCTAATTCGCTATGAAGCGCTTTTTGCTTTACGAGTCTTTTGTTGCTAAAATTCTGAGAAAACTGCAACCCATTTTCGGTACATACCACTTCGGTACCTTGGCGACTAAAGCTAACTCGTTTGGTGAATTTTGAGCAGCATTGCGTAGTAATATTCCAAAATTTAAATTACATAAGTTAAATGTTTCATTTTTGGGTAACTGCATTCGCGTTTATAACAAAGTTCCAAAGTTAAGTTAAATTTAGATTGGTTATAAAACGTACATTGATTAGACAATCATAGTATATAATAAACGATATCATGTGATAAATTTCTGATATCTCTAGCTATTTTCCGCTCAAACTCCAAAAACCACCAATCAACACGTATTTAGCCTCTCAACGAAGCATCCTCAAGATATACCAGAGATCAGATTCGGTCAGCTATCCAGCATCAATTTGGTGTCAAACACGTGTCGATTGGTTTTTGGAGTTTTAGCGGAAAATAGCTAATGATTTCAGAAATTTATCAAATGAAATGGATTTCCGCAGAGTAACACCTGAGTTTATACAATAAACGATTTCATTGAAGATAAAACAATAGTCTGGAAATGAACTTCTATGCACATGCATTTACTGGCTTAATGAATATAGTATTTTAATAAACCTTTTGTAAAATGAAGTTAAAAAAAATGATGCCTGACTGAGTTTCTTGTCGATTCTTCTCAGTGTCCAGGTTTTCTATTTGAACGGAAGTAAAGCACATTTGACGTTCAAAAATACCTTGTAATTGGGTTTGCTTGAATAAATTGATTTGACTTTGACTTTGAATAATATCCAGCTCCGAACGAGTTCTTCTGACACGATGAGGAATTGTTGTATTATATGTAATAGGAAGATAAATAGTTTTGTCATCGGCATTCGTTCAAAGAATAATTAAATTATATCATACTTTAGTGTTATCTTATCGAATACAAATAGAGTTATCTACTGTTACTTATCTATTAGAATCATAGGATTAAAGAGGAAATATAAATCAAATACACGAGTCCAGTGGCCCAGTCTGACCCAGGAGAGCTGCCAAAATGAAGAATGTTGTAGCAGTGTTAGTAGTATGTTTGACTTTGGCCGCTGCGGGTGAGTTACATGTCTCTAGGGCAAACTCTATACAATGAAATTTGTCAGTTATAGAGGTCGGTGCCAAGTTTACAAAACTAATAAAGTTCTGTTGTTAGCATCAACTTCAGTAACTGACAAATTCAATTATAAAGATATGTGTATATTACTTATAAAGTTATTTTTATTGTACTTGAGTTTTGATAAGTAAAGGATAGTTATTTTGTACTTTTCAGTGTTGTTTTGTGGAGGCGGTTTCATTTGTTTTCTTAAATTTTTTTTTAAGATACCATGTTATTGAAAAGAGTAGTACTGTACAAGCAATATTTGTATATTTATAATCGCGTTCTCGAAAACGCCTCCAACGATTTCGATGAAGTTTACAAAATAGTCAAATTCGTTTTCTCTATGTTTTCACACACTTAGAACTTCTAAACTCTAAACTCCTCTGAGTTCGCGACAGAGTTAACCTTCTCAGTAATACAGTGGCTATGACGTAGATCCACTAAACTGAAATATGCGGGTTCGAATCCTGCAATGTGGTCAGTCTTTGCAGGTAATCTATACTAATATTATAAAGAAGCAAACTTTGTTTGTATGTAATGGATAAACTCAAAAACTTCTCAACCGATTTCAGAAATTCTTACACCTACAGATAGCTATATTATCAACGAGTAACATGGGCTGTATTATATATTCAAAAAAATATCTACCCATGCGAAGCCGGGGCGGGTCGCTAATGTTATACAAACGTATAGTGGTTTTTGGAGAGAGTAATGTAGTGCGATCTTCTGCTAATGGACGCTTTTATAATTTACCGTTTAACGTTTTTATCGCCACGTTAATACCGTGCAAAATACAATAGGTAAGCAAAATGCTTTCCTATTGTGTCTAAGATAAAGACGCTTTTTCAACGTCCACGGAATGACGTTATCGTTCACGGAAATAACGATAAGGTCATTCCGTGGAAGTTGAAAAAGCGCCTTTATCTTCGACATACGAATACGCCATCCACACATGGATGCAAACGGCAAGTACGTCAAATTCTTGCGAATATGTTTGCAGATTTACCTTTATAGACGTGTTAACGACTTTTGGAGTTTACAAATTATGTGCAAAGTACAAGGATGCATTTGGTATGTCATGCATGCACAAAATGCAAGGAAGCATTCGGTTAACTCCAAATATCACAACACAAGATCTTTTGTCCAATCCATTCTACTGACCTGGCCATGTGTGGACGCTATACGACTATATTTGGAATATTTGAATCCTTTGATTTGTGACCAAAAACCGACAAGCGGGCGGATACGCCTGTTCATTTGTGTATTTGTCATGTTCATGTCATGATAAATAAATCGTCTTCACATGGTCGTTTTCGAGAAAATTAGACAAATACACGAATACGAATAACCATGTGATGTTGCACCATAACGCACAGATACAGGCATGAGCCCACAACATTACGCTGGCCCGTGCAACGGACGGACGTTCGATACACTTAGACAATTTAGATAGTTACATTTTCTGTCTGTGTTTAGTACGTGTCTTAACATGTTCGTTGTCTGTAAATATGAATGGATCTTTATACGAGGGCTGCTATTTATGTATCCGGAATAACAAAGTGAAACAAACATATAGCATTTATAGCTTTATTGCTTTTCAAAATATTCACCATGATGATTGATGCACTTTTGCATGCGTTGGAACCAATTTTCGTAGCACTTTTTCCATTCGGATTGAGGTATCTCCAAAACGTGCATTTTGAACGCATCAACAGCCTCTTCACGGCTCGAAAAACATTGACCACGTAATTTATTCTTCACGGTTGGGAATAAATAGAAGTCGTTGAGGGTCAAGTCGGGGCTGTACGGCGGATGACCGGTTAATACAATCTTTTGATCTTCCAAATACCGAGTTGTTTCGGCCGATGTGTGGCAGCTAGCATTGTCATGATGAAGAAGGATTCTGCGTTGTCGGTTGTTCTTTCTTATTTCTTCAAAGACTTCTGGCAAACAAATGATCGTGTGCCATTCAGAATTAACCGTTTTACGATCCTCTAGTGGCACTATAGCTACATGTCCATTTATACCAAAAAAACGACCATTTGCTTCAAAGTGCTTTTTGAACGAATGACTTTTGTTGGGTTCGGTTCATCTTGGAACACCCAAACCGTTGATTGTTGTTTAGTTTCAGGATCATACGCATATATCCACGATTCATCACCTGTGTAGATATTATAGACAGCTTTTCACGCACCCTGATTGTGCTTTTGTAACATTTTTTCACACCAATCGACACGAGCCCGTTTTTGGTCAATTTTCAAGTTGTACCGAATCCAACGTGAACAAATTTTTTTTACAGCTAAATGTTCGTGTAATATTTTATAATATACTCATCATACTTATGCCCAGAGACGCCTCTATCTCGCGATATGTAACATGATGATCTTGCATTATTAGTTCCCGCACAGCATCAATATTTTGAGGTACAACAACCGATTTAGGGCGGCCTTCTTTAACTTCGTCCGTGAGCACAGACCGCCCACGATTAAACTCACTAAACCAGTGATACACAGTAGTTTTCGATGGTGCTTCGTCCCCAAAAGTCGAAGTGAGTTGATCGATGCACTGTTTTTGAGTTAGCCCTCGCCGAAAATCGTAATAAATCATAGCACGAAAATTTTCACGACTTAAATCCATGGTGATAAAGATTCGCAATTTTCAAAATGACGCCACAAAGGATAAACAAATGACAGCTACATGGAACAAATTGTATTCTTCAGCCAATGAGTTCCATTTTTAAATGTTATAATTACTTTTTTAATACTGTTCTGTAACTAGCCAGTTCCGGATACATAAATAGCAGCACTCGTAATAGGGAAGCATTATGCTTACCTAATGTATTTTGCACGTTAAAAACGTGGTGATAAAAACCTTCAACGGTAAATTATAAAAGCGTCCAATCGCTGAAATATCACTCGTTCCGTTCATTCAATAATGCAAAAAATGAGTACGCTTACTATATTAAATTTTTATTTCTTTGTAGTCTTATTATAATTTTTTTTAATTCGGCTTTTCATTTTGTGGTTGCGTAGTCTGCATAGTAAAGACGGAAACTTAGTTATTTCGTCATGTTTGTCTGTCTATGTTATAGCCGTTATCATTACATCTGCTGAGTTGTTCAGCATGAAACCAGAAATGAGAAGAAAGATTAAATAACTAGATTTTGGACTTGTGTATTTATTAGTTAAACATTAGTTTTTTAGTCGTTTCTCGCGATTTCGCCCGCGCTGTCAGTGATCGTGTAACTTTTGAACGATTTGACCGATTCAGGTCATATTCAAGTGCAATATTTGTTTTACTAGAGGATAGTTTACGAGGTACATAGAGAGAATGAGTGATGAAAGACTGACGAAGAAAATCTACAGAACGAAAACGAGTGGTAGCAGAAGCCAAGGAAGGACAAAGTCTAATTTATAAAGATCAAATAGTCAGTGTTAGCTGATGGAAATGTAAAAAGATATACCTAGGCGAAAATGTATGAGTAGAATGATTAGAACCGAGGAGGAGAAAGAAGTATGTAAAGACCACGAACCTTGGTGCTTCGCCCTCTCTCACTACCTCGTTAGGGTTACAGCGTGAAGATATGTATGTATGTAGTTTATAGCTACGATAGGATCACTGCTAGTGTATCATCAAAATATTATTCGAACAAAAAGCTGTGATGCAAAACTACTATATATTTCAATTATAGTCTAGAAAATTATTTTTTTACATAGAAGCTCGACTAATAAGAATCCATATGATCTTGTAATGGAAAACAAAGAAGAAATTAACGTACGATATTTTTAAAACGAGGTGAACGGCAGTTTCAACGCATCGTCGGCGGATCACCGACCACTATCCAGCACTACCCCTTCGCTGTCGTCGTTCTGTTCGGAACTGCATCTTTCTCACAATGGTGTGGCGGTAGCATCTTGACTACGAGATCTGTTCTCACTGCTGCCCACTGCTTCGAGCCATGGGGGTAAGTGTGATTGAGGCAGCACCTACTTCTTAATATTTGAATTAAGTGTTACTTGCCATAAATTTATTATTTTGAATGTGAATAATTACTCAAAATTGCGTGTTCATATGTAAAATCTATATAAAAAAACATAAGAAATTATACTACATATTTATTTTTTTATAACTAATTGTATTACGAGTATATAAGAAACACTTTGAATTCTGTTTCCTAATATATTTATTACCTTGAATTTTCATAAACTTTATGACTTCTATAGCACAATGCTTAGAAATCAAAGATCGTAAGCAAAAAGACCCAAGTAATATTTGACACAGACGTGAGTCATTTCGATGGCAGATTAAACACTTATCGTTTAAAACTTTATAAAACAGTTCCTAAAACCTTTTAGAATGCTTGTCATTTCCATGGGCGTAGTTAGAGGGGGGCAAGGGTGGTCAATGCCCACCCTGGAAACTTCTTTGCATACCCTAGAAAAGTCGACAGTATTGAAGAATTAGTTAATGCTAGACTTACCACGTGTATTACACACACGCGTTAAAGCGAAAAAGTGCGGCTATACGAAAGAAGCGAATGCATCCTATGGAAACCCGAATGCCGGCCCCCGCACTGTGACGCCCGCAAATGTCTCTGGTACTTAGAATAAAGTGTCGAAAATGGTAGGACTCGTACCATACGAATATATGTGTGCGAGAACCGAAACGCGACCATTTTGACAAGTTTGAGAGTAGAGGGAACAGGCGTGCCCAAATGTAAATGTATGCCACATGTTTAATGTCTTTTTATTCTCCTTTTTATAAATATCAACCGGTCTAATTAAAAAACAAAGTATTAGAATTCGCTTCGGAATTAAATATTTTCCCGCAGTAAAAAGTACCTTCCCCAGGATACTATTATATCTTCTTGTCAAACTTTATCAAATTGCGTTTAACCATAAAAAGGTTACAGACGGACATACTAGAATTTCTTTTGTATTCATAATGTTAATATAGATTTAGCTAAATGACTGTGGTTAGTTCAGCTTGACGGCTAGACCTAGACATAATCCCTAGATACGCCAATGGTCATATCATCAAAATACGTAATAATAAATATATATATTTTGTATTTATTTAATTGGTTTGCCAACAGACCCACATCTAGAAAAATGTAACAAACTTTTTAAATAGGATGCCAGGATGCAGAACCAATTAGAGGCGGACACCACTTGCGATTATAAATATTGTAACAAAGTCAACAGTTAATTTTGCGTTTACTATCTGTACATTTTTATATATTTATTTACATTTCCTCTTTATCTCCAGAAATTGGCTACCTGCTTCTCAGTTCCGAATGCGCGTCGGCTCGTCCTTCGCCAGCTCGGGCGGCACCGTGCATCAAACTGCTAGCTATGTGCCACACGGAGCCTACAATAGCAATACTATTGACAACGACGTTGCTGTCATGCTCAGCAGCACGGCCATAACATACATTAGCAATACTGTAGCGCCTGTCTCTATCGCCGGTGCGGCATACAACGTACCCGATAATGCAGCTGCGTGGGCCATCGGATGGGGTGCCACTCAGGTAAGAACTTGTTTTATTCAGTATCAAATCCTCATCATCATCCTCAAATCATCTAAAGGAAACCGTTATGAAGAAACTTCTTTTGGTGCGTTTAGTTGAGAGTAAAATGGGAAGCTGCGCGCGCACACCGTTACGGGCCAATCCGATGAAGTTGGCTACAAAACACGTTGTTAATTTTATTTCATTCATTTCAATCGACAATTTTTATTTTTTTATATGTGGCCAGTTTTATTTTTTTATATATGTGGCTAGTTTTGCTTGAAAACGTCGAAGAAGTATAACTACTTACGTGCGTACATGAGTACACACATACTTTATTTTTTTTATTTAAGTATTTATTTTTGAGGAAGACCGACAGCTATGTAATAATATTAACAATAATAAAAAAAAATAACAAAACTGGGTTCCAATAAATGATCCTCACTGATAAAAACAGTACATAAAACTGAAGTTAATTATGCTACGCTACAAATTCAAATATAATATGTGATAAAAAATACACATAATATAATACGCTATGTGAATAGTTCGATTATTGAAAGAATTATTATCAACATATTGCTTGCTTATGAAGATATAGGTCTGTGTTAAATGATGAAAATATAGCAAAAAGTCGAAGTGTTAACTGCCGAAATATGTCAAAAATATGCGCACAACTCGACAAAATTGTATGAGAAGAATAGGCGTATGTTAAGCTAGCAGTTTGTAAATTAGCATAATCAGTTTTGCTAACAGTATGTGTAGAGCTAACTTAGTACTCTAATTTAGTGCTATTTGTGTCAAAGAATATAAAAATATGCGCTCACACAGTGCTGCCTAAAGAACGCGAAAAGCTACATATCGTCACGCCGTATCAATCACGCTAACGGGTTAGTGAGAGAACATAAATTAATCGGAAATAATTTTTTTCACAATTCCTAGCAAGCCATGCATCTCTGCGTTATAACAGAATTATCGAAATTTCACTGAACGTTCTCGTGACACCAGTGTTTGTCATGACATTTACAGTAAAGTTTTAAATTTTAAATTTTATCTTTATATTTTGTTTTAGAATCCCTCTGAGAATCCCGAGACTCTGCGCCACGTGCAATTGTTCGTTGTCAACCAGGCAGTTTGCCGTCAGCGCTATGCTACCCGCGGCATCGCCGTCACTGACGGCATGTTGTGTTCCGGTCTCCTCGACGTTGGCGGCAGGGACCAGTGTTCGGGTGACTCTGGCGGCCCCTTGCTCCATAACAACGTGCAGGTCGGCATCTGCTCCTGGGGTATCGGATGTGCTGATGCATTCTTCCCCGGTGTCAATGCTCGCGTCTCTTCATACACCAACTGGATCGTCGCCAACGCTTAAGATTGTTTTCTTGCAGTCTTCTCTGTTACTGTAATATTTATTAAAAGTTAATTCATTGTAAGTAATAAATTAGTTTTATTTTCGAGTTCTTCATCGCCCAGGTTAAGCGTGGAATGAAATAAATATTATGAGAAATATTTGAGTAAATTTATTATATTTTTAACAGACTTAAAAAAAAGGAGGTTCTATATTCGTTTGCAATTTGCATATATGTGTGCGCGCCAGCGGCGGCTGAGTAATGCAGCCGGTAACACCGACGCGCTTGACGGGGTGAGGTGCTGGTTATAGTTATGACAAGGAAAGCGTACCTTCAAAAGTGCTACAACAGACAACTACGACCGTTATCTCAGATGTTCGGAAGTGTGGATGACGCGGCCTGTCGTGATCCTGAGCCTGGCAGTGCTTCGTCTTGGCCTTTCTTGTGGAGCGGTCTTCTTATTAAGTAGACTATTTTTGCGTAATTAAATAAAGTAGAGCGGTGCGGAACCCAAACAATATGGGTGTGGTCAAAGGTGACCGGAGCGATGCGGACGGTACTACGACCAACACGCGGCGACGTCAGAGGTCGATCGTAGACTGCTAATAACAATTAGCCGGAAAGATGCAGCGGACAGAATGACTTAACAAAGTTATTGCGGGTAGGACAAAATAAAATATATATTATTTGGCGTTAACAGTATGTTTCTTTTATGTAATAATATGTTTTTGTTTTTTATGCATGTTTACTGATATTTTCAATAATTGTAGACCGACTTCGAAATTTCGACTTTTTTTTGAAAGGGTAGGATTCCGATGTGGTCCCATTTAAATTTCACCGGTATTGGAGCTTGGACTTCGAAGATATACCAAATAACACCAAGCAACGCGAACTGGTTCTAACCAGTATATTAATGATTCTCCTGTATGTCGTTGCGCTCCAGAATTAAAAACAAGTTAATTGTAAACCTGTCCTAAATATTTATTTAGGTCAAGGTCACTCAAAAGGAGGAAATAAAAAAATTAAAAAAAAATTAAACAGCCTTCAGAAAAACATACTGAATACAAAATAACTATGCTTTACTAATCAAAACTCAAGTGAAATACGAATAACTTTATAAACACGGTACACATACTTATATAATTAAATTTGACAGTTATTAGAAGTCAGTGCCAAATCAATGTGCAACAAGAGAAAGTTTTAGGTTTGGTAGGCTTGGCACGGACTTCGGTGACTGTCAAATTTAATTGTATAAGTATGTGTATCTTATTTATAAAGTTATTTTATTATACTTTACTTTTGATTAGTAAAGGATAGTTATTTTGTACTTTTCAGTTTCCAGTATTTTTTTTTGAAGGCGGTTTAATTTTTTTTAAATTGTTTTTTACGATATTAGTATCAACTTTTTACGATAAAAGTAGCAATGTAAACAGCCAATAAAAGGTCTCCACAAATAAGACACTAATTGTTACATAAAATGCAAATACATAGTACATTAAGTTAACATAATTAGCATATTGTAAACGTACAATTGTTAGAGACATTACCAACATCAACACATACATATATGGCATAATAATTATAATACACTATGCTCTATTATATACAATATATGTATATGTAGATAAACGAAAAAATAGCTATTGGGAATGATAACAAATTACACCGAACATAACACAGTATATTATTTGTATTATGTAGGTACCTATTCGTTAAAGAAATGGTATTTTATTTAATTCAATTCAGAATCTTTAGCGCAAATCGATTCACACTTGGCCGGTTTTATTATTTGTTGTTTTACTTTGAAGTTTGCAAAATCACATACGACGCTTGCACGTATTGGTGTTTTTACGACAAAGTAAAAACAAAATAACAGTGAATGAACAAGGTGAGAAATTCAGAAATTACAGCTAAGATGTGCTGTAAGCACTGAACATTGCTCTAAGTTGGATTAAAGAACGAACTTAACTTTTAGGCAGAAAAAAATGTTTTCCCATACATCGGTCTACAACACGACCGATGATGCAAATGTATAAAAATTTTTTTTTGCTGTGAGATCTTGGTACTTCCCTTTCATGATTCTTTAGTTTTGATGTTAATTTCGACTTGATGTCTCTATCCATTCCTGCAAAAACAGTCTTGAAACACAAACGGGCGGACGGACGGACAACCAAGTTAATCCATAAGGGTTTCATTTCTTTCTTTTCAGATACGGAACCCTAAAAATCAAGACAGGTTAACAATAAAATCTATTAATCTAACATACATTTATCAGGGATAATATATATTCATTTTGAGTACCTAATCTATCGGTGTAAGTACTTATATCATGCCTTATATAATTACCATATTAGAATAAAGGTGACGATGTTTTTCATGTCTGTCAAGAAAATTTTACATATCTGTAAGAGAAATTTTACATATCTGTCAGAGAAATTGTACATATCTGTCAGATAAAATTTATATTTCTGTCAGAGAAATTTTCACATCTGTCAGAATATTTTAATAAAGTTTCAATGCAAGTTCTTTACAGTTTTTTACTTTTTATTTGGGAAACACGATTGAAGAATCATAGTTATATGTACGAGATTGAAACCCTAAATACATTTCCACGAGATGACATTAACGAAATTGAGTAAAAATAGCTTACATTAATAAATAATTAAAAAGAAAGAGATATAATTCGGAAGAAATACATGGATACATATAAAAAATGAATAAAATAATTAAAATTATTTAAACCCAACTCTCGAGGACATCTGCAACCTTTTTCTTACATAAGGTAAAATTTGAGTGAAATGAGTCAACTTGGGGGTGACTTTTACTAAGATTTTCATACACATTCTACTTAAGGGTTGATGGAAGGAGATGTTAGTGCTATTGATCGGAACTTTAAAGATCTTTGACCGACGAGGATTGCAGGTGATTGTATTCAATATTAAAATTAATCGCGAAGTTCTGGGCTATCAGAATGCAGTCGCCCTCACAATTTTATGCAGTTGAAAACTTAGCAATTTACGACGAGCGTAGAAAGGCATTATTTTTAATCGACTTCAAAAAAAGGAAGAGGTTCTGCGTTCGTCAGTATGTATTTTTTTGTTCACCGATAACTTCCTCAAATGTGGACTATTTGGAAAATCCTTCTTGTGTTCGAAAGGATATACTTCCGAGGTGGTCCTATTAAATTACACTGGTATTGAAATTTGGACTACGAAGATACACCAAATAATTCTAACTGATTATAAGTTATATTTATATTTATGAGTCTTTTGTGTATCTGCCGTTCCATAATTAGAAAAGCAGTTAGTACACCCACTCTAGATATTTATTTAGGTAAAGCTCGTTGAAAAGAGAGAAATAATTTAAGAAAAAAATTAAACCGACTTCAAAAAAAGGCACTGAAAAGTACAAATTGACTATCCTTTACTAATCTAAACTCAAGTACAAAAATAACTTTACCTAGTTTTGCCATAAATATTGTTAAAAGGAAAACATCGTTTTTTTTTCTATTACATAATACGTTTATTACTGCAGTGTGCGTTAGTTTATACATTAATATAATAGCATTTTAAAAATATGAAGCTCAATCAAAATTATCTATCTCCATTGGCTTTAATACTATCCTTTAAACGTTGTGGCCAGTTATCCATGGGAATATTACTTTCTCCATGGGAAAATTCGCCACTACCAATCTTATGGAATATTCTAGGGACTCCAGATCAGGGCGTTTAGCGCATGCCGTACTCTCTAAAAGAGGCCATAAATCATAATCGAGTCGAGTCGAAGCTAGATGACGACCAGTCTTCAGCTCTGTTGAAGTCAGAAACGTTACTTCTTCATAGTATAAACTATAAATGAACACTGAAGTCGGATAATGCTCACGGTATACCCTACTAACTAATTGAGAAGTTTTCAGCTTTGAGCATAAACTCGATCATTCTGCTTGTTAAATTGTTGCTCGATAGTAAACATTCTCTATCAGTAAATAATATTTTTCTGTGACCTTCCTTTGCGTACCGTCTAAGAAGTTGTTTCAGTTTTACCACTATAATTCATTTTTAAATTATTGGTTAAGTAATGACCAGTGCGTCTATATATCTTATAATCTTAATAATATATCTTAGCTGCAAGTCCTAAGTCATCTTTTAAAATACGCGACATGGTTCTGGGTGCTATATTCATTTCTCTAGATAAAATATTTTGCTTTTAGACAGGATTTCTTCGGAGTCTTTGCTTCACTGCTTAGATCGCCTTTTTAGTACGAATACTACGTGGACGGTGAGATCTTTTTCTGTCACAAACAGAGGACGTTTCATTATATCTATCAATAGCCCGGTACATAAACATTCGACTAATACCAAGCGGATGGAGAATAAAAAAAATTGCATTATCATACTATCATTACTTTGTGTAATGCTATCACAGCAATTCGGTTCTCTTTATCACCTCACTCAATTTTAATATTACAATAATATTTGCCAAAGATTGGCGCGAAAAAGGGAAAAAACTATGACTGTAATATTATTGCTTTTAAGTTTGACAGTTATTGAAGTCAGTGCCTAATCTTCAGTAACTGTAAAAGTTACATATGCGACTTTTTGACGGGAACGGTAGAAGTGAGGTTTTCATTTTATTTATATTTTCTATTTTTTACATTATTGGGAGTTTTAAAGTACAAAAGTGATAGTATATTGTATTTTAAAGTTCTGTGTAAGTGAAAATAATGGAGTAGGTCTAAATAAACATGTGTAGCTGAAGTTCTCGCACTCTTCCAAGAAGTCCTATATAACTTCAATAAAGTCTACTATCACGTTACTGGAGGAATTTTACAATAAGAAAAAAAAAAATTTACTTCGAACGTGCTTCATGTGGATTCTACTTATTAATACGTGACATTGGCAAATGCGCTAATCGATGCGCCATGCCGAGAAGAAAGAAAAAAAAAGATGAATAAGGCGACCGCTAAAGTAAATTTCTGATTTTATTGACTTTTGAATTTTTTTTATAATAATTTTATGTCTGTGTGTGTAATGTTATGTCTGTGATTGTACTTGATCCTTCTTGATTATGTATGGAGATATATCTGATATTTATATCAGAGATACATAATTGAACAATGATTGATTATTTCAGATTGGAAAAATAATGACGTTAGTGTCCGATTTGTTATGAAATTACAATAAAGAATACTTTTAACACAATATTTTTATTTGGTCTTTAATTTAAAATTTGTTGAATGAATGTAATTTTGTTGCTCATGTAAAATTTAAAATGGTGATTTTCAAAAAATATGTTATTTACCTAGTGGATATCTTGTATACCTAGTTTATAAATATATTAAAATTTAATATAAATGTGTCAATTACTTGAAAGTACATACATATGTTAATATTTACAAACTTAAAACTACACATTATCTTAAATAATAAACTTCCTCAAAGTTGCCGCTTAGAAAGCTGTCATTGCTCAAGGTACCTAGCAGACTGGCAGCATTGCCTCTTTGAATCGCCAAACTGATTCGTTGGCGGAAGAAGCTGCCAGCCCGGCGGTCTCCCGAAGCCTCGACCAGTCTCTTACAAATATCAGAAACCAGTCGATGGGCTTCGGGGCCCCAGGGACCCAAAGTTTCGACTGCAACGGGCGTAAATATGAAACTCTTAGAGAGAGTCGCATACTTACGCCGCTTCAAGTTCTCGGCAGTGCTGGCCGCGGCACCTGCTGACTTGGAAGTCGCCGACACATGGGAAACAGCAAGTGTATCGACACAAGTGGCATCCCACACCAGCGATCTTCCAAGTTTCCAAGGAATGAGCGTCAAACCATCCGGTCTCCTGCCGTTGCTGCGCACAATACCTACAGGCTCTAAGACTGCAGGAACGCCAGCGGCGACAAGAGCCCGCCGAATGACGTCATTCAAGGCAGCATGTCGTGACATGCGGCCCGCACTACGTAAACAGGATAAACCGTGGTGACCTAGTACATCGACGAGATCACCACAGCGGCAACGGTGAAGAAGGTTAGTCCTGGCCCCCAGACGAAGGGATACTATGAGAGAAAGCGTGGTATTGTCGATTAAGGTTCCTAAGTTTTTTGAAGGTATTACCTTCAACCAGTGTCCTGACTCCTTCTCAGAAACAGCTAGGAGGCGAGACCGATCTTTTTCGGTACTACAAGAATCTAAAAGTTGTAAATGAACATTTTTGCATAGAGGCTCATCCCAGTGTTTTTGAGAAAAGGTCGAGGTAGGCAGGTTAGTACTCGGACAAACACTTAACCAAGCATTTCGAGCATCAGTCAAGCACGGCACCTCAACCGATCCTAAGGAAGGGCGAATAACAGATAGGAAAAGGTTTTCCGTGCTGTAGGCTGACGAAAGAAAAGCTGGCAGTGACACACTCGAGATTTTGCGTATGCCCAGGCCTCCATAACAGATGGGAAGCGAGGCTTGATTCCAGACCCTGTCATCAACAAAGGAGCAATTTAATATTTTAGATAATGTATTTTTTAGAATATTGTCTACAGATTTTAAAAGCGTTTGAAATTTAAAAAGCTGAGAACAGCGAAGAGCATATGTAAGTTTTGGAACGAAAAGGCAAAAGCGGACAATGAGGAGAGCCATGTGGGAATTAATTTTGAAAAGTTTGTCTGAAGACTGGCTAAATTTTTGTATTTGATCATTGATAAAGCAGGGTATGGAGTCATCTAAGACAGGAGCACCTAGGAGGTACAGCGATTCTTTTGACAAGACTTT
Organism: Zeuzera pyrina; assembly: GCA_907165235.1. Classification (NCBI taxonomy): domain Eukaryota; kingdom Metazoa; phylum Arthropoda; class Insecta; order Lepidoptera; family Cossidae; genus Zeuzera; species Zeuzera pyrina. The sequence continues at coordinate 18,212,325 of OU015638.1, read as the reverse complement.
AATACCTGGTGCCAGATTGTTAAATTTATTAATTATTTCATTTTTTGTAATAGTTGGAACAGAATCGGAAACAAAGAGTTCACATTTAGAAAAATTTAATTCTAAGCCAATATCTTTAAACCTTTGAATGAGGGTTTTAAGGTCTTCTAAAACAGTAATTGCTTTACCTCCTATTGTTCCGTCGTCAAGGTACCAAATATTAAATTTGGAATTTAAATTACAAATCGCAGGATGGATAGCCAGACTAAAAATAGCTGGTCCGAGAGGATCACCTTGTTGACAGCCAACTTCGGAATGTAATAAATTATCTTTATATATTAATTTTGAAGGACTGCTGTAAGATTGCCAGAGGTAGGGATATATGTCCGGAACATGCTGTTTTATCTGTGTCAACAAAGTGGATCTATCAACAGAATTAAATGCATTTTTTATGTCTACTTTGAGGAGTACCTCACCTCCATCGTGTGTCAAGAAAGCACGCGCCGCATGCACTGCCGCTTCACATCCTCTCTTTGAGCCAAAACCTACTTGTGTAGGACAAAAATAGTTTGATACGGTAGAGAGAATGTGACGGCAACAAATTTTGGAGGCAATGCGGCGTATAGTTGCACCTACGGCAATTGGCCTAACGCCACCGTCTTTTTTTTTCAGGGCACATAAATTGGCACCATACAGGATGTCGGTTATCTCCGGGGGCACCTTACCAGCCAGCATAACATTTATTAGAGCTGTTAAACTAGATAAGAGTGTCTTACCGGTATCACCGACAGAGCCTGTAATCAGATCTTTATAGTGTTGTGGCGTTAAGCCATCGAGACCTCCCGCGGAACCGCTTTTAAAAGAATTTATTGCGGCAAGCACATCTTCCTCCGTAGCTCGAGTCGACACATCATTTGGATGTGGGGGATCTGGCAGACAACAAGCCACAGAGGAAGAGGGATGCTTTGATCTGAGAGCAAAAAGAGTCTCGGCCGTATTCGGTGCCAAAACATCGCTGGAAAATAGCAAGTGAGCGGCACCTCTTAGATCGCCGTCGCTAATTTTTGTTTCTATTTTTGGAATACTGTCAGAATTGAAAGATTTATAAATGGGCCGAACATGAATGCTCGGAACTGAAGAGTTAGAGCACTTATGTTTAATTTTTTGTGTTAAGGAAATTTTGTCTTTATCGTTTTGTTCCAAACATAATGTTCTATAACCGAAAATGAGCAGTTCTTCCCAATCGCATTTGTCATTTCGGTTTAATATTCTTTGTATTATTAAATTAAGAGATTTGGCAACGCTGATGCGTGCGCCACGTGGAATACGCTTTATTAAGCATACATTGTTTTTGAGCGAACCAATATATTTCCAAAAAGGTGTGCGATTGTGATTGGAATTTGAGAAATTAGTCAAATTATTGGACTGAGATGGCACTGATAAGGAAGTGGGGCCTGAAGCAATGCCGGCAGTGTCACACCGTTTGTGTACCCTGCCGACATGAATCTTCAAGCCCCTATTTCCACGAAAAAAACGAGGTTGGGAACACTGCTCACATTTTATTAAATTTTCCAACGATGTGTCATTAATTATAATATGTGAGCTAGAGGAAGGTGAGGATGTGAGGGCCGGGAGCATATCACGACATAATATTACGAAAAATTACAAAAAAACTACAGTGAAAAATAAGCTATAAACGCTAAAATCTCTAAGCAACCGTTCTTGTTGACGTTGCTATGGCAGAACTGTCACACCCGGCCGGATGAGAAAAACCCAGCAATATGTGGACTGCAGCTGCGTCCACCACCTGAAACAAAAACACCACTGTGAGAACCAGATATGGGGAAAATTATGGTAATGAAATTTGACCAAAAAAAGGCGAAAGGACTTTAAAATAATTTTAAGAAAGAAGAGCCAAACAGTTGTCAATGATGACTTTATCTTTTTTTCTTGACTTGAAAGTTAAATAAATAAATCCACCAATATTAGCAAAATATCGCTGTTGAACTTCAATCATAAGAACCCCTTATTAACTTATCGACATTCATTTTAAACCATTGCACAGAAGTTTGTAATATAAACATCCAACAAAATGAATTATTATTTTAAATAAGAAAGGGGTACAATAACATGGAATGAAAAACATTAATATTCGCCAACATCAACTTCACCCTCAAAGACAAACAAAATATGGACAGTGGTTCCTTTACTTATACGGTAGTAAACTAATTAATCTGTGCTTATAGTTTTGGCCTACTAATTGGTATTTTGTAAATCGAATTCAAAAGAGTAAAAGCGCGAGATTGTATTCATGACTCATCTATCGTTGAAAGCGGAAAGACGAAAGTTCTTCTTTCTTCATGGCATGGCGCACAGATTAGCGCATTTGTTAATGTCACGTTTTAGAATCGTTATCGTAAAACTCCTCCAGTAAAGTGATAGTCGATCATACCGAAGGTTTATAGGACTTCTTGGCAAAGCGCGAGAACTTCAGCTACACATGTTTATTTAGAGCGACTCCATTCTTTTCACTTACACAAAACTTTAAAACACAATATGCTATCACTTTTATACTTTAAAGCTCTCAAAAATGTAAAAAATAGAAAATCTAAATAAAATGACAACTTCACTTCTTCTTTTCCCGCCAAAAAAGTCAAACACGAAAGTTGTATATAATTTCTTTTCGTCATAAACTTTAATGACAGTTTCAATTCGTGTCGCATTCACTGAGTTATTCCAAATTCAGACAGTAATTGTTTTATACCTTTCTATTTCCATATAGAAATATGTGTGAGGAGAATGATGAGATTTGAGGAAGCGAAAGAGGTGTGTAAGGACCGCGACTCCTGGCGCTCCGTCCTCTCTGACTACCCCGTTGGGGATACAGCGTGAAGTTATGTTATGTTATGTTATTTCCATATAATTCAACAAAAAGTCTTAGCTTACTAATTACCATTCTAATCCCTTGCCATAGGCATTTGGTAAAAGATTAGTTAAATTATAATACGTTAGTATTATCTTATCGTAGTATAGACTTATCTATTATTATACATATATTCGTTAGATTAAAGAGGATATATAAATCAAAAACACGAGTCTAGTAGTCCAGTCCGACCCTAGGAGAACTGCCAAAATGAAGAACGTTGTAGCAGTGCTAGTCGTGTGTTTGGCTTTGGCCTCAGCGGGTAAGACACCATTTCTGAACCTATTATATTATATGTCTTGAGGGTACAACAGTCTAAGTAAAAAAACTTCATAATTAAGCTTTGTACGTCCATTCTTATTCGTCCATCTGTTTTCGTCACAGATCTCCTTTACTCCCATTCGTATATTATGTTTGCAATGGGAACGCACATTGTTAACTTAAGAAATGATGAACTATTTGAAAAAGAATTTTTTTGGATATCCTTCCCTTAGAGAGAAAAATATAGTTTTCTTCATTTTTCCATTGGTTGCTATTCTTGGTTCCTTATGCGTTCGGCTGGCCGCGATGCGCGACGGCCTGTAGGATCAAGTAGCAAGTTTTTAGTCGGTTCGAGCGCGACACTACCCGGCCGATCCTCATGTTCTCTTCTGAGGCGTGAGAGCGTTTGGGTGAATGTAAGGATTTTTTTCCCCTCTCGGAAAAAAAAATTATGGGGGGGGGGGGGGCGTATATTACTATAAAAATTTATGATTATTTATTTAAAACCATTAGAAATCAGTTTAGCATTCGAATTTTAATTTACATAAAATATTATGTTTTTTATATTGAAAAAATAACCTTCCTTTAAACTTTGAAAACCAAATAATATTTCGTCAAATCCATAAAAATACGACATTACGGGTACTTATTTACAGGCAAAAAAAAATTGTTAATCAAAATATTTACATTTAATCCAATTGTAATAAATAATAATCGGTCTATATTCACTTTTTTCATTCCATTTTTTTCAAAAAACGATAATTGATTCTTTGACAAGTGTCACCAAAATAAATATTTTTTATAAAAAGTTTCATAAATGGCAGAATGAGTGAATAAAGAACACGTATATTGTTCCTTTGGTAGCGATATCAAAGAGGTCTATCGAAAATATTATAATATGAAAAGCGTTACTGGTCAATTACCGCGATAGCCGCGCTACAGAAAAAAAAAATTGAAAATTTGAAATTCACTTTGGATTCTAATCTGAAATCTTTCACTCCACTATGGATTCATAATAGCGTCTCACCGTAAAAAAATATTTTACTAAGAAGCGCGGTTTGAATCGTTTCGCTGAAAATCGCGTTTTTAAAATATGTAATTAGTAATTAGGAGAGCTCCAATATACGTGCGATCGGTACTAATCGCTCATTACCATAGTGCGAAGCACTGCCCGCGACGCGCAATCTTCTTTTTGCGCATAATTTTAAACCTGCGATATCTTCTAAATTCTAGTTCGTTCATTGAAATGAAATGCCGCTAAGAGCAATTTTAATCCATATTGCATGACCACCGTAACTAACATATTTAGTTGGATAAGGATGTATACTATATTAGTCAAAATAACTTAATAACCAGTTATTTTTTAGTAATATGTAGACGATAAAAATGATTACTGTGTAATAATATCCTTAGGAGATAGACATACACCATTATGGACTTTATTGTAGGCTTTTTTAAGATATGCGATTCCGTTATACATTATTTTGATGTAACTCAATGGTTTAGCCAACCTAAGGGTGGCTTGCACCAACTCTTCAAATTCGATTTAAGGAACTGACATCTTGTCAAATCCTTAAATCGAGCTTAAGTAGCTTAAATAGACGAAAATATTATTACGACTTGATTAAAAAATATCGCTTTTCTTTACGTTCAGCAAATAAGTTTATATTTATAATATATTATATCTATACTCTAAATGAGAGTGAGATCTGAATCAAAATCCGTTGAGTAGTTTAGATGAACTAAGTGCACGAACAGACAGAAAAAAATGGCGACTGCTTTATACAGGTGTCTAAAGAGTGGAGTATCAGCGGGCGCCTGGTTATAGAGGACCAGAATACTTATTGATTGAACCCCCATGTTGATAAATTGACACTTTATTTTGACACAGTGAAACTTTTTCACAGCTAAGCAATTTTAAACAAATCTAAGGCGTTGCATAGATGTAGCAACTTTAGTTGAAGCAGCTATCAAATTTTTATAAGTTTCCGTAGGTTACAGCAACAGTTGACGATTGCCGCAATTTTCAATAGACTATTCAAACCTACTTGAGTGTGACGATTCAGTATTAAAGAAAATACGCTCGAAACAACGATGCAATGTGGTTGGGGGTAGGTACGGGATAGTTGAAATGACAACGAATGCTCGGCTCGACGGTTAGTTTATTATTCTCTACAAATGAATACAATATTCAATACAGTAATACGTCTACACTTATACTTAATTTATGTATATCTACGTCCCACTACAGGAAAATAAATAAAACTTGATTATTATTCCTTTCCTAACTTGCCAAAGTATTTAAGAAATAGCTGGCTAGCTGAAATGCTAGGTGAGGTGGGAGGGTTCATCATACTCACATACTATCATACTACATGCACTGATATGTTAAAAAAAACTGGCAACGTCACTAACGAAATAACAGACTGATTCACTATTCAACTACTAGTCCTATTCTAAGTACATATAAATAAAGTTATAAAAATTCTTACCCAATTTATTTTTTTCGGTTGAAACCAAATTTTCAAAATTAGCATTAGATTTCATACCTCCATTTTCCCAAGCTTTTATTTTTCTATGCGATTAGAGTACTCCTCAGACCTTAAATCCCATATTGCACGACGCTTTCTTATTTTCTCAATAAAATCTTCCGTATTCAAACCAGAACTCATTTGTTAGCTTTCCATTTTAAACTTGTGCCCAGAACAGTCAAACATGTAGTCACTAGGAGATCATTTGATGCGTTGTGGTTGCCAGTTGCGGAAACAAGCAATTTCACAAATAGTACAAATTTGTAAGCAGTGACGGATTAAGACTACTTGATGCCCTAAGCAATCCATGCCTGTGGGCTCCCCTATCCGTATGTCAACTAGAATCGGTCTTTAAACCTTTACCGCCTAAAAACATTAGTTTTTTGTAAAATAAGATGATGTGGTGTAACGTACTTTAGAAGTGGAGTAGGTGCGACAACAATAAAAACCAAAGCATAATTTATTTATTTATTGAAATGCGCCTTGCGGCTTTTCCGAGCATTGAATTCACGCAAGATAGTATTAACGTCTAACGTTTTTAACAAATCGGACTCTATGTACAATATCGATAAATTATCGAGCCTTTCTTGTATCATCTTTGTCCTTTTTTCATTTTTTAATATTTTTAATTTTGAAAAAGAACGTTCCGCTGAGCAATTTGTAATCATAAGCGATAAAAATATACGCAGGGCTGTTTCCACATTAGGGAAAGCTGAAACAGATTTGCGGAGGCGCCAGGCTTGGGGCCCGCGGGGAACGAGTGGGTTGTGATTGGCTGATCGCAATTCCGGGGCATTCGAATTGTCGAATGCACTAGCGGGCAGCGAGTGGACAAGCGGGAGTGGGGTTATGACTCTAGGTCGAACTCTATGTCAACTTAAAACGCGCGAATTTTCAAATTAGTCCTAGAAACTTTTTTTAGTGTGGTTTTTGGTGACGTGAGAGTGAGACGTGATGCCCTAAGGACGGATTTTTTTTTGTGCTTCTTCTGGTGCCCCCTCAGACGTGATGCCCTAGGCAATTGCTTAATTTGATTAAGGGTTAATCCGTCACTGTTTGTAAGTTGCTATAGTGGCGGCAATTAAGAATTTATTTAGTCACCGAGTTCGGCAATTGAAAACTGTTGTCAGTTTCCTAAACTCGCAGATACAGTTGCTATGTTTGCACGGTTTCTTGAAATTATTTGAAAATCGTCATAAACAGCTAGTTGCAAATTGCCAGTTGCCAAAACTAGGACATCAAAATTGCTGCGTCTGCGCAGCGGCTTAGAGAGTGTTTATTTTTATACATTTTAAATAAATAAATGATCTGTCCACCAACTAAGTATTCGTAGAGACATATACTACAAGTCCACGTTCTTACGAGTCTTTACTAGTTTTTACAAGTCTAAAGGTACGATTAATCTAGCTGAGTTCTTATAGCCACTTTCCTGCCCCTTCACTACTTCATCATCAAGGTATGTTCATGTTCGCTATCTGTAAGCTAATCACTCATCCAGATGAATTGAATGACCCTCAAACACAAACATATCCTTTGTGTTGTTGAGGAGTTAGATCTGAACTGCAGCAGGCTAATTTCGTAGTTCCCTTAATTCGAAGTCGATCAAGCTGTGAAAGAGTGTTAAATTTACATTTTACAGCCGAGATCTTCACGAAAAAGGAAAAGTGTTGATAATCTTCAGATCGGCTGACCTGATCTTCATCACGCATAGTTTTCCATTGAATAACATTGCGTCTAAATTGCTAAATTCATTTTAGAGCTACGATGCTATAGACGAAAAGACAGACGCAGGTGTCAATCTTATAACTTCTCTTTTCACGTCGTCGTCGGGGGTTAACAAATAATAATTTTTAATAGGTACTACTACAGATATCTGTTCCAATTACGCAAACATTCTAAAAAATGAATATTTTCCTATGAAATCTAACTGAGAATGGGATTTTTGGAAGTGGACGTCCTTTCATAGGATCTCGCTACGGAAAATAAAAAATAAATGAATGTGTGATATTCACAGAACCAGCAGGACGCCAGTTTCAACGCATCGTTGGCGGATCAGCGACCTCCATTCAACAGTACCCTTTCGCCGTCGTCATTCTGCGCGGAACCATATCATTCTCACAATGGTGTGGCGGCAGTATCTTGACCACTAGATCTGTTCTCACTGCTGCCCACTGCTTCCAGCTATGGGGGTAAGTACGATTGAAACAGTACCTACTTCCTAAAATTTGGTTTTAATAATGTTAAAAACCATTAAGTTATTATTTTGTACGTGTGTATACTATCAGAACTACTATATATTATAATATATTAAAAATTATCACTGACAATTTTTACTACAGTCCTGATAACGACTTTTACTTTTACAATAGCCCTGATAGCGACTTTTACTTTTACGATAGTCCTGATAGCGACTTTTAGTTTTACAATAGCCCTGATAGCGACTTTCACTTTTACGATTGGCCTGATAGCGACTTTTAGTTTTACAATAGCCCTGATAGGGACTTTTACTTTTACGATTGGCCTGATAGCGGCTTTTACTTTTAGGATAGTCCTGATAGCGACTTTTAGTTTTACAATAGCCCTGATAGCGACTGTTACTTTTACGATTGGCCTGATAGCGACTTTTACTTTTACGATTGGCCTGATAGTGACTTTTACTTATACGATTGGCCTGATAGCGACTTTTTCTTTTACAATAGTCCTGATTGCTACTTTTAATTTTACAGTAGTCCTGATACTTGCCAGGTAAGAATTTGCAATAACACATAAAATGATGATCAATCATTTTATATCGCGAATTCAGTTTTACTTATATGGACTATTGTAAGAATTGTCACAGTGATGGCTATTTTGTACCATATTTATTCAAGACTACAGTTCCATGTTATTATTTACACGTGAAGAAATACCTAAGAAACACTTCAAATTCCGTTTACTATTATATTTAATTTCTTAACATAATCGAATTCATTAAAAGCAAAAAAGTACATACATATCTTAACGTTAATATTTACAAACTTAAAACTACACATTATCTTAAATAATAGACTTCCTCAAAGTTGCCGCTTAGAAACCTGACGTTGCAATTCAAAAACAATTGTCGTTTAATAAGCGAAAAAGACTTTCTAAAACATTTAGAATGCTTGTCATGTTATATTATTTAAATACGTGATATAATGTATTGCTTGCATGTCGTATCTACCTATAATATATATTTTTTAATTCCAGGTCTTGGCTACCTGCCTCTCAGTTCCGCATGCGCGTCGGCTCGTCCTTCGCCAGCTCGGGAGGCACCGTGCATCAAACCGCTAGCTACGTGCGACATCAAGCCTACAACAGCAATACCATTGACAACGACGTTGCTGTCATGCTCACCAGCACGGCCATAACATACATTAGCAACACTGTAGCGCCTGTCTCTATCGCTGGTGCGACATACAACGCCCCCGATAACGCGGCTGTGTGGGCCATCGGATGGGGCGCCACTCAGGTGAGACATTGTTTATCCACTATCAAATCCTGAACATTGATGGATTGATTGAAAGTATTTTTGAGCAAATGAATAAAATCATTTTTAGAAGAAATGCCTAGATGGTTTGACCGAAGTAAATGTACAGAGAGAAGCGAACAGTAGCATAACACAAAAATACTAGAGCTTATGAAGTCTTATGAGGATGAAACAGCCATAGTATTATCTGGTGAAAATATGTCAGAAATATTATACATACATATAACTCAACGGAAGTTAGCAGTGTCACATTGTCAGTTTGGCACACAGTAGGTATTTGTGTAGTGCTAATTTAGTGCTATTTTAGTGACAAGGAATGATGCTAGGGCATTATTAATAATAAGACAAACCATTAATCGGAGTATAGCTAGTTGGTTTTAAATTAACCTACATTATAAATACAATTTACAATTTACTGAAGTTTTAATCAATTTTTTTTTATTCTTGACACTGTTAGCACAATAGCCAAAGCCCACTGTGCCACCGAAAATAAATACTCGACTTTTAATAGAATAGAAATTAAGTGTTTAATCAGTGCTGTCTAAAGAGTACGAAAAACATACATCGTTGCTTTGGAAGTCCAATAGGCCTAAGCTACAATTTTGTCGAAATAAAGCTTAGTGTACTAACCTGTAATGAAAAAGTGAAAGATTGTATTGGACAACAGGTCTAACAATTATCTGCGCTCAAAACACGCTTATTATCAAATTCGGCGTTAGACTTTTGCGAAAAATTATTATCATATTATGAAAAAAGTGTAGGTGATTAGTTCTAAGCCACATAACTCCAAAATTATTTTAGTTTAGCTTTTCATAAGTTATATTTCATATTCGTACAGTTTTCAAGAATTTCCTGTAAGTTATATCCATTTATAAGCAGTAGTGGCTTGAATACAAAAATAAAATGTTTTTTACGTTCTCTGTTCTTTACTTTATTTACTCAAAATATTAGTTGTGTGGAATAAATCCATTGGCCTCCAAAGCGACGACATACAAATCGTCACACTGCACCCCTAGCCGGGTAGTCAGAGAATACGAGTTTTTCGAAAAAAATATTTTTTCCTAGTATGAAATTGCTAGCATGACAGTCTAAGCACACTGTACCACTGAAAAATAAATTGATTAGAAATTATGATTATAATTATATTAATGTTAATGGGTCATTTGCAGAAAATGTGTCCGAATCTCAGAAAATAACGCAACTGAGAAATAATGAAACTGATAGAATTATAATGAAACTGATACTAATAAAGCCATGTTCACATAAGTTCAGAGCCAATGTACTACTTACTTCATCTGTGTTTGCTCTTCTAATTGGAGTGATTCTAGAAGATTCCATAAAGTTTCTAGAAGATTCTATGAAGATTACGTAAAGTCCAATAAAGTTTTTAGAAGTTTCTACGATGTTTCTAAAAGATTCCATGAAGTTTCTGAAAGTTTTCATGAAGTTTCCAGGAAGTTCTATGAAGTTTCATAAAATTTTTAGAAGTTTCCATGAAATCCCATAAAGTTCTATGAAGTTTTTAGAAGGTTCCATGAAGCTCTTAAATGTTTTTGGAAATTTCCGTGAAGTTTCTAGAGTTTCTATTAGGTTTGTAGAAACTTTTAAAAGATTCTATGAAGCCTCTAGAAAGTTCCATGAAGTACATAGAAATTTCTGTGAAGTTTCTAGAAAGTTCCCTGAAGTTTCTAGAAAGTTCTGTGAAGTTTGTAGAAAAATTCATAAGTCTAGACGTTTTTGTGCAGTTTTTAAGTTTCCGAAAAGTTCCGTGAAGTTTTTAAAAGTTTTTATGAAGTTTTTAGAAGTTTTAGAAGTTTCAATTAAGTTTTTATATGTTTCTATGAAGTTTCTAGAAGCTTCCATGAATTAGAACTAGAATGTTCTATGAAGTCGGTAGAACTTGCAATAATTTTAGAAACTTAGAAGTTTCCATGAAGTTTCTGAAAGGTTCTAGAATTTCTTATGAAGTTTCTATGAGATTTTCTGTAAGCTTTTTAAGGGTTCTGTGAAGTTTTTAGAAAATTGAATGACGTTTCTAGAAGTTCCATGAAGTATCCACATTGTTCTGTAAAGTTTCTAGAAAGTTCCACGAAGTTTCTAGAAGTTTCTAAGAAGTTTTAGGAGTCATTTGTGTAACTAAAACACTATTTTAATAATTAATTAACATATCTATTTTTTGACGTCATAATGGAATTGTATAATCTTTACAATGAATAAACGAATTTTGTTTACTTTAATTTTAATAGTGTACCGGAGAAAAAACTTGTGAATTCGCTTCGTCTTTAAAATTTTGAGATAAAACTTTTTAAATCACGCGAAACGCACAATGGAAAGCTACTTCAAATATAAAGATTAAAGGTAAAACAATTTGTCAGTATGTAAATAATACAGCGTAATTGCTACTTTACTTTTTTTCAGTCCCGTACCGTTACTAAATAATAACTAAACTGATAACATTTTCTGAGAAATTATAACCTCAAATTATTTTCAAATCGCTACTTTTACTAAGAAGCCGGGATTTTAAGTTATTTCGATAATAAAACACAGTAATCTACTATTTTCTATACAGAAAGTTATTTCCTACAGCATAATTCATAGTTAAAAACTATCGTTAATCACCCTGGTAATTATTAGGCACAAAAAACTTACTCACCAAACAACAAATTTCTTCACGCCGAAAGATATGGCTTCTTGTCAAAAAACATCAAAGTAAATTAAAAAATGTGGCCAATTCAAAAAAAATTACGGCTGCGTTCGGAAATGTAGTTACGGTTCATGAATGCCGCGTAACTAATACTGACATTTAATTATTTTGGGACATATTTAAATTACAAAAAAAGACTACAAATGATAAGGGAATACAATAAAATTTATTTAGTATTATCCTATGATATAAAGAATAGAATACAATTTAAAAGCTATGCCTGTTAGAACAAAAATAACTAAAACTTAGAAGTTCACGGGACAAAAAAACACAAATAAAATACAAATTGTCTGCAAATGACCCTAATAAGAATTGAGTATGATTTTTTTAATTTGACGCTTAGCTGATCTTACCATAATATGTGCAGAATTATGAAATTTGAGTAGGTAAAGTAAGTATGTAAGGACCGCGATGCTTAGAGCTCCGTCCTCCTTGTATATTCCATGTTTGTTATTTTTTTTATTACCTACAGCTGGTATAAAAAGCTAGTAACAACAGTACACTATATGTAACATCTAATATACAATACGTATAAGTTCTAGTAGTATGTCTCGTATCTTAACAAGAATATACAAGTTTATATAATTCCATGCAAGCTATGCATTTCTGTTACGCAGGTGTTATGGTGATAACACATAATAGCGTTATAATCTCGGACCAAAAATTATAATGGGCGAAACATAATGAGTTGCCGATTTTATCACTCTTATTATACTGTATCAAACGAATTGTCGTGTCTCTCTATTTCATTGACCGTAGCCACGAGTAAAACAATTAGGTATAGTAAGTTTGGCAGCCTCGCACTAACGGTGTAATTCGTGTCAGCTCATGACCGGCTCCGCGTACAAATATTGCAGTACTGAAATCATTATTTGCAAAATACTCTTAAATCGTGTTTTGGCTACCAGTGTTCACAAAGTTAAAAATATATCATGTATCGTTGTACTGTGATCCTTCTCTAGTCATGCACAAGTTATACAATATACAAGTTATACAATATACAAGTTACACAATAGTACAAGTCTAGAACTTTGCACTAATGGAAAACGCTCTTAAAGAACGATCTCTTAAAAACGGACATGCTCTTAAAGCAAAAGCTTAATCTATTATTATAATAATAATATAATATAATAAACTCAGACATTTCACACAGCGCCATCTAGTCCCAAAGTAAGCAGCACAGCGCTTGTGTTATGGGTACTAGACAACTGATATACTACTTATATACTTTTCTTTTGTAAATAAATACATATTATACATAAACACCCAGACTCGGGGCGGGATTCGAACCCGCGACCCCCGTTTACTTTCCGACGCGTTAAACCGTTGCGCCACGGAGGTCGTCTTATTATTCTTGGTCCGTGGTATTCATACCATAAATTGACACTTCACTGAGTGTCCTCGTAACAACAGTGTTTTTTATTTTTAATTATTGTTATTTGTTTTAGAATCCTTCTGAGAATCCCGAGACTCTGCGCCACGTGCAAGTGTTCGTCATTAACCAGGCAGTTTGCCGTCAGCGCTATGCTACCCGCGGTTACCCCGTCACCGACGGTATGTTGTGCTCCGGTCTCCTTGACGTCGGCGGCAGGGACCAATGCTCAGGTGACTCCGGCGGCCCCTTGCTCCACAACAATGTGCAGATCGGCATCTGCTCCTGGGGTATCGGATGTGCTGATGCATTCTTCCCTGGTGTCAATGCTCGCGTCTCCGCATACGCCCCCTGGATCGTTGCCAATGCTTAAGACTTTGATATTTAATACAACTTGGAGACTTCTGTGACTGTATATAATTAAAGATTATTCAATCGCAATTAATATATTAGTTTCATTTCTTACTTTTTTATTAACTAGGTTGAGTGTGAAATCAAATGATATCAACTACATTTGAGTTAATTCTTTATTATATTTTTACAATATTAATATTAGATCTAATAATGAATGCGATGGACCTAGAGTCCCCGATGATGTATGGATATGATCAAGGTCAGCTTGCAGACGAATAATAATGGCCAACCACTGCGCATACGTGTAACATACGTCGTTGTAAGAATGAGGCCACCAAAAATTTTTAGATATTCTATTCGTAATTTTTGAGATGCCTAAGTGTCCAGAAATGTCTTGATCATGGTAATAATTTAATATTACGTTTTTTATTGATATAGGTTACACTATGCACCATTTATTACCCTTACGCGTTTTCCTATACAGTAGGTCTTTCATTATTTTATATTTTGGGATATTTTCACATCTATTTATTCTAGTTATAAGATCGTTACAAAATTTATCGTTAACTTGTTCGTTTTGGGTAATTATTTTTTCCTGCAACGAGTTTACTATAGGGTTTATCGCTTCGATAACTTTATTTAAGGATTTAAAATACTTGATCATAACTGACACACGGGTAACGCCTTCCTCACTAGTTGGTAGTTTTTCGCCTGTATCTTTAACCATTATTGTTAAATTTAAATCGTAACACTAAATCGCGGCTCAATTTCGGGCTTTGGCGTCTCCCCCAAATTTGTGACAATGAGTGAGAAGAGAGGAAATGAGTAAGGTACTCACGGTCTTGTTCTATCGATGAGTATTTTTTTTGAGATTTCGTATTTATTCCCACAGACACGAGTAAAGACACTTTTGCTTGTACACAAATGATATATATAGTTATTCCGATTCACAAATATTAAAAACATCCATGCCATCCGTGATTCGATATGTTCTCTTCGCTCGGTGTCCGTATTTTTCCTACCCCCGAACCGCGAGATATTCTCTTAGAGGGTAGTTGGTGAATCAGATGACGGGTAGGAGTAATGAGGATTACTCATTGTCACAGAATGAACGACGTCAAACAACTCTTCTAGACACTTTTAAACGTTCCTAGCAGTAGGTACATAATATCTAGTTCATTACAGAGATTAGGAAATTATTGTTAAAAAAATGTAACAGCATTTTCATTTTTTTTTATCTCTGCTCTGTATCTATAGTTTTACTGTGATACTTACAGGCATTAATAAGATTTAATATCATCTTTTCTGCATAATATTATATTATAGCTATTCAAAAGTATTATTTTTTTAATATCCTGATAGGGATGGGATAGGTTATAGCTAAATTTATGTAATATCATAAAAATATGGAAAAAACCGTGCGGCTATTTTGATATCTAACAGAATATAGCTATTATTAGATTTAGTTCAGCGAAATACTTTTGGCACATTCGTACTGTTATACCCCAACAATGTAGTCCTTAGTGCCTCTCTGACTGTTTAACAGCTGACCTAAGCATTTTAGATCCTATCGTCTCTCCTTTGTGACGGAAGCTCAGGCAGTCTGTATCTAGCTCTCAAACTAAACGGTTGCCAAAAGCTCCTTTATTATTACTAGTTATTGTTAAACTATTCCTACAAAGGTATATAATGAACTATTCTATCGCGGGTGTTAAATAGTTTATTTTACTTAATACAGAATGATGGATTTCATGTAATGAGAATTTTCGTATTAATTTTTGAATGGTTCTCATAAACGCGATAAGTTATAAACACGATAAAGTACGATATGGTTGGAATCAGACTAGCGCGCCGAGAGTCCCGTACAACGGTACATAATACAATATATTTGTGTTATGTATTTGTAAAAAATGTATTTTATTTTATTCAGTTCAGTATCCTTGGCACAGTACAAGTAAGCATACAGTATTCTATCTCGGCAGTGTCCTAGAGATAATTACCTACGGTCGTTTGGTACGTAAACGCGCAATAGGGCTACCGACTTGGACTGAATGTTTTTCTTAGGTTACTTATTTGATAATAGGTACTATATTAAATTGTCATATTATCTTTTCATTTTATATTATTGCAAATTTAATACGTTTTTATTTATATAATTTTACTAGTATTTTATATCTAGTTTCAAAAGTTTGTGAGTTAGTATGGTGGAAATGTACAAAAAAAATGCTTTTTTATGTGCAGTATAATTAAAAATCAGCAATAAATTAACTAGATCATTATGATAATGTATTTCCTACAAATTAGCAACAGAGAAATATTTCTGGTTTCGATATAGATGTATTCAAACATCCATACACTGAACATTGTGCTCGTAAACTTGATTGACATAATATTTAGTCGATAAATGCGCAGGAGCGTCTCATACCGTCCGACGACAACCGCGGCGCGCTCGCGACTGTCGTATGTCGAGATATGTCGAGATTTCGAGCGCGTTGTTTGGGAGCGTTTGTATGAAGATAGCATACTGTATGCTTACTTGTACTGTGTCCTTGGTTAGTTGATTCACACTTGGTTAGTTTTTATTGTTCGTTGTATTACTTTGGCGTTTGGACTATAGTTGCACTAAGCTTGACGCTTGTATAATTTATTGCCATTTTTACAGTAGAGCAAAAACTGTGCAAAATAGGTAAGTACCTATAATTAACGAATTCCAGTAAATCAATAATTGTAATAAACCATTACTTATTTAACATTTTTCTAAGCGGGATTGAAGGACAATATGCAAAAATTACAAATTAACGATTTTATGATTTTTTACCTTTAGATACTTGTGCTGTGAGACTTTACTTCTTCCCCATTATTCTAAGTCAATGAGAAATACACTCACTCAGCATTCTCTCAATTGACTCATCGGCAGCACTTTAGTGGGTGGACTTCCGCCCCCAGGGGAATGTGGGGTATCGTTAGAAAGCTTAGGTCATGAGGAGTACAGGTATGGTAGTTGGGGGTGGCTAAACCCTCTCGTTCAAAAGTTATGGGGGTTTGAAGTACGGGTATGACTTACGCACTTTCAGCATTATATCAGCCTATAAAAGGGCGTAACTATATTTTTTTTTTGAAAATTTTCAAAAACTGTAACTTTTAAATTGATAGTTGAGTGAACACATTTAAGATTTAAATTACCAGTTACTTACAGCTGACCAAGCTGTCAGAACTAGATATAGATTAAAATCGTCAAACACGTAGCTCCCAAGACCGAGATATGGACAGACTGCTGGAAAGGTTACCTTGGCCTCCCTGAAATAGCTGGAATGGGGTCCAGCATTCCGTTATTAGTGAATTTAATACAGAATGGAATCCGCCTTATGAAAACACTCTCTTTGGGTAGGTTACATTAGGTTAGGTAAGTGTATAAACTGAATCTGCCTTATGAGAACGCTCTCTTTGGGTAGGTTAGGTTAGGTAAGTGAATAAACCACAACGCGTGAGCCGAGCGAGCGCAGCGAGCGTGCCACGGCAGCGGCCGGCGAAGCGCCAGGTCGGAATCCGCCTTATAAGAATACTCTCTTTGGGTAGGTTAGGTTAGGTTTATAATATGCTGAAAGGGCGTAAGTCAGTTTATACCCCCATTTAAACCCCCATAACTTTTGAATGGGAGGGTTTAGCCACTCGCAACCAACCATATCTGTACTCCGCATGACCTCAGCTTTCCATTGATACCCCACATCTCCCTGGGGGCGGAAGTCCACCTACTAAAGGGCCCCCCACTCATCAAAGCCTACATTGGCGTTGATGAGTGAATTTGTGAGTATTAAAATAAGTAACAAATACTCGTATTTTTAATTGTGTTGACTTAGAACCTTGAATTTTTTACGGCTCTAAGCCACCGTATACTTTAGTATCAATATCCTATTGAGTAGTAGAATATTAATTAGACTTGATGTCTCTCTATCTGTTCGTGAAAAAAGTCTTAACTGGTGTACAGACGGACTTCAACGAAATAATCCTATAAAGGTTCCATTTCCTCCTATATACGGAACCTTAAAAATCAAGACAGATTAACAATGAAATCAATTAAAAAAACACGTTTATCGCGGATAAATATATTTATTTTGAGTTATCTATATCGACTTAAGTATATCGTATATCTAATTACTACGTCAGAATAAATGTGACTATATTTCTTAGATATTTGCCAGAATAATATAATAATATTTTTGTATAATCTTTTCAGTGCGAGATTTGATATTAAAAACAAGTGGCTTGTAAGTGGATTTAATTGAATACATATTAATAATATATATTAATAGCTTAAATAAATCCTGTTTACGTAGTGCGGGCCGCATGTCACGACATGCTGCCTTGAATGACGTCATTCGGCGGGCTCTTGTCG
This sequence comes from Zeuzera pyrina, assembly GCA_907165235.1. Lineage (NCBI taxonomy): Eukaryota > Metazoa > Arthropoda > Insecta > Lepidoptera > Cossidae > Zeuzera > Zeuzera pyrina. The sequence goes on along the minus strand of OU015638.1, from coordinate 18,194,300 downwards.
CCGCCGCCGTTCCTGCAGTCTTAGAGCCTGTAGGTATTGTGCGCAGCGACGGCAGGAGACCGGATGGTTTGACGCTCATTCCTTGGAAACTTGGAAGATCGCTGGTGTGGGATGCCACTTGTGTCGATACACTTGCTGTTTCCCATGTGCCGGCGACTTCCAAGTCAGCAGGTGCCGCGGCCAGCACTGCCGAGAACTTGAAGCGGCGTAAGTATGCGACTCTCTCTGAGAGTTTCATATTTACGCCCTTTGCAGTCGAAACTTTGGGTCCCTGGGGCCCCGAAGCCCATCGACTGGTTTCTGATATTTGTAAGAGACTGGTCGAGGCTTCGGGAGACCGCCGGGCTGGCAGCTTCTTCCGACAACGAATCAGTTTGGCTATTCAAAGAGGCAATGCTGCCAGTCTGCTAGGTACCTTGAGCAATGACAGCTTTCTAAGCGGCAACTTTGAGGAAGTTTATTATTTAAGATAATATGTAGTTTTAAATTTGTAAATATTGACATATGTATGTATTTTTTATTAATAAAGCTGTTAAAAAAAAAAAAAAAACTTAAATAAATATATAAGAAGATTATGTATATTAGGGATTTTCTTAATAATCATTTTTCTTCTTTTATTGTAAATTCAAATAAATAAATTACATGTCGGTGTCAAACTCTATATTTCCTCTTACACTATTTAACAAGTGGCATGGCAGTGCAATGGTATGTAAGCTACTCGTGAGCCATGCGTTCAAATTGCTTTATATTCTACTAAAACGCAATTCAGCACTTTTAGCATCGCCAGGTCGATGAAATATGAAATGATGAAAAGGAAATAAGACATTTTATTCACACCCATTGACATACAAAAAATAGGGATATGAGATCACGTGGTAGAGTGCAAAATGCGTCCCCAGTGCCCCGGCATCAGGCGCCCCGGAGGAACACCGTCAGGTTTTAGTGGGTATACTCGGCTTTGTACTAATCAGCCGAGGAGTCCCACATATCCCCCCGCCTCCCCCAGGCGGGACGGAATGCATAAAGCATTTCCTGACGCAAAAAAAAAGAAAAAAAAAGGGATATGGGATGACCATCTTGAACGTGAACTTCATATAATGGTAAAAGATAGAATGTTATACGTTTTTGATCTCACTCTCTTCATCCACTAGAAATAACGATGTCTTGTTCCCACTACAGTCCATTCCATCTCTCCATTTCGTGAAAAAACTACATTTTCCATATTCAAAAGCTATTGACTGTGCGCTTGCGAATAGCATGAATAGAAGACAGTAGATAATAATAATATAATTATTATAATTAATATAATCAAACACTTCGTGAAACGTGGTTTACGGGCTCTCCTACTATTAGTTTGATAGGTTTAGCACCAACTTCAGTAACTCTTTAATTATATAAGTAATTGTATTCTATTTATAAAGTTATTTCTATTGTACTTGAGTTTTGATTAGTAAAGGATAGTTATTTTGTACTTTTCAGTGTTTATTTTAAGGTGATTTAATGTTTTTCTAAAATTTTTTGCAATATATCATACTCTGTGTATAATTTCAAGCTGGTTTCAAAAAAATAGATTGTGATATTTCTTTTCGATCTCAATCTACAGACCAAATAAAACAAATTGTGGGCTTTTTCAGTATTCAACATAACATACATAATTAGAGTTCCTTTTGCGTTTATTTAATTTTTCATTGTCTGTAATTCTTACCAAGTAATGACGGTTCTTCTTGCAATAGCTCGAGATAGTCCTGCTACTGCCTTACTTATACACACATGCATACATATCTTCATGCTATATCTCTAACGGGGTAGTTAGAGAGGACGGCGCACAAAGCGGCGCCGTCTTTTAAAGAAGCCTTACTTATTACTGCTGGCAAATTATGCCAAACTGTTTTAAGACCACTCTTGCTATTGTTATGCTAAAAAGTCATCATAGTGGCTAATTTGGTAATATGATTCAATTTCCAGGACAAGAACATTCAAGATAAGAATCGTTTGATTAACTCGTCGACGTTCAGTTCAAATTGTTGCACAGTGGTTTGTGATATAAACACACACTAAAATTGTTTTTTAATAAATTGAAAAAAAGAGGAGTCGCGGTACCCCTGGCAGATGTAATAATAATAATATATACTCAGACATTTCACACAGGGCCATCTAGTCCCAAAGTAAGCAGCACAGCGCTTGTGTTATGGGTACTAGACAACTGATATACTTCTTATATACCTTTCTTTTGTAAATAAATACATATTATATCTACATAAACACCCAGACTCGGGGCGGGAATCGAACCCACCCCACAACCCCCGTTTACTTTCCGACGCGCTTGGCCGTTGCGCCACGGAGGTCAAACATCAAAAAATTTTGTAATGTATAATTAAACAAAACATGCTAGGGTTGCCACCCCACATCCCTGCATAGCTATTTTTAATTAAAAATTGTTTAATTAATTTTTATTCAATGACTACTGTCAAGCAATTTCTAAAAAAATCTATCACCAATTGTAAAAGGTGTAAATAAAACGCCAAAATTTACGTTCAGTGTTTCTCCGTCACACTACGTTTCTTACTCAGATATTAAATTTAAAATCGCGACAACCCTAAGATTTAGTTACTTTTTCTAAGGTTACCCTATACCATCGTTTTCGTAATATTATTATCTAAATTTTCATATAATTATATAAGGAAACTCAATGAGAGTCAATTACTCTACACGCTTACCCGTTTACATCTGGCAATCTTTCATTATTGTTTAAAAAAAGGTAGGCAACCCTACTTTTGGTGTTTGATTTACATCCTTTACTCGTGATTGGTGATAGATTTCTTTAGAAACTACATAAGAATAACTATTGAAAAAAAATTTACTAAGTAATTTTTATTTAAAAATAGCTATGCAGGGATGTGAGGTTGCAACCCTAGAACGTTTTGTTTAAAACAGTAAGACCACAGTATGAACATTCACATGAGAATAACAGGTTTCAAATTCAAATGTAATATTTTTTTTTTATAGTAACTGTATTTATGGCCAGACTGTGTATACAGAAAATTTAGTTTTTTTTATTTCTATCCCATTCAACAATAAATCTTACAAATAATCTTACCTTAGTAACTGTTATTCTGTTACTCATTAAAAAGAGTTTCAATAAAAATTTGTTATAAGAATTATTAAATTACAAAATATTGATATTATCTTATCGTATAAAGTTATCTACTATTACTCATAAGATTAAAAAGGATATATAACTCAAAAATGCGAGTCCAGTGATCCAATCCGACTTAGGAGAGCTGCCAAAATGAAGAACGTCTTAGCAGTGCTAGCTGTGTGTTTGGCTTTGGCCTCAGCAGGTAAGTCAGATCAGTTCAGAAAAGGTTCAGAAGTCAAACTAAAAAAGTTAGTTTCGGTTTGTTGTCCGTTCATTGATCCGTTTGTGTCACGCACAGACAAATTAGCCTAAAGACAGGAAATGAAAGGGCACCATTTTCTGCCATCGATGCGCACAAACGCTCCTATAACTTCAAACACAAACGCGCGCTCCTTTAGTATTAACCAGAAAGCAGATCCGTGACCAGTGTCTAATTGTTTTAAAAAATATAGTATAAATTACGTAACCAATGCCAAATTGCGCTGTAAAGTGGTTTGGTAGTGACAGCCGTAAAAATAGTTTCAAAAAGGATAATATCACGTTTCATCGGTAAGTATAAAATTAATAATAAAAATTAATATCAAAAAAATGCAGAGTTCTCACTATACTGGTCGCTGATAGCTTTGAGTCAGCGCTTGTCCTTGTCTAGCAAGCTATAATTACATGTTGCATCCTCACTCTTGCATGATGGCACGTGTAAGTAGGGACGCGAAAAAACGTATCGATATATCAATATATTTTCCAATAATTTTGAGAATTTATAATGACTACCACTCTTTGAAATTATATACATAGTTCCATCCATACTATATAATAATATAATATATATAACATATAATATAATATATTAATATATAATATAACATATGTAATATATAAATATATAATATTATATAATTGTATAATCCATATCCATGCTATTCATATCCATATTAATATTATAAATGTGAGTCTCTCTGTCTGTCTGTCTGTCCGTCTGTCTGCTTGATTTTCACGGCTAAACCGCCGTACCGATTTTAATAAAATTTAGCATGGACAATGGACATAGTTATTGACATTGACACTAGGGGGTGAACATATGCTAATTTATTTTTCAAAAATCTACCCCTAAAAGGGTGAATAAGGGGATGAAACTTTGTATGGGAAATTTTCAACCCCTGAACCGATTAAGACGAAATTTAGTATAGTACATAGGTAAAACCTTTTCTAATAAAAAACATACTTCTTTTGGAGGAGTGAAAAGGAACTTTGTATAGGAAAATTTTAACCGCTGAACGGATTAAGATGTAATTTGGTACAGAGATACACCTTTTCTAAAAAAAAACACAGTTATCATTAAAAAGATTTCATCGTTCTTTTTTCAACCGACGAAAAAATGATGGAGGTTCTCAAGTCGGTGCATATTTTTTTTTGTATTCGACCATGTGTAGCTTTTTACAGCGTAGTCTGATTTTGATGATTCTCTTTTATTGGATAGAATATATCTCAAGTTTTGGGTTCAATATAATTCGGAAAAAATTTAAGAATACAATTTAACCGACTTAAAAAAAACACTCAAAAGTACAAAATAACTATTTTTTACTAATCAAAACTCAAATACAAAAAAAAATACTTTATACATACGATACAAATACCTATATAATTAAATTCGACAGTTACTGAAATCGATGCAAGCCTCCCAAACTAATAGACTTTCTGTTGTGGCACAATAATTTGAAACCCACTTTAATAACCGTCAAATTTAATTATGTACATACATACATACATACATACAATCTTCACACCATATCCCTAACGGGGTAGTCAGAGGGACGGAGCGCCAAGCGTCGCGGTCTTTACATACTTCTTTCGCTTCTTCAAATCTCATCATTCTCCTCACACATTTTTGCTTAGGTATGCGAGTGCTTTTGACATTTCTGTCGGCTAACACTCTAGCAAATTTAATTATATACGTATTTATATCGTACGTATAAAGTATTTTTTTTTATATTTGAGTTGTAATTAGTAAAGGATAGTTATTTTATACTTTTCAGTGTTTATTTCTAGTAAGTTTAAATTTTTTCTTAATTTTTTTTTATTTCTCCCATTTGAGTGACCTTAGACCTTATGATTAGTAATTATTATTTCGTGTATCTAAAGGCCAAGCTCAATACCAGTGCAATTTAAATGGTACCACCTCGAAAGTATATATATATCAAATAAGTATGTATATATCAAACAAAAAAATTTTTAAATCAGTACACAACTGATGAGGTTATCGGTGAACATACTGTATAAAAAAACATACAGACGCACAGAGAATCTCCCTCTTTTTAAAGTTGGTTAAAAAAATACATACAGACGAAAAGGTTGGGTGGTTCTACCATCAAAGCTTTTCACTTTCGTTTTTTGTCAATTTAATTTTTTGTTAAAAAGTTTTACATTAGGAGAAACCCGTACTACCCAAACGAATTTGATTTGCATTTCTATTCCAAATTTTTGATTTTTTTTGTTTCGAAATAAAGAATCTTGTTATGATTATATATACATATTTTATTATTTCTATTTTTAAAATAAGCTTATGCAAATAATTCTTGTATTTATCGATATATACAATATCTACGAGTACATCACTGTTTCGTTTAGTACGTGACGTTACCTTGCCGCCCGCTTACGTCTCATTCCTCTAACCTTGACAGAATAGTTCGCTTAGAAATTCGTAAACATTTCTGTGGTGTCACGGGACTCTTTTACACTCATTCGTATATCTATTAGAATGTTAAAAACGAAAAAAGGAATGTTTAGATGATTCGGGCACATAGAAAGAATGAGTGATGAAAGACTGACGAACCAATCTACAGAGCGTATGCGAGTGGTAACAGAAGCCAAGGAAGACCAAGGATGAGTTACGAAGATCAAATAGACAGAGTGTTAGTAGCGGAAACAATGAAACTACTCGCATGCCTTGGCGAAAATGTATGCAGAGAATGATGAGATTTGAGGAGGCGAAAGAAATACGTAAGAATCGCGACGCTTAACACTCCGTCATTTGTGAGTACTCCGTTAGGGATACATCATGAAGATATGAATTAAGATGTTTGGTTTGTGAACATTAACTGAAAATTCTAGAAATGAGGATTTTTTAAATAACTGCGTTTTTGGATCTCCATCCCATAGACAAAATTAAGCGATATTTTTTTTCGCTCCAATGATTGATTATTCTATTTTTAAACAAGTTGACAGTTTTCTATTATTACGAAATATGTTTAAAGACTATTTGATATTAAGCCTTCATTTAATTCATTAATCAAATTCATTACTTATTCGTTTTCTTTCAATTTTTTTATGTTATCGATGTATAGATTCTGAAAAAACCCTGTAAGCTGTAAGTGCAAATAAGCCTTTGATTAGTTCTTTCAATAAAGTTATAGTGAATGTTAGAGCAAACACAAGAAACACCTTTGGAAACAAGTGAAGTCAATATGAAATAGCTCTTATTACAACAAAATAGAAATCAATTAACGGATACGAAACTATGCGATTATGAGCTTGTTCAACGCACTCGTTTAAACTTGTTATAATTTAATCAAATAAATAACAGTTCGTGCTGCAGAACTACACAAGACAGATTTGTGTTAGTTACAGTCTAGAAAATTAGTTTTTTTACTCTGAAATCCGACTGAGGATGAGATTTTTGGAAGTAGGCGTCCATTCATAGGATCTCGTTACGGAAAATAATAAATTAACGGGTGATGTTCTCAGAACCTATTGAACGGCAGTTTCAACGCATCGTCGGCGGATCACCGACCACCATCCAGCAATACCCCTTCGCCGTCGTTATCTTGTATGGAACTACATCGTTCTCACAATGGTGTGGCGGTAGTATCTTGACCACTAGATCTGTTCTCAGTGCTGCCCACTGCTTCTTCGTTTGGGGGTAAGTGCGTTTGAGACGATACTTCTTTTGAAATGATTTTTATAACGTTACACGATATGAATTTATTATTTTGTATATGTGGAGTAGCGATTATGATTTTTGTAGGATTTTTCAGTGTTAATAGCAGTATTAATGGTGGTTATATTTTATTTACTCAAGACTGTAGTTTCACATTTGTAAGAAATACTTTTGTAAGAAATACTTCAAATTGTTTAACTGATTTTTTAAAATTTCGTTATTTTCATATACTTTGTGACTTGTTTTGGAACCGAAGACATTACGAATACGCTAGTAAGATTTGGCCCGGATATGTCTCAATTCGATCGTAGACTTATTTTAAACACGTATCGTTTTAAAAGTTTAGAAAAAGACTGGAATTCTTATCGTGTTTGTACGTCGAACAACAATACATGTTACTTTTCTGTTCCAGGTCTTGGCTACCCGCTTCTCAGTTCCGCCTGCGTGTCGGCTCGACCTTCGCCAGCTCAGGCGGCACCGTGCACCAAACTGCTAGCTATGTCCGCCACCCATCCTACAACACCAACACTCTTGACAACGACGTTGCTATCTTGCGCACCAGTACAGTCATATCATACGTTACCAACACTGTAGCGCCTGTCACTATCGCCGGTGCGGTATACAACGCGCCTGATAACGCAGCTGTGTGGGCCATCGGATGGGGAGACACTCTGGTAAGTAATTATTATACTTGTAATAACGAACAATAAATAAATATAATAAATGTAATTAATAATAATAATAATACTCCAGACAATTACACAGATTGTGTGACCCCAAACTAAGCAGTAAGGTTGTACTATGGGTACCCCACAACGAACTTTGGAGGAGTTAAAATAATTTTACGGTATGACGCATTACCCTCGCAAAGATTATTAATCAGAGAAAATATTTACAGTGGTAATTAATTACTTTTTAATTTCCTGACCATGTAAATTCTCTATTGAGAAAAAGTAACAGGAAAATATAAATTGTTTACAGAATGTGGCTGAACTTTGATTTGATGTGTCTGAGAGAGAAAAATATACGCATAGGTCTAAATATCTGCTTCGGAATTATAACTTATACTTCCGCTGCGAAAACGAAAACGTAAAGTGAACCAAGACCACGCCGAGTTATTTTTGCGACCAATGAGAGCTTGTAGTGGTTTTACTAATAACCCAGATGCGGTACAATTTAAAGAATCTTTTAAAAAACTTAAAAAGTAGAATTAAGAGACGAAGGTGTCGAAAACTATTTCATTCTTTTCTTGACGTACAAAAAAACGACAGCCACATGATGAGTACAATGACTGCTTAAATTCAAATCTCAGTATTCAAAAGTTTCATCCAGAGATTATTTAATAAAAATTGTGCTATTTAGTTAGCTATATTTATTTATTTTGTGAATATGTTATTAAAAACAATGTTAAGTACATTGTTTTTAATGTAATTATTATTTTACCAACAATAATATTGGGTCCTTACATATGAAATTAGCGTTTTGTCATACTGACCACTTTGATCTGAAATATCTCCTCTTTGGTTAAGAATTCCAAATTCAAATTTATAAATTCATTTAGCTGGTACATTTGAGTTTTGAAAACAGTCATTCATTTGTTTTTTCCTCATTATTTTTTTCTTTGGCGTCGCTTATTACCGCACAATGGAAAACATGAAATATCGGTATATTTACGAGTACGAGTTCTACCGTGGCACCAGTGCTGCAGAAACAGCTCGAAGGATTAATGATGTGTGCGGCGCTGGTGTCGCAAAAGAAAGCACGGTACGTTTTTGGTTTCAACGTTTTCGTTCTGGAAATTTCGACCTTCAGAACCAACCCCGTGGACGGCCAGAGATCAAAGTGGAAAATGAAGAATTAAAGACTATTGTGGAAGCGGATCCATCACAAAGCACTTCAGAGATAGCTGCAGGCGTCGGGGTAAGTGACAAAACTGTATTAATCCACTTGAAGCAAATCGGGAAAGTAAAAAAACTTTACGAGAACGATGGGTACCTCATGAATTGAGTGAATCGAACTTGCAAACACACGTCGACTGCTGTGTTACTTTGCTCAACCGACACAATAATGAAGGGATTTTAAATCGAATCATTACTTGTGATGAAAAGTGGATACTGTACGATAATCGGAAACGCTCGTCGCAATGGCTGAACCCTGGAGACCTAGCCAAATCCTGCCCTAAACGAAAATTGACTCAGAAAAAGTTACTTGTGGGTGTTTGGTGGACTAGCGCCGGTGTCGTTCACTACAGATTTCTAAAATCTGGCCAAACGATTACGGCAGATATCTATTGTCAGCAACTGCAAACCATGAAGGAAGAACTAGCTGCTAAACAACCGAGATTGGTCAATCGCTCTAGGCCACTGCTGCTTCACGACAACGCAAGACCACACACTGCACAACAAACAACCACTAAGTTAGATGAGCTACAATTGGAATGTCTGCGACATCCACCGTACTCCCCGGACCTTGCTACAACAGATTACCATTTTTTCCGGAATTTGGACAACTTCTTACAAGGAAAAAAATTCAACTCCGATGCGGCAGTCCAAACCGCCTTCAAAGAGTTTATTGATTCTCGCCCCCATGGTTTTTTTAGTAAAGGGATCAATGAACTACCTATGAGATGGCAAAAGTGCATAGATAACAACGGTGCATACTTTGATTAATTAAATATATTTTACAAAAAAAAAATTGACTTTATATTCCTCCCGTACAAAACGCCAATTTCATATGTAAGGACCCAATATTAAGGTAGTTCGTTCGGTTCCCGAGCGCCTATTTTCTCAATAGATGGCGTCACTTACGCAAATTCGTGGTTTTTATTTTTTTATAGAGTTATTTTTGTATTTCCTCTCACGAAAGTTATGTTTGCGTACACTTTACACCTATACGCAACTTATCCGATAACTTTGTAAGTTATCCTGTAGACCTATTAGTCACATATCATGATAAATAATTCAAATCACAAATTTGGTCTTTTTACCCACACATGTATACTGAGTTCAAGTGATTGTACTATTTAATAATTTCAACATAAATTCTTAAGTCACATTAGCCCAGTGGTATATGTTGATACTAAAGATTTGTAATTTCCAGTGTTCGAATCCCTACACACTAACTTTTTTTTTTTATTGTTATACCGTTATTATATTGTTAGGTAGTAAAATATTAGAAATTAAAATATGTAATTCATTTTATATAAAAAAACCTACAAATAAAAATGAAAAATATTTATATTTTTCTTACAAAATAATAAGATAATGTTTATTTTCTGTTACAATTTCTATTACAAAAATTAATGACGCCCTGTAGCCCGTGTCAGTTGTTTAAACTGTGTTACGAGCTACAATGTTACGACCACATTGCAGGATTCGAACTCGCGCACTTCGGCGTAGTAGACCTACGCTCATTGTGCTATATTATTGAGGAGGTAAACTCTGCAACTCTGTGAAAGGTGTAGGGTGTTAGACGAAAACAAGATGTCGGACAACTTCGAAGAAAATTACAAATTATTTTGGAAAGAAATAAGTAAATACCGAAGTGGTCCGACACCTTGCAGAATGAATGAAGTGTGTTCGAAACAACATCATCTGTTAACAGACAAAAAAGCTTTTCTACAGCAATGGAACGAATACTACGAGAACTGTATGAGAGTGGCGACTCTGTCTCTGACACTGAGAGTGATCCTAATGAATCGTCATACTCGGGTTAGGAACTAGAGGAAGTCATTAGAATGAAAGAGATTGAGAAAGCGATAAGAAGTCTGAAGTTTGGATAGGCTGTGGCAAATGATAAGGTGACTGCTGATATGATCAAATATGGTAGTCCTAGAGTCAGGGATGCATTCTATAAACTGTGCAATCATTGCTGGCAGAAGGGAAAGGTTCTGGAGGACTGACGCGCCGTAATCATAGTGCCTCTCTATATAGGGAAAGGTTCCTATTTAGACTGCGCATGCTATAGGACTATCAGCTTGGTCAGCTTAGCAAGTAAAGTCTATATCAGAGTATTGACTAAACGTATGAAAAGCGTTTCTAAAAGATACTTATTTCTGCGAGGCACAAGGTCAACTGAGGAAGCGTGCTCGTCGCGACCCCTGCCAGCCCTTTTCAGGGCTGCAATTCCTCTACTATGCTTACCATGCGGGACAACGCAGATTTAAATGCTAGGGCGTCCCCCGAAAGCGACGGACACCAGTGTGTCCCCGCTGGTGTAAGCAAAGTGCAGTTCGGCGTTGGGGACCGCCACCCAACACGCTGTGCACCTAGCGGCGGGAACTGCAGTGAGAAGTGCAGAATAGCTGCGTGGAATGTGAGAGGTGGGATTGAAGGGAAGATGAATGAAGTGATTGATATTATGGAAGAGAAAAGACTGGATGTGTTATGTTTGAGTGAAACCAAGCGAAGGGGCAGTGAACTTGCTAACTTGCCCGTAGGGGGCATCGCTCTGTGGTCAGGGGTACCACTTGGAGATAGAGGATGCCAGGGGGTGGGCGTTTTGCTGTCCTCTGGTTTGTTTAATTGTATGACTGAGTATAAATGTGTAAACCCTAGACTGCTCTGGGTGCGCCTCAAGATGGGGTTGACGAGAATTTTTATTTTCGCGGTGTATGCTCCAGTGTCCTCCGTCGGCGTGGGTGAGCTAGAGCGGTTTTGGGAGAATGTTAGAGAAGTTCTAGCGACGGTTGAAGAGAATGAGAGAATTGTTTTGTGTGGAGACATGAATGGATGGGTCGGGACAGCTCAAACTGGATTTGAGACCGTCCTAGGCAAATATGGAGATAGGAGAGTGAATGATGCTGGTAGGATTCTGTTAGGCGTGTGTATGGAAAAGGATCTTTTTGTTGCTAATACCGTATTTAAGTACAAAAGAAGCCATCAGTACACTTGGGAAAGAAAGCATGAGAGAAGTATGATTGATTTATTCCTGGTAGATAACAGGCTCAAGAAGCAGGTTATGGACACAAGAGCGCATAGAGGAGCCGATCTGGGAACGGACCACTTTCTGGTGATAACCAGAATAAGGGGTCTGTTTGCAGCATGGCGACATCGCGTAGTGTCCAAACCTGCAGCGGTTTGTCGCATCAAAAGCTGGAAACTGCAAGATGCGACTACCAGGAATGAATATGAAAGGGTAAGGGTATCCGATAAGCTTGATGATAGATTTTGAAAGTGATGAGCGAGGTTGTTGAAGAATGTTGGCAGAACCTTAGGGATAGTATGATCGAGGCTACAAAAGAAGTGTGTGGAACGAATAAGATTGGGAACGGTAAAAAGCGTGATGTGTGGTGGGATGATGAGGTGAAAGAGTCTGTGTATAAGATGAAGAAAGCATGGCGAGACTACCTTGCTACAAAAAATGACTGTGGTATGAAGAATTTGATGAAAGATAGATATAAGCTGCGGAAAGCAGAAACGAAAGCACTAGTGAAAGAGAAGCGTGAAAGGTGTAGGATGTTAGACGAAAATAGGATGTCGGACAACTTCGAGGAAAATTCAAATTATTTTGGAAAGAAGTGCGTAAGTACCAAAGTGGCCCGGCACCTTGCAGAATGAATAAAGTGCGTTCGAAAGAAAACAACTTGCTAACAGATAAAAAAGATGTTCTGCAGCGATGGAGTGAATACTATATTGCAGGCACTAGTCACGTGCATGACAGAAGAATGTGAAGTAAAAGGATTGAATATGAATGTGAACAAAACTAAGGTTCTGGTGTTTGAAAGGGAAGAGGTACAAACGAAATGTGATGTTTGGGTAAATGGAAAATGTCAGAACAAGTGAATGAAATTGTGTATCTGGGGAGTGCGTTTTGAAGATGTGACTTGGATGTGGAGAGACAGGTAGCAGCTGGCAATAAAGTGAATGGTGCTCTGTCCGCAATAGCAGATAGCGTGAATGTATCTAACACTGCCAAAATGGCGATCCACAATGCGGTGTTGGTGCCAACTTTATTGTACGGTAGTGAGGCCTGGATATGCCCGAAATCGAGTGAAATTATGATAAATGCAGTAGAAATGCGATATCTTAGAAAGATGTGCGGTGTCACCCTTGCGGACAGGATAAGCAATGAGGAGATACGCAGTATGATAGGGTCGCACGACAGTGCTATTGTAAAAGTGAAGAAAGGAATGCTTAGATGGTTCGGGCACATAGAAAGAATGACTCATGAAAGACTGACGAAGAAAATATACAGAGCGAAAGTGAGTGGTAAAAGAAGGCAAGGAAAACCAAGACTGACTTATGAAGATCAAATAGCCAGAGTGTTAGAAGACGATAATGTCACAAGCTCTCGCATACCTAGGCGAAAATGTGTGAGGAGAATGATGAGATTTGAGGAAGCGAAAGAAGTATGTAAGAACCGCGACGTTTGGCGTTCCGTCCTCTCTGACTACCCCGTTAGGGATACAGCGTAAGGATATGTATATATGTATGTATGTACGAGGTGGTTTTAGGAACTGTAGCAGTTGTATGTATCAGATTTTCTTGCTCCGCGGTGTCGTGGGGAAGTTTCTGGCCATAGGTCGGAAAGTTTTCTGCACTTTCGTGGATCATGAAAAAGCATTCGATAGAGTAGTGCGAAAGAAATTTATAGAGCCTTCTGCCTGAATATGGCGTGGAGGGCCCCTTACTGCAGGATGTGAGGTCATTATATCGAGACCACAGAGCCCGCGTAAAGATGGTGACATGTCGCCCTGGTCCGAATTCTGTTCAGGCGTCAGACAGGGCTGCGTGATGTCTGCCTTTTAGACAATTGCCTCCAGACATTGAAAGGTAGTATAAGTGGTACGGTATGTGATGGTACAGTGGCAAGCTGCCTGTTCTACGCTGACGATGCTGTGCTTATAGCACCATCAGAAGATGAGTTGCAGACACTAGTTACGTGCACAAAAGAAGACTGTGAGTGAAAGGATTGAATATGAATGTGAACAAAACTATAGTTTTGGTGTTTAAAAGGGAAGATGTACGACAAAGTGTGAAATATGGGTAAATGGAAAATGTTTGTAACAATTAAACGAAATTAAATGAAATTGAACGAAAAATATATAATATAGGGAGCGCGTTTTCGAGGGATGGAAGATGTGAGCTGGATGTGGAGAGACTGACAGCAGCTGGCAATAGAGTCAACGGTGCTCTGTCCGCATTATTAGATAGTGTGAATATTTACAACACTGCTAAAATGGCCATCTACAGTGCGACGTTTGTTCCAAATTTATTGTATGGTGGTGAAGCCTGGATATGCCCGAATTCGAATGAAAGTAATAAGTAAAATAAAAATAAAATAAGTGCGGTGTACTTTTGGGGAGACAATCAATGAAGAGATACGCAGTATGACAGAGTTGCACGACAATATCATAGTAAATATGAAAAAAGGAATGCTTAGATGGTTCACGTACATAGACAGAATGAGTGATGGGACCGATGAAAAAAAATCTACAGAGCAAAAGTGAGTGGTAAAAGAAGCCAAAGAAGACCAAGGCTAACTTACGAAGATCAAATAGCTGGAGTGTTAGCCGACGGAAATGTCCAAAGCGTATACCTACCTAGGCAAAAATCTGTGAGGAGAATGACGAGATTTGAGGAAGCGAAAGAAGTACGTAAGGACTGTGACGCTTGACACTCCGTCCTCTTTGACTACCCCGTTGGGATACAGCGTGAAGATATGTATGTAGATAATAATATCCAAATAATATCTATTATTGTCATCAACTATAAAAGTACATAAATAATATACAACATATAATTGTATATCGTTTTAAATAATAATTTAACTCATTTTAGGTCTACATTTTTGATACCGATTTACAATATATTGTGTACACTAATAATTTGAAGTCCTGTTAAAAATTCTAATCCATTTTGAAGTTTGAAGGAAAGATATCATGAATGGCAACGTAGCGTACGGGCGGCGCGCGCGGGCCGGCAACATCGCTAATTTATTTGCATTTCGTGTTGTTACACGAAAAGCGTCACACACACACGCATATCATTTTGTAAAAAACGGTATTTGATAAATGTTATTTCTATTAAAGATTTATTACTTTTTATTAATTTTGCGTAAATAAGTACCTGAACTAGTATTTATGAGCACATTTTTAAGCATTTTTACTATTCAATGAAACAGTATATTATGATTACTTTTTGTATGGAAAACGAACCACCTTAACAAACAGTTCTATTTTTCAAACCCAGTAAAAATACTACATACGTATATACGGTCACACATAATATTTACACTATATTTCTATTCCGTATATCTATATATCTTATTACAGTACTCATAGACATACACATACATAAATATATACGAATATAAAATTGTACAGAAATTATTTAATTATTTTTATATGTAAATTTTATATTTGCGTAAGTTTCTGTGTATGTATATTAATGAATATTCTTATATATGTTTTCAAATAAGTACATATTTCTGCTTGGATTTTTGTGACAAGGACAGAATCAATGTCGACAATTTTTTGTAAAAAGCTTAGAATTTTTGTTTCGCTCCGTTATCGGGCTGAACTAGTAAAAAATCTTATTGAGTGTTGTGCATCGCGTAGGTAGCTAGGTTTTAAATATTGTTACTTCCTTTTTTAAACCAATTCGTTTATATAATCTTTCCCAACAAATAAATACATGTATTTTATGCAAAAATTACAGCTAATTAGTTTACAATAAAAGCTAAATTCATGAAATTTATTTTCTTGTTTGATACAATTCAAAATGAGAAAAAATACTTATGTAACTAAAAGTGCTTATACTCGTATGATATTTATTTAATAATTATTTAAAGTATTCATAAAAATACGCATACAATAAACGATCAAATAACAATTCTAAAATGCGACTTGACATGATTATGAAACATGCAACTGACACATTTACTCACATATTTATTTTTATAAACAAATGAGGACAATAAGTTTACAACAATTTCCAAGTTATTCAGACTATGAAAGTAAACTTGGAGCTACGACGCCATATATTTTGAAAAATATGTATAACGATTACTTGTGGTTATGAAGCATAAGTATGACGTCCTTTTAAAAAAAATCATTTTATTTTATTATTATTTATTTATATTGTTACAGTTGGACCTTATGTGTAGGGAATAAGGTCGATTTTTGGTGGAACTCGAAACATAACTTTTAGTGCTTATATCTCGAGACCTAGGCTTTATCGAGTTATGACCTAAAAACGCATTGCTAGGTTTAAGGCCTACTATCGAATGGTATAAGTCAAATTAAGAAAGAAGAACCAAGTTGCACCTCGAATATTCCCGAGCGATGACGTGTCATGTACCTATGACTCATGCAAACAGGCGGCGTCGAGAACAATGTCGAATTACCGTTAGCGAACGTAATTCACTAGAAAGTTCCACCCTCTTTTTAGCCAACTATAAATAGAGCTCCGTGTCCGCCACCGAGTCAGTGTTTCTCAACTATCGTTCGAAGCGACATATCGAGGCAACATCAAGGCGAATTACGAAGACCACTACGACGGCTAGTGCGACGACCTTGGATAGAAGAACTTTGCTATTCGGGAACGTTGTTATTGAGTAAAGCGTGTACCTTCGGTGACTACTACGCGAGTACCTACTTCGAGGGCGACTACGAAGACTAGGGACCGCCGTAATTAAGTTCTCGTGTTCTTGACATCTACTTGTACGGAGGAAAATAAAATATTTGCGCCCTTAACCGGCATCTTATTACCCTCAGCTCGTAACAATATTGAAGTTATAATGTAAATAGTTACAAAAAATATAAATAAAGTGTAAGTATATAATATGTATGTAGTGTAAGTGTGGTATGTGTCCTACATCGCTCCCCCGCTGAGACCATGGAGAAGCAGTTCTTGCAGTTCTGGATCCTTGTCCTGAGATCGTGCAAGAATCTGGTAGTCAAGAGTTGGCGCGACTTCTTCGATACGAGACAAGGCATCAGCGACTACGTTTTCTCTTCCAGGTATGAACCTCAGATCGGTAGTAAACTGTGCGATGAAGTCTAGGTATCGGAACTGTCTAGGCGAGCACTTTTCTCTGTTGGTTGAGAAGGCAAACGTGAGTGGTTTGTGGTCTGTAAATACAGCAAAGGTTCTGGCTTCAACCATATGACGGAAGTACTTTATCGCTTCGTACACAGCCAGAAGCTCTCTGTCATAGGGGCTGTACTTCTTCTGGGAACCACTCAGCTTGTACGAGAAGAATGCCAGTGGTTGCCAATCTTTCCCACTGCATTGTTGTAATACAGCTCCGATAGCAGAGTCTGAAGCGTCAGTGACTATCGCTAGTTTATATAAAAATAATTAAATAATTTATGTACAATTTTCTATTCGTATATATTTATGTATGTGTATGTTTATGAGTACTGTAATAAGATATATAGATATATGGAATAGTAATATTGTGTAATTATTACGTGTGACCGTGTATACGTATGTAGTAAGTGTAACTCCTACAATGTTACTATAGGTATGACTAGTCTGACATTGGTCACCCTTCTAGTCTAGCAATTTACTTCTAAAAGATTTATTCAAAAGTCCGGTGTGTTATGGATTTTCTACGCTAGATAATATTATAAACTATAATAGGTATTACTTATTTCTTCACAATGTAAAGAAATAAAATTTGTTTGTATGTACGGTGTAAACTCTGGAAGTACCTTCTTAACTGAATTTGAGAATTCTTCGACTATTAGAAGTCCACAGTGTTCTATTCCTAATTGAAATGTTATTCCCAATTACTGTGTGATAAGGCCACTAATTTTTAGTAAAATTAATTATTCTAGTATTTAGGTTATTAAAATGCTACAGTACGCCATAGCTATAGATTTGGTCGGTCCGTATGTATGTTTCTCATAGCACTTATTTTAATTACACCATCACCTTTAGAAGAAAGGACTGTGCTGCTCTTCGAATACTGTGAGCTATGTTCATTGATCTTCAACATTTATCAAAGCGCTTCATAAAAATATGGGTTTCTTTTAAAAAGCAATTTTATTTCTGTAATAATCATGGATGTACTATTATTACAAAAAGAGATACCTAAGTAATTTGTTTGTATGTAGGGTTCATTTGAAGTTCCATACAAAAATGATCGAAGGACGGAAAGAGACTATACTTGAAGGCGCCTGTTGCTATCGTTGGTAATAACACCTTAAAATCGCCTTAAGCGCAGATTCTAATTATATGCCGACAGCATGACTAATCACATGAACAATATTTCAGTAGTTTTATAATTATAGTTATAAATCTATGACACAAAAAAAGGCCTCCCTTTTTCTGAAGATATCATACGAAATGATTTTTATTTCAATACTGATGCTGAAACAAAACTTATTTCAACAACTGACTTAACGACATCTACATAGATATTTGGGACCACTAATCGGCAGCCATTGTTTGCGACACTTGAAGTTTAGGTGGTACGATTATTTTGAACTTGTTCATGTCCTTTAGTTTCCTTAGTCATTGAAGCAGATGCATATGCCACTGCGCCAACGGGTCAGCCAAATAATTAAATCTCAATTGCGGATCTGTCTTTACCATACGGACGTTTTTTTTTTTTATATATTTTGACAACTTTATTGTAAATGAATGTTCTAACGAAACAAATAAAACGACTACCCTATATGTCACACTAGAATAGTAGGTACATCAAAGAAATGAAACGCGTGAAGGCCAGGATCCTGGAACCGGAAACTGCCGATAAAAGCGAGACAGTGCTATTGTGTCGTCGCTTTGAACGGACAACTACTACTCACGACGCGGGACGAAAGAATGTAACGTAATAATGAAATAAGTTTAATTCATTAAAAATTCATTTCAAATGGCACGGGGCTAGGACCCCTGGTCTAATGGGTACCTCGAAATGCCGAACTTCTTTATTTTATTTTTATTTATTTACACATTTAGTGTTTTATGCCCGCAACTTCGTCTGCGTTTTTTATTTGTAAAATAGCCTACGTCCTTCCTCAGGATTCAACCTATCTCTGTACCTTCCATCACAATCGAATGAACGATATGGCAGCCCATAAAATACTTACAAACAAACAAACTAACATTGATTTTTATGTACTTAGAATACACGAAACAAAATATTACATTTGACATTGTTTCTCTGCGGTCCTCGTACTAGGCAAGCCTGGTATTTGTATCTTTATCCAAATAAATTAATCAGTTTTAAAAAATGTTGCTTTCACGCGTCAACGCAGTTCCATTCCAAAGTGTAACCATATCACCTAAAAATTGATAAAGTTAAACATTACAAATTTAAAACCCTATCACAAAAAATAAACTAGACAGATTTCCGCCAAACATAGGTAAAAGTATTCTCGAAAACTTCAATTTTCATGTTGTTTTATTAATTTTCATACAAGGTCAAAGTCGATTGCGAGGTGTTTTTGAACACCAAATCTACCTTCATTCGGTTAGATATTTGAAAGGAAAACCTGCACATTGAAAAGAACCGACAAAAAACTGAGGTACTACTTTTCCAACACCATTTTGCAAAAAGTTTATTAAATAAGAAAGCCAGTAAATGCATGTGTAGAGAAATCATTTATTATAGTATGATTGCCTAATCAATGTCAGTTTCATAACAAATTTAAATATATTTTCCGCTAAATAGGTAACTTCATTATAGAAAAGAAGGTAGTGCTTAAAAACCAAACATGGTCTACTAATGTAGTGATATCTACTGTTAGCTGGACAGACATAGATAATGACATTTTCTAAATAGCGAAATAAGTAAATTCTATACTCAATAATTAGCGATATTTTAGTTATAATTTAGTTTAATAAGTGATAACTTCGGTGTAATTAGTAAATTCTGCCATGCAATTCTGTGAAAACTCGAATCGTCCAAGCGAGACTCACTCGACAGTTGACTTCGCTTCGCATTCGAACTCGCACGGCCTTCAAATGGAATTCTCTAAACCAAACATACTAGGAGCGAAGTGAAGTGATCTTGGATGCGAGTTTGTCGGGGTTGCTTAAAAAGTAAACATCTCAATCGATATTTGTATTAGTGTATTTTAATTTCTTCTGAGATAATTAAGTTAAATAAAACTTGTTTTATTTAGATTAGAATATTATATTTGACGAAATGTCAAAAAATTCATTTAGATAGTACGACTCGTCGCCGCACTTATCGAGGTGGCGCTATTATCTGTGTCGACTTTAAAGAATACCAGTTCTCAGTTGACATTCTCGCCACGGATTCAGAAGTGAATTCAACTAATTTGCGTTAGGGAACCGCACCGTTGTACTCAATATTTAATTCTAATATAGTACTACTTTAGTGCCAAAAGAAGAAAGACACCCCGAAAGACAAATATTTGCTGGGTTTTAATTATACTAACACTTACTTACTCAAAGACGTATAACTATAGCGTTTATAAATATCATTAGTGATAATTCAGTTAGTGCTCAATTAGGGTTGCCTATACCTTACAGCAAGAAGAGTTTATCAACATTAAAAAAAATCTAGTATGTCTCGTTTCTCAACAAGAATATATAATTATAATAAAATACTTTATATAATACCATGCAAGCCGTGCAACTTTGTTACGTAGGTATTATATAATGATAATGATGTAGTTGATGTAGTTATAATAATAAGAAGAGTAGAGCCACATTTGTGGCCAAAGTCACTTAAGCGCTAAATGCTCTTGGCCAAAGTGTACATACCAAGCACTGCAAAAAACTCTGAACACGTTCTATTTATGGTGGCATGCGACACTTTGCTGAGAATCCTCGTGACATCAGTGTCTGAAATCATCACGTCATCATCTTGATCATCGTAATCAAATCGTTTACCGTAAAACTTTCAATCGAATTGAAACGTTTTCATTACTTTTTCGTAATTTGTTTTAGAATGCCGCTGAGAATCCCGAGACTTTGCGCCACGTGCAACTGTTCGTTGTCAACCAGGCAGTTTGTCGTCAGCGCTATGGTACCCGCGGTCTCTCCGTCACAGACGGCATGATGTGTTCCGGTCTCCTCGACGTTGGCGGCAGAGACCAGTGCCAGGGTGACTCTGGCGGTCCCTTGCTCCATAACAACGTGCAGGTCGGCATCTGTTCCTGGGGTATCGGATGTGCTGATGCATTCTTCCCCGGTGTCAATGCTCGCGTCTCCTCATATACCTCCTGGATCGTCGCCAACGCTTAAGACTGTTGACATCGAATACGACTTGCAGTCCTCTATTTCTGTAATATTTATTAAAGATTATTCTTTTAAATGTAATTAACATTTTAGTTTTATTTTCGTGTTCTTCGTCGGCCAGGTTCAGCAGGAATTGAAATTACGTCAACAAATTTTTTGGTGAATTATTAATTATACTTTTACAATATTAGTAACAGATCTAATAAATAATGTGATGGTGCTTATGTGCCCGACGATAAATGGTCTATGGATGTCAACACTGAAAGGTAAATGTGACTCGGAAATACCTTGGTGCATCTTTTTATTCCCTCCAGCTTTGAAGTGCGTAGCATCAAAAGTTATGTTTGTAGCGATAACTAACGCCTTTCATTCAATTAATCCTCGTTAGGGCAGGAAAGAGAAACAGCGAATTGCCCAAACACAAAAGCGCAAATAATAAATTTAATAATTATGAAGCACTCTTGAACAACCGATTTAAATTAGATGCAGGTTATAGCCATCTTACTTAAGCCGCAGCGAAGGGTTCTAGAAAAGTCCCTTAGCTTATAAGACATATGTCTTATAGTCATATAAGACATATGTCTTAAGTCCCTTAGCTTATATAGACATATGTCTTATAGTCATATAATCTTATATCATAGAACCCTTCGCACAATTACACTTTACTAATTATTATTACAATAATTGTCTCTCTAAAACATTATATTCCATTATCATATTATATTTTATTATTATACACAATAAATATCACAATACTAGGTATACACTTTAATATCGTATTATACATATCAAAAATGAATATAAGTAATATTCTATTTGGATACTTATCTGCTTAGCTCTAGTGTCCCGACAGCAATGTGTCGTTCTGTAGTTACAATCACTATTGGGAACTACCTTCCCCACCACTTTAATCATAACTCGTATCAATATAAGTTATATTTCTTTTGTACTTTACAAATATATCCATACTAGGTATATGTGATCCATAATTAATAGCTATTTATTAATATATAAATATAACTTATACTGATTATCATAGGCAACACATAGTTTCAAAGAGTTATGAAAATAAGGAGCTATTATGTTTTTCGATGATCACAATACCCTTTATTGTTTCATAAATAATTATTCGAATATTAAATCGATATATCAAGGTAAGAATATTAAAATAACAATTTATAGCTCATTATTATCAATCAAATATACATTTCAATGAAGTAATATATTATATCTATGTAATAATATATATCTATATAATACATCATTATCTAACACATGCATTATGTAATGAACCAGACGACACAGAAAACTCTCATGCAAAGCCCGTTACAACTTACCCGATTTTCCATTTGAGATACAGAATCCCAAAAAATGTGTATGTCTGATGTTCTTGCACATACCTGCCCGTTTCTACCTTTTTCTCCCAGTGGTACGGTGGTACCATCGCAACAATGATACCTGTACTCCTGCTTCGAATTAATGAGGAAACGACTGCATCTGATGTTACATATTTCCTTGCCTGTATGGTCTGCACACAATCAGCATGATACTGCGGATATTATATTCTTGTTGTGATACTGGCACGTTTCTTATGTTCCAACTATATATTTTGCGATCTTTATTACTTATGTCTGAGAACATAATTATGTATAACAATATACCTATACGTATATACGGGGAAACCTAATTTCTAATGATATATTCAATGGGTTCAATCCTACTTTAGCCATTGCCTGTTTGTACCTTACAAACCTCGAACAGAGCAATCTATTTTTATCATCCATATTCTCACGCTATATCCCTAATGGGTTAATATATTACGAAGTTAAAAATCGTTTATTTGTACGTAGACGGTAATTTCCGGAACTACTAAATGGATTCTAAAAATCTTTTATTCATACAAAGTTAAGTAAGTTTGTATTTTATTTTGATAATAAGCAAGTTTTCAGTTCGAATTCCCAACATTTGTAAATAAAGTCGGAAGAAAATGCGCTGCTGGGAGATTTCAACGGCGGATTCGGACCAAATGGTTGGATATAACATAACATATCTTCACGCTGTATCCCCAACGGGGTAGTCAGAGAGGACGGAGCGCCAGGAGTCGCGGTCCTTACACACCACTTTCGCTTCCTCAAATCTCATCATTCTCCTTACATATTTTCGCCTAGGTATGCGAGTGCTTTTGACATTTCCGTCTGCTAACACTCTGGCTATTTGATCTTCATAAGTCAGCCTTGGTCTTCCTTGCCTTCTTTTACCACTCACTTTCGCTCTGTATATTTTCTTCGTCAGTCTTTCATCACTCATTCTTTCCATGTATCCGAACCATCTAAGCATTCCTTTCTTCATTTTTACAATAACACTGTTGTGCAACCCTGTCATACTGCGTATCTCATCATTGCTTATCCTGTCAGCAAGCGTGACACCGCACATATTTCTGAGAGACCGCATCTCCACAGCATTTAACATACTTTCACTCGATTTTGGGCATATCCAGGCCTCACTACCGTACAACTTGGTTGGATATTAAGTGAAAAATAACGTATTACAATAATGTGATTACAAAGTGAAGTTATTTTTCATCATTGTGTTTACAGCTAAGTAATACGGATACATAATCCACCATCTGAGTGTGTTTTACGAAATTCTAGATTAGGCTGTTAATTTGAACACGATAACTGCCGAGAAACGTCATTTTAACAAGAAATAATAATAATATTAAGGCCATTATGCCGAAATTGCAACGATCACCTACAGGCAAATTACAATGTTCATCTTCGGATACGGATATTATTAGAAAAGAAGACTGTGGATTGGAACTTCTTGGAAAGCGATCAAAAAGACGTAGGAATTCGGAAGAACATACCGAGCGACGACTAAATAGGGGATTTAAAGCCGAAATTATGTCAATGCTTATGAACTGGAAATCAGAACAGGATACTTTTTTCCAAAAACTTCATACAGATATTGCTGAAGTTAAATTGCAAAATTTCAAAATTCAGGAGTCAAATCAAGATATTGAAATAATATCTTGATCTTAAAAATATCATAAAAATACAATATATTTCTAAGCAATACGAAGATGTCAAAACAAAAATAGAAAACCTTGAAAATAAATATAAAGAAAATCAACAATATATCTCAGCTTTACAAATTAAATTAGAAGAAATGCAACGACAAATAAAATCATACTCTATTGAAATACGAAATATACCAGATCTTAACAGTAATGACAAACAAGACTTATTTAAAATTATTCTCGATATCTGTAAAGTTATTAAAGTAGACATACAAGTAGACAATATCAGTAATATCTATAAATTCAGAAATAAGAAGGGAAATTCGACCATTGTTGCTGAATTTATGTCTATAATCTTAAAAAATAAAGTTTAGAGTGGAGTAAAAAATTATAACAAACAAATTTCAAGTGACAAGCTGAACTCGGTAATAATAGGACTGAGCAAAAAATCAGTACCAGTATATGTAGCAGAATGCTTAACAAATTACAGTAAAAAATTATTATTTCTAGCACGAGATGTGGCAAAAAGTTACGATTACAAATATTGCTGGACAACTAAGATGAAGAAAGATGAAAAACCATCTATTGTACCAGGATAGAAGACTGCTTTAGTTGTGATGGTCAGATTGCTCCAGCGTGTTTCCTAGTGATTAACACTTTCCATTGGTAAATCAACTCATCGATTTGTTTATTTATATATTTTATTGTGATATTTATTTTTGTATTCTTTATTCCACATTTATATATATATATTAGATTTTAAATGTTTATTTATATATATTTATTATATAACACATATATATTACATGTAGTATATTTATTATAATTTTTTACATAAAATATATTTATTTTCTTTATTTTATTGTTTACTTATTTGTGTAATATAATACATTATTCTATTATATATCAAGCAAATTTATATAGGTATTTACTTTTAATACAAAAGAAGCAACATGTCCTGATTTTACATATGTCTGTGCGGGCACCGCTGAAAATCAGTGCTGTAGCGCTTGCGTCAGCTTATGCTGAGTCGGTGTCCAATTTTGGCATCACATCATTCATGGGCTAAGTAAATTGTATTTAGTCTTAGGTATGTAGTGTACAAGTAATGTTATTCTGTCGATGATTTTTTTGATTTTGTATAAATTGTTATAATGCGTGATTGATGCCAAATAAATGTCTGTCTATGTCTATGTGTAATGGGAAAGTATATTTACGGAAGAAAGATGGTACCCCATATATTGAAATTAAAAATGAATCACAACTGTCAGATATAAAAAAACAAAATGATATGACTAAATTATGCATTAGTGTACGCTGCTGGATGCCTCACTTTTCATATATTGTGCAGATATTATTATTTAAAACAATACCAATTAATGAAAGCAGTAGTAACTTCGTGTGGTTTTTAAAAAAAAAATCACTACGCCATTATACTGATTATGGTTTTTAAATTATTGTAAATGTAAAACACAGATTGATTATGGACTACCCACATTTATACATTATTCTAAAGAGAAATATAATAGCATGAGTGCTGGAATTGAAATCATGAAATATATTAACCTATTCTTAACTATAATTTTTAGGGGCACTTATACGGTGAACACAAATCTTATCGTGAATACATACTTAGTACAGACATAGACACAGATTTACATTTCATCTCTCTTTTAACCTAAAACCAAACACATACTTGATAGATATGATATGCATGCATTTTTTGTTTTGTTATATAAGATTGTTTATTACAGGGATGTAGAATTGTCTGGATCTCATAACTTCTTCATTTTAAAAAAATTGAATAGAATGTATTGTATACTAGTGGTGAGTACTGATAATTGACACTTTTAATTATTATTTATATTATGAGTACATATACATTTTTAGTTTTTATTTTTCTAACTATTACTTAAAATATATTTGTTTAAATGAGTCTTATTCATTTTTAATTGTTAATTGACTAATATTTTTTATTTTCTATTTATTTTTTATTTTATCTCTTATTATACTATTTTTTACATAAACAAAATGGATTCTAATTTCACATTAAATATGATCTTGAAAGTTTTAAAAATACAAATGTTAGGAGGTGTGAAGTGGAGGATATCTCAGTACACATAGGTTCAAAATATAACCTCTCTTTTTTAACACAAAATATTAGAAGCTTAAATAAAAATATCAATCAATTTGAAATACTTTTGCACAGAATTAGTAAGCGTATGGATGTTATAATTTTAACTGAATGTTGGCTAAATAAGTGTTAATGTTCCTCAATTACAAGATTATGTTCACTATGAAACGAAACATAATTACAGGCAAAATGACGGTGTAGTGGCTTATATAAACAAGGAACTGCAACACTATGAAGTTGATGAGGTATTGATTGAAGATTGTAATTGAAAAAATGACCTTGCTGTGCTAGGTGTCTATAGGTCACCGAGTGTTTTTGATGTCAATGGTTTTCTCAGTTCCCTTGACGAAGCACTTTCCTCCCTCAAGTCTTATAAAAACATTATTATTATTGGAGATATAAACTTAAATATAAGAGAGGACAGTAGGGACAATCGATCAGAAGAATATTTAACTTTATTAGCAACGCACGGTTTGTTACCATCGCATACCAGTCCTACTATAGGACTAAATTCTCTTGACCACGCTATGGTAAAAACTGAATTAATTACGCAGACTTTGATATTACCATCTACAATTACTGATCACTCCCCTGTAATCCTATCATTTCCTATTAAGAATGAAAACATGAAATCCAAAACATTACGAATATTAATTACCAGGGTATTGTCACTGATTTGGAAAAATATAATTTCAATAATATTATAAATATGACTGACGTAAATAAGGCTGTGGAAAAATTGGTTGATTGCTTAAGATATACATTCAGTCAAGAAAGTATCGGGAATGGA
This sequence comes from Zeuzera pyrina, assembly GCA_907165235.1. NCBI lineage: Eukaryota > Metazoa > Arthropoda > Insecta > Lepidoptera > Cossidae > Zeuzera > Zeuzera pyrina. The sequence goes on along the minus strand of OU015638.1, from coordinate 18,167,119 downwards.
TGATTTGTTTATGGTTCCAAATTCAATTTTTTGTTTTTTTTTGTTGTTGTTAGATTGGCACAACTGTTTTCCATTTTGGCGCGGAGTTTGAGTTGCATCTGTTATTTAGATTAAATACAGTGCTGTTATTAGTTATACCATATCTAGTATATCTAGTGTGTATTACGAATTTCATAATGGACAAAAACAACGAACAAAGAGTTTGTCTTAAATTTTGCATCGCCAATGGAATTTCGTGTTCGGAGTCACTGAAAATGTTACAGAAGGCTTACGGTGAATGAGTTTATCAAAAACACGTGCTTATGAGTGGTACAAAGCGTTCAAAAGCGGTCGAGATGTGATGGAAGATTTGCCTCGCTCTGGTAGGCCATCAACGTCTACAACTGAAGTTAACATCGCAAAAGTGAAGGAAATAGTGACTAAAAATCCTCATTCAAGTTTGAGAGAGATAGCCGCCGAACTTTCTGTGTCGCACTAGTCGATCCGTACCATTTTAAATAATCACTTGGGTATGAAACATGTTGCCGCTCGGCTAGTCTCAAAAGACCTGAATTTTCTCCAAAAACTCAATCGCATAAGAGTCGCTGAGGACATGCTAGAACGAGTCAATTTCGACCCAACATTCATGAAACGCATTGTTACTGGTGACGAGACGTGGGTTTACGAGTTTGACATGCAAACTAGTCAACAAGCTTCGGAGTGGCGCCTTCTAACTGAACCGAAACCGAAAAAACCACGCCAAAGTCGATCAAAAGTCTAAGTCATGTTGACTGTTTTCTTTAACTATCGCGGTGTTGTGCACTCGGAATTCTTGCCGGAAGGTCAAACAGTAAATAAAGAATATTATTTGGGCGTTGTGCGGCGTTTAAGTTGGCAAATTTGACGGAAAAGGCCAGATTTGTGGAAAGAAAATTCTTGGATTTTGCACCACGATAATGCGCCTTCGCACAAGGCCATCATTGTAAACGAATTTTTGACCAAAAACTCAACAAATACCATCGAGCAACCACCTTATTCACCGAATATGGCTCCAGCCGACTTCTTTCTTTTTCCTAAACTCAAATTACCACTTCGTGGCACCTGTTTAGTCGGCACGTGGCATTCGGTAGAAGACATAAAGGAGAATTCGCGGCGAGCACTGAACTCAATTCCGGAAAAAGCGTTTAAAAAATGTTTTGATGATTGGATTATTCGTTGGCGTAAGTGTATCGTTTCTGAAGGAGCATACTTTGAAGGTGATAAAATAAATTTGGATGAATAACTAACATTTCGTGTATTATTGATCTTTTCCCGGTACTTTCTTGACAGAGTAGTATACTGTTACGAGGTCACGATTACGTTTACGAGGTAATGGTTACGAGGCCGTAGATAAACATACACGAGTATACCTATTGTAGAGTTTACATACAGACATAAACTCTACAATAATTATTGCATCAGGTTACTGCACCTGAAGTTCACATTACTATACGCACTAGTCATATGAGTACTGAAGTATTACGTTTTCACGGAGCAAATTGGGATTAACAGATAGTTTAGTATCTAACCTCTTCCCGTAAGAATTTGTTCAGGGGAATCTATACCTACCTCTCTTGACATACAACCACACATATACACATACACTAATACACACATACACACACACATACGCACACATACACACACAAACAAACACATCTTCACGCTGTATTCCTAACGGGATAATCAGAGAGGACGGAGCGCCATTTATCGCGGTCCATACACTTCCTTCGCCTCCTCAAATCTCATCATTCTCCTCACACATTTTCGCCTGGGTATACGAGTGCTTTTGACATGTCCGTAGGCAAACACGCTGGCTATTTGATCTTTATGTCAGTCTTGGTCTTCCTTGGCTCCTTTTACCACTCGTTTTCGCACTGTAGATTTTCTTCGTCAGTCTGTCATCTCTTGACGTACTTCTACAATTTTAGACTGAAATAAAAATCGAGTCTTGAGTTAATACATTTTTAAGTGAATTTTTTATGGGCTGTACTGTACGTTCCCAGTTCCCATTGAACGGAGAATAATGTGGTGACGATGTTACATGCATTTCCTAATCGAATATAAATGTTTCAACCCTCACGGTTTATAACAAGCCAACCGTCGAGCAAAATGTTCCTCCGTAAATTGTATCGTTGTTTTTCTGTTAATGCTTTTAAACTCTTTTTTTTACCTTAACGTAATTTAAAAAGTAGTCCATAAAACTTTCAAAGAAAAAATTAAACCGACTTCAAAAAAAAAAGCAATGAAAATTACAAAATGACTCCCTTACTAATGGGACCAAAATAATTAAATTTGACAGTTACTGAAGTCCGTGCCAAGCCTACGAAACTAATAGACTTTCTGTTGTTGCACATTGATTGGCGCCAAGCCTACGAAACTAATAGACTTTCTGTTGTTGCACATTGATTGGCACCGACTTTAATAACTGACAAATTTAATTCTATAGTTTAATAAACAAAAAAGTTATGCCCACGCGCTCTACACTATTTTGTTTTTTATTTTATGTTATTATAACAATTTTTAAAAGAAACTCACAGCCAATCACAAAGGCCAATTATGAGTTCCTACAGTTAAGGTATATATAAAATATGTATATATATGATTCACCAAAGTAGCATAAGCATCCAACATGAATCAAAACTTATACAGTTTGAAAAAAATTCTCAGCAAAAATTTTCTTAAATGAAGCATCACCAGTAAAGAACAAATCTATATCAAGTTTTAGTTTATTAAAGTTATTAAAAGTCCTACACATAAGAACTACGTCTATAATTCAGTCATGAATAAAGAACATGTAAAATTTTCTAACATATCAACACATAATAATAGCACGATTATCTTGGAAAATATGCTGTTAATAAATTGCAATCAATCATGATAGGACCAAAACACGGCTAAAACACTAATCTTATATTGACGTTACTTATATTTTTAGGCTAACGTATCATTATGTGTTCAATTAATTTTTTACAATCATTAACTATAATAGTGTATCGCATAATCGTATTAGTTTTTGTCACTGAAGTGGACGTTTTCTATCATAAGACACGTTTGTCGGTCGACTGCGTCACTTAATCGATCATGTCACATTTTTTTACCGAAGCCCTGGACATCGTGAAAGCAATATACTTTCCTGATGTAGAAACAACATGTATTTCATAGGCCTGTACTTTCATTAGTGGTACATACAATGTCAGTGACGCCTATGGTTTCTTTAACAACGATTACAAAGGTTTACGATTAGTTTGGTCGCGTTAGAATTACCACAAATGTATTGCTTAAAACGTTTCACTGAAAATGCAATCGGAAGTCTCTTTTTATAAGTGAGGTGAATTCAACCGGACGTCCCGCCCGTAATATTATTGCGCAGACTGTCTCGAAGTTGGCGTCCACTGATATTATGATGCATATATCAACACTTTAATATGTAACTGTAACTATGACATGGAAATGACGCTACCGTAATTTTTAAGTTATCTGTCGCTTGTTGTCCCATAACCATTCACTTATGATTCATTTTAATTTAACTCCTTAATGTCGCTATTGACTTAGACAAATTTTTTACAAATTTATATAAGTAGGTAATAATTCATCATGCATAAATTATCTAGAAAAGGCATTTCAATAGGCAATTTTGCATCGTCATCGCAAAAGCTACATTTGTCACGATTAATACTTTAATGCGATCACGTATCAAACTATCGGCTAGGTTGCCGAATTCACAATTAGAGACGTAGCATAAATAATAATACTCCAGACAATTACACAGATTGCGTGACCCCAAACTAAGCAGTAAGCTTGGTCCGTGGGGTCCTAGCGCCACGAAGCTTTTTAAGGAAATAACAAAAAGGTTAGTCGACATCACAGGAGACCGAAAAGCTGGCAGTTACCTCGGACAAAGAATTAGTCTAGCTATTCAAAGGGGGAACGCTGCCAGTCTCTTTGGAACCTGCCTAAAGGGACTCCTTTTAAAAATATATTTTAGTTATTATATTATATTTTCTAAGGTTTTTAGTTTTAGGTTCATTGTTCTATGTATGTATATAGATTTATATAAGTATCTTAAGAAATATTTTAATTTTATTGTTTAAATAAATAAAGCAGTAAGCTTGTACTATGGGTACTACACAACGAACTCTGGGGCAGTTCCCATTAACACCCAGACTTCAAGCCAATTTAGAAAAGTTCGTTTTCCTAAATTGACCTGACCGGGGATCGAACCCGGGACCCTAGCTTGGAAAGCAGATGCATATGCCACTGTGCCAACGGGCGAGTCAAAATTTTTATAGTAGATTCGCCTTAACTTAAGATTCCTCTTAACTTAATAAGAAAAACCCGAAACACGATAGTCACATTAGATTTAGTGCGAAAATGTTGGTCAAACTCTTTAACTAAACAATTTATGTCAACTTCCGTTCTACCCTCGCCGTAAACGAATACGGAGTAAGCTTAATAATCAGATGGTCCCACGAGATCGATAAGTAGGCTAGCCTTCCACAGACTGCTTGCTCACTCCGGAAGCCTTGATAAACATCGAATTGTTTCTGCCATTTTTTCCAAGCATCAGCTCGTATTTCTGGACCATTTTGGACCAAGAACTAGCTAGCAATATCTATGATCAAGTGTCAAAAAGAGAAGCAGAGAAGCAGCAAGCGTTAGAATAACTACTGCTTCTCTTTTTGGCATGTGAACATAGATATCGTTAGGAAGTTCTTGGGAGTCGAAACTAAGCCCGTAAAGTTAATGTTCTCGGTATTAATAAAATTTCAAAAACAAAGTTACACTTTAATATATCTTATCTACCCAAAAGTGGTCGATGTTAGGTTTAATTATTCGTAGAGATTTTTAACTATATAGAACTTTTTTATCATTGACGTCTCATATTTGTTGTACAAATCCAGGAATAGTTACCTATCATGTTCGAGCCATTACTGTTACCAAGGAAGCCGAGGTAATGTTAATGTTCATTTTATATGCAGCAATTAATCACAAAGTTACGTAGGTAATTTGATTCCGCAATATATCTAAGCAAAGAAAGATATTCGAATATTACCTACTGAGTACTACGTATTACAACTTTTTTAACATATTTATATATTTAGTAGTTTCATTAATATGACTGTGCCACCGAAGCCACTTAAAGGTAGAACCGACTGCAAAATTGTGCAGAAAGATACAGACTCAATGCAATTAGTGGTGAACAATCTTCAAACCATCCATATGAGTTATAGCTTTTTTGGTAATGTAGGAAAACGTAACAGGAAGTGAGACCGGTTTATGTGGTTCCTATATTAAAGCTTCCTATTGAATTGACTGCAGTGGACGTCCTCATCGACTGTCCAGAGGCTCCGGAAATAACCCGGTGTAAAAACTACCTTCATCCGGGTACAATCAATATTAACCATTTTTATATCTTCCACAGCAAAGCACAACAACCTTTTTTTTTTGCGTCAGGAAATGCTTTATGCATCCCGTCCTGCCATGGGGAATGGCAGGGGGGTATGTGGGACTTCCACGGCTGTAAGGTGCAATGCCGGGCTACCCACTAAAACCTGACGGTGTTCCTCGAGAGCCTTGATGCCGGGGCAACGGGAGTGCGTTGGCATTCTTTCACGACCCCGGCGGCAACGGCCAGCGCTGAAACGCCGGCCTCGTCTCGTGTTTGGGCGGGCTTTGCCTGCACGACTTCTAAAGAGGCGCGCGGGAACACCGCGCGCGCCATCTCGAGGCTATGGGAGGGGTGACTGTCCCCCGAAAGTCACTCTAAGCCTCAGGTGGGCGTCCCGCCGTACGTGGCAGGACGCTGTAGTCGTCTGCGAAGCGATGACCACTATGAGCACGGGTCCGTGCACATTTTCTCCTCCATCCGCCTGGCGGGGGCAACGCGAGCGGCAGCAGCGGCTGCCACCCTAGCGCCCTTTATGGACTTAGCCCCCGCACAGGTCTTACTGCCCGGGATGTGGTCCGCCGACTTCGGCGGAGCACAGCGTGCAGTGCGGTCTGCTAGTGCACGCCCCGGCTCTGTGGCCATGCTGCCCGCAGCAGTAGCATTCTCCGCTGCGGTCCACCTCAGAGGTGCATACCGCGATGACGTGCCCTTGTTTTAGGCACCGGTAGCACCTCAAGGGTCACGGCTCCAGTAATTTAACACCGGCCGAAACCCATCCTACTAGAAGGCGACCACCAGCCACCTTTCTTGCCGCCTCAACGGGGCACCTCGCCCATACGGAGCCTAAGCCTGCCGGGGTTCGGCGCACCTCCCCGACTTTGACGTTGTCCGCCGTACAGTCGCCCACTCTGGCGATGGCAGCAGCCACCTCAGCCGCCGTGACAGAGTCATCCAGGCCTGAAACGCGGAGTTCCGCACATCTGGTAGGCCTGGATATTTTCACTACTTCGGAGCTGAGGTGCTCCTTCAGCTTTTCTGCCAACATATTGGCTTTGTCACCGGAGGCGGCACCCGGTAACTCTAAAACGCCGGCCCCGGTTGCAGCCTTCCTATACCGGAGCTCGCTAATGCCCAGCGGCCCCAGGTCGATCTTGTTTCTGGCCTCCATGAGCACCTGGGCGTAGGAGACCCCCTTCTCAACCGCCTTCGGCAGCAACGTAATCACTACGGCGGATGACTTAAGGCACACGCAATTTAGGCTTTTCGCCCTTCCCTTCTTTTTACCCGCTTCGTTCCTATTCGGCACAGAAGCCGGGACTACAGCGACCTTGCTATTCGGCCGAATGGAAGCCGGGACTTCAACGACCTTTTTGGCGCTTCTCTTTCGTTTTTTGGTGACGACAACAAAGCCGTCGTCGTCCATAGGCGCCGATGAAGGCGGCACCAATCCGGAATGTTTCACCGCAGGCTTGGAAATAGGTGTAACACCCTTGCCCTTCCCAGCTTTCGCCGCCATACTTTCCGCCAGAGATGATGGCCGGAACCGCTTCTCCGGCAGCAGTCGATCTTCTAGGGCCTCAAGCCTCGCGTTCATCATGGCGCCCACCTGCGCGACAATTGCTCGCGACACTTCCTCCTGTGTAGGCGCCACGGATTCCCTCTCTGCCACAGACGAAGACGGTCCGGGGCGGTTCATGAATTCGAACATTTCTTTCTTAAGCTCCGCCAGTTGCGAACGGAGCTCCCCCAACTGTGTTTGCAGGCGCCGGTTTTCTTCCTGCAACCGGCGAGTCTCCTCAGTTGACGATCTAGATATCAGCGCCTCCGTTGTCCGCTTGATGGAGGCGGCGGCATCGTTGAGGGCCTTTACGTATGTACCCTTCAGGTTTTTTGAAAATTTGGCCACCTTTTCAATGGCGGCCAAATCCGCCGACATCGTCGCCTGAAGGTCGCGAGCCAACTCTGATGGAACGTCCGAGGAAGACTCACTCAGACGCAACGGCCTGGTGCGCCTAAGTTCCTGCACCGTTTTCTCCATTTCTTGTTCAGCGCGTAACTCCATCTCCTCTTTTTGAGCCTGAACTAACTCCCGTTTAGCCTTGGCCAGACCTATGTATTCTCCAGTAGTTGGCGGTCGGCCTCTTCCTCTCTTCGCCAACTTTGTCTTCCTCCGTTCCCTTTCAGCTAGGTAATCCTTATACCACGGATGGTATCTCAGGCGCATCTCGTTTGTCTCAGTATCATCTGACGACTCCGCCAGCATTTGTTCCCAGTTATCAGGGCGCTCTACCTCCAACTGCTGCCTCTCGAGGCGTACATCTTTAAGTTCCGAAGTCTGAGACCCAGAACACGACGCATCCCACATATGCTCCTCCTCTACACTCCTCTTCATGTCTGCCTTCTTCCTTCTTGTTTTTATTTTTGTTTTGGGTGTATCCATTTTCATAAACGTTCCCTTTTCACGGGGGACCCGATTTATAGGTCGATCTAAATGACCACACCCGGGTGACGCCCATTCCGGGGGCTAGGGTATATACTGTGGGGGACCCCAGGTACCCACAGGTTTTAACGTGTTCGCTCACGGGTTTGTTTCAAGTTTCCTTCTCTTGGGCCGGCCAATGAAGGCAAGCCCGTCGTCGGTCCGCGCAGCCACGACGTACCCCCTTAGCACCATGACGAGGGTCGTTGAAGTGACTGCGCGGGGTCCCGGAGAGGGCAGCTGGTGCCGGTCCACCCTCCGCACGCCACCCAGCGACAGGGTTAGTGCCGCCGGGCGCGTTCCACCTTGACTTTGCGTCCTCCGCAGAGGACGCAAAAACCCAACAATGCGCAAACGCGCGCGACAACCGTTCCCCTCTGAAAGCAGAGGGGTAAGGTGACGACAACGATCCCCTTTCGTCCTCTGAAAGGACGATTTCCCCCCCGGTCCGGGCCGGGCCCTTTTGACACTGCAGCCTCATCGGCCCCGACGCGGTACTGAGGGCGCCGCCGAAGCACCACCCTCAGGAGTGTTTATCGACTCTCCAGTCTAGATCCGCAGTGTTCAGTAGAAACAGGGTCACCTCGAGAAGGATGTAGACATGAAGTCTACGCACTGCGGTCTTGGGATGGCAGGCTAAGGCTCCACTTAATGGGAGCTATAAGCGCCTGTTGGTCCACCCCCTGTGGTGGGTCACCCACACCACTCGGCCCCAAAGCACACCAACCTATCTTTACTTAGCACAACATGTAGGACGTTTTTTTTAGTGCATAATAGTTTTAATTACGATATAATTGCATACGTAATATATTAAAGCATTTTATTCACATTCCACAATAATACGGTATAGGTTATGTTATGATGACGTCAGTTGTCAACTGTCAAGGAGACAACGATTGAACAGATGTCGAGATTTTGAATTATAATAGTACTTATTAAATAAACATAAAAATATTACAATTTTGATACAGTTTTTTTTAAATCTTAAAATAATATAATTTGATTTTGATATATAAAATCACTAGCTGTACCCGCGACTTCGTCCGCGTGGAAAAATGTTCCTTGACCTCTTTAGGTTACTGAGGTTACCCGAGGTACTCATATTGTTAGTGTTAAAAAAAAAGTTATTCTCTATAATGGAACATCTGCCATATTAGATTTATGATGACGTCACATATACAAAAACCTGCGTATTCCATTTCATTCGATACCCATATTGTTAGTTTTGAACGAAAAAGTTATTTCCTTCTATGGAACATCCGCCATATTGGATTTATGATGACGTCACATATACAAAAACCTTCTCCTGCGTATTCCATTTCATTTGATACCCATATTGTGGGTAATGAACAAAAAAATTATTTTCTATTAGGGAACATCCGCCATATTGGATTTATGATGACGTGACATGTCCAGAAACGTTCCCCTGTGTATTTCATTTCATTTAATACCCATATTGTTGGTGTCGAACGAAAAACTTATTTCCTATTATGGAACAGCCGCCATATTGGACTTATGATGACGTCACATGTCCGGGAATTTTCCCCTGCGTATTCCATTTCATTTGATACCCATATTGTTGGTGTTAAACGAAAAAGTTATTTCCTATTATGGAACATCCGCCATATTGGATTTATGATAGCGTCACATATACAAAAACCTTCCTCTGCGTATCCCACTTCATTTGACACCCATATTATTGGTATTGAACAATACTCCGAGAAACCTAGAACATGACACCCATGTATATCTATCAAAAAAAAATAATATTCACCATCTTAGATTACAAAATGAACGTCATTTTCGTAATCAGCACGCCGAGGTACTTAGAATTTGACAGCCATATCGATTTATCCATAAAAGTAATATTCGCCATCTTGGATTTGAAAATAAAAGTCATTTTCGTAATCAGCACCCAGAAAAACCTAGAATTTGATACCCATATCGACTTATCCAAAAAAATTAATATTCGCCATCTTGGATTTGAAAATGAACATAATTTTCGTAATTTGCACCCTGAGAAACCTAGAATATGATACCTATGTCGATTTAACCAAAAAAATAATAATCGCCATCTTGGATTCGAAAATAAACATAATTTTCGTAATCAGCACCCCGAGAAACCTAGAATTTGATACCCGTATCGATTTATCGAAAAAAAGTAATAATCGCCATCTTGGATTTGAAAATGAATATCATAACATTCGCAATATTGGATTTATGGTAATGTCACATATGTATCTACCTTCCCCTGCGTATTCTATTTCATTTGATACCCATATTGTTAGGGTTTAGCATTATAAAGTTTCCCTATAAAGTTTCATCCCCTTTTTCACCCCTATAGGGGTAGATTTTTAATAAAAAAGAAAACTATGTTTTTTAACGGAAAAGGTGTATCTCTGTACCAAATTACATCTTAATCGGCTCAGCGGTTAAAAATTTCCCAGACGAAGTTTTATCCCCCTTTTCACCCCTTTAGGGGTAGATTTTTGAAAAATAAAGTAGCCTATGTTCATTCCCTGGTGGTATTATATTAAACTATCTTCATGTCTAATTTTATCGGAATCTGTCCGGCGGTTTAGCCGTAAAAACCAAGCAGACAGACAGGCAGACAAACAGAGACTCGCATTTATAACATTAGTATCCCCTATAAAGTTTCATCCCCTTTTCACTCCTTTAAGGGTAGATTTTTGGAAAAAGAAGAAGTCTGTGTTTTTTTAACAAAAAAGGTTTTATCTATGTACTAAATTTCGTCTTAATTGGTGCAGCGGTTTAGCATTTCCCCTATAAAGTTTCATCTCCCTTTTCACCCCTTTAGGGGTAGATTTTTGATAAAAAAAGAAAACAATTTTTTTTTTAATAGAAAAGATGTATTCTGTACCAAATTACATCTTAATCGGTTCAGCGGTTAAAAATTTCCCATACAAAGTTTCATCCCCCTTTTTACCCCTTTAGGGGTAGATTTTCGAAAAATAAAGTAGCCTATGTTCACCCCCTGGTGTTAGACTATCTCCATGCCAAATTTTATCAAAATCTGTCCAGCGGTTTAGCCGTGAAAACAGAACAGACAGACAGACAGACAGATAGACAGACAGAGAGACTTTCGCATTTATAATATTAGTATGGAAGTATGGATGGATATTTGATTCAACATTATTTATTTTACATTAGGCAACGTTTTGTTTAGTAACGGGTCGATCTTTTGGTGTGTGGTGTTCGTAATTTAAACCCACCGAGTTAAAGAATAAAAATTGGTATCTAGGCGACAAGTTGTTGACAGAACATTTTGGAGTTTTCTTTCACTGTAAAAAGCTAGAGAAAAAAATAGCATCAACTATTAATGTAAAGTGGTGAACGATTATAAGAACCGCAATCATCACCCGAATTTATAGCAGCAATTATTAATGCAAAGTGGTGAGCGATTATAAGAACTGCAATCTTCAGCCAAATTGGTGACCCCGACATGATCTACGGTACTACGTGGATCATAAAGCATAGTACTTCATGGTGAAGTTATTGTACAAAGTGATGCAAGTATTAGATGCTCTGTTATAACACCACAATAACACCTTCGTTTGAAGAGTTTAGCGAAGGCGAAGTTGAGTTTCTACCTTTTCAAATTGTGGACCCCGATTGTGAATAATTCAAGACCTGGTATGTTTTTTCGTCTCATTCGTTCCTGTCTCGGCGTGACTAGGCATTATCTTCATATGTGTTGCGGAGGTGCTAGTGTGTAGTGACGTGCGTTACATACAAGACTAAAGTCATGCAACCGGTATAAAAATTATTGACCGTAGAACATAAGCAGTGTTGTTTTTTATTAGAAAACATTGTTTAGTTTTTTAAACTGTTCATTTTTATCTGTATATTATTCTTAATTGTTTAGTTTTTTTTACCTTTACAATTGTACGTTTTTTTTTTTTTTATTAGAACTATCCGTGTAGGTATCGGTGGTGTTTACAATTTTTGTTAGGCATGGCCACTCCTTTACCCTCTACTACGGAGGAACATAAGAATATTATGAGTGTTTCGGTTAAATTACCTCAATTTTGGGCGCACAAACCGGTGATTTGGTTTGCTCAGGCAGAAGCACAATTCGAGATTGCTGGTATTAATAGGGACATAACAAATTATAGCTACGTAATTTCTATGCCTGACGCTAAGGTAGCGGATGAAGTGGAAGACATCATTCAAAGTCCTCCTGCAGAAGACAAATATGTACTGTTAAAATTAGAATTAATTAAACGCCTCTCATTATCGCGTGAACAAAAGGTGCGTCAACTTATAAGCGAGGAGGAAATAGGCGATAGGAAACCCTCTTGCTTTTTAAGACACCTTAGGTCTTTAGCAGGCGCAGCTCTTTGTGACGACGACATAATTCGCGAGTTATGGATGCGTCGATTGCCTAGCAACGTTCAGGCAATTCTCTTAGCTCAGGTTGATCTACCTTTAGATAAGGTTGCCGAAATCGCAGATAAAATTATAGAAACATCATCGCATACCCCTAATGTTCATGCTGCTGAAGCTTCGTTTGACATTGCAAATTTAATAAAACGTATCGATCAGCTGACTCGCAAAGTTGAAGCTCTTAGTGCGGAAAATTCTCGTTTTCGATCTAGATCATCTTCTTGATCTAGGTCTGAGACATCACAAGCTGGTAAGTCTAAATTTTGTTGGTATCACAAGAGATTCGGTAAGAAAGCCCTCAAGTGTATTAGTCCTTGCGCTTGGGATCCTAATCACAAGGGAAACTGTGCCGGCAATCAATAGAGGCGGCTGCTGATTGTTTTATACTCTGACCCGCCGTTTGTTTGTTACAGATCTGAAAACCAAGCGCCGTTTCTTAGTTGATACCGGTTCTGATTTGTGTTGTTTTCCGCGTAGCTACTTAAGAGGTCACAATAAGCCATCTGACTATGAGTTACATGCTGCTAACGGTAGTGTCATAAAAACTTTCGGACATATACTTCTTAATTTGAATTTGGGTTTACGCCGGGATTTCCGGGGGAACTTTATCATCGCCGATGTAAGCATACCTATCATCGGCTCGGATTTTCTAGCTTATTATCATCTCCTTCCAGACTGTCGTAAAAAATGTTTGGTAGATGGTACTACAAAACTATCCACGCCTGCTTCTATGGCTCAGGGGGAACAAATTAGCGTTAAGGCTGTTGCTGTTGAAAAGACACCTTTTTCTGACATTCTTTTAGAATTTCCTGATCTAACTCGTCCTCCTGGTTATCCTCGCATTATTAAGCACTCCACAGTTCATCACATTTTGACAACTGATGGACCACCAGTTACTTGTCGTCCTCGTCGTTTGGCACCGCAAAAACTATTAGCTGCCAAACAGGTTTTTGAAGAAATGGTACAATGTGGAACTGCGAGGCCATCCGATAGTTCATGGTCTTCGCCATTACACATGTCTCCGAAGAAGGATTCCACATGGCGACCGTGTGGTGATTACCGTGCACTAAATGCACGGACCATTCCTGATAGATATCCGGTTAGATACATTGGTGATTTTACTAATAACCTAAATGGCGCTACTATATTTAGCTCTCTTGATTTAGTAAAAGCTTATCAACAGATACGGTAGATCCCGCTGATATACGCAAGACAGCAATCATAACTCCCTTTGGACTGTTCGAGTTTTGTTTTATGACTTTTGGCTTATGTAACGCTGGTCAAACTTTTCAACGATTCATCGATGAAGTGACGAGGGGCTTAGATTTTTGTTTCCCATACGTTGATGACATCCTGGTCTTTTCTCGTGATGCTGTTCAGCATACACAGCATCTTCGTACACTATTTCAACGTTTGACTGATTATGGAGTTGTCGTAAATTCCAGTAAATGCGTTTTTGGTGTCGAAGAAGTTACTTTTCTTGGTTTTCGCAATTCTAAAGACGGAACTAAACCTCCTCCTGAGAGAATCGAAGCGCTTAGACATTTTCCACTCCCGAAAACAGTCCAAGGTTTGCGTAGATTTCTTGGTATGTTGAATTTTTATCGGAAATTTATTCCTGCGGCTGCTAAATTCACGGCACCATTGATTAAGATTCTTGCTGATAATAATCTTAAGGGTTCTAAGGTTGTTCCTTGGTCTGAGGAGTCGGAAAAAGCTTTTGATAAATGTAAAGAGATTTTATCAAGTGCTACCTTGTTAGCGCATCCGGTTCCGGATGCGCCCCTTGGTTTATTTACTGATGCATCAAGCTCTCATGTCGGAGCAGCTCTTCAACAGAGAGTTGATGATAGTTGGCAACCCATTGCATTTTGTCAGTAAAAGCTCTCTCCAAGACATTGCACTTGGCCAGCTTACTATAGAGAATTACTAGGGATTTATGAAGCGGTTCAGTATTTTCGTTATATATTGGAAGTGCAGCACACTACTATATATACCGATCATAAACCGCTCGTATTTGTTTTTACTCAACGTCGTGATAAACTTCCTCCAGTTCAGCTTAATCAATTGACTTTCATTTCTCAGTTCACCACTAGCATTGAGCATGTTAAGGGATCTGAAAACGTAGTCGCGGATACCATGTCCAGAAACGAAGCGATTTCTTTTGAAGAAGATTATGCAGCTCTTGCTTCTTCACAAGAAACAGATAGTGAACTTCAGAAATTACTTTCTGATCGTAGTTCATCACTTAAGCTAGAAGATATTCCTGTTCCTGGTACTAATTTAAAACTTATTTGTGACACGTCAACTAGAAAGCCACGTCCGTTTCTGACAGCAACTTTCCAGCGAGCTATTTTTGATCGGTTACACAACCTTAGCCACCCGGGTGCTAGTGCAACTGCGCGGTTAGTATCTGATCGTTTTGTCTAGCCGAGTATGCGAAAAGAGTATGCATACGGTCACGTTCTTACATTCCTTGTCAAAGAAATAAAGTCACAAGGCATGTGACTACTCCTCCGAGAAATTTCGCTGATCCTTCTGGAAGATTTAAACATGTGCATTTAGATATCATTGGTCCATTGCCTACTTGTAAGGGATTCAGTTACTGTCTGACAGCAGTAGATCGTTATACTCGCTGGCCAGAGGTTTGGCCAATGTCCAATATGACTTCTGATGAAGTCGTTTTTACTTTCTTATCAGGTTGGGTTGCTAATTATGGTGTTCCAGCTTATATTACGACTGATCAAGGTCGATAGTTTGAGTCAGATCTTTTTCAGCGTTTCCTTAAAACTTGCGCTATTGAACGTTTTAGAACAACAGGTTATCACCCATGCGCCAATGGTATGGTGGAAAGGTTTCATCGTCAATTAAAAGCAGCTTTAAGATGTCACGAGAGTTCTTGGTTAACAGCACTTCCTTTAGTGTTGCTTGGTGTCCGTTCGGCTCTTAAAGAAGATTTGAAAGCATCCTGCGCAGAGTTACTGTATGGCGAGCCTCTTCGTCTTCCTGGTGAACTGCTTCGGCCCATGTTGAATAAGTTACAATTCAAAGATCCTAAGGATTTAGTAACTGACATTCGTGAAAGAATGTCAACCTTACGTCCTGTTCCAACTTCCTACCATTCACAACGTGGTACTTTCATTTTCAAAAATCTTAACAATGCAACTCACGTTTTCTTGCGTGATGATTCGGTTCGTCGCTGTATGACTTCTCCGTACACCGGACCTTATGAGGTTCTACGCATGAAGGAGAAAACTGTGAAAATTAACGTTAGAGGTAAGGCAGTAGAGGTATCGCTAGATCGTGTGAAACCAGCATATTTGGAGGTTGCAACGTTACCTGTGCCTGAGATTACATCGAAATCGTTCCGGAGTGTTTCTTCTGCACCTACTCCTTCTGTGGATTTAAAACCAAATCATCGAGGTTATACTACTCGCAGCGGACGTTCCGTAAGATTCAAAATGCCTTTCGATGTTTAATTATTTTTTTTCTGTTTCATTGGTTTTCCTTTCTCCGTGGGGGGGTAATGTGGTGTTCGTAATTTAAACGCACCGAATTAAAGAATAAAAATTGGTATCTAGGCGATGAGTTGTTGACAGAACATTTTGGAGTTTTCTTTCCCTGTAAAAAGCTAGAGAAAAAAATAGCATCAACCATTAATGTAAAGTGGTGAACGATTATAAGAACCGCAATCATCACCCGAATTTATAGCAGCAATTATTAATGCAAAGTGGTGAGTGATTATAAGAACTGCAATCTTCACCCAAAGGTGTATCGATTAACATAATGATCGTTATAAATAATAAATCAATAATCGATGATTTAAGTATAAATAATATATTTAGTTTGAATAAAATAAAACAAGTCTTATTTTAAATAATAGTTTATATTGTAATTCAATGTAAACGTAAAGTGTTCAGGTTTAACTTACCACTTTCGTGGTTGGACGAGTGAATATAATCTTAAAATTAGCGATACGATTAATTCACGATTATCGTTTGTTTCTGACGGAATCGATTGTTGCTGTCTGGACCTCCTTCACTGATCGAGTAGAAAGGTATGTTCTTGGAATGTTCTAGTTAATCTGCACATTTCTTCCGGTTGTTTTTCAGGAATTGTCTTTGTCGATATCATTCTAAATCCATTGCTTAATTGTCATCGTGACATTAACAATTATTTCGCTACTCAATTTTCAGAAGCTTCTGATTGTTTAATCTTTTCAGAAGCTACTTGTCTCGCTCTTTTACCGGATATCCGGATATCTGAGTAGAATCTGCTGGAATTCGAGATTATTGTTTTTAATTTTTTTTTTCGTGAGGATGTAGCCATGAAAGGTCTACAATGTTTTTGGTGGTGGCTGCACGGCAGTCACAAAATTAAATAGTGAAAGTTTAGCATTGCTCATGCTTTATGGAGTTGTTAACTACAATCATATTAAAATGTATTCTGGTTTATTATCCCAGAGCCGTGAGTATTTAATTTTGTTTGGAAAGAAAATCTTTGTCAACTTCTTACGTTTTTAAACCTCGACTCTAAGTAGTTGTTTATTTTTGTTCATAGATCCAAATCCAAGATGAGGAGGTTTCTGTAGTTATTTATGATTAAAGTTTTTCTATAAAATTAGATGTCCCATGATTGACCTCATGGTAAGTAATTTGAGTAACTTTGTTATTTTGTTTTAAAGAATATTCCTTAGTGTGTATTCTAGAGCACTGGTTCCCAAACTTATTTTGTCTACTGAGTCGAGAGCTCATGCAGTCGTTGTCTAAGATACCTCCTAGCTAAATGAAATTACAAATCACCCCCCAGGCCTCTACACAACGCCCCCATTTTTTTTCTGGGTCTCTTACCGCCCCCCTTTAGGCCTGCAGCGCCCACAAGGGGGCGTTATCGCCCACTTTGGGAATGGCTGTTCTAGAGTATTAACTTTGGGAATTTTCTTACAGGGTTCCAAGTTTATATCAGTTCCAGGTTTATGTGGATACCAAGTCTAGGTTGATTTAATTTCCATGGTTAGGATAATTCCATGTTTATTCTAATTTAGGGATTTTATTACCCTTTAACATTTACAATTTTAGACTGTACTGCCCCTATATGATTACAATTTCAGGGTTCCACTTCGGACTGGCCCGCTTCTTATTATTATTTTAGTGGTAGGTACCTATGTTAGGTTTCTAAATTTATAAGATTATTTCTTAGATCATGTTACTACCATTTTCTAAAAGTCACTTGTTATATATATTAATATGTTACCATCTCGGATGACATATCTGGGTTTTATGTATATTATTTAGTTACCAATCTCAGGTAACTCCAGGTTGTATATAGTATTATGTTACCATTTCTATGGGCATACCTGGTTTTATGCATAATATGTAGTTACTGTCGAGTAACCTTCCCGGACTTGTGGGTTCATTCAGTTAGCTTCGGGTAATGTGGACTTCATGGATATCTGTCAAGACCATTGGAGGGACTGTTCGACTGGCTGAGGTATCTCATCATTTAGACGACCGTCTAATCGTCATCGTGTACACCTTGGATATTTGAACCATTGGTGGGACAGCTCGACTGGCTACTTGATAACATCTTCATGACTTCAACATTATTCAAGTGTATTCATTTTCAATAATTATTTTAAGAAACAATTCTGTAGTTGATTTTATTTTACCTTTGTTTTATCAGAATCAATGTTAAAGCAATCATTATTTATTTAAAATAAAATGTAATAATTTAAAATGTAATAACCTCGAGGCACAAATTAATTAGTTTACTATCGTAAACTCGAGGTATAATTTTACAAAATATCTATTAGCTTTGGTTTAGAAATTGGAAAAGTGAATTTCAATATATTAATAAATTAGGAAAAACTATAATCATAGTTATCAACCTATTATTATAATAAAAAAATTGGTGAAAGGACTGTCAAACCTTTTCTTTTATTTCACAACCGAAATCGTTACTGTATTTCTCTCCAGGGTGGCCTATAAGAACCTAAGTCCCGAAAGATCTCATGCAAACCGAGCACATTTTTATAAATAACACCTGCACACAGCCAACGTTACAAACAACCTATCTATACTTAGCACAACAACCTATCTATACTTAGAAAGATAAATTAATATTAATTATCACGATTTATTATGATGTACCTGATCGATTTAGATTATAATATGTAGTCCATTTATTACATTGTTACAATGGTAGGTATACTTTTTCTCTCTACGTGCTTGATCAACGACGCGTAAGAAACCCTTTCTTCAGTTTTACAATAACCCTTTTATCCATTTCTTTTAAATGTCAATCCACAATGCAATGTTGGTGGCAGATTATTAAATGGAATGAAAGCAACATGAATGCAGTTAAAACGAGATCTCTTAGAAATAAGTGCGGTGTCACAGTTGAGGATTAAATAAAAAATGAAGAGTTACGCAGTACAGCAGAGTTGTATGAAAGTATTATTGTATAAATGCAGAAAGGAATGGTTAGATGGCTCCAGCACATAGAAAAAATTTTAAGAAAATAATTAAACCGACTTCAAAAAAATGACTGAAAAGTGCCAATTAACTATCCTTTACAAATCAAAACACAAGTACAAAAATAACTGTACAAATACGATATAAACATCTATATAATTTTTGACAGTTACTGAAGTCGGTGCCAAGCCTATCAAACTAATATAGACTTTCTGATGTTGCATATTGTGGCTGTCGTCTTCGGATTGTAAGAATACTGCTAGGGTGTAATTATGATGCAACCTTTACACTGTTCTTTTATAACTGATTGATATTGATATGATATTATATTGATGATATTGATAATGGCCATAATGGGCAATAATATCCCATGTTCGATCTGTTCGCATCCTTTATTGTGAAAGCTCACGGTTTGTACTCCTCAATAGAATGGAAGTTAACACATTGCACTCCAGAATTAGAAAATAAACTAATTGTAGACCTGCTCTAGATATTTATTTAGGTCAAGGTCACTCAAAAGGGAGAAATAAAAAAACTTTTATAAAAAAATTAAACCGACTTCAAAAAAGAACACTGAAAAGTATGAAATAACTATCCCTTACTGATCGAAACTTAAGTACAAAAATAACTTTATAAAAATACGATACAAATACCCAAATAATTAAATTTGACAGTTATTGAAGTCGGTGCCAAATCAATGTTCGACAACGGAAAGTCTATTAGTTTAGTAGGCTTGGCACCGACTTCAGTAACTGTCAAATTTAATTATATGGGTATTTGTATCGTATTTTTATAAAGTTATTTTTGTACTTAAGTTTCGATCAGTAAGGGATAGTTATTTCATACTTTTCAGTGTTCTTTTTTGAAGTCGGTTTATTCAGCATTTTTTTTGAAGCCGGTTTTCTTCTCGAAACCAAACTGCCGAACGCAATGGTGCTCCATGAGCAAGATAAGAGTTACGTGGCACGTATAAGAAGTATGGCAGCAACGAAATATCTACTTCCATAAAGATTCTATGAGCTAAGTGGCTAATGCCTCCTCCCTGGTAAACAGTCCCGGACTTCCTCTACTTAATATTTTCACTTGATTTCGGGCATATCTGAACCTCACTATAAGATGGCGGAATAAATCGACTATCATCTATAATAATAACAATTGCATTCCAAACACAAATTGAATGGTCCCAAACTAAGCACTAGGCTTGTGCTATGGGTACCATTCAACGAAGTCGAAGTGGGGAAGCTCCCCCCAACACCCTGACTATAATTTAGAAAAGTTGGTTTCCTGAACTGACTTGACCGGGGATCGAACCCAAGGCCCCAGCTTGGAAGCTAGATGTCCTGCCACCACGGCAACAGGCCAAACAATGCGAATAAAGAGACAAACTCATAGACATGCAGGCATAACGAATCTATATGGGCTCCGTTTTAGGCATTTTGGCAATGAAGCCTTAAAAAGTTGGTAAAACACGAATATAACTAAAAGTACATCATTTCATTAGTTTATTTAAAATGTAGGTACTATTTTATTTGTATTAAACGTACATTATAACCACTACCTACTAATTATTCTTATGATATAGCTTTCGCCATGTTTATACAGATATTTATCAATTCTTTTTATTTCAGTGTAACTAAATATATGATTAATAGATATAATATAATATCAGAATAATTAGACACAAATTAAAATACTAAATTATCTGTTCACAATGGTATCTTTTTTAATCTTTTTAATCGGTAGATAACGTAGTTGCTGATGATAATATATATTATATAAGTAAGTCGGAATCCGAATTCAGGTGCATCACTTCAGCAAGCGAGCATAGTCAAGATGAAGGGAGTCGTGACAGTACTAGTAGCCTTCTTGGCGTTCACTTCATCGGGTAAGAAAATTCCAATTTTTTATATATACCGTGAAATATTGTTAAAAATAACGCTGGGTCAGCGACGCGATACTCCAACGTTTTAATAATTATTTTTTTATGAAATGTCATATTGACGAATTATAAAGGAAAAATAAGATATTATTTAGATTCTTATGACAAAAGAAAATTATTTAAAATAAATGTAATAAAAATAATTTTGGGATTATTCATGTTCACTATTATAAGTCAAATAAATAAATAACATGTTGAGGCCGAACTTGTAAACTGTGTCTCACTGTGTAAACATCTACAAAATACTAATTAATTAATATGAAGTGGTAAGACAGGGTGGTGATTAGGGCTACCACCTCTCCGGGTTTGACCCGGAGTCTCCGGGATTGAACGGTTCATAACCGGGCTACGGGATTAACATCGATATCTCTGGGCGGCGGACGACAGCAGAAAGACGACTCAAATAGAGCTGCTAGCGCTAGGAGTCACAGCAATAGCAGCTCTATTTGAATTTGTGAATATGTACATATATACATATCTTCACGCTGTATCCCTAACGGGGTAGTCAGAGAGGACGGAGCGCCATACTTATTTAATTTCAATAAATAACAATTATTATAATGTAATAAAAGACTAACTTCCAAACATCGAAACAAATACCTACTTAATCAATAAAACAGAATAAAACTTAAATAATAAAATTTATGTCAGTCTCGGGACTCTCGGGTTAATACCTACCTCGGTCAATATGTAAATAATACCTACCTCAAAAAAAATCGTTTCATTGAATGAAAATAGTGATTTTCCCGAAATCTCCGGGTTTGCTCTTTTTAAAAATGGCAGCCCTAGTTGTGATACGCAAACAATAGGCGAGCAGCGCGTTTACGTATCATCATTATACCATAAATGAATGCAATTCAGTATTTTAGCATCGCCAGGTCGCTACATACGTATATTAATATTAACTTGTTTTTAAAGCTAATTTTTACATTTTTCAAATCAAAATAATAATAATATTCAAATTATCGATTGGAAAACTTAGAGAATCTTCTTTAATTAGATGCTTAAGAATAAGATTTCGTTTTAATGATTACAAAAGAATTTTGTAATTTTGAATTTTTAAACAGTGAAATTTAAATTTGTATATACAATTTCGATAAAATAGTATTTAAAGTTATTTGCTTTTAGCAAATTAAAAAACACATACATTTCAATTTCAGTGAATTTATTATAAAGAAATGCGCAACGTATAGATGGGCAACAAAATGATTAAGGCGAGCGGAGAGACCAAAAATCAAATACACCAGTGTGCCTGTAGCTGCATATGTGTGTGTGAAGTGATGGGACCAGTATTACCAGTTACAAAATATCTAAAACGAGAAATTGACACGATTACCTATTATTTTGGCTTGACGTTTCGACCGAGTTGCATCGGCCCTGGTCTCAAGCAAACTGTCGCAGCAAGTTTCACTCCGTGCCCGGGGTAGAAGTTTTGTCATTTACCCCCGATATTTGTAAATTGTTTGTCAGGATACCTACACACAACACTCACAGTGTCCACACGTTTGACCAAATGCGAAACACAAGGTTTTGTTCCTTGAATCACAGGATTCCACATCTTCGATAAATTGTATCCGTTCCGAATCGACACCCATGTCGATTTATCCAAAAAAATAATATTTGCCATCTTGAATTTGAAAATGAACATAATTTTCGTATTGAGCACCCTGAAAACCTAGAATATAACGCCCATTTCTATTTATCCAAAAAAGTATTATTCGTCATCTTAGATTTGAAAATGAACGTCGTTTTCATAATTAGCACCCCGAGAAACCTAAAATATGGCACCTTCGAAACGTCAAACCAAAATAAAAGGTAATCGCGTTAAATTTCCCGTTTTAGATATAATCCTTAAAATGGTCAAAGATGTTATTATTTCTGATATTTCAGTCAATACTATGTGTGAAGATTGTTATATAATTATGAAATTAGATTTTTTTAATTTTTAGTTAATATATAGTAACATAAACAACATAACAGGCTAGTAAAATAAAAAATCCGAGAAATTACGAAGATGAATGAAGCTATAAACAAGGCATACCTACCTTTTTTATTTTTCTAATTACAATAGTGACATATCGATAAGATGTTATCGATACTGTCAAGTCCCTATTTGTGAGGTGATGAATAGTAGAATTTACGTATTTGCTATCATTTTAAACTGAATTCTTAAGTATTCAGAGCATTAATGTTGTCAATTGCTATAATTTTTCCTACCCATTTAAGTCCAAAACTCTTGCGGTAGTTCTAAAACATTGCAGTGAGACAACAAAATATTTTAATAATACTTGCATGTGAAATGTATGATTCTGTGAGTTTTTTTCTGTGGTGAGTTATATTCGGGCACTTCACGCAAGCATCAAATGTTCTAAATTATAGTCGATTTACTCCGAAACAGTTCATTCAAAGCGACAAAAACTTTCTTGTGTTAAAAAGCGTTCCATATTTGAATTTCGTGTAGGATATATCGACACGGAATTCAGTTATGGAATACTTTGAATGAATTGTTCCCAGTAAGTCGACTGTGATCAAGACTACGAGTATAATCAAACTTCTGATTTACTGGATTCTTTTTTAATGGATATAAAATATTTTATTAAATTTGACTAACTTTTGCTGTTCAGATTTTTTTGTTCCCGTACATTAAAATAATACTTAAGTGAAACTGAGTCAATTTGCATTAACAAAATAAATCGCCAATTTTACTAATTTTTATGGACATCTCACGCTTGACCAAAAAAATTATAATGCGAAAATTGTTTACAAAAAAAGACCGAATCGTCCCTAAGGCATTCTCAGTTCCCTGTATCTCCTATAGATTCGGATTTCCCCATACTGTCCCAGTCAAAAAAAGCACTGTACAGTGTGTTAGGTATTTCTAGACAGATTTTTAAAAATAATATCGAAGTTTCATAACAACTTTTTTATTGAAGTCAATAGTCGGTAAAATATGCGCTTCTAAATTTGTAAAAAAGTGTCCTCCCCTTCTCTAACTTCTCAATAACGAGGTGGAAAATTCTATAATTTAAGATAGTAGAACTTAAGAAGAACTATCAACTAGAATTAGTAGCAATAATTGTAGTTTTTAAGATACAGGGTATTTTCGGTTACACGCTCATGGACAGCAGAAATAGCTCTGATTTTCAGTGTCATTTCATTGACTGTGGATCTCGACTATAATCAAAGGGATTAATCATTTACAATATTAAGCTAAGATTGATTCTATAACAAGAAATCCTATATTAACTCTATACTTATAACACCGGCGAAGTGCTTGTCGAGAACGCTTCGTGCATTACTTGTTATAGAATAAATCTTAGCCATTTTGTAAATGATTAATCCCATTGATTTGAGAACCCCAAAAATTTGTCATTTAGTCAAGGTTTATGAACTTTCTATTGAATTCTATTACTGTAAAAATTTGTATGAGGACTGTATATTGTACTTATAGGTCTTCCGTCTTTGGTTCTTCACTCAAGATTAAAGAAAATTGGTTTGCTGTGATTATATGAGGTTTAATGAATGGAAGACTTGATTTGAATAACAATAAATATAAATATTAATATGAACACAAACCGTTGACAATTGTAGATTTGAATCTAAGTCATATGTTGACATTGAAAACGACAATAAAAATTAATATTACCTTATCATGTACATATGTAATCAAAATGTGATAAATAATAAAAATATAAAAAAAATTAAGATTTTGAACAATTACAAAACTCCAAATCTGCAATTAAGTATGTAATATATGTGTATCATTATAAACTTCAACTTTTATGCTTACAATTAATCTAATTGTAATTCAACTGCGGACTTGTAAGTATTAGCCTAATCGAATAACTTTCATTTGGGTTCGTTTTTCGAAATTCTAAATTATTTTATAAAAAAATTTCGAAATTGTATTTTTGCCCTATGTTCCTAGAACTGGTTGAACGACAGTTTCAACGCATTGTCGGCGGACAACCGACGACCATCAACCAGTATCCGTCTGCTGTCGTCATTCAGAGGGGACCTGTCTCTTTCTCCCAATGGTGCGGTGGTACTATTTTGACCACGAGATCTATACTCACGGCTGCCCACTGCCTTGATGTATGGGGGTAAGGATAACTATTGATTTTATTTTACGATTTCGCCTTTGGGGTATTTGCAATCAGCGATGTGATCGTAATGATTATAATGGTGTGGTCTTACCAGTGCGTTGCCGATACTAGGATATATGTCGTGGTGTGACTAAAATTGAGCTGATGCTATATATGTATCTGATCCTGATATACCTGTAGGTCTATAATGAACCGCATTTCAAAGTTTCGGTCCGAAATTTCATGCAATTCGTACCATGCAATCCATTCGTTCCGAAAAGCGTGTGACGTTTTGGTCGTCCTAAACTACGTACAGAGATACGAACGG
Organism: Zeuzera pyrina; assembly: GCA_907165235.1. NCBI lineage: Eukaryota > Metazoa > Arthropoda > Insecta > Lepidoptera > Cossidae > Zeuzera > Zeuzera pyrina. Next base: position 18,141,998 of record OU015638.1, on the reverse strand, counting down.
ATGAAGTTATGTGAATTTAACAGCACTTTTCAAGAGGTTAGTTAAGGTGTTTAGGGGAAGTAATTGTCCGAGCATAATATTTCTGAGGATGCACTCGATTAAAAGCGAGGTCGATAAAAGCTACATATACTTTTGTCGACTTTCCAAACTAAAGCCTACCAAACGGAAAGACTTTTTCTTACTGTTTATTGGCTTGCTACCGACTTCAGTAGGTAGCAGGCAAATTTAAACATTGAAATAAGGCATATATTGTATAAATATAATACAAATATCTATATAATAAATTTGACATTTACCGAAGTCAGTGCCACCCTACCAAAATAGTAGACTCTGTTGTTGCACATTGATTTGGCACCGATTTCAAGAACTGTACTGTCGAATTTAATTAAATAGGTATTTGTATCATATTTATGAAGACACTTTTGTACTTCAAGTCTGATTCGTAAAGGATAATTATTTTTTACTTTTCAGTGTTTTTTTATTTCGAAATCGATTTAATTTTAAAAAAGAGTTTTTTTACTTTTTAGTGACCGTGTCTTAAATAAATATCTAACATACATGCATAGTCCTACAACAAACTTTATTCCAATTCTGAAATGGAATATAAAAAGTAATCATCAAAATTTACTAACGCCAAGGAGTTACGTGGTGTATATTGGAAGACCGAGGTTCAATACCAATGCATTAAATGTTATCATCTTTGAACTACACTATACCAGTGCAAAAATAATTATTAAAATCGGTTCATCAACAAAGAACTCATGCCCGAAATTCTCTTTTTTTTGTTAAGTCTGTTATAGAAGAATAAAAATGAATTGAAACGGCGAAATTACTTCAATATAATACAATCATTCTTGATTTAGTTGAAATTATTTACATAAATACTAAATTTTTCTTCTATTTCCAGTTGGTTACCTGCTTCTCAGTTCCGCATCCGCGTTGGATCAACCTTCGCCAGCTCAGGAGGCACCACGCATTTCATAAGTTATTATGTCACCCACCAGTCCTACAACTCCAATACCATAGACAACGATGTAGCTATTATGCGAACTAGTACTGTCATATCATATATTAGCAACACGGTGGCACCTGTCTCCATCGCAGGTACAACGTACAACGCTCCCGACAACTCAGCCGTGTGGGCCATCGGATGGGGAAGTACTCAGGTAAGATAACGTCAGAGTTTTTGGCGAGCACGACTGTTGGCATTTTATTCAGTTTTACTATTTTTTGTCCTTTGGGAGAGTAATAGATTATTGGATGTTAAAGTTCTATACGACCGTTTTCATATATTGATATATATCATTTCATATATTTGATAAACGGGATAAATTTTTGGAACTAAATTTTTCGCGTTCTTCGAAAAATTTGTATTTAACCATAGAAGAGCCTGTTATCACTATTGTCTATACTATTCCCCATATATTGGAGAGTTGATTGCAGCAGTGTTGTTACATTTACCCGTAAACTTCGTACCATAGAGTCACAGTACATATTGAAAGGTCAGATCTTGCATAGAAATATTACTGACAGAGATCTTGGTGTAGTTCATGATTCTAAGCTACTATTCGAGTCACACAATGATAGTATTATCCCCAGAGCTTCGAAAACTTTGGGTTTTGTGATGCGTTCTTCTAACTGTTTCATTCATGCGAAAACGTTCAAAATTCTTTGCTGTACATTTGTTAGAAGAATTTTAGAATATGCTTCACAGGTTTTTAATCCTAGCTATCAAAAATATGTGACACGTTTAGAAAAATGTTCAAAAAAAATTTGTCAAGTATCTATGTTTTTAAACTTGGAATACCTTATGAGAAAAATGATTACTTTAATTTGTGCAAAAAGTTCCATCTCCTATCTTTGTTTACAAGACGAGAAATTGCAGACTTAACATTTCTTCTAAATATAGTGAGCGGTTCAATTCATTGTCCGGAACTTCTAGATAAAATCTATTTGAGGATACCGAGTAGATAATTTCGGTGGAATCCACCGCTTTATGTACCAATTGCACCTACTAACTTTCGCAAGAATTCCTTTTTATTGCGAGCTAGTAATAACTTTAATCAATTGACAAAAAGATTGGATTTTGAACTTCATAACGTGAGTATTCCTCTGGCAAGGAGAATGCGTAGTAACGAGTTTTTTCTTTAATTTGTTTACACGTTTGATAGATATACAACATAATGTCACATTTTATTTTATTTTTATATCTAACTGAACATAATAATTAGGTTGATGTTGGCTATAACAATTGTACGTTTACAATGTGTTAATTATGTTAACTTAATGTTCTATGTATTTGCATTTTATGTAACAAATATATCAACATTCAAAATAAATAAATATCACTATTGATTATAGTGTCAGCGATTCAATGACAATAAGAAAGGCATTTCATGAGATATTTTTTTCCGATCAGAAATAGTTTGTACAACTGGGAACGGAAGAGAAAAAAAAATATACTACGACCCGTTTTGGAGTCAAAGACTAAACGCCATATTTCTAAATATTGGATAACCACCAAGTGAATTTGCTTACCGAAAGCAATTACAATCCTATTAATGTAACTATATAAGCCTTTTGAAAGGGTATTCTTTATATTTTAATGCTATTAACCTCTTAAAAAAGGTTGGCTTACTGCTTAGGGTGCCAGACCTTCAAACGCGCCAAACATTTGCTTAAAAACCCAATTGGCAATCCCTATATGGATAACTAACTATATAAATAACAGGTAATAAGTAAATTGAACAAGTTTTGACAGACTGAAAGATTCTGTAAGACAGCCTTTGTTAAAAAACCCTTTAAAAACCTTTGAACGGGATAGTGGATTGGTCCTTGTTATTAAGGTACATTTTCTTAAGTTTCTCGAATTTCATTAATTGCGATTATGTGATCATAGAAGCAGTAACCAAAAAAAGCGATATTTTTTTTCTAAAAAAGGTTTTTTTGTGTATGCGGTAAGGAGTGAGAATCCCTCTATGCCTATCGCCACTGCAGGCTAAAAAATTTCTTTTTTCATATCCTGTAATCTTAATCGTTGACCCTATAGGAAGGAAAGCCTCATTCGTACAAAAAATTAAAAGTTCTACTAAATTTAAAGAGTGTAGTTTACAAAAAAATGACATTTTTGCTTCTAGTTCGTACCCGCAAATTGAAGTAATGTCCCAACTATTTGTCCTAAGTAAATGATTATAGCCCTTTTAATATCATATTTTTCGTGTGAACGCATTATTTACTAATAATATTTAATACGTTAGCGGTGAAAATACTTGAACGCTATTAAATTTCCTTGAAAACCGCAGTCGTTAAAGATGTGAATATTAAAATTACAAATTCTCAAAATGCCTAAAATTCGGAAAGATTTGCGTTGTTCTGTGTGTGGCGAACCACTCAAACTAAGTAGTAATATGCTGCCGACGTATCGTGATGTAATTAAGTATTACTTGTGAATAAGAAACGTTTTGCCTGAGCTGAATAATGGAAAAGACCCTTCGATTAAGGAATTGTGTGAAATAGTTGCTTCCGACATCGAAAAAATATGGGATAAAGTCTAACCATTAGTCATCGACAAATTGTAGCAAGATTGATTTTGTATTACAACAAATACAAAAGTGCGAAGAAATTGCGCAATGACACCAATAAGAAGATTTTTTACGAAGATTCTCTAAGAGTTGCGCGACATCGGAACGTGTAAGTGTATATGCAGAGAAGTATGTCAATGTGTTACCTGCTGCTGTGGAAAACCTCTTAAAAGACCAACGAAATGACCGTAAAATGTATATTGGTTCTGTGGATAAAGTGACAACAAAATCTATCCGACGTAATGAAACTAGAAAGCAAAAAAAATGATGAGTTTGTGAAAAAATCCGTCTGTACTTCAAGTACTTCCAACCACTTAAGAACAGAAAACTTAAGAGAACTAGCTAGTTTTATCATGAAAGTGTATGCACCAACCTGCTTTGATATCAAGTCAAAATCGTCTTCTAAACATGGTCGGTCCAGTTCGTGTTTTTAACATGGTTAAAAGATGTTTGTATTTACGAGATGACCTTAAAAGTATCGTCTTAAAAACAATATAAAGAAATTCGTTCTTTGCACACCCAGAAAATATGTTATTGGCTATGTTACAAGATGATGTGTCTCACATAAGGGAACTGACTCTTCGAAGAGTATTAAAGGCAAGAACAGATACAAAAGGAAAAAAAGTTCGCGAGTTCCGACTTCCAAAACTTCAAGTTGATGCGTCAAATTATTATGATTTGATAGATTCGACAAACGAAAACCGACTTCAAAAAAAAAACACTGAAAAGTATGAAATAAGTATCCTTTACTAATCAAAATTTAAATACAAAAATAACTTTACAAATACGATACAAATACTCATATAATTAATTTTGACAGTTATTGAAGTCATATAATTGACAGTTATTGAAGTCGGTGCCAAATCAATGTTTGACAACAGAAAGTCTACAGTTTAATAGATTTGGCACTTACTTCAGTAACTGTCAAATTTAATTATTTGGGTATTTGTCTCGTATTTATAAAGTTATTTTTGTACTTTTGTCAAGCTCATAACAGAAGCTTCATTATCTGTCTGTGGACCAGAAGCTAGGGATGGTTTCATTCGTGCCAGGTTAAAAGCAAGGCAAGACATTACACTTTTCGCGGCTAAATCTCAATTTTTCCAACTTTGAGGATTCCGAAGACAGTTAAATGTACCGCCTTTTTCGGTAAATTTAATACATATTTTCTGTAGTCTTGTTTAATAAAAGCGAAATTTAGTTTAAACACAAAAATAAACGGTAAAAACATTTTAAATAAACTGTTATATGTATAACCTTGAAAGTCGTGTATATCCGAAAATTCAAGTCTACTGCGCCACCTTGAGAAATTCACTTAGGAAACTGAAATTTTGCACTATTACATATAAGGCTATGGGAACATCAATTGACAATACAGGAAAAAAAAATTCAAAAAAATGTTTTTCCCTTCACCCTACTGCAGGCAGCACGATAATTCACGATTTTGGTCGTGAGTTCGGTATTTTAATGCCAAAACCAGAGGTTTGATTTTGCGCCGAAACTTTGGTTCAAACGGAACCTAATTCAGTCGCACACTTATGAATGGCAATAAGCAATAAATCAGCAAAAAAGCATATGCGTTCGCTGTAGACACAGGCCTTACGAAATAAAAACACGAGTTTTCTTCCTCGCTACAGATCACCAGCCTGTTATACTTTAAGAACCGTAAAAATGACTTTCACTGACGTTATAAACTTACATATTTATTGCAGTTAATTATTACATTTCAGAATCCTTCTCAAAATCCCGAGACCCTGCGTCACGTACAAGTGTACGTCGTAAACCAGGCAGTCTGCCGTCAGCGCTATGGTACCCGCGGTTTGGCCGTCACTGATGGCATGTTGTGCTCCGGTGTCCTCGACGTCGGCGGCAGGGACCAGTGCCAGGGTGACTCCGGCGGCCCCCTGTACCACAACAACGTCCAAATCGGTATCTGTTCCTGGGGTATCGGATGTGCAGATTCATTCTTCCCTGGTGTCAATGCTCGCGTCTCTTCATACACCAACTGGATCATAGCTAATGCTTAAAACTGTTGCGATTGAAACAAACTCCTCTCGGATCGTCAGTACAGCTTAAGGATAAAATGATGAAAAATAAAATTCAAAATTCTGTTACTCTGATGTTTATAAAAAATATTGCTCTGTTTAAATTCTTAAACATCGTTTATTTTTAAAATTGTGCTTATGCCATGACAATGAAAAACCCATCTAAATGTGAATATGTATACATTGTATGTAATATATTAATTGTATTTTCATTTTCTAATATAAATGATGAAGTTATGAAAACGATTTTAATTATATGAAGTCGAAGGAATTAGCATTAATTTGCGGTTACTTCTACATGAACAAAGACTTGAGGGTTAGCTATTATCTTACTACCGTTATAACAAGAATAAATTTCAATTTGACATTTGAGATCAATCGACAAACGTTGGTTATTTCCGTCTCCTGACAGATAAGAGAATTTCTATCTACAGACACGTAGCACGTATCAGCCCAGACATAAAACATATCTGTACGTGAATTATCTGTAGGCGTATCTAACGGCTGGACTGCGTGTGCGTGGCGCGGATACGCTACAGTCGCGTCTGCTAAACGTAAATTAGGTGAATTACTACCGAAGGAAATAGTTTTACGACAAGAATTATACCTCTGGAATTCTTTGAGGATGCTTGTGTACTCGTTCTCAACTATTCTCAAGGTATTCATTATTCTGAATTTTGTATACAAAGAAATTTTAAGCACTTCTCATCTAAAAATCTCGAGTATTAGTAAAAGTGGGTACCTAGCCGTTAAGTTACGTTAACTATCTTTAAAAATAACTTACGGTATAGAAATAACTTTCTGTTGTTTATTGGTTTGTCACATCTACTAATTAAATTAGATTGTATTTAAAATGAAACGTCGAGAGAGTTTTTATATGTGGACGTATTTTAATAAAACGGGACAGGAAGCAATATACATATTGTGGTAGAATACAATATAATATAACAATATAACAATGTGGTAAAAAAATAAAGCTTTGTGGAAATACTACAAATCTTCGTGAACACTTAAGGAGAATGCATTGCATTAAAGATCATGGGCTGAGACAAAATACAACTACAGAGGGAGGAGAATCTTCAAAGGTGAGCGAACCCTGCGAAAAAGGTAGATACTCGTAGTATAATGTTTAAAAATAAAATAATTACAGATCCAAAAAGTATCGCTACAGCCTTCAATACACATTTCATAGAATTAACAGATAACAGTAATAATATGCAGAAAAAGGCAACAAAAACAATTACAGATATTGTGAAAAATTTCTATGCAGTCTATGTATTTCAAACCAATGTCGGAATCGGAAGTAAAGAAACAGATAATGTCACTAAATAACACTCACGGAGAAGGATATGATAAAAGTGTTGAAATATATTCCTAGTCCATTCCATTAAGATGCTTATTGAACTCTTCCAAATTAATATCTTTAATAGGTCTAAACAAAATAGTCTGAGGAACATGTTTATTTTTCTTAAAATTAAAGGTCACTGTAATAAAAGCATGTTTTCCTAGATGTGGTATATGGGTAACTTGCAAGTCACGTGTTTGGGCGTCTGCACACACAAGATCTATAAGTGTCTCGCTTGTACTAGTAAAATGTGTTGGCTTTGATATCAATTGCGTCAGATTCGTATATCTTAAAAAATCCCTAAGTTCTCTGTTTTTGCTCTCAGTAATATCTAATACATTAATGTTAAAGTCTCCAAGAAGTATAATATGATCATTACTTGAGAAAGTATTGAGCGACTCAGTAAGCGAATCAAAAAAAATGTTGATATTCTGCCACGGTGGGCGATATGCGGTTCCGATAGCTAATTTGTACCCACTAACATTTGACGTTATCCACATTTGTTCCACCGAGCTCGTTGGGTGCGTTCGTGTCCGCGCGCTCACGCCATTCCTCACATAGAAGCCTACCCCTCCACCGCGTGATCGCACTGTAGGAGGGCGGGGGACATGACGTAGACGATACCCTTGTACTACGGGTGCATGGGCCTCCCCTCCAGCATGCAGCCAAGTTTCGTTAATCGCCATGATGTCTGGTGAAAATCGGTCCATGGCTACCATAAATTCGTCATGACCTGTCCCAAGCGAACCAGCGTTAAATAGACCTACTTTTAAATACTTATGCTTCGGATACATTGATATAAGTATATAGGTATATGCTTGTACAAATACGTAACGCAAATACGGTTATACTCGTATTATAATACTTCAATAATAATTTTGTACAATACTGAATGACATAGTGAAAAAATAATACATAATTATAGTAATAACAAGGCAGTTATTAGTGTCTGAATAAGTAGTTCTAATGTATGTAACGTTCGTTTGTGAAGGCAATGATCTGTGTACAAGTAGTTATTTGTGTGTGCTCTTATTAAGTTAAAAATTAAGGTTATTACTAAGTGATTAATATAATTTATAATAAAACTCAAACAATATGAAATACAGAAATCAAACGTAATAAAAAGTACACTTGGGTGACCTACTACAGAAATATCAATGCAGTTGCAGTAGCTCCATGTATAATTATGAAGCGAGCGACCACATAAACAAGAGTACAATAAAAATACTGTCAAGTTGAAATTTACGATAAAAAGGCAAAAAAAATATGTAAAAGCCGACCTCACGTACATAGTAAAAAATAAAATTAAAAACATATAAAAAAAATTGTGAAAAAGAAAATCGTTATTGTTTTGTAGAACTAGGAGTCCCAACAGCGTCGTCACCAAAAACACGAGCAAGGTCACCCGGAGATCTAATGCGGTGCCTGTCAGAACCCGGCTGCTGACGTACATAAATACGACCCTCCCGCGTCCAAGTATATTTCCACTGTAGCCGACCGGCAGCTTCGCGCGCTTGGTGGAAGAGCTGCCTGTTGGCTTTCGTGAGCCTCTCGTTGACATAGAACAGGCGGGGCGGGGCGGCGAGCTGCATGTCCGCGGTGGTGGCACCACGGCGCACGCGCGCTTAGTAGACTTAGTGGATTTTCCACTAAATCTGGTGGTTTGAACCCCCTTTTAGTGGGGGAAATATTGCGTTTAGTGGCTGGTGATTTTTCTGGTGGTTTAGTGGAATAGAATTTTTCCTATTTTTTTTTTATTTAGTACATAATCACGCCAGTATAAAGTTTGGACGTTGCAGTTCATAATATTTCTAATTTATTTTAGGGGTATTTACTTTACTATGTGAGCAACACTAAATCTCTGTTGTCAAGTAACACGGGGATTTCCCTTAAAATATGTTGTTTATAGCAGTTTTCTGTCAGGTGAAGCGGGGATTTCCAGCAAAATATTTTTTATATTCTAAACTTTCTTCTTTCTCAAATTGGTCTTATTCACTGTCTGAAGTTTGTTCGCGAGGGATAGGTCACTTAATGAAAAATATGCCGAAACCTCAGTATTCTCAAAAGTTTCGGGATTCTTGGCTGCAAGACCCTGCTTTAAAAGATTGACTTCAGATGATTGAAAGTACTACTGGCCAAGTAGCGAAGTGCAAATTTTGTGGTACCACTTTAAGGAGCCATTATGGAGACTTAAAATCACATGGAATGTCGAAGAAACATCAACAAAATGCAAAGGTAAGCTAACACGACTATTTTATTACGGTAAAGCATGGTCAATAATGTGTCCATGTGGTACCGCATTTAGCATTACCTCATATTATCTTCCTGAGGGTGTCGTAATACGTGTCTGAGGGATGTGAAAATGGCAGCAGTGCTTCCCGTGAATGCAACATTTTGCATTGTAGTGTTCATAAATCCGCCTCGCCTACCAAGTTTGATGAGTGTTAGCATAGTAGACAGAGTGCATTTATTTTTTACACGACTGCCCAAAAAAAGGAGTGTAATTTGTTTAGAGTTTAAAAAAAATTAGGGTATCGTTGGAATCCTTACATTCTTATCCCGAGTGACATAGGCTATATTTTTTTTTGGAGATAGCTGTCGTGTTTTTTTTTTAAATTTATTTTTTAAACTTATTACATTATTGTAAATTGTTGCAGATTATCACTGAGCAACCCAAATTACCATTTAAACCAGAACCCATTGGAAGTCAAAAAAAGGAAGAGGCCAGGCTTGCTTTGTTTACAGCCATGCATACGAGTATACGAGTAGTTGACCATTTAGGTGAGGTAATCAATCATAGCCATCAAAGGGAAATAGATAAAGTACAACTACACCGAACGAAGTGCACCGCGGTCATAAAAAATGTATTAGCATCACATTTCATTGAGGTTTTAAAACAAGATATTAAGGATCAATCATACAGTTTATTGATTGATGAATCAACAGATATTGCTGTTCAGAAATATTTGGGTTTGGTTATAATTTATTATAGTAAAGCACACCAAAAAATAGTATCTACATATTTAGACCTTGCAGAGCTGCATGAATGCAACGCTGAGGGTATTGTCTCCGCTATAAAAAAGACACTTAAACGATTCGATTTGAAACTAGAGAACTTTATGGGCATTGGTACAGACAACGCTTCCGTAATGGTTGGAGTAAATAATGGAGTTTTTGCGCAGTTGAAAGCAGAGGTACCACATTTGATTCTAGTGCGTTGTTTATGTCATTCCTTGCAACTGGCTGTTTCTGCTGCTGCAAAGCAATTTTTGCCGAGGAATTTAGAATTTTTAATTAGGGAGACCTATGATTGGTTTGCTCGCTCTTCTTCTAGACAAAGTGTTTATAAGGAGCTATACAAAGCAATGAATGATGGCCATAAACCACTTAAAATCGTTCAAGCATGTCAGACACGATGGTTGTCAATAGAATCAGCAGTCTCGAGAATATATACGCAATGGCTAGAGCTAAAAACTCATTTTTCTATAGCCATGATCCACGAAAGGTGTCACACAGCAGAATTATTGCACTCTATGTATGCGAACGAGATGAATTACGCATATATTTCATTTTTATATCCAATATTAATTGAGATAAACAGAGTCAACAAAATGTTTGAGTCAAAAGATACAGACCATACCAAATTGTGCGATGAGTTGATCAACCTGATAGATATGCTTGTCAGCAAAGTCACGTTACCTATAAATAAAGTTAATATTTTCACTCAAAATATTCGTGATTTTTTGGATCAAAGATGTTATTTGGGATTCCGATTTGAAAAACAAATACAAGAGATGAGAGAAAAAGGATTACCAGCAGCAGAGGAAGTATCAATACGGAATCGGTGTATACAGTTTATAGTTAGTCTGATTGAAGAAATTAAAAACAGGCTGCCGGAAAATGTGACTTTGATGAAAAAGATTTCTCGAGTAAGTGTTCAACAAGCACTAAATCACAACAAAGAAGATCTAATCGACATAATGTCTCAATTAAATAAAAAAACAGACTTCATTGCAAAAGTTGATGATCAGTGGCGACAAATACATTTAATGAAATGGAGTGAAACCAAAGACACAAAAAAGTTTTGGATCGAAGTGTTGCATTTTAAAGACGCTCAAGGAGAAGCTAGATTTCAAGATTTAGCGAATTTTGCAATTTCTCTTTTAATATTACCACACTCCAATGCCGACGTCGAAAGATTGTTTAGCAGCATGAACATTATAAAAAATAAACAGAGGAATCGTATGAAGTTGAATCTTTTATGTGCCATATTAAGAGTACGCTGCGGTATGAGGGTGATAGGTAAATGCTGCAATGACTATGAAATTCCAATACACGTTATAAAAAAAATTGGCACCAATGAATCATATCGTTCCTTGGAAATTGATGATGATGGTGGCGGTGAAATAGACACATCTGATGACGATTTGTAATAATTTTAATATGTTTCATTTTCGTAATAAACGTTTTTCATATATCCCTGCTTATTTTTCTTTCATATTAACAATAAAAAAGATTTAGTGATAAATTTAGTGGCTTTTTAACTTTGGTTGTTTTTGGTTAGTGGTTTTCTGGTGGTTTTAGAAGTCGAATCTGGTGGACAGCTCGTTCACCTGTTGGCAACACTGGTCGCCAGCCGCGCCATCCGTACGGCAATGGGCCGCGGCTGTGGAGGCGAACCCCCCTCTACTAGTGCTCGCGATGGACCCGCGCGCTCCGCTCTCACTATATCCCGTTCGCTCAACTGCACTCCCAGCTTATTTGCAGCTGACAGCACCATGTGAATGGTAGACACCGCTCTATCCTCGAGTACTCCGGAGATTTCAATGTCATTAGACAGAATTTCTTGATCCCGATCGTTGATCTCCAATTTCAGGTCAGCTATTGTGTCATCTACAGACTTTCCATTAATTTGGTCATTAATGCGATTCTCCAAGGTTTTAATTCGTATTTCAAAGGCATCTACTCGTTGATTACAGGTATTTACAGAGGCACTGAGATTCAACATTGTCGCCCGAAACTCCTGCAATTCGATGCGAATAGCTTGCATTTCCTCACGGAATAACTTCAACTCAGAGGCTAAGTTATCCGCTCCGGTTCTATCCGTAATAATATTATCTAAGCCCCGATTACTATCGCCTAGAAGACACGCATCTTTCGTCACCGGTACGTAGTCGAAGTTGATTGTTCTTACAGGCGTTCCCGCATTAGAACCTTTCGGCTTTTTCGATTTACACTCGGGACATAGCCAAGAATCTTTCACGTGTGCTCCTTTCTGCAGCCCTACACAGGCTTGGTGGTGAACAGAGCTACAACCAGGACATTTCACGCCATCTGTAGTTGCCAAATAGCGACCACATCCTCCGCAATTGGCCATTTTCAATTATGTCTTGTAGTGGACTATTCGTATCAGAGGTACGAAAATCAATACATAGATGGCGTGGTAAAAACTAATCAGATCGGGCTCGAGTACCGGTAACTTTGAAAGTCGTTTCCGATTATAAGTTTACCCTCCACTGTTACTGTTTATTAAAATAGTAATGTAGAAATATGATTCTATATTTATGATTAGCACACGTAACACATAGCACAGCACTGCACAAACACGTTATGGCGCGAGTTAGAGGGTCTAAATCATTAATATGTACACTGCACAATGACCACGGTGAGTTTTATATTTTAAATACGAAAAATAGCTACAAGGTGTATCTCTGTCACAACGTCCGCGACGTCACTCTCAATATAGTACCTATTATCAAATACGTAACCCAAGAAAAACATTCAGTCCAAGTCGGTAGCCCTATTGCGTGTTCACGTACCGAGCGACCGTAGGTAATTATCTCTAGGACACTGCCGAGATAGAATACTGCTTCCTTACTTGTACTGTGGCTACAGTTACATTGTGGCGATGTTACAAATTACAAAGAGAAAAAAATTTATTGTTTGTTTGTAATGGATAAACTCAAAAACTACTCAAGCGATTTAAAGAATTCTTTCACCAATAGAAAGCTACATTATCATATAAAAAATATTTACCCGTGCGAAGCTAGGGCGGGTCGCTAGTATAACATAAAACAATTATATTGGGTTCGTCTAATTAATTATACTTTATTAGTATTTTACTGCTGCATTCCTCTTCTGTGCATACCATGCGGGACAACGGCAATTATAATGTTAGGGCGTCCCCCGGAAGCGACGTACACCGGTCTGTCCCCGCTGGTGTGTGCAGAGTGCAGTTCGGCGTTGGGGACCGCCACCCAACACGCTGTGCACCTAGCGGCGGGAAGTGGAGGGAGGAGTGCAGAGTAGCTGCGTGGAATGTGAGAGGTGGGATTGAGGAGAAGATGAATGAAGTGATTGATATTATGGAAGAGAAAAGATTGGATGTGCTATGTTTGAGCGAAACCAAGCGAGGCGGCAGTGAACTTGCCGACTTGCCCGGAGGAGGCATCGCTTTGTGGTCAGGGGTACCACAAGGAGATAGGGGATGTCAAGGGGTAGGCGTTTTACTGTCCTCTCGTATGGTTAATTGTATGACTGAGTATGAACGTATAAATCCCAGACTGCTCTGGGTACGCCTTAAGATTGGGTTGACAAGAATTTTTGTTTTGGCAGTATATGCCCCAGTGTCCTCTGTCGGTTTAGCTGAACTAGAGCAGTTCTGGGAAAATGTTAGAGAAGTTCTAGCGACGGTTGAAGAGAACGAAAGAATTGTTGTGTGTGGAGACATGAATGGATGGGTCGGGACAGCTCGAACAGGATTTGAGTCTGTCCTAGGCAAATATGGAGATAAGAGAGTAAATGATGCTGGTAAGATTGTGCTAGGACTGTGTATGGAAAAGGATCTTTTTGTGGCTAATACCATGTTTGGGCACAAAAGGATCCATCAGTACACGTGGGAAAGAAAGGGTGCGAGAAGTATGATTGATTTATTCCTGGTGGATAGCAGACTTAAGAAGCAGGTAATGGACACAAGAGCGTATAGAGGAGCCGATCTCGGGACAGACCACTTTCTGGTGATAACCAGAATAAGGGGTCTGTTCGCAGCATGGCGACATCGCGTAGTGTCCAAACCTGCAGCGGTTAGCCGCATTAAAAGCTGGAAACTGCAGGATGCGACCACCAGGAATGAATATGAAGGGGTATTATCCAGTAAGCTTGATGATAGATTGAAAGTGTTGAGCGAGGATGTTGAAGAATGCTGGCAGAACCTTAGAGATAGTATGGTTGAGGCTGCGAAAGAAGTGTGTGGAATGAATAAGATTGGGAACGGCAAAAAGCGTGATGTGTGGTGGGATGATGAGGTGAAAGTGGCTGTGTATAAGAAAAAGAAAGCATGGCGAGACTACCTTGCTACTAATGACTGTGGTATGAAAAATTTGATGAAAGACAGGTATAAGCTGCAGAAAGCAGAAACGAAGGCACTAGTGAAAGAGAAGCGTGAAAGGTATAGGGTGTTAGATGAAAACAAGATGTCGGACAACTTCGAGGAAAATTCCAAATTATTTTGGAAAGAAGTACGTAAAATCCGAAGTGGTCCGGCACCTTGCAGAATGAATAAAGTGCGTTCGAAAGAAAACAACCTGCTTACAAATAAAAAGGATGTTCTGCAGCGATGGAGTGAATACTATGGAGAACTGTATGAGAGTGGCGACTCCGTCTCTGATACTGAGAGCGATTCTAATGAATTGCCACACTCAGGCCAGGGACTGGAGGATGCCATTAGTATGAAAGAGATTGAGAAAGTGATAAGAAGTTTGAAATGTGGAAAGGCTGCGGGAATTGATGAGGTGACTGCTGAGATGATCAAGTATGGTGGTCCTAGGGTCTGGGATGCCTTCTGTGCACTCTGCAACCTTTGTTGGCAGAAGGGGGAAGTTCCAGAGGACTGGCGCACGGCAGTCATAGTACCTCTATATAAAGGGAAAGGTTCCTACCTAGACTGTGCGTGCTATAGGGCCATCAGCTTGGTCAGCTTAGCGAGTAAAGTCTATACTAAAGTATTGACTGAACGTATGAAAGGCGTTTCAGAAAGATATTTGTGGGAGGCGCAAGGTGGATTCAGGAACGGTAGGGGTTGTATGGATCAGATTTTCTCGCTTCGCGTTATCGTGGGAAGGTTTCTGGCTTTAGGTCAGAAAGTTTTCTGCGCTTTCGTGGATCTAGAGAAAGCATTCGATAGAGTAGTGCGGAAGAAATTGTGGAGTCTTCTGCCTGAATATGGCGTGGAGGGCTCCTTACTGCAGGCTGTGAGGTCATTATATCGAGACCACAGAGCCTGTGTAAGGATAGACGGTGACATGTCGCCCTGGTTTGAAGTCTGTTCTGGTGTCAGACAGGGCTGCGTGATGTCTGCCTGGCTATTCGTGCTGTATTTGGACAGTTGCCTCCAGAGATTGAAAGGTAATATGAGTGGTATGGGATGTGGTGACACAATGGTAAACTGCCTATTGTACGCTGACGATGCTGTGCTAATAGCACCATCAGAAGCAAAGTTGCAGACACTAGTCACGTGTATGAAAGAAGATTGTGAAGTAAAAGGATTGAAAATGAATGTGAACAAAACTAAGGTTCTGGTGTTTGAAAAAGAAGCGGTACAAACGAAATGTGTGATTAGTGTAAATGGAAAATGTCTAGAACAGGTGAATGAAATTGTGTACCTGGGGAGTGCGTTTTCGAGGGATGGAAGATGTGAGTTGGATGTGGAGAGACGGGTAGCAGCTGGCAATAAAGTGAACGGTGCTCTGTCCGCATTAGTGGGTAGTGTGAATATATCTAACACTGCTAAAATGGCCATCCACAATGCGGTGTTGGTGCCAACTTTGTTGTACGGCAGTGAGGCCTGGATATGCCCGAAATTGAGTGAAAGTATGATAAATGCTGTGGAGATGCGGTCTCTCAGAAATATATGCGGTGTCACGCTTGCGGACAGGATAAGCAATGACGAGATACGCAGTATGACAGGGTTGCACAACAGTGTTATTGTAAAAATGAAGAAAGGAATGCTTAGATGGTTCGGGCACATGGAAAGAATGAGTGATGAAAGACTGACGAAGAAAATATACAGAGCGAAAGTGAGTGGTAAAAGAAGCCAAGGAAGACCAAGGCTGACTTATGAAGATCAAATAGCCAGAGTGTTAGCAGACGGAAATGTCAAAAGCACTCGCATACCTAGGCGAAAATGTGTGAGGAGAATGATGAGATTTGAGGAAGCGAAAGAGGTGTGTAAGGACCGCGACTGCTGGCGCTCCGTCCTCTCTGGCTACCCCGTTGGGGATACAGCGTGAAGTTATGTTATGTTATGTTATGTTAGTATTTTACGAAGTACACTTAAATTTAAGTCTAATTAAATCTAATTAGGGATTCCTCTAACTAATTATACTTTAATAGTATTTTACGAAGTACACTTAAATTTAAGTCTAATCAAATCTAATTGAGGATTTTGTAGTTCTCCCACTACGTGTTTTCTTCATTTTTTTTACAGGATAACCGATTATTATCTAACGATATATTTGCCAGAGAGACAGATTTAGGCTAACGCCTACTCCTTTTCCAGTTTCAGTTTCCTTATTGTTTAAGACATAAGCTAGTTTTAAATGATCTATTGAAATGTACGATTTTCTGTTTAACCGTATGACAAAAATTTAATTATTCATTCGTAAATTATTCCTATCAATCACGCGATACGGCCTACCGTATGGAGGTGTTAACGATTTCCGTAACACGTCTTTGAGAACAAATACATATTCACATTTGTTTAGATTAGTGGCATGAATAAAGATCTTGAATTTCTAAAACTAAAGCCAACGATTGCTCGTCTTACGTTTTCCATGAATACATGACCGTTTACTATAACTTGATGAAACGTCGTATGTTATAACACCGTATGTTTTTCTTTAAACACATTCTGCAGGACTACAACTGTTCGTGTGTACTGCTGCAAGTAATCCTAACAGTACAATATTTAAGTCTATTGCAGAGATTCCTAAAGTGGGTTCCACGGAACCCAAGGGTTCCGTATATAAGACACCAAGTTTCCGCGAATGTCATTATATTGATCGTTAAATCGTTTAAATTTTTCGGTTACCGTCATTTGTGGCGACATTATTTTTTCTTCGGAACTTAGTCTAAGCATACATATTGACAAACATTGAACTATTTTTATGCTATAGGAGGTCTTACACAATAAAAATGCTCAAGTTTAGACCTATTAATAGTTTTTTATAGGAAGCAGTAAAATAATTTCATTTATGTCATTAATCTTTATTCCAAATATTTGTAATAAATGGTTTTTACTCGTATTTGAAATTGCGTAGGTATTTTTTATTATTATAGTTTGCTATACGGTTCCATAAACAAAATGGGATTTATTGAGTGTTCCATGGTATTAAAAGTTTAGGAACCACTGATTTATTGCCTATGACATTTTATTTAGCGAAGCTGCGCTAGCTGCTTTTAAAGGTCTTTGCCATCTTTGACATTACCATTACTCTGTGGCTGATAAGATGAACAATTTCCTAATGCCGAGCAAATAAAATAAACTGAAATATTTGATTGCTACTTATTTTTTACGTATAACCGAAACGAACGATCCATGACTCAAATCTTCAGCTACAGTCTATATCAATCTATCATGGTAATACAATTTTAATTTTCTTCTCTCTCTCTAAAATTTTTCTTGCGATACGAGCAGTGCTGGATTAAGCAAGCGCGGGGCCTGTAGCAAATTCTATCAAGGGACCCATGATCTGCTATGGGTTTTATAGTATAAAGTAGTAAAAAAAATTCAATACTCAATACATTTATTTGCCATCTATAGGTTACAATTTTGTTGGTATTTAATAGTACGACAGATCACTATAGGCCCGGCCCAGTTGGACGCTGACAAGTACAAAAAGCCAGAAATGAGGTTGCCCTGGCAATTTAGAATAATTTTGATAAGAAACTAACAATTTAAAACTGACGATAAATACACAAAAAAATTATAAAACTTTCTTAGTACTTAGATATTTCAAAGTCTGTATTTATTACAAAGTATATTATATTTTTAGGAATAGTTAATGTTGTATTTTATCAATGGTTTGCTTTAAATAAATGTACATACCATTTAAAAGTACACCAAGGCCCCGCGGCGGGGCCCCCTTTTGCGCGGGGCCCGTAGCAATTGCTACTCCTGCTACGCGGTTAATCCGGCAGTGGATACGAGCACAGCTCCAATAATATCGATAAGCACATGTTAAAAACGATTGCATTTAGGAAAATGTAAATCTATGAATACCGTAAGCCTACTGCATTCATCTTTTGACATTCAATGCATGTCTTTGCCTACGTCTTTGTCTAGTCCTATGTCGCAATTCATACTAAAAATCGTTGTGTTATTAATTTACGTGTCGCTCATACACCTGGGTCATGGGTGGCTTGTATTATAAATATAATAAAATGCAGTTTCTCTCAAATTCTCTCGCAAATATGGATACCATCTACTGTTTGAAGTTTCTGTATCTGTTTTACCATTAATTTGTTGTTATTCTTAGTTAGCCGTTGTGCAAGTGTTACATTGTTTTCCTATGAATCTGCTAATTCGGCGAAGTCTAATGACGTGGAACAGTCAACAACAACGTTCTTATCACCATCGATGTATCTGATATTCCTGGAGAATTCGCTAATTAATGATAATTGTCTTGTACACCTAAGGATTAACGATTTATGACCAGTAAATACAGTTAATTTCCTGCCTTCAAAAGGGTAGCTAAAATGCTTTACATTCTCAAAAATTTTCCATATTACGTTGAATACATTTGCTGCGCTTGCGTTAACTCACGAGAAAAATATCCTGAAGGTTTTCAACCTTGATTAGTCCGCTGTTGGAGAATTTCACCTACACAAGCATTCGATGCGTTTGACATTATAGCCAAAGGAATATCTGATTCTGGATGCATTTACGTAACGGCGTTTTATAGCGCTTGTTTACATTGTTCGAAAGCATGTGTAGACTTATAATTCTGATTGACTTTACTCTAATGTTTACGTTTACAGTTCCCTAAGTACAGATTCAAATCCACTTGATAAACTGATGCGTTCAGTATATGCGATCTGTATAAATTAATCCAGCCCAAAAGTTTGCGCAAAGGTTTACCGTTTCCGGTCTAAGAAAATCCACTATTGCTGTGACGTTGACGTCAAGTGGTATAATTCCTTCCGGTAAAACTTCATTGCTTAGAATTCGATCTTAAAATTGCGGAAATCGCGTTGATTAATATTCATTGTTATGTCAAATTAACTAAAGCGTTCAAAAACCTGCCTTAAATACTCTTTATGTTCCTGATTGCTGTCGCTAGCTATTATAACATCGTCTACGAAATGACATAAAATATAACCCTTTTAAGAAGTTGTTATGCGTTAATCTCTGAAAGGTTCATTGTCTTGCGTATGTGTTTTGAAATCTAAATATCATTTGCGGAAATTCTAACAGGGCGAAAGGGATTAATATCCATTTTCCATGCAATAATTAGTTACAAAGATAATACGAAGAAAAATTTTCGAATAAAATATGATCTAATGAGTTACGTCTTTACAACATGTTTTTACAATTTGTTTTGATTAATGGTCAACAATCTTCAAACCATCCATAAGATTTATAAACTTTTTTAGGTAACGTAGGAAACCTTCAAAATATACACAGCCAGGGGGCGAGGCCGGATTATTTGATCTCTATAGCACAGCTGCCTACAAAAGCTCATGTGCTGGGCGTCTTTGGCGATTGTCGAGAGGCTCCAGAAATGAATAATTTGCAGACAGCATGCGACAGCCAATATCGCGCAACATCTGCTGTCAAAACGAGAATTTGTGTAATGTAATTTGTACAGTGGCGCTAAATCTACTGCGAAAAGTGCATTTTACGGTCATAGAATAATAGATACGCATTCGTCATACATGATACTAAATTTTTATTACAATAAATAATCACTGGCCGCGCAGTGATCGCATAGCTTTCGCTGTCTGCAAATTTTTAGGTAATAGCCCCGTAACAACAACACACGGACCTTTGCGCAAACTTTTGGGCTGGATTAATTTATACAGATCACATATACTGAACGCATCAGTTTATCAAGCGGATTTGAATCTGTACTTAGGGAACTGTAACAACTGCCTTCATCTATCTACAACCGATATTAACAACTTCCAAGTAAGTATCTTCCACATCACAGCACAACAACTTATCTATACTGTAAAGGTATCTATCTATACTTAGAATGATAATGGATAATAATTAATTATCACAATTTATGAGGATGTGCCTAGATCAATTATTCAGATTATAAATATGTACAAGGTAGTGACACAACGGTATGTATAATATCTCTACGTGCCCGAAACCGGCATGAAATCAATCCATACCTCACTTTTACTATAGCACTTTCCATTAATATCGCGCTTACTGGCGCTCCGACCTATCTGACTATTCTAGAACATTAATTCTAGAACATGTCCGAAATCGAGTGAAAGTAAGATGAATGCAGTGGAAATGCGATCTCTTAGAAATAAGTGCGGTGTCATCCTCACGAACAAAATAAGCAATGAAGAGATACGCGAGAGAGCGAAAGTGAGCGAGCGGAAGCTAGGGAATATCAAAGCTAGAATAAGTTCAAATGTTAACTGACGTAAAAGTACATGTGAGGAGAATGATGACGTTTGATTAGGCGAAAGAAATATGTAAGAACGGTGACGAGTGGCACTGTCCTCTCTGACTACCCCATTAGTGTAGGATAATAATATCCTCACGCTGAATTCCTAATGAAGTGGTCAGAGAGGATGGAATCCCGATCGTCGCCGTTTTTACATACTTGTTTCGCATAATCAAATGTCGTCATTATTACATATATTCTGTGGTTGCGCTCTCTGGTTTCCGCCCTTTTTTTGATAATGTCGGCCATAGTCACATGTAGCAAAATAGATAATGTATTTTTATACATACATTCAATAAACGTAATTATGATTGTAATCATTTTGTTTATATTTCAATAAATGAACAAGAACAAATATAATAGTCATTCTCCTCAAATACTTATCCTCACATAGTCTCTAATATATTTACACTCACTCATACTTACACTCGCTCCCATATACACACATGCGCGTACACCTACTCACTCTCACGGACTCACGTACATACTAATCTGTCAAGAAAGTACCGGGAAAAGATCAATAATACACGAAATGTTAGTTATTCATCCAAATTTATTTTATCACCTTCAAAGTATGCTCCTTCAGAAACGATACACTTACGCTAACGAATAATCCAATCATCAAAACATTTTTTAAACGCTTTTTCCGGAATTGAATTCAGCGCTCGCCGCGAATTCTCCTTTATGTCTTCTACCGGATGAAAACGAGTGCCACGAAGTGGTAACTTGAGTTTAGGAAAAAGAAAGAAGTCGGCTGGAGCCATATCTGGTGAATAAGGTGGTCGCTCGATGGTATTTGTTGAGTTTTTCGTCAAAAATTCGTTCACAATGATGCTTTGTGCGAAGGCGCATTATCGTGGTGCAAAATCCAAGAATTTTCTTTCCACAAATCTGGCCTTTATCGTCGAATTTACTCTCTTAAACACCGCATAACGCCCAAATAATATTCTTTATTTACCGTTTGACCTTCCGGCAAGAATTCCGTGTGCACAGCACCGCGATAGTTAAAGAAAACAGTCAACATGACTTGGACTTTTGATCGACTTTGGCATGGTTTTTTCGGTTTCGGTTCAGTTGGAAGGCGCCACTCCGAAGCTTGTTAACTAGTTTGCATGTCAAACTCGTAAACCCACGTCTCGTCACCAGTAACAATGCGTTTCATGAATGTTGGATGGGAATTGACTCGTTCTAGCATGTCCTCAGCGACTCTTATGCGATTGTGTTTTTGAAGAAAATTCAGGTCTTTTGGGACTAGCCGAGCGGCAACATGTTTCATACCCAAGTCATTATTTAAAATGGTATGGATCGACTCGTGAGACACAGAAAGTTCGGCGGTTATCTCTCTCAAACTTGAATGAGCATTTTCAGTCACTATTTCCTTCACTTTTGCGATGTTAACTTCAGTTGCAGACGTTGATGGCCTACCAGAGCGAGGCAAATCTTCCATCACATCTCGACCGCTTTTGAACGCTTTGTACTCATAAGCACGTGTTTTTGATAAAGTCGATTCACCGTAAGCCTTCTGTAACATTTTCAGTGATTCCGAACACGAAATTCCATTGGCGATGCAAAATTTAAGACAAACTCTTTGTTCGATGTTTTTGTCCATTATGAAATTCGCAATACACACTAGATATGGTATAACTAATAACAGCACTGTATTTAATCTAAATAACAGATGCAACTCAAACTCCGCGCCAAAATGGAAAACAGTTGTGCCAATCTAACAACAACAAAAATAACAAAAAATTGAATTTGGAACCATAAACAAATCATCCATTCCCGATACTTTCTTGACTGAATGTATAAAACCTGGATTGGTGTCGCCACTGTATCTTGTATACGGTATCACATAGTATAGTCCATACAGAAATTAGTTCCGAAATTTTCTGCAATATGGCGAGGTTTATTTGTTTTTTTAGTTAGGCTTTACCCATGATATCCCTCGATTTCCTCTTTTCATCTCCTTCCCCTTTTTTTCCCCTCTGGACCCTAATTTCCATTCAGAAGGGAAATTTCCCCTCATTGTGGAAACAATGGGTGGAATAGTTATCCATATTCATCCAGTATATTGCCATTTTGGGCGTAAATCGGCACGTTGCTTGTTAGTGCGCACACATATAAACCGCGTAGGTACTCTAGCTTTCTATGTAGACAACCTACTCATACACTGTGACTTAGAGCACAACCGCCTTTGAAGACATTCCTTATTTTTCAATTCCCGGAACTTTTCAAAGAAAATGCAATTGTTGAAAATTTTTTTTATTTCTTAAATCGATCCAGGTTTCGGGTCTAAATCAAATGATTGTACGACATCAAAAAAATTATACCAATACCGGTGGAAGTTGGCAAAATATTGAAAAAAATATTTCATGCATTTTCATTTTTTTTTCTTTCTTCATGACATGACGCACGGATCACGCGCATTTCCCAATGTCACGTATTAATAAGATCGATAAGTTAAACAATTAAGCAATGTAATGCACTCGTCACAGTATTGTTATAATTCATGACGAACACATGAATAACTAACATTTGAAATAAATTTGTTTTTTCTTCTTATCCTAAGACTTCCAGTAAAGTGATAGTAGGCTTTACTGAAGTTACAAAGGACATCTTGGAAGAGCGCGAAAACTTCAGCTACATGTTTATTTAAACCTACTCCATTCTTTTCACTTATGCAGAACTTTAAAACACAATTTAATTAAATTTGACAGCTACTGAAGTCGGTGCCAAGCCTACTAAACTAATAGACTTTCTGTTGTCGAACATTAATTTGGCACCGACTTCAATAACTGTCAAATTTAATTATATGAGTATTTGTATCGTATTTATAAAGTTATTTTTGTACTTAAGTTTTGATTAGTAAGGGATAGTTATTTCATACTTTTCAGTGTGTTTTTTTGAAGTCGGTTTATTTTTTTTATAAAAAAAAATTTATTTCTCCCTTTCGAGTGACCTTGGCCTAAATAAATATCTAGGGCAGGTCTACAATTAGTTTATTGTCTAATTCTGGAGCGCAATGTGTTAACTCCCATTCTATTTAGGAGCACAAACCATGGGCTTTCACACTAAAAGATGCGATCAGATCGAACATGGGATATTATATCCCATTACGGCCATTATCGATATCATCAATATAATATCATATCAATCAGTTATAAAAGAACAGTGTAAAGGTTACATCATAATTACACCCTAGCAATATTCTTACAATCGGAAGACGACAGCCACCAGCCGTATTCTCTGTCCGCCACAAACTGACTCTACTAACTGAATTTATTATATCACAGCCAATTTATATCTTCTCCCTACTACCATTATACCATGTGGGGACAACGTTAGTTAACAAATGACATACAAGAGAATCGTCAATATAAATGAATAAAAGTCGCGTTATTGGGTGTATCTTCGAAACCAAAGCGTCAATACTAGTGAAATTTAAATGGGACCAATCTCGAAGTGTATCCTTTCAAACAAAAAAATAATTTTTCAAATCGGTTCATAAATGACGGAGTTATGAAGTAACAAACATAAAAAAAAACATACAACCGAATTGAGAACCTCCTCCTTTTTTGGAAGTCGGTTGAAAATTAAAATCGTGAAAAATTCTTGACGACCTGCGTGCGTATTCATTATTGGAACTAATAATCCCATAAATTATTATTATAACTCGCTTCAAAATAAAAGGTGGCAAATATTATGTGTACATACAATTGCGTGTTATGCAATTATTTGATCTAGACATGAAACTGGATCGATTCATGAAATAAAAAAATTTAAGCATATGCTATTTCTGGGAAAAGTTTACGCTTGAGGAAAAAGTTTTTACATAACTATGTAATGTTTAAAAAGTGAGACTTCACTTAAAATTTAAAAATAGGGAATGTAATAATAATTAAAGGCGCAGTGCTTTAATTCTTATAGTTAAAAATTTGCTGTCTGTCTCATTGAAAAGGATGATCCTATATAGCTTTCGTCATGTTTATACAGATATTTATTGATAATTTTTTTAAGTATAAATACGTGATAATTATTATAGAATGTACGTAATATATAATAATAGTATAATGGTATCTTCTTTTTAATACTTTGAAACGGTAGATAACATAGATAGCTGATAATAATTATATATGTACATATATAAGTCAAAATCCGAATTTAAGTACATCACTTTAGCAAGCAAACATAATCAAGATGAATGGAGTCGTGTTGATACTAGTAGCCTTCTTGGCGCTAACTTCGTCGGGTAAGAAAATTCTAATTTTTAAAATATTCTGTTAAATTTTATTGTTAAAAATAACTCCAGGTCAGCGACGCGACGCTCCAACGTCTTGATGACTATTTTTTATAAAACGTTGTTCATATTATTTATATCTAATACATCTGTAACACACTAACATTATATTATAAATTATAAAGGAAAAATTAAGGCATTGCTTGAAAATACTTACACATTTTTTTTCATTTTTCAAGTCGGTATCTAGTTGTATATTAACTTTTTTAAAAGCTCATTTTACTAAGCTGTCTTTTGTATGTATTTTATTAAGCGAGACACTTTAAGAACCTTCTCTTATTAGATTCCTAAGAATGAGATTTCGTTCTGCTAAGAACGAATTTTGTAACTTTAGATTCTTACAGTTACAACAGTAAAATTTAAATAGACATTTTTTTAAACATTTAAATTTGCTTTTAGCAAATACTATATAATAATGCGTCGTTTCAATGCTTCATTTAAAAAAAAGTACTATTAGTGACAGGTATGAATAATTCTTTAAAGCAGGAGTTTCCAAACTTTTTTTACTTTAACCTTCACAATTACTGGGGACCATTTAACACTTCCATAGTTCAATACAGCGACCTCGAAATTCAAAATAAAAATTTATTCAATTCGCAATTCAAAATAATTCATAACTTTTATGTAGACTAGAAAAATAAATATTTGAATCTATTTTTATATGACATATGGCGTGGGATTTTTATATGGCATATGGCGTGGGAGGCCCCTTACTGCGGGCCACAGAGCCTGTGTAAGGATAAATTGCGACTGTTGCCCTGGTTCGAATTCTATTCAGGCGTCAGACAGGGCTGCGTGATGTTTGCCTGGCTGTTCGTGTTGTATTTGGACAGTTGCCTCCAGACATTGAAAGACAGTATGAGTGGTATGATATATGATGGTACAGTGGTAAGCTGCCTATTTTACGCTGACGATGCTGTGTTTATACGAGGCATGCCTTTTAAGTTTTGTCGTTTGAAGAAAAAAACACAACTAGAACCTTATAGTACTTTTTATTGTTTTTCAAAGTATTCACCACGTAGCTTAATACACTTTGCCATTCGCTCAAACCAGTTATTATAACATTTATTCCACTCTAAAGTGGGGGTGTTCAAAATGCCTGACTTGAAAGCGTCGACTGCTTCTTCACCGGACTGGAACCTTTGACCACGAAGACTTTTCTTAATTTTAGGAAATATAAAGAAATCGTTAGGGCTTAGGTCAGGACTGTATGGAGGATGGTCAAGAATTTCTACTTTTTCCTGCTTTAAATACTCAATCGTTTGACGAGCGCTGTGTGAGCTTGCGTTGTCGTGGTGCAGGATGATGCGTCGCTTTGAGTTAGATTTTCGAAGTTCGGCGATGACTTGTGGTAAACAAACTGTGGTATACCACTCTGCGTTAACCGTTCTACGATCTTCAAGTGCAGTAGTCGCAACATGGCCGGTTTTTCCAACAAACGTGGCCACCATCTTCTTTGAAGTGCTTCGAGAACGAACAACTTTAGTCGGCTTTGGTTCGTCTTGAAAGACCCAGATTGTAGATTGTTGTTTGGAAACAGGATCGTAGGCATAGATCCAAGATTCGTCACCACTGATGATGTCGTAGACGTGATTTGACTCTCCTCAGTTGAACCTTTGCAGAGTTTTCTTACACCATCTGACGCGGGCCGCCTTGTGATCGTCGGAAAGCAGATGCGGTATCCAACGGCAAACTAGCTTTCTCACACCAAGCGCTTCATGCAAGATCGTCTGAATGGTAGATGCCTAATAGAGCCTCTATCTCTCGATACGTCACATGACGATCTTCGAGAATTAGTTGTCTCACAGCAATGATGTTATCTTCAGTGAAGGCGGATTTTGGGCGTCCTTCGCGAGATTTGTCACTAACACTAGTATGTTCACGCTGGAATTCTAAATACCAGCGTTCGACAGTCCGCAGACATGGGGCTTCATCACTGAACACAGATGTTAGCTCTTCAAAACACTGAAGCCGTGTCAGGCCTCTTCTAAAGTTGTAGAAAATTATTGCACGAACATTTTCCTTAGAAAGATTAATTTTCGTACGTAACCTGACAGATTCCAATCGACGCTGTGACTAAACAATAGCATTAATCCTAATACTATCAACTGTTTTGAGATTCAAAATTTAAACACATTCGAATATAGAACAGTTCCAAATTCAAAATTGCCGGGAAATATGGAAACGACAGAACTTAAAAGGCATGCCTAGTAGCATCATCAGAAGCAGAGTTTCAGAAACTAGTCACGTGCACGAAAGAAGGCTGTGAAGTGAAAGGATTGAATATGAATGAACAAAACTAAGGTTCTGGTGTTTGAAAGGGAAGCGGTACAGACGAGATGTGAGATTTGGATACATGGAAAACGTCTAGAGCAAGTGAATGGAATTGTGTATCTGGGGAGTGCGTTTTCGAGGAAGGGAAGTGAGTTGGATGTGGAGAGAGGGGAGCACCTGGTAATAAAGTAAACGGTGCTCTGTCCACATTAATAGGCAGTGTGAATATATCTAACACAACCAAAATGGCCATTCATAATGCGGTGTTGGTTCCAACTTTATTGAACGGTAGTGAAGCCTGGACATGCCTGAAGTCGAGTGAAAGTAAGATAAATGCAGTTGAAATGCGATTTTTTAGGAATATGCGCGGTATCACCCTTGCCGACAAAATAAGCAATGAAGAGATACGACAGGGTTGCATGACAGTGTTATTGTAAAAATGAAGATAGGTATGCTTAGATGGTTCGGGCACATAGAAAGAATTAGTGATGAAAGACTAACGAAGAAGATCTACACAGCGATAGCGCGTGATAAAAGAAGCCAAGGAACATCAAGACTGGCTTACGATGATCAAATAGCCTGGGTGTTTGCTGACAGAAATATGAATATGAAAAGCATCTGCATACCTAGCCAAAAATGTGTGAAGAGAATGATGAGATTTGAGAAAGCAAATAAGTATGTAAGAACCACGACGCTTGGCGCTCCGCCCTCTCTAGCGCGTTAGGGTACAGGGTGGATATGTGTGTTTGTATATATTTATGAGAGTTAAATTAATTTTAATTTAAAATAAATGTGATTTTTGAGTTTGTATGATGTTTGCATTCCGTTTACAAGTTGGACAATTCTGAGACTTATATTGGTGCTTACAGCTATGGGAGTATCATCACTTGCTTGTGAAGAATTTCTGGTCTTGTTATTATACATTTAAGTATTTATTTTGGGATTAATAAATTTTTTGCGGACCTTAGTTTAGTTTTTGCGGGCCTATGGTAGTCCATGGAGCACCGGTTGCGAACCACTGCTTTAAAGCATAGTTCCTTAAAAAATAATTAATCAGAAATATTCTTTTTACTTCTTAAGGAATTTACATATTCACATTTAAAATTAAAAACTAAAAGAGTTACAGTAGCAATAATTTACTCTGTCTCTTTATTATGCAATAGAGGAACAAAATACTTTCGTAATATTTTATCACGTAATATTAATATTATTACATAATGTATTTCCAATATTGGAAATACATCATGTAATAATATTTTGACTGTTCTGTAGTCAAATGGCAAAACACTAAACCCTTTGAATTAAGTAGGTGTATTTTATGAAAAATATTATGTTGTAAAATTTAGAAACATTAAATTAGGTGTGGTAGGTACTCCATACACATAATCATATAACAGAAGGGACGAAAAAATTTATCAGGGTGCACACAAGCATGTAGAATATCTTTACATAAGTCTTCAAAAAACCTTATAGACATTTCTAAGCGACTTTTTATTGAAGTTCATTGTTGCTGAGGTATGCGTTTCAAAAGCAATAAAAACGTGTCCTCTGACCTCTAACTTTTCAGCTATGGGATGGAAAATTCTGAAAAAATGTAAGATAAAACTTTAAAAGTACTTTCAACGGAAATTGTTTGAATAAGACATTATGTTAAGATATTTAGTTTTTGAGATACGGGGTATTTTTGGTTACATGCTTTAACGCATGTTGATATAGCTTTGCTTTTTACAGTGTCATCGAGAAATGCTATGAAATACAAACATATTTTTGCTGACATTTAAATGTATGATGGTAGAGCCGTCTTGTGTGGTAGAGCCATGCTGCATTGTAGTACGAATTTGGCCAGCTCACCCGGTGAAGTACCACCCTCTCATAGAATATCGGCGTGAATTAACAGCATCTATTGCTGTTGTGTTTCGTTCAATGAGTGAGAGTGCCGGTGGCCCAACTCCCCTTTCCCCCTCCTTTCCTTAAAGGCCGGAAACACGCCCGTGAACGTTTAATTGATGTACCCTATATCTCATAAACTGCGCATAATTTTCCTTTAAAAGTTCTATCTTAAATTATTTTGGAATTTACCACCTCATGGTTAAAAGTTAGAAGAAGGAAAATCTTTTTTTGTGGATTTAGAAGCGCATATTTCACCAATTAAACGCTTTAAAAAAGTTAGTATAATGTTTTGATTTTTACTGAAATCTAGAAACAGTATAAAACACTTTTGAACTGCGGTAAAAGAAAATACGACAGCAATATAGCAGCGATATAGTACTCACATTTTTTATATTTTTAATTTACATTTACACATCCTGTTACATAAGTTCGCGTTTACGAAGTAGGTTATAATATTTCAACAAAAGTTAGTACAAAATCTCGATATCATATTTAAAAACCTATCTAGTTATGTCGCCCTCTAGACATCCGGTCACATTGAAGGTGCAAACCTAGGCATTTCTCAGCAGAGATAACATTTGTTTAGCCTAGCTTTCATATTCAAACGAGACGTGTAAGTTAGTCGTAGACTAGTTTTAAGCAACACATTGATTCATTCTGTATCCAACGTTCTAGCTGCTAAGACCTCGTGTCAAAGTATTTAAAGTATATTAAATATAATATAATAATTCATTTTGCATTAACTTTTTAAAAAGTGACTTCTAATATGCTCAAACTTGACTATCTAAAGGTATACACATATACACATTAGAATTTTTATTTCTACCCTCAGTTACATGCGTACATGTATGGAGCGCTACCCCTAATTGCGTTTTTCTCATAATTTCTCTACACCATTGTACAGCGATTCATATTATACACCTACCTTCTTTTCATCTATATGTAGTGCCAATAACCACTGAGTAAAATGACTGTGATATATAGACAGACACACGGACAGACAGACAGGATACAATTAAAACGGTTCTGCTTTTTGCCAATTGACTACGGAACCCTAAAAATTGCTCATTTAGTTAAAGTTTATGAACTCTCTTGTTAATTCTATTTCATGTGATAAATTCCTAAACTCTTTAGCTATTTTCCGCTCAAACTCCAAAAATGACCAATCGACACGTGTTTCGCTTCTCAACGAAGCATCCTCAGGATGTATCAGAGATAGGATTCCGATGGATTTCCGCAAAGAAAACCTGAGTCTACACAATTCTATTACAAATTGTTCACTACAAGTCCGTAATTATGTCATAAATATTATTATAATCTTCTACTTTTGACTTAGTCAAATTGTTGTTCAACTACGGATCTGTAGCCTAATTGAATAACATTCAGCAGGCGTTGCTTCTCGAAATCCTAAAATTGTTGATGTCTGGTGTTCTTAGAACTAGCTGAACGGCAATTTCAACGGATCGTCGGCGGACAACCGGCGACCATCAACCAGTATCCCTCTGCCGTCGTCGTTCAAAGGTTATTTGTCACTTTCACCCAATGGTGCGGTGGTTCTATTTTGACATCGAGATCTGTTCTCACGGCTGCCCACTGCTTTGAAGATTGGGAGTAAGTATCATCACTGATTATATTTTACGATTTCACCTTTGAGATATCTGCGAACTGCGAACAATAGAAATAAGTAACAAAATATGTAACGAAGCGATCCTACCGGTGTGTTACTGATGCTAGGATATACGTTGTGGTGTGATTGTAGAACTGAAAAGAAAAAAGAGATATTTAGTGGAAATTACCTATTGCCTAGGCGACTAGGCGTTATATCACGATGCGCTCAATTAAGTCAGGTCGATGGGAGGAACACATTTATCGACATTCCTAACTAAAGGTATCATGAGCCTATCGAACTACTAATAGTTTGGTAGGCAGTCTACACTTTCTGTTGTAGTCTATTGGCCTGATACCGACTTCAGAAAAGGTCATATTTAATTATATAGGTATTTGTATCGTATTTATAAAATAATTTTTATACTAGAATTTTGAATAATCAATATACAGGTTAATTGAAATATACAAATAACCTCTTAGTATTTTGTACTAAACATTATGCCCAATAACTTTTGTTTTACGACTCAAAAATTCATGTTTTTTCTTTTATACAAAAATAAAAATACATTAAATATTTCTGAAAATGGCACCTACTCTACTCAGTCGCTATAGCGGTGCATGTACAGCGCGGCGCTGAGGCCCGGTGCGCTTCCACTGGCACCATTGGACATACGTACAGAGTAATTACGTTTCAGAGAGTACAACAAAACTTAACAAATATTTTTTGAGGAACGTATTGAGTTTTGAAAAAAGTCGTAACACAAAAGTCGTTAGGTATGTTGATAGGAATTTTGCACTAAGAGGTTATTAATATTTTTAAAATAACCCTGTATATGAAAGTATTAAAGTTCAACTTCCGTATGTTTGTGGTCGCAAAATTCAGAAAGTAGTCGGTGACTTGACTTGAGATTTTGACATAAAGTTATATTCGAATATACCTATGTTTTTAAGTCCTAATATCTTTATATGAAACTATAAATGTTCATATCCATGCGCCACACCACCCGTGGCCAGGAATAGTCAGTAAAAGATAACTATTTTGTAGTTTTCCGTGTTTTTATTATTTTTAAGTTGATTTAATATTTTTCTTATAAAGATTTTTATTTTTCGCTTCAAGTGGCATTGTTTAAAATAAACATTTAAGATGTATCGGCCTACGACTAACTTCTTTCCAATTCTGGAACGGAATATAAAAAAGATTCATCAAAATTATGAATCTTGAGGAGTATACCAAAGAATACTGATCCAAATGCAAAAGTAAAATTAAAGCGATTCATAATCAAAGAAGATACCTCCTAATTTCCTCATTTTTTGAAGTTGGTTAAAAAAGAAGAAATTAATCATAATGGCAAACCTGTTCCATTACAATACATTTCGTCCTTGATTTGTTCAGATAGTTTACATAAATATAGAATATTTATTCCATTTCCAGACATTGGTTACCTGCTTCTGAGTTGCGTATTCGCGTTGGATCGGCCTTTGCCAGTTCAGGAGGCACCACGCACCTCATAAGTTATTATGTGTACCACCCGTCCTACAACAGCGGTACTCTTGAAAACGACGTAGCTATTATGCGTACGAGTACAGCCATAACGTATATTACCAACATGGTGGCACCTGTCTCCATCGCAGGTACAACGTACACCGCTCCCGACAACTCAGCTGTTTGGGCCATCGGATGGGGAAATACTCTGGTAAGTTAACGTCACACTTTTTGGCGGGAACGGGAGTAGTTTTGTTGGCAGTTTATTTAGACTTACTGTATTTTGCCCTTCGAGAGTTATAAAGTACAAAAGCAATTGAATAGCTTTTGGCCATTACAGATCTGGGCGAGTGTTGAAGAATTGAAAATTTGGAATAAATGCAACTGAAGTTTTCGCGTTCTTCCAAAAAGTTCTTTTTAAATCTCTCTTTCTGATAGACTAGGATTAGGATTAGGCAGTCTAATTAATAACGTCAGTCAATCCATTACTAATTATTGTTTTCCAGATGCGCCCATTTTACAGTTATTAAAATAACATAACATATTTTCACGCTGTATCCCCAACGGGGTAGTCAGAGAGGACGAAGCGCCAGGAGTCGCGGTCCTTACACACCACTTTCGCTTCCTCAAATCTCAACATTCTCTTCACACATTTTCGACTAGGTATGCGAGTGCTTTTGACACTTCCGTCTGCTAACACTCTGGCTATTTGATGTTCTTAAGTCAGCCTTGGTCTTCCTTGGCTTCTTTTACCATTCACTTTCGCTTTGTAGATTTTCTTCGTCAGTCTTTCATCAGTCATTCTTTCCAAGTGCCCGAATCATCTAAGCAGTCCTTTTTTCATTTTTACAATAACACTGTTGTGCAACCCTGTCATACTGCGTATCTCACTCATCATTACTTATCCTGTCCGCAAGCGTGACACCGCACAAATTTCTGAGAGACCGCATCTCCACAGCATTTATCATACTTTCACTCGATTTCGGGCATATCCAGGCCTCACTAGCGTACAACAAAGTTGGCACCAACACCGCATTGTGGATGGCCATTTTAGCAGTGTTAGATATATTCACACTACCTACTAATGCAGAAAGAGCACCGTTCACTTTATTGCCAGCTGCTACCCGTCTCTCCACATCCAACTCACATCTTCCATCCCTCGAAAACGCACTCCCCAGATACACAATTTCACTCACTTGTTCTAGACATTTTCCATTTACACAAATCACACATTTCGTTTGTACCACTTCTCTTTCAAACACCAGAACCTTAGTTTTGTTCACATTCATTTTCAATCCTTTTACTTCACAATCTTCTTTCATGCACGTGACTAGTGTCTGCAACTCTACTTCTGATGGTGCTATTAGCACAGCATCGTCAGCGTACAATAGGCAGTTTACCACTGTGTCATCACATCCCATACCACTCATATTACCTTTTAATCTCTGGAGGCAACTGTCCAAATACAACACGAACAGTCAGGCAGATATCACGCAGCCCTGTCTGACACCAGCCCCCTTATTCACAACGCTTCGAAAACTTTCCGTGGCGGAAAGGGCCGATCGTCGGAAAGCATAAATTCAATCCGACGGATTGGAAAATGCTATTCACAAAGTCTATCGGAATCTCATCGGAAAGGACTTAACGAATCCGAAAGAAAATGCATTTATGAACCATGTTACAAAATGGTAGAAATTCTATTCGTTTTGGTAGAAAATATTAGTGTGGTTTAAACGTATGACATTTTGACAATCACAATGTATTTGGTAAAATATCATTTTAAACAGACAGAGAAACAACTTAGACAAAGAAATTACTTAGTCTTTTTTAAGATTAAACATTTTTGTAAATTATTTTACTTACATTCGTTGAACTAAACGGGCTTTATAAATACGGATTATAATGTCTGTGCTTATCGTCTGTGCGTCCAACAAGTTCAAATAAATTATACTAGATGTCGCTTAGTAAAAATTAATAATAACTACAATAGAAAGTACAATAGCGTTTTTATTTTTGATTGTTGTAGTTTCTAAAAATACCTCAAACAATGTTTAGCTATTGATTGCGTAACTAATAAAATATGTTATAAAAATATAAGGCAAATTAATCCTTAGGCATGTATTTAAAAAGGGCACGAAATTTGTCTAGAAGTCTAAATACATACGCGCACGCAATTAATCTAGATTTTTGACGACAAACGTAATCGATTATACACATATTACATTAATTTATTAGTCTCGGAAACGTTTTCGACACTAAAAAGTCGTCGGAAGCATCCGAAGGTTTTGTCCCGAAATGAACTGTCAAATCATGTCGTTTCGGAAAGGTTTCGGATTTGTGAATTGCGTTTAGACAAAATCATTGAAAAGTTTCCTGTCGGATACGGAAAGTCGAGTTTCCGACGTTTGTGAATAACCCGCAGAACAGACTTCAAACCAGGGCGACATGTCACCGTCTATCCTTATACAGACTCTGTGGCCACGATATAATTACCTCACAGCCCGTAGTAAGGAGCCCTCCACGCCATATTCAGGCAGAAGACTCCACAATTTCTTCCGCACTACTCTATCGAATTCGAATATCGAATTATTCAAATAAATTATGAATAAAGTTTAATGTGAACTCTACGTTAGTACTCATATTATAAAATGCTATAAATATTTCAGAACAAAATAGCAATAATCATATTAAAAATTTAAACGATGTAATGAGCAGGGTGACACTTTGTCATAGTAATTTTACATTTTTGGACACCAATATGTATATTGGTAATATTTTTTATATATTTAGACTGACAAAAAGTACATACTTTGTACTTGTTGAAAAAAGCAAAAGTAAACTCGCTACATTAGTAGCTAAATGTATTAACTCAGTTATAGGTACTATAACTAATCACGTAATTAGAGACGACGCAAGTTTTAGTAGTAATACCAATAGTAATGAGGATAATAATTCTTTAAATTAAGTAATGAGACAACAGAGAAACTACATTATAATTTTATTGTGTTAGCACACCAAAATATCAATAGTTTCTCTGGCAAAATATTAGATACCAAATTGATAATGGACAAATAGAATATAAACATCTTGTGCCTTACCGAGACGTGGTTGAGGGCTGATAAGGTGTCTTTTAAAATAAGAAATTTAAAAGTGGCCAGTGTGTTCAACAGAGCGTCGATAGATGGCGTTAATAGTATGATTTTGGTTAAAAATTATCTTAAAATAAAAAATCGCAAAGACAGTTTCACGCGCTGTTGAACGTGTATGTGAAATATCGTGTGCGGAGATGGATCAGTACATATTCTTATGTATTTCCATACTTCCCTCGTCTGATTATTCTCAATTTTTAATTTCTGTAGAGGAGAGTCTTACCAGGCTTAGTAAATGTAACAAATCAATCATAGCGTGTGGTGACTTCAATGTGGACATAATAAAGAACTCTAAGGAAAGGGAAATTAGCATCTGCTAATTTTACTCTTTCTTTCAGCTCTTTGATCAGCACATTTTTGATGAACTGACCAGGGTTACATATCATTAGACGACGTGCATTGATAATGTTTTTATGAATAAGAGCAGAATTAGAGAGCATAGAATTATTAAGTGGTATTCGATCAGATCATAAAACTCACTTAATTAAAATAGATTGAATGAAATATAAATTAGAACGAATAATTAAGCTTAGACCGCGGGAATCAGTTAAAACGTTTTACTAACGAAGCAATAAATTTATCAAACATCGTTCCCTCTGTTGACGATCTGAATATCACATATGAGAGTTTTTCGCAAAATTTAATCCACATATTTAATAAAAACTGTCCAAAAAAGAAAAAATAACCACTAACAACAAGTTACATTTCTCTGATTGGATGACAAAAGGCATTAGAAAAAGCAGGGACAAACTTTATTGAGTTGTATGACGACAAAACATTCACATCAGATGACTACCGCCCATACTATAAACTACCGCCCAGTGTCGATATTGCCAGCTTGGACTAAAATATTGGAAAAAATAATGGTCAACCAAATGCTGGCACATTTTAAGATTTGGAGGATATTTCATGGTCAACATTACGCTTTTACAAGAGGGCGGTCAACAACACATGCGGGAGCAAGCTTGATTAAAACTGTAGTAGAGGCTTCGGAGGGGTCACGGAATGCCATTGGTGTGTTTTGTGATATTTCCAAAGTTTTAGATTGTGTTTGTCACAAAACTTTAATTTACAAGCTGAAATACTATCGAATACGTGATAAAGTTCTCAATCTCGTGATTTCATATCTGGCTAACCGAAAACAAAAAGTGAGTGCAAATGGGGCTACATCTGTCGGTTCTAAATTAAAAATGGGTGTTCTCCAAGGATAAATTTCGGGACCGTTTCTGTTTTTTGTTTAGAAAATAGAAAAGTCATTAGCGAAAAAAAAAAGACTGGCGAAACTCCGGAGATGGTTCGCTGCTAATAATTTACTATTGAATGCATAAAAAACCAATTGTGTCAAGTTTTCTCTATTCAATATACCTAAAATCCATTATGGACTACAGCTGGGTGGGAAACAATTAGAATTAGCGAAATCACCTACTTTTCTTGGTTTAACAGTAGATAAAGTTACAGTGGGTGGACCATATCGGGACTTTGGCTAATAAGCTCAGTTCGGGAATATATTAGACGCATTCGACACTGGACAGATGTGGCTACGACTAGGCTTGTGTACTTCGCATATTTCCATAGCCTGTCTTATGACTTGATAACTGTGGGGATCAGCGGCGCATATGAAATGTATCTTTATTACAATTACAAAAGTCTTTGAAAAATACGTACCATCTACATCTACGGTGTGATCACATTGCTATTCCTAAATTTAAATTACAAAAGTCAAGTGGTTCATTTTTAGGCAACTGCGTTTGTCTTTATTATAAAACTAGCAAACCCGGCCCGTTTCACTTGGCGTTAGTTGAAGTTAAAATAAATTAAACAGTTTTTATAATTATTTTGATACTGCAAAAAAAAAATCTACTGATCCGATCGCTACCAAACTTTACAGGAACACCCGCTAGGCCAATCTGAAGATTCCCTGAAAATTTCATCGAAATCGGTCCAGCTGTTTCGGAGTCCATAAGGAACATACATACATACATCGCCTTTTATATATATAGATAGATAAATTAAACAGTTTTCATAATTATTTTGATACTGCAAAAAAAAATCTACTGATCCGATCGCTACCAAACTTTACAGGAACACCCGCTAGGCCAATCTGAAGATTCCTTGAAAATTTCATCGAAATCGGTCCAGCTGTTTCGGAGTCCATAAGGAACATACATACATACATACATACATACATACATCGCCTTTTATGTATATAGATTCCTCAAGAATTTACTCAATTGACGGACAAGAGATTTAAGCTTGTTATTAAACGCACACTGATTGGAAAATCATACTACAAAATTAGGATTTCATTGAAGACATAACAATAGTCTGGAAATAATCCTCTCTGCACATGGAGATCATCTCTGGGATTATGTATATTGAATTTTAAATAACTACTTATTGTAGAATGATGTTGAAAAAATGATACACTGACTCTGATTTCTTGTCGTTTCTTCTCAGTGTCCAAGTTTTCTTTTTGAACCGAACAAAAGTAGATTTACCTAGCATTTGGGTTTACTTGAATAAATTGATTTGACTTTGAATTTGACTCTGAACTCTAGTAGAGTCTGCTATTATTTTACTGGGGAGCGTCAGGGATTTAGTGATAGATCTAACTTTTACTTCAAAATACACCAATTTAAAAAAAGAATAGCAGAAGCATTTCTAATAAATATAAAGCGTCTTTTGTTTTATATTGGCAACTATATAAAACAAAAGAGAAGAAGAGTATTACTAGTAACCATACATATTTACTATAGTTTGTCACTCCATATGTCGAGATCAAATGGTAATATTGTAGGCGACAACCTAATGCTATAAAATACTATTTAATTACGTACAATTTCTCAGCACGACATCTCTTCCTCGCTAAAGTTCACAAGCTTGTTTTATTTTAATGATCGTAAAAATAACTTCGCTGTAGTCATACACTTATAGTACATTTGTTGCGGTTGTTAAATTTCAGATTCCTTCTGACAATCCCGATATCCTGCGCCACGTGCAAGTGTACGTCATTAACCAGGAAGTTTGCCGTCAGCGTTATGGTACCAACGGTATGACCGTCGCTGATGGCATGTTATGCTCCGGTGTCCTCGACGTCGGTGGCAGGGATCAGTGCCAGGGCGATTCCGGCGGCCCCCTGTACCACAACAATGTGCAAATTGGCATCTGTTCCTGGGGTATCGGATGTGCTGATCCATTCTTCCCTGGTGTCAACGTTCGTGTCTCCTCATACACCAGCTGGATCGTCGCTAATGCTTGATACTGTTGAAATTGAAATGTAGATATTGTATGTATGACATACAAATATTAAAAATATTGCTCGGCTTAAATTTTTTTATTTAAGTTCTATTTTTAACATCGTTCTTACGTAAAATTACAATAATTAACCAATCTAAATGTGAATATACACATATTATATTAATTGCATTTGCATTGTCTAATACAGATAAATGATGGATAGAAGTATGAAAATTAATTTTACTTACATTACCCCATAGAGATTCGCTTTATTTTGCAGTTACTTTTACATGAGCAACAACTTGAGGGAAATTCTTGTCTTATGTCTTACTACCGTTATAATTAAAATGAATTTCAATTTGATATTGGATATCCTTCAATGAACGACAGTAATTTCTAACTTTTGACGGACAAATGGGGTGTACAGGAGAATTAATATTTACAAACACGTAGCGCGTTCAGCACGTATCAGTTCAGACATAAAAAAATTATCATTATGTTACATATTTCTGTAGATGTATCCAACGGCCGACTCGTATAGGTACCTGGTGCTGTAGTCCCGACATAGCGATTATTTTCGTAAACTACCGATCGATAAAAATAACGAAAAAAATCGCTTGCCATAACGATAAGCACGTAAAAACATTATCAGCAATCGTAAAGTTGACAGTTAGATTCGATATGATTCCAATCCCAATCGATAGTTTTAGTGTAGAGACTCAAAAATCGTTAAAAATTAATCGTTATGACTTATCAACCGAAATCGGTCGTAAAGCGATCGCCATCTATGTCCAGACTGCAGGGGCTGCTCGGCGTGAATACGCTACGTTCACTACCGGTTAACGTGCGCGTGCTTATTAAGTTTATATTCAATCAGACGGAAAGTAGTCGTGTGAAAACCGCCGTATAAAAAGTAGCCAAATGGCACTTTTGACGAGTAATGGCGACAGTAAGTGTTTCAATTTATTGTGCTAAGCGTTTCCCACTTATCCCGCACAGATCTCTGAAATTTCTTGAGGAAGTCGACAAGCGAAATACGTCGACTAACAAGTTTAAGATTTTGAGCGGAAAATAGCTAAAAATTATAAAAATTCATCACACGAAATGTATTTGTGCAATGAGTAACAACTGAGTCTATACTCTATAGTATACTCTTATATATTATTATTGTAAACTTCAGGCAAAGCTTTTCATTTCATGATATTCTTGATTTGTTGATGAAGTCCCAGCACTTTCAAAGGCTAGAGGAGGGAGATAATTTTTACACGCTTTATATTAGCTTCACCTGTATGTATGTATGTATGTAATGGAATCTTTCAGCGCAATTTTTACCAATTTCCAGAAGTCTGATCAGCTTGAAAATTTGCACAGAGGTCAAGGACTGATGACAATACAATTATTTCATAACTTTGTTCTAATGTTCTGACTAGAATCATATGGATAAAAAGATATTTAAAAATTAATGGTACGATTATGGTATTATAGATGTCGCTACGGAACGTTTGTACATGCATTTTGAAATTATTACATTATTAAGTCAAACGTATTACAATGGACCACACTAAGTTTTTTTGAAATAATTTGAATTTTGCGGAAAAAATTATAGTTTAACAAAACTAAAAAAACACGCTTTAATGGCAAACCGAACTAAAAAGTAGAAAATAAAAAATTTTTTAGTTTATGTAGTTGCAATTTTCTATTACTGTAATACAAGCTCTTGATACCTAAAAATTATTTTCTACTTTTTAGTTTAGGTTTGCCATTAAAGCGGGGTTTTTTTAGTTTTTTTTTTGTATTTTTTTCGTTGTCTGAAGTCGAGAGAGTTTTCAGCTATGTTTGGTGGAAATCGGTGTAGTCATCTTCAAGGTAATCAGTTCTGAATCTTAGGTGTAAAGAAATCTCTAAGGACTTGGCACCTGAAAACGGTAGGCACATGTGTGCAGAGTGAAGTCTGCTCATTTGTACAAGAATGTGACGATTCTTCTCTGTAGTTCGAAATTCATCGTTTTATTATCTCAAGCATAGCGATTCACGTTGAAGTGTCACCGTCTGGTATTTTTTTAGTCACTGTTTTTTAAAACAATTTTGATTTTGTATTATGCACTTATTGAAATGTATTTGAGGCTGTTTCTTGATGTTTCTCGTTTATTATTTAAATAACGCCTGAAGTATAATAAGAACAATTACGTAGGGTTATTGCTTATTTATAATGTCAGGCGTTTTGGTTTTGAACACAAACATGTCAAACAAAATTGATTCAAATTTTAACTATATATATATATAATGCATATATGTAATGTAACAGATGCTGTGCCTATTTATTTTCTAATAATTTGTCGCTTTCCGCTGCAAAGAATAGCAATATGCCACTGTCCGCAGAGCGCCCGCGAATTACTTCTACAGTGCACTTGTAATCTCAATTGAATACCACAAAAATTATTATAGTCTTAGAGTGTCCCTGAGGGGCGTATTCAAAAAGGTTGAAGAGCACTGCTGTATAGGCGATGGGTATGACTTCATAATAGTCACCTTAGTAGCTCTATGTCCTCCCTGTA
This sequence comes from Zeuzera pyrina, assembly GCA_907165235.1. Classification (NCBI taxonomy): domain Eukaryota; kingdom Metazoa; phylum Arthropoda; class Insecta; order Lepidoptera; family Cossidae; genus Zeuzera; species Zeuzera pyrina. The sequence continues at coordinate 18,100,849 of OU015638.1, read as the reverse complement.
TGATAAATAGCCTGAAGTTAATTATTTCAAATAGGAAACACCAAAATGAAGTTTACTATTCTTTTAAATAGAACACAACACGGCACAATACAAACATTATTATTTTTTTCTCAGTTAATAATGAACATAGTCACAATCGCTTACATCTGTTCCTTGAATGGTTTCAATGGCGACCAATTTTTTCAACTTCATTCGTAACATTCGTTAGTTGAATCATGGCCGCGGCGGTTGATGTTTGTGTCGGTTTATTGCGTCACAAAACTTTGTTATCGCGCGAAATAACTGACACAAACTTATTGGATATCTTAGTGAAGAAAGGGCTATTCAGTTTAAGTGATCTTGAGTTAATAACCAGTGCGAGTAATGGAGAAAAGTGTAAAATCTTCGTGGAAGTTGTTAGTAAACAAAGCGGTGTTAAGTTGAGTGAGTTGTGTTCTGTTTTAGAGAAAGAATGCCCAAAATTGTCCCACGAGCTTATGAATGACAGGCACAGATTTTTAATTAATGGTAAGTTTTGAGGAAATTGTGTTTTAAAATTAGGAATTATTTGCATATAACATAAAACTTTACTATCATCATAAGTTATTAATTTTATCTATTACTTTGCCTCTGATAACATTTTTATAACTGATAACAAAGCTCTTTGGTTTTACAATTAGTTTCGAAGTTATTTTATTAAACGCATAAATCTATCCCCAGCCCCATTTAAAACTTTCCGATCAACCGACAATAAATTCAGTCGAGTATCGAGTAGGTCCCCAGATAGCATTGTAAACTAGAACCAAGCGCCGCACCAAGTTTGCCGTGCAACTAACTGTATACATATGAGACAAGTTTGAATTAGACTTTCCAGTTACGACAGGACATAGATATAATATTCACATAACAATCAGAATGTTTTGTGCTGCAGTTTTTCAGGTATGACACTCCATCTTCCTACCAGATGTCGATTATGTATTAATTTTGTGGTGGTAATACACTAAAGCTGAACCATAACATAATTAAAAATTTGATACCTACTGAAAATTATAATTTGCAACAACATTGCCAAAGACTTATTCATTAAATGTCAAACATTTTTTGTCTCATATTTGGTTTGGCAATTGAGAATCGAAGAATAATCAAGCATGCAACCATATGTGCTATCTGGGGAACTATACATATTAAAGAATTATTTATAACGCTTTTTATAAACAATCATTAAACTGAACAAAATGGAGGACCACCCATACCAAACACACATAATAAAATATATCTTTACGCAGTTTTGATTTCGGGGTGAATACTTTCAGTTGCTTTAGGTATTTGGCACCGTACCTATAAATAGCGACATATTATGTTATCTACACTACATAATTAAACTTAATATATAAACCACGCGTTGTGGCGAATTGATTGTTAGTCCGTCGCCTAAACATGTAAGATCCCTTAGCCCTCTTATAGCCCTACCGCAGAAAAAAGAATACCTAAATAAATTGTATAACAAACAATACTGTAAAAACAACAAATTCATTTTCACATAAGCTATAACTATAAATAATAAATTTTAACCCCGCGTGAAACTAAATTGCCTTGGAATTTATGTTAAAGTTACGGGTAGGGTTACCAACCGTACAATAATGTATGTATTGTACTGTTTCGGGTCTACGTACTATATGTATGTATACTGTTGCGGAAATATAATAGTACCTACGCAAAAATACTATATTTTAGTGATCAATATTTATTCTGAAAGTTGCAACACCGAAACAAAGAACAAACAAATTCCTCACTTTTTAACCGACTTTGAAAAAAGGAGGAGGTTCTGTGGTCGTATATGTGGGGGTTTTTATCTATGTTCGCCGATAACTGCGTCAATTGTGGACCGATTTCGAAAATTCTTTTTTTGTTTGAAAGGATGTACTTCCGAGGTGGTTCCCTTTAAATTTCACCGTTATAGGAGTTTGGACTTCGAAGATACATCAAATAACACTAAGTATCGCTAACTGCTCATAACCTTTATTAGTTATATTGATGATTCTCTTGCATGTCATTGCGCTCCAGAATTATCTTTCGAGTTTCGACTGATGCGATGTACCTACGTGTAACCGAATGCGCCTCTGTCTTGCAATGAGTTTTTGATCTACATTAATTTAAAACTTGTTTGCGATAAAGCATATATATGACACTTTTATTGTACTCAAATTGTTAAAAAATGCAAAAAAATATAGTTTTCATAAAAATTTCTATCTTTCCATACAATACTATATTTATTCGAAGTGTACTATATTTTTTTTAATTTATTCTGAAAAATACTATAATCGACCGAAGAAATGTTGGAAACCCTAGTAAAAAAATATCTTTACACATATTGTATTCATTCTATTATTATATAAAAGTAACATCTATAGGATGAAATAAATTGCAGTAAGTCTCCAGATGCTCGCAATAGGAATTAAATTGAAAAATTACATGACCCCACCGCGAAAGAGGGGTGGCGTCGAATCAATCTAAATTCATCGTAAGATATATAAATATTTTCATAGTAGTATAACTTGAAATTTAAATCTTTATTAGCTTTATCAAGACTCATGCAAGTGTGCCAGGCCAAATTAAAAAAACAACTACAACTACTGTATTATACCGTACTGTGTATATTTATAGGAAGTCATTGAAGTACCGCTTACGATCCCCTCGACTTTCGTTTTGTTAAAGCTAAATTCCCATTTTTGCTTCTTATTCCAATTTTATTTTTGCTTTCGAGGTTATCTAATGTAATTTAGAAATTATCAAAAAGTATTTAAAAAAATCAGTTCTGTACTTCCTTCCTCCTGTAGGAATCTGAGAAGACGTGATTTTTTCTTTATAGCTGCCTTATCGACTGCAAACAGAATGTAACCACTACATTTTATCGGGTGGGATATCGTAGTAATTATTCCTATTTTTAGGATATATAATTTTTTTTGTGCAATTCTCCCTTGACAGGGAAGGCAAAGGGATCTATGCCCATAACATCCGACGTCTTCAGTAATGAAATTATATATTCTTCGTTTCATTTCATTAAAATGTCGACGTAATACAGTTTAATGTTTTTTGGAGTTTCAGGCGACAAATATATTGAGGCAGTCTTTTTAGTAGGATCCGCTGAGGCGGTCTAACTTACTAAAAAAAATTTCAACATCACACTACTAAATAAGCACTTATTTTAACAGTTCCACATATTTTCCAGCAGCGTAGAACACTTGGGACGCTAAACTACGCCAAGTTTACAGTACAACATCCACTAGATCCCAAATAATAAAAATAAACTCCCAACCGCTCCACATAAAATCCCGTTAAAAACTCCTAATTCTCTTTATTTCTGACATCTGTCTCTATCTGTATATCACATCCGATTTATCCAGAGGCGAGAACTGATAAGACAAAACCAATAATGAGAAAAAAAAGTGAAATTATTGTATTTCGAACGCATTTCTTTAAATATTTTTTTCCCTGAAACCCTACAAGAGTTACTGTCAATAGTTATGGTACGTGTTCGACACGCTTCTGGCCGGTTTTTTATGCAAGCTGCCAGTGCAAGCTTACTGTTTAGCTTACTACTATACATTTTCTTTCGGTAACTACTGACATTTATCGTGGAAACGAGTCGAACTTGACCGCCCATTGTCTTATCTTAATACGCGAGGCGTGTGTTCGCGGCGAGCGGAGCGGCACGTGACAATAACCTACTGTTTTGTTCTCAGAACTTACAAATCGACCTCTTAGTTCTGAGAATGGCAGTTACGATGGTCTTTGTTTGGTGTTTTAAAAGTATTGGCGACAGAAGTCAAATTTTATACGTAATTATAATATTATTCCAGTGTCTAACCTAAACTAGTAGTTTTAATTAAGTACAAACGAAACCAACTTTCTGTTCTGTTACTGATTTTTATATCAGATTCAGCCCAAAAATTTCCTTTGGACTGTACTTCTTTTTTATTTAATAGAAAATTCATTTTAGCTAACGCGCGTTGGTTTTACTCCTAACTGCTCCTAAAACTGATTTATTTTAAACTTCGTATTTATAATAATTTAAAATTTGGAATGAACTGTAAAGAAAATAAAGGAAATTCATTGTGAAAATGCAAGTTATTGGATTTTTATTTCAGTAGTGGAGACAAAGCAGGAATAAGTTAGAGGGATATGGCGTTATAGAGCTCTGGCGTTGCAAACTCGCCATACGGTACCCAGTGTTAAGAGCGATAAATAGAGACGGGATTTAACGCCACTCTTTTTCCATGGAAATTCATTGTGAAAATAGGAGTTACATATTAGATTTTTATTTCAGTAATAGGAACAGAATAATAATAAGTACAGATTACTAAAATGCGGTTTTTGCTTCCTGGAGACGTGCTTCGGATCAGCGTGAGTGGGGCTTCGTTGCGTACCGTAACAGATCCCGTGAGGTGAGGTGAGGTTATTACCTATACAGACAGCGACAGCCACGCGATCATTGCGCGACTTGTGAGTAATTGTAATAAAATAATTTACATCATGTATGGCGACTGCGTGTCTATCTCGCCATGACCGTACAATGCAATTTTTGCTGTAGAGATAGCGCCCCTATACAAATTACATTATACACATTCTCGTTTTGACAGCAGATATCGCGCGATATTTCACTGTCGCATGCTGACTGCAAGTTAGGTAATAAGCGTGCTGGAGTACCCCAGCATGAGCTGAAGACGTCCTGTGTGAATTTTTGTGGCGAAAGTAGCAAATAATCCAGTGCTTCCCCGAGAGGTCGTTGCAGGTGTGTCCTCTGCCTCGTGTACAATTTCTACTAAGTATATACCATATGTGCTATATGTGCGGTGTCACGCTTGCTGACAGGATAAGCAATGATGAGATACGCAGTATGACAGGGTTGCACAACAGTGTTATTGTAAAAATGACGAAAGGAATGCTTAGATGGTTCGGGCACATGGAAAGAATGAGTGATGAAAGACTGACGAAGAAAATATACAGAGCGAAAGTGAGTGGTAAAAGAAGCCAAGGAAGACCAAGGCTGACTTATGAAGATCAAATAGCCAGAGTGTTAGCAGACGGAAATGTCAAAAGCACTCGCATACCTAGGCGAAAATGTGTGAAGAGAATGATGAGATTTGAGGAAGCGAAAGAGGTGTGTAAGGACCGCGACTCCTGGCGCTCCGTCCTCTCTGGCTACCCCGTTGGGGATACAGCGTGAAGTTATGTTATGTTATGTTATATACTATATGTATTTTCATCTAAATTTTCAACCCCATTTGACATGTGTTTCGTCTATCAACGAAGCGTTTTATAAAATAATGTTTTACCGGTTTAGCCTCAGTACCCTACCCAGCATCGATTATGCAAATAATATCTAAATAAACTATAAACAATATACCTGGACGCGTCTTGAAATTCACGCAGGATTTCTCATAATTCCTGATCCAGACCAAGGTCATTCTCAAATCCGTACAGTCAGCAGTAATACTAATTATAAAAATAAGTAATTTATCGTTCATTATGACCATAAAAAAGTAAAACTACAATTCGACAATTGTCAAGGTTCTCTCAGATATTTTTAGCTAAGTATTACATCATAATGCAATGTCGGTGAGTGGGTAGTTCGGTACTGGATACAAACAGTTTCTATGGTGGTAAATATACATACGTGTCCATAGATTTTATTATACTTACTATTTAAAATATAGTAAAATGCTTTAGAAGTAATGAGTTTTATTAGTAAGGGTTTATTATTTGTAACAATTAGAGATATTAAAATTTATTACACTAATAAGAAAATCATAACGGGATTTATAATAATGATATTTTTGGATGAGATGAAAAAACAGGACCATATGTACGAACGCACCTTGTGGCCAATTTGCAAAAAAAAAAGATGGTGCCAAAGCGAACAGCTGTTTTGTAATAATGACGTTTTTATTTTTATAAAACTGCGATGTGTGCAGACGTACAGTTGCAGACTCTTGTTAGGAAAGAATATTTGTATAACTTTGTTTTACTTCGTACTTCTAATATTTCTCTAATATTACTCATTATACAAAAACTTTTATGGACGAGTTTTAAGGGAAACCGACAAAAGCCTGACAACTTTTTTGTTATGTTGTACAACATTGACCATGTATTAAGGATTAAGGCGACCGACGCATTGATAAGCAATAATTTAATCTAAATTAGACCTTCATCTGCTCTATGCAAACATGCGCGCGCTAGCTTACGGAAAATACGAAAAACAGTTATTTTCGTTTATTTTAAAAACTATAATTAATTTTAACTGTCATTTTGGGGAATATGTTTAGATTATAGAAACTATACAAAAAGTTTATAAAATATAAATCGGTCCCGTTGCTCCGAAAATTGTAAATTGTAATCTCTGTTTTAAAAGAGGTTTCTTTGATATTTTTTTGTGTTACAAACGTTAACCAATTGGATGTCGTAGCTGGCAAAATGAAGTTAATGAAATGAAGAATCAGGTTATTAAATATCACTGTCATACGTTTTGCAGTCACTTAGAAAAATTGAGATCTTAGAAATGAGTACCTGTGAAATTCCGGAAGAGGTGTTTTTAGGAAACAACTACTTGCAAATTATAGAGATTTCAAATCAAAAATTTGATACAGGATCTGTTTCAATTCACTGCATAAAAAAAATCAAGCAGTCGTCTAAGTAATCTTAATAATATCGTACCATTCGAGTTATACTTGGTTGCGGGTAATAAAAAATATACCAAAATGATTCTCATGGAATGGGTAAGATACTTCGGCAATCATAATTTTGTTAATTTTCTCTAAAATAAAAACATTTTAAAACACATTCGTCGTCCAAATGTTAAAGGCTCACATTTTTCTTTACAAATCTCAACCCTATTTCGTTGCTCCTCACCCTCTTAACTCGTACTTTACTTGGAAATACCAGGGGGCCTAGACAAGTGGTTCAATTGTCGTAAACGCTAGTAGAATAGAATGACAAATACCACGTGATCTAGCGGACGAACGTTATTAACTTTCTTATACATCAAACGAAATATAAAATCGTGTGAAAACCACTGAATAACCACCGTAGGCAATTGGCACTTTTCCATCGCAAACAAGCATTTCCATCGCACGAAGCGTTTGCCACTTGTCTAGCCAAACAGAGCGGCACGCTTATTACGTAACTTGAAGACAGCATGCGACAGCACAATATCGCGCGATATCTGCTGTCAAAACGAGAATTTATGTAATGTAACTTATATAGTGGAGCTAAATCTACCGTGAAAAGTACATTTCACGATCAGAGAATAATAGATATGCAATCGTCATATATGATCCTAATTTTTTATTACAATTAATCACCGATCGCGCAGTGATCGCGTGGCTGTCGCTCTCTGCAAACTTTTAGGTAATAACCCCACGGTTTACACGGCGGTATTCACGCGACTTTACTTTTCGTTCGATTTAACAGAAAGTTTATATCGTTTTGGCTACCGATTTAAAATTCGTTACGCTAGGTAGCGTTTTATTTGTCATTATATTTTAGTAGCGTTTACGACAATTGAGACACTTATCTAGGCCCCCTGCGGGTTATTCACAAACGTCGGAAACTCAACTTTCCGTATCCGACAGGAAACTTTTCGAGGATTTTGTCTATTCGCGATTCACAAATCCGAAATACGATTTCGGATTTGTGAAATATATCATATTACATATAGTTGTATTCACAAATCCAAGCTGTCGGATTCAATATATGCTTTTCGACGATCGGCCTTTCCGCCACGGAAAGTTTCCGACGTTTGTGAATAACCCCCCTGGTCTTTTAAGAATGCATTTCAATAAAAATATCGTCGCACATTTATTAAACCAACACCGGATTCAGCACCATGTGTCCCGATTGATTGAGATTTGTTACAATATTGACTTAAGGTTATGTGAAATCAGGGATTTATAAATGTACAAATAAGCAACATAATTACTGGCTCACATTACGACTTATTATTTAAGAAATTAATAGTTTCCCCTACAATTTACTGTTTTTCTCATTTAAATAGATATTTTTTCTTATTTTCAAGAATAAAACTACTTTGAACCACTAAATATTGTAAATTTTAACATTAGTAGTTTTAACATTAAATTTATATTCTATTTTAAATAAACCACGAGCAGATGTAAACTGTCAGGTTGTAGCAGAAATTATATTGGAAGAATTGTTTATAAAACTTGTGTTTCAATAATAAAAAGTATTGTTTCGTATTATTGCTATGGCGTCCTTATTTTTTTAAGTTGGAATATTTTTAACGAAGTGTTGACAGTTTATTGTAGGGCATTTTTAAACCGATTAATAATATTTTAATCACAATTTTTATTAATTTTAAAGAGTTTTAAATACATTCGATAAGTCAAGTCAAAGTCAAATCAATTTATTCAAGTAAACCCAAATGCAAGGTATTTTTGAACGTCAAATCTACTTTAGTTCGGTTCGAAAAGAAAACCTAAATACTGAGAAGAACCGACAAGAAACTCAGTCAGGTATCATTTTTTCACCATCATTGTACAATAGTTATTTAAAAATACAATATCTATAAAGCCAGTAAATGCATACGCAGAGAGGATCACTTCCAGTCTATTGTTGTGTCTTCAATGAAATCGCTAATTTTGTAGTATGCTTTTCCAATCAGTGTGCGTTTAATGACAAGTTTAAATCTGTTTTCCGTTAATTGAGTAATTTCTTGAGGAATTTTATTATAAAAACGAACACAGTTACCCAAAAATGAACCACTTGACTTTTGTAATTTAAATTTAGGAATAACTAGCTGATCACGACCACGAGTTTCCACACCACTAACAACGCCTTTCTTTTGAAATAGATCAAAATTTTTTTTAGTGTACATTATGTTTTCATAGATGTATAACGAGGGTAAGGTGAGTACATCAATGTCTTTAAAATGATCTCTCAGCGACTCACGTGCGTTCATACTGTAGATGGTACGTATTGCCCTCTTTTGTAAAATAAAGATAGATTTCATATGCGCCGCTGATCCCCACAGTAGCAGACCATAAGACATAAGGCTATGGAAATATACGAAATACACCAGCCTAGCCGTAGCTACATCTGTCAACTGTCTAATGCGCCTAATAGCATATATTGCCGAACTGAGCTTATTAGATAAAGTCCTGATATGGTCCGCCCACTGTAACTTATTGTCTACTGTTAAACCAAGAAAAGTAGCTGATTTCATTAATTCTAATTCTTTCCCATCCAGTTTCAGTCCATTATGAATTTTGGGTACATTGGATAGGGAAAACTTAACACAATTGGTTTTTTGTGCATTCAGTAGTAAATTATTGGCTGCGAACCATCTCGAGACATCCGCCAAGGATATACTGATTCTATAACTGGCAACATTTTAACCACATCGTGACTATGACCTTTCGTCTACCTGTTTTATTAGGCGAGGTCAAAGCCCCAACCCTGTCTAGGGCCATTTAAAGCGTTACGTCGCATTGCTCATGGGGTGTGACGAATAATGAGAACGTACCATGGGAAAGCTTTTATCATACACTCGAGCTATTCATTAGTTTTTGTCTTCAGAGTTAGAAATACGACTGTCTTTGTATAGTCCTATTATTAACTAATTAATTTACTTAAAGAGTTGAAGCTTTTGACAGTTTTACTGACATGCTTTAATGTTCATAAATTATACACATTTTCATGTAATGTATAATAAGTAAAGTAAATAAATAATTACATATTTGGCATATCGGATAAATATTGGACTATAATTGGAATTTGGCATAGCGATTATTTATACGTTTTGTTCATCCACCACATATTTAGCAATAGTAACTTTTTATTCATAGTAGAATTAAAGAGGTACTTCAACTGGAGATTCTCCCCAGCCCTCCTTTTATCTCGAAAACTACTGCATTTGAACAATTTTTCAAATTGATCTGGCCGGGAATTAAACTGCAATGCTGTCTCTTCAGCTAACACTCGGAATATCTGTTCTTCATAAACACAGACCAAGAAACCCTAGACAACGTTTATGAAGATATTTGAGACTGCCCATAGTCTAGTATTATATTACTTAAATGGCGACCACCTCGACCAATCAGAGGACAGCGCACCGTCCTGCACCCCTCAAGATTTTCGTCAATGGCGTGCTGGTCTGTGTTCCTTCGTCTAACTGGGTTTCTATTACCATTAAATTTCACTTGTAGATCTTCAAAAGCTGATTTTCAATCCGGACAGTCTAAACATACATACCTTTCATCATTCTTAATCCTTGTCAAAAAACTGTTTTGAATTTAACGCCGTCGTTAGTAGGTATGTGTTTATTTATGGTTACCTATCATACCGGTGTCCAATGGGAGTTTTATAAAATTACAGTTTTCGAACATGTTCTTAGCTGTGGTGGGTGTAACGTGGTTAAGATTCTTTCGCCCCTACGGACGAGAGAGAATATTACCAATAAGGTTTTATTAATAGTTAAAAAATGTTGTTCTACATCTATTTTTTTTCCTAATTCCCCCTAAATACGTGACGTATTTTCAGAATGTTCTTTTTAAGGTATTGCATTTAAAACCGGTCACGATTGAGTCCGAAATTTTTTTAATCAATAACGTTTTGCATTTTTCCTTAGGCAACTTTTTTTTGGTTACAAAGGAGGAAACTGCATACAGATACCCAGCCTCTTGGGGAACGACTAAGGTATGTGAGGTTTTTACCTCAGGAATTTTAAACTACCGAAGCTCCTGCTGTGGTTGTCCTCGGCCCGTTGTCGATGGGCTCCGCCGTCTCCTACGTATATGTGACTTGTGCCTCACCTGCTCAGACAGTATATACACCTTATATAGAATTAAACCCTTTGCTTTGCCGCAAGCGGATTAAAAAATGAAATAGCAAATCCGCAGCAAGTATTTTTATACAGGGTTAGTTTAAAAATACTAATAACTTCTTAGTATTTTGTACTAAACATTATCCCCAATAACGTTTCTTTTACGAATTTCAAAAATTTGTAAGTTTTTCTTTCATACAAAAATAAAAATCCAATAATGTTTCTAAAAATGGCACCTATTCTACCCAGTCGAAAGCGGCACATACGAAGCGCGGCGCTGAGGCCCGGTGCGCTTGCACTGCACCTTGGAAATACGTACAGAGTAAATACGTTTCAGACAGTACAATAAAACTTAATAAGTATTGTTTGAGGAACGTATTGAGTTTTGAAAAAAGTCGTAGAGCAAAAGTTGTTGTGTCTGTGGACAGGAATTATGCACTAAGAGGTTATTAATATTTTTAAATTAACTCTGTACCTTTAATAAATAAAAATTAATTGCCACATGTATGACGGAAAATCACTTGAAAACGGCTCGACCGATTTGGCAGATTTCTTTTTTGTTGTGTTCGTAATTGTTAGGATAAGGTTTGTGTTTATGAAAATTTTTGGAAAATCCACGGGAATATTCGAAAATTTAAATGGTATTTTTGAATGAAAATCTCAATAAAAGATAATTTGGTATGTTGCAAACATTCAACATCCCACCGGGGCAAAGCCGGAGCGGGTTCTAGTATTTTATAAAAATCATGCCTTATCTATTCCGTAATAGTGTCAGATTAACTACGCTCCAGTGGCGACAGGTGCGACTAATCTTGGCTGTTACAATTTAACACTTAATTGTGATTTTTTTTTTGTTTTTATTTGTATTAAATAAATATTGGATCTTTGTTCAACAGTTCGGTCAAGAAATTAAAGTAAATATTTTGTTTACTTGTTTTCCTTTTAACAAAAGGCCTCGTGATTCGAACTTGGTTCTGACATCATCAAAGTGGGTTCTAATGTGGCAATAAAAAAAAACACCCCACTCTATTATGGTTATGATAATTTATATATTAAATAATAAGCAAGACATATGAGACCTATTGAAAACTGATTTCCAAACAGTGTTAGACATAAAGTTGCCAACTATATTGTTAAAAACAGTATTATACTTTATTTCGTTCCGAAATAAAGTATAAAACTTTTTAAATAAAGTATACGAAATAAAGTATTATACTTTATTTCGATCCGAAATAAAGTATAATACTTTTTGTTCTCTGTTAGCCAGATATTAAATCACGAGATCGAGAGCTTTATCGCCTATTCCATAATATATCGGCTTGTAAATTAAAGTTTTAGAGGTATATTCGAATATCATTCTTTGCTCGTGAGTAATGACTTTTTATTCGACTGCCCCAAAAGAAAGATAATGTTTTTCGGGTGTATTTATGTCGATTCCTTGGTGTCATAGCCCATAGCCTAAACCTTTGTTGGAACTAAGTTTCTTAATGCGGATTGCAGGAGGTTTGAGTTGGTAAAAATCGTTACGTAACGAAAAAGCGTTATGCCTCCTCCATTTGAGTCTCAGCGACTCTCTCTTTCTCTTAAACACGCTAGTTAATTAAGCAACGTGAGGCGGGACCTATCCGCCGCGCGGAGCTAGGTTCGTTAGTTCTATACATAGATTCACAGTGATCCTTCTATCTCTTTCTATTATATATGAGTGTGTGTGTGTGTGCGAGTATCGAGATTCGAGCAGACGATCAGCGTGTGCGGCCGGCTGTATAACCTCATTACTTTACATGAGGAAATTTTGTTAAAACTTATTTGTTTTTGTAATAAATAATGTGAGTTTTATTACCTCATTATTGCAATTAAGTTTTGAGAAATAGAAACTGCAGCTAAGAAACTTCGTTGTTGATGTTTTCCTGAGGGTTTCCTGACTGCACACTTTTTTTTAAATTATTTTACATAAGTGGCTATACAGATCATGCCAGACCCGTATCACTGCGGCCAACATTGATCTATTTTGATCGCCATAGCGATGGATTGTAATGACGTTTCGTTAGAATCGTCTAAGTCGCGGTAGTGCTATAAGATGTATAATATTTACCAGACTGTCCTAGAGTCCTAGAAAAAGGCCAATGTGTTGGTAATCTTTTTTTATCACACTTTATCAGGTAAAATTTATGAAAATCATTCGTAATTGTCAGGATAAGGTTTGTATGAAAGAGAATTTTTGGAAAATACACGAAAATATCTGAAATTTGGATGGTATTTTCATATGAAAATCTCAATTAAAAAAGGAAAAATTGGCGTCGCGATGTGAAGCTCAGGACCCCACCGGGGCGAAGTCGGGACGGTCAGCGTCCCGTCCCGACTTCGTTACTAGCGAGTTACTACAATAATAACAAAGATATGACAAAATTAGGAAATCCTTATTAAATACTTATGTCAAAGTCAAAGTCAAATCAATTTATTCAAGTAAACCCAATGACGAGGTATTTTTGAACGTCAAATCTACTTTAGTTATGGAATAATATACTGACAGTTAAGGGTATAAAATGTGACGTAGATATTTAGATACATCACAAAAGTATTTAGAAAACATTAGCAATAAAGTTCGCGAAATCGAATATGAATAATAACGTAAATTTCATTAAAGCGCAAATGAAAGATGTTTGCGAATGCGAAGACTCGTTACAAGCCTAGTTAAAATGCCAGGCAATTCCCAATGTCATTGTTATAAAATTGTGGAAATGCGTTATACCATAAACTGTCATTAGTTACGGCGTAATGGAGGGTTCGATGGCCGAGCGTGGTAAATTAAAAATAATGTCCAATTATCAAATGATATTGATTCCAAAGATTGAAGACAGCCAGCCATGCATATCGCAGCTTTTAAGTTCCTTGGAAAATATTTGTTTATACTGTAATGAACATGCTATACTTTCCGATACACAGGCTGTTCTAAATTAGAAACATGCAACCTAAATCGGAATCTCCACTTTAATAATTATTTATTTTAACCAAAACGAGGAGACTTTATATAAGTCCTAGCGACCCCCCACGGTTTCGCACGGGTAGAATTTTTTTTACATCGTATACAGCCCAAGTTACTCGCTGATAATGCAGCTTTCTATAGGTGAAAGAATTTTTGAAATCAGTTAAGTAGTTTTTGAGTCTATCCATTAACAAACAATCAAATTTTTTCTCTTTATAATGTTAGTAGGTATAGATATACTTTTAAACATTAATTATCATGAACATAACATTATTAAGTTCCAGGTTTTCACACATTAAACGATCGGATGGTATTGTCAGGGTGACAGTGAAAATTATATTGGAAAATGTTATACTTAGTTAAATGTTATGGTCAGTATTTTGTCTGTATGAAATACTTTATTATAATATCACACAAAATTCTTATAGTTATTTCTATAGTAATAGAAAGTTCTATAGTTATTCTAGTATAGTTATTCTATAGTAATTTATATAAACAAATATGTTTTAAGGGTTGCACTGAAAAAACTTTAAAATAAAATGTTAGGTACCATTTCAATAGAAATGCTCTAACTCAAAAAATATGACGACATCACAAAAGAATGATACATACATACATATTCTCACGCTGTATCTCTAACAGGGTATTATACATACAGAATTTAACTGCTTTAACAAAATATCGAAACGATATAATACATAATAATTGTTCTATTAAATTATAATTCCGTATATATATTATATTTCTCCAAAAAAACTGCTGTCATCTTGAAAATGGCACCTGGCCGTCGTTTAACTTATTGATAAAAAAGTATTACGTGTGTGACAATAAATTCAATATTAGTTTTCTAATAGTTAAAAGAGTTGTTATGGAAACTATAAATTTTATATTTTAAATCATAAATTTTAGTGGAAATTATTAATTTCATTATAACAAGTTTAGCTTCAATTACTATCTAATTCTGTTGGTCATTTATATTTTATTTTTATTCATTTTGTAGTTCGCTATTCTCGTAGGAATTCATTCATAAATTCCGTGCGAAATTAGCTACAATTGCTACAAACGATCACATGTAGATAACAAAACTCCGAATGACTTTCTATCAGTGTTTACGTTACGGGGTCGTTACGTTATCGGAAATGTTGTCACTTATCGTTGTTATAAATAAACGTAATTTGTTCAATGTTTCCTGATTGAGGCTCATTTTATCGTTACGTGATGACGTTACTTGTGGGAACTAGGGCTGCCAACACCATAATAAAATCTTACTGTATTGTTACTTACTGTATTCATGCATCATGTTACTAAGTGGAGTAACCTAAAAAATCAGCATATCGTGCTACTATTATTCTAATAAATATTTATAGAAGGCAAAAATACTGTATTTTCATGAACAATCTCTCAGTTCAAGTGTATGTTTGTCTGTGGTACTGTAGCTTTCAAATAGATGTACCTTGAAATATCTGAAAGTTGCAGTTATCAATACATACATACATACATACATACATACATATCCTCACGCTGTATCCCTAACGGGGTAGTCAGAGAGGACGCAGCGCCAAGCGTCGCGGTTCTTACATACTTCTTTCGCTTCTTCAAATCTCATCATTCTCCTTTTTGAGCTTTTGACATTTCCATCCGCTAACACTCTGGCTATTTGATCTTCATAAGTCAGCCTTGGTCTTCCTTGGCTTCTTTTACCACTCTTTTGTGCTCTGTATATTTTCTTCGTCAGTCTTTCATCACTCATTCTTTCCATGTGCTCGAACCATCTAAGCATTCCTTTCTTCATTTTTACAATAACACTGTCGCGCAACGCTGTCATACTGCGTATCTCTTCATTGCTTATTCTGTCCGCAAGTGTAACACCACATATCTTTCTAAGAGATCGTATTTCTACTGCCTTTATCATACTTTCGCTCGATTTCGGGCATATTCAGGCCTCACTGCCATACAATAAAGTTGGCACCAACACCGTGTTGTGGATGTCCATTTTGGCAGTGTTAGATATATTCACACTATCTACTAATGCGGACAGAGCACCATTCACTAGTTATCACTAATTTTCTAAATTGTGTTTGATAGAAACAAATATATGGAAATAAATGAACAAATAATTATTATATCATAAAATACAAAGAAACATGAAACTGCCTACTAACTATAGTAGATTCATTATTTTTTAATCATCTAGGTACTATATTTTTATGAATGTTGCCGTAATGGGCTCGAAATTACTTCTATTTGTTTGGTCTAAAAAAAGTCGGCAACCCTGGAACTAACTGTAACGATAGAGTTCATGATTTACCGATATTTGTGATTTGGATTCTGTACTTTATTTTATTAGTGTGCGAATAGCAGAAACAAAATACTCATAATCCATTCAATATGTATTTGTACATGTATCATGATTTTGTTCAAGTACTTTTCTAGCAATTAGCAACATTCCATACGGGCCTTACGCTCATTTTCACTAACACCGATGTAGGCAACTCCTAACTAAGTAATACTTAATGTTAGGTTATACCTAAACAAACGCGTTCATTTACTCTCTTAAGCGTTACCTAGAGGTTAGTGAAATACATTTTCGTTCTAGGCAGTTCCTAATTCATTAAGCATTTATTTTAGGCGACTCCTAAGTTTAGTGAAAACGGGCATTAGACTCGTATTACAGTACGTTACTACGATACTATATAGACAGAATGAGTGATGAAAGACAAAAAAATCTACAGAGCGAAAGCGGGTGGTAAAAGAAGCCAAGGAAGACCAAGGCCGATTTATGAAAATTAAATAGGCAGAGTGTTAGCCTAAGGAAATGTCAAAAGCACTCGCATACTTAGGCGAAAATGTGTGAGGAGAATGATAAGATTTTAAGAAGCGAAAGAACTATGTAAGGGCCGCGAAGTTTGGCGCCCCGTCTTCTGAGACTACCCCGTTAGGGATACAACGTGAAGATATGTATGTATGTATATACTCAAGGGTCAGTCTCTGGTAGAACACAGAAAAGGATGATGCTACATCCGATGAATGGCGTGCAATTCATATTTTGTGAACCATTTTACGAATCACCATAGAAAACTGTCTAACAGATGAATTGCTAAATATGAACCGCTAGCGAATCATATTATAAATCGTCACATAAGTAACCATTTTGCGATTTGAAATATGAATCATATTGGGATCCTATTATGATTCATCTAATGTGGCCTTTTTAGATCTGCAGACTATTTTCAAGCTGAGTTTCATATTTGAGTGTCATTCTGGGATACAGACCTAATGTCCGATTTCACCAACGCTTCCCAACTTGTCACCTACATAATATGTATCAATTAGAATAAGAAAATCTCCGAACTGGGGGCCTAGACAAGTTGTCGTAAACGCTAGTAGAATAGAATGACAATTACCACGTGATCTGGCATAACGAATTTTAAATTGCCAATCAAAAGTTATTAACTTTTTATTAAATCAAACGAAAAGTAAAGTCATGCGAAAACTGTCGTATAAAACATAGCCAAATGGCACTTGAGAAGCAATAACACTAGCAATCCTTTCGATTTTAGGTACAAAGCGTTTGTCACTTGTCTAGCCACTCTGGTTGTTATATAATATTCGTAGGGTTGCTTCTAACCTTTGATGAAACGTAAAGTGCGTTAGGGGTCTTCTGTGCCTTTTTACGAGTTACCTAAATAGTAGGGGATGTTGGTGAAGTCTAGCGTGTCTTCCAGAGGCCAGATATTATTGATATATTTTTATCGTTTTTACGATTCCGTATAGATCTAGAAATTAAGTTTAGCTTATCCGTTTATACATATGTATTGTACCCATTGTATTCTGTGCTGAGGAGTCTCTCTTTGTTGTATTTGTATCATTATTATAGCGCAAAGATTGTTCGGTTGTAGAATGGACAACAAGATTGCACAAACGTCGTTCTAAATTGGTCCAATCAAACCGAAATTAAGGTGATTAAAATCGTCTTCGCTAATCGAATTAGCGAAATGTTCGCAATGTATGAAGAACATGACGAATACAATTTGTAATGGATAGCTTATAGATAAAATAGTATTAGTAATTCTATAAATCCAAACTATTCATATTCATACTAATAATTAGTAACTAATTAATCTGTGCTAATAATATAAATACTAAACGTTTTTGGCTATACTCCTAAATCGGTTTTGATGAAATTTGGGATTTTTTTAAAACTTCACCTCTACGAAGTCGCGGGCTAATTTATATCTATATTCTATACATCTATACAAATCGATAAAATCGAAATGTCTGTGATTTTGGTATAAGTTCAAATATTCATATAGTTATTTCGCAAAATCCCAAACACAAGATTTTTTAATTTTTGTGTCTGTTTGTCAAGGCTAATTTCTGAAACGGCTACACCGATTTTGCTGGGTTTTCATTGACAGGAAGATTGTTTTGCCACTTTGCTATCGGCAGTATGAACATTAATGCCCTTGGAGGAATTTTCTATATTTATATTTTCTAACCTTCATCCATCCATATTAATATCGTAAATGCGTAAGTTTATCTATCTGTTTGTTTGTTACGTTTTGATGAAATTTGTGATAGCTTGACACCAGGAGACGAACATGGGTTACTTTTTTATTAAATACCTACCCTTAATGAGGTAAAATCGGGGAAGAAACTTTGTGTCGGAAATGCTGAATCGCTGAACCGATTATAATGGTTGATACAGAGATAGTATGTTCCCTAAGACAGACGTAGGCCACATTTTTTTTTTCAAAAACTACTTCTTATCCGGGGAAGCTAAGGAAAAATTTTCCACGGGGATAAAGTCGCAGGTACAGCTAGTATTCCATATTTTTTTTCTCTAACAAGCCCGCGTGGAAGTTATGATCTCATGATATTCAAAGCACAAAATAAACATGAAACGTACAAAGTGCAGTACATATATACATTATTATAGCTTTGAATGTTTGCTATTAAAGGCGTGTGTTCGTTTGTTTATTCAAAGCTTGTTAACTGTTTAGTTCAATGAACTTCGCGTTCAGGTGTTGCTGTGTTTTCTTTACATGTAATCACTTTATGCACCGTTTATATTAACTTCAGATGATTTCCATGGTTTCGTTTTGTGACTTGATATCAGTGTTACTACATCGAAATTTTTCCCTTTTAAGAGTTATCGAAAATTTCTCTAAAATATTTTAAAATCAACCCAAAATTAACTAAACTATAATTGTAATTTTTGTAGAATTGTGGGGGTTTATGTGTTTCAATTCCTTTTCTTAAAGCATTAATTTGATAATTTAGAATTTCAGATAAGCCAACCATTTTAGCCAAATCTCTGGTAATTAAACGTTTTCAATAGCAACACAAAGTATTTAAAGTTACACGTGTATATAGTACCACTAATTCGGAAAAAATCTGATCTGAGAAGAACCGATAAGAAATATATTAGATAGATTTTTTACTTTGCTCACTCTAAATATTTATATATAAATATTTATTAATCGCTTGAACCAAAACTGTTATTCTTATTATAACGTAAAAGTCTGTTACAAAGAGTTAAAATAGCGGCTATCAGTGTTTAATTTTCCACATAATTTGATGGTCATAGAAATCTGTCTTAGAAAAACTAACAACAGAGCAACCAGACGATTAAAGAACGTTATTTTGGTCACTGACATCTGATACTTAATTTTTTACCCGATTACAGTAAAGCCAAAAGGGTAGTGACCTTCATTGGTTATGGGTCTATGTAAATAAACACTCCAAATGATAACTTTTATTATGTGACCCGAAACGAACTGGGCGAGCACACAGAAACATACAAACTCCAACACGATTTGAGAAAGTTTCTATCCTTACTTGATCTGGCTGTGAATCGGTTTAGAAACTTTTCGTTTGGAAGGAAGATGTACTAACCAGTGCATTAACGGACCAGTTTGAAGGCCTCAACTGATTAGAACTTTTTTTAAATCTGCCATATTTAATTAATGATTATATTACTAAAGCTTTACACTATTATACAATTATAACAATTCTAACGAAATCTCATATTCACAAATTGATTATGGTCTTTAGTTTATAGTAGGATCTGCGACGGGGACTAAGATAGCGGCCAACGCTGGGAAGGTTTCCGTGTGGGCTTCCAAACGCTGAGACCTAGTCCGCCAGATTGGTGAAGAGTCATAGGAGGCCATATCCTCCTTATGCGAGGCCGTATTAGTGCAAAAAGAGAATGTCCAGCGGAAGCGGGAGAAGGTCAGTCCCACTTGAAATTGACGGCGCCGAGGTGACGACAACGTGTGCCCCGGACTGTCGGCCTTGTAGCCCAGGCTTAAAAATAAAAAAAAACACTACTATGCCCCCTGCCTGCCGTAAGAGGTATCTTCGAAGTCGCGGCCGACCGATCGAGAAAATCAAATTACTTAGACTAAATTTGCAACTGAATCGATCAAACTCGTCACTGTCTAGGAAAGCCATCGAGATTTCTTTAATTGTTTCAGATATCGTTTCTTAACCACATCCAACTTTTAGGCCCATATTCTAGAACGATACTCAAGTGTAAGATTGAGCAGTGTTAGAAAGAGATGCCGCTACATGCGATACTTAGCGTAATTTCTTTCTAAATATTACATACCAAGCCACACTTGAGTATCTTTAGAATACGAGCCTTAGCCTTACTCGATCAACTCGATTATCATCGCGATTGTTCCTTTCGAATCATATCGACTTGATTGTTTCTCTGGATTTTCTGGAGATATAACAATCGATTCAATAGACCGAAACATCTCGCTATCCCACTTCATTAATTGAAAACTTATGGAACGGGCTGGCACGTCCCTCCGATTACCGACATAAATTCCCGTAAAGTACACAACCCTCTTGTTTTGCCGCAGTCGAGTATAGACTAATTGAAGTGGAAAATTCATCGATATTGCGATGCACTTTTTTATAAAGGCAACCTTGAGACGTAACCGATCGGAATCGCATTTACTAGACTCGACACACAGTCTAGGATTTCTAGTTTTACACTCAGATTTATATAAATAACTATGTATCTTCACGCTTTTCGCCTTTTGAGTTGGACTAAAGGCCTGCTTTTATGTCCTTTAAACTTCGATTAAAGGAAATGAAAGCAGGCCTTGATGCTAATCTTAATAGAACCTAATATTTCGTTACATGGATGGTAAAACTTACCCAGACAATATCAAGTTCATTCATCAAGTTCATCGCCCGCCCGTAATATGTGGCGATTGAAGGGGGTCTTTAAGTGACGGCCGATCCCAGCAGGTGCCCAACCATCCAAGATAAAACTGATAGGCGAGTGCGATCCGCGCTGCTATAGCATTGCAAGGGTACTGGCTTGGTTTAGCCTTCTTCTGAGACATGCTTCAGTATAATATGTACATCCTATATCGAAAAAGAGCGATGGATCAGATCCGGTAAATTATAGGCCAATTGCTATTACCTCCCTTCTCTCCAAGGTCATGGAGAGAGTGATAAACACGCAGCTCCTTAAGTATCTAGAAGAACATGACCTAATCAGCAACCGACAATACGGCTTCTGCCATCATCGCTGTACGGGTGTTCTTCTAGTGTACCTCACACATCGATGGGCTCTTGTCGTTGAGAGCCAGGGTGAGGAGTTGGAAGTCGGCTTAGATATGGCACCAGTGTCTTGTTTTTTGTTTTTGTTTATTTGAGTCATCAAACAGTTATACAATAAACTATTACATTTATGACTTAACCTATGATACATGGTTGTTATTGTGTAACCTGCACCGATAACCACAGATTAAAAATGAACATAAACATATTTGATGCTACTATAAGCACAAGTGTTAACAAGAATTGTATTTAACGGTAAACTTAAAAAAAAATGAAATTAGAAATATTTAGTTGTTCAGAAGGAATAAACATTTTCTAGACCCGCTTTTAGTCTACTTTTGAATTCTCCCTTCTTTATAGTCATGATATCAATATCATTGAAGTAAGTATTAAACAATTGAGTAATACGATACATTGGTTTACCTGCATTAGTTCGACAAATCTTAGAGAAGAATACTTTATGAATTCTACGAATGTGAGATTTACTAGGTATATTAAAGTATAATTCATTATTGAGATGAATACTTTCATATTTACCATTACAGACATCATACAAAAACAGTGACTGTAAATGAAGTCTTCTAGATTTGAGACTTAGTAAATTGAATTTATTTAATAACTTAGCATATGGTTGGCGACTACATGAGAATCTGTAATTGATACGTCGCAGGTATTTTTAACCAACTTCAAAAAAAGAAGGTTCTCAATTCGTCTGTATGTTTTTTTTGTATGTTTGTTACCTCATAACTCCGTCATTTATGAACCGATTTCGAAAATTCTTTTTTCGTTTGGTTGGCAACACTTCAGAGGTGGTCCCATTTAAATTTCACCGATATTGGAGCTTGGACTTAGAAGATACACTAGATAACACGACCTGGTTATAACCTTTATCTATATTGATGATTCTCTTGTATATCGTTACGCTTCGGAATTAGAATGAAGTTAATTGCAGACCTGCTCTAAATATTTATTTAGGTCAAAACCACTCAAAAGGGAGAAATAAAAAATTTTTATTAAAAAAAATTAAACCGCCTTCAAAAAAAACACTGAAAAGTATAAAATAACTATCCTTTACTAATCAAAACTCAAGTACAATTAAAATAACTTTATAAATACGATACACATACCTATATAATTAAATTTGTCAGTTATTGAAGTCGGTGCCAAATCAATGTGCAACAACATAAAGTCTATTAGTTTGGTGGGCTTGGCACCGACTTCAGTAACTGCAAAATTTCATTATATAGGTATGTGTATCGTATTTATAAAGTTATTTTAATTGTACTTGAGTTTTGATTAGTAAAGGATAGTTATTTTATACTTTTCAGTGTTTTTTTGAAGGCGGTTTAATTTTTTTTAATAATCTCTGTACTAATTCTAGAGCTTCCGTATGCTTATTATAATAAGGATCCCAAACCGGGACTGCATATTCTAATTGTGAGCGTATGAGGCTTTTATATATGTAGAGAAAAGTAGATGGTCTAACAAAATTGGAGCACGTGCGCATGACAAAACCATACACTCTATGTGTTCTATTAATACTATGTCTTAAGTCTGTCCAGTTTATATTACTACTACTTAAGTGTTCATTAATTTTTCGAATTAATCTTCTTTCGAAATCTTCTTTCGAAGTTGCCATCGTACGAACTACCTAAGGGTATGTGCATGTGGATCGCCAGTTTTTTATCTGACAGATGCATCAGAGCAATAGTAGACTGTAGTTACTCTGATAGAATGAATATTAAGGCTGGCGTCCCACAAGGTTCTGTTCTGTCCCCAACACTATTTCTGCTGCATATCAATGATATGTTGTGTGACATACATTGCTATGAAGATGACATCACTGGGGATGCTTATTATACGGTAGAGTAAATACTCCTCGTTCTATTATGAATGAAAGGCGCGACGAACTTGTGTCTAAAATGGAGAGCACTCCGGTCAGAGTATCCGATTGGCGTCGACGGAACTTAGTCCGGTTCCCACCAAAACACAATTTTGTGCATACACCGCTAAAAAACCCCATTTGCTGTGACTCTGCAATTTCGAGACACGTTCTTTACCACTTCTGAAAGTATTGGGATCTTTGATGTCAACATCTCTCGCGACTTCGATTCCGAAGCGATTCCGAAGTCATTTGGAAGACGAGGTCAGGCTGGCGTCCACAAAGCTCGCTGTGCTCTACAGGGCGAAGCGGTACTTCACTTCGGAACAGAGGCTATTATATATAAGTCGCAAGTTCAGCCCCATATAGAGTACTGCTGTCACCTATGGGCAAAAACTATATTTTTTTTGCATTTCTTGCATTTTTAAATAATTTTTTGTCTACAACGAGTGTCATAAGGTTCATTTCAAGATACAGTCGCATTCGGTTATACGCACATCGTACCAGTCGAAACTCGAAATGTTGCAAAATAAAGATTGATCCATCCAACTGAATTATAGTATTTTGCTTATTATTACACTTCTTCAACGGTATGTAGTACGCGGATCCGAAATACAGTACAATACTATATAATATAGTACGGTTGGTACGGTACCCTACCCACAAAACCAAATCTTTAAGACTATACACTCCTCGTAAAAACGGTTGACAATATAGATTACCCATCCTGTAAGTGATCGCGCGTAACGTTGGTTAACCTGCTAATCGTATGAAAAATCGAAGCGTTAATGCACTACGAACAGTTCAATGTACAGCTTACTTACTTTTACGAGTTATTGTTCAAGTGTATCCGGTTCCTTTTGTTCGAAGTCATAAATTAACTGTTTGTTATAACTTGAACCTCTTGTTTCTTTTAATTAATAATTTATTACTAATAAAGTTTAATAAGACTTTTTAAAACTTTGAATATTAATTTGTAAGCAAGTAAAATTAAAGTTAGTATTATTAGAAAATTCATTAGAGTAAAGACTAATATTACAACATAAAAACATAGACTCCGCGTTGTGTACCTACTTCAAACGCGCAACGATCAAATAAGGAGGCTTGATTCAAACTCTTTTTATGTCTACTGATACGTAGCATGTCGAGCACGTACCGCGTTAGACACTGAACAGCCTTATGAGCAAGCTCCCAAAAAAGGTTTTTTCGTAGGCCCCGTCCTCACACTCCGCCACCCGAACACGACATATTATATCGTTGTAAATGGAATATTAATTCATATAATAAAATATCCTTTAGCCAGTACTTAGTAAACTGTATTGTCTTTTTGTTAGACGCAATTTTATGTAACTTACTCAAGTAATTTAGCAGAAATACTTAAAAATCTGTCAAAAAGGCATTACATTGCAGAAAAAAAAGTATCGAACGAAAATACATAAATTGCGTTATGGTTTTAGGCAGTCGCTAGAAAAATGTATAAAAAAACATATATTCAAATTTCACATTCATTAAACGTGTGCCCGCCTCAGCAAACTTATTTAAAAACACTCAAAATTTTGGCAGACAGGTCTTAAGTTTTCACATCTACCAGCACGTAGCCTTTCCAGCATATACCGTGGCAGAAAAGGCACAGACAGTTGGCACTTTCATTTCTATATCTACTCGTATCTAAATATAGCAACACTGTTTAAGTCATCTAAAGGTGGCACTTGTCGTGGCTATTCGTGTTCGTGTAGCGTATTCGCCATTTTTGTCTAAATATTTGTGTGAAGTCTCAAACATCACGAATACGCCATCCACACATGGATGCAAACGGCAAATACGTCAAATACTTCCGAATATGTTTGCAGATTTACCTTTATAGACGTGTTAACGACTTTTGGAGTTTACAAATTATGTGCAAAGTACAAGGATGCATTTGGTATGTCATGCATGCACAAAATGCAAGGAAGCATTCGGTTAACTCCAAATATCACAACACAAGATCATTTGTCCAATCCATTCTACTGACCTGGCCATGTGTGGACGGTATACGACTATATTTGGAATATATAAATCCTTTGAATTGTGACCAAAAACCGACAAGCGGGCGGATACGCCTGTTCGTGTATTTGTGTATTTGTCATGTTCGCGCAAATATAGATAAATAAATCGTCTTCACATGGTCGTTTTCGAGCAAATAAGACAAATACACGAATACGAATAACCATATGATGTGCCACCATAACTCACAGATACAGACATGAGCCACAACATTGCGCTGGCCCGCGCAACGGACGGACGTTCGATACACTATTCTTATACTTAGACAATTTAGATAGTTACATTTTCTGTCTGTGTTTAGTACGTGTCTGACATGTTCGTTGTCTGTAAATATGAATGGATCTTTATACTTCTATATCTATACGTCTATTTACACTATCTGTATTCTGTACTAATTTTACAAAAGCGAAATTTTCTCTTAGCTGAACCGATTTTGATGAAATTTGAACCCTGCAAAAGGATATAGCTTATTTTTTTAAATTACACGCGAACGTATCGCGAGCTTAGGTAGTTGTAAATATTTAAATATGTAAAGGGTTATTTTAAAAATACTAACAACCTTTTAGTATTTTGCTCTAAACTATATCCCCAACAGCTTTTGTTCTACGACTTTTAAAAATTCATCTCTTTCTTTCATACAAAAATAAAAATCCATTAAAAGTTTCTGAAAATGGCACCTACTCTACCCGGTCGCTAAATCGTCACACGCACAGGGGGGCGCGGAGAGGCGGCGCGACGCTTGCACTGTACCATTGGAAATACGTACAGAGTAATTACGTTTCAGACAGTACAATAAAACTTAACAAATGTTTTTTGAGGAACGTATTAAGTTTTGAAAAATGTGGTAGAGTAAAAATTATTAGTTAGGATGACAGGAATTTTGCACTAAAAGGTTATTAATAATTTTCGGTTAGCTCTGTATAACATACAACATATTATACACATACGCACATATCTTCGCGCTGTACCCCTAACGGGGTAGTCAAAGAGGATGGAGCGCCAAGCGGAGTGACAAGCTTCGCTGTCCTTGCGTACTTCTGTCGCCTCTAGGTATCAAATGTCAAAAGCACCCGCATATTACCTAGGCGAAAATACATACAATTACTTCAAATAAGTTGTTCGACAATCGTTTTACTAGTAAACAGCCATGCCATGTAATTATTTCCATATTTGAGACATGTTTACTACCAGCAAAATGCTGATCAGCTTGTTTGGTGTGAGTAGCTCGATCAGCTATTTTTGTGTCACTGTCGTCTCTGGATTCCTAGCTAAAATTACTTAGAAGATATAGTTACGTGTATTCATTTCATACATAAATATTATTTTTTATCTCACGGTTTGTATCCATTATAACAATAAATTAACGGGTTCTTACCGCGACATTAAATATTTTTGAATTTCCCGATATTTCGATGCTGTTGCAAGCACCATCTTCACGGGTTAACTGGCGAGACTGCGGGTGGATATTCGAGAACACATATTTCAGTCTGAAATACTGACACTCAAAAATATTTAATATCGCAGTAAGAACCCGTTAATTTATTGTTATAATACATAAATATTGCATTTATTATAAAGTCTAATATCATTAATCACACATTAATATCTACCTATCTAAATATTATAAAAATCAAATGCTGTGCGTTAGTTCGCAAAAAGTCGAAAATGGCTCGACCGAGTTGAATTTTTTTTTTGTTTTGTCCGCCTCAATACAGGTTCAGGAAAAAATAAAATTAGGAAAAACCCAAAGAAACAGCCGAAAAATCGAAATATCGAGATTAGTAGTTTTGTACAGGAATTGTCGCTTCGGATTACTTTGCCACTATTACTTTCAATTGACGGCATTTGTAGCGAGCCCATCGTTCGACAGCTTTACGCCATGCATAACTGTTAATCGCTTATGAAGAGGTACAATCAGATTTTAGGCGGCACGAAGTTCACTGGGTCATCTAGTATTAAATAAACCTTTAACAATATTTAGATATTTGTACCTTCTTCAGTGTTCGTTCAAAATACAAAGCATTTTCATTTGTCCAACGGACAATTTTACTATTCTTTGAGGTATTTTTCTATTTTTGTAATGAATCCTCATAAAAGTACATTGCTCCACACAGATTTTTAATAGTGTATTTTATTATTTATCTTTTTCAGTATTATCTTTTCAGTAAATAAATAGAAATAAAATTATACCAAAGTAACCGACCAGTATTAAAAATAGTTGACTAACCCGTGTGTCGTATTTACAATCAAGCGGGCGTTTTATAATATCTTTGTTTTGAACCCATGATGAAAACGAAAGAAAAAAAATTTATTTTGACACCATTGTTCTTCTTTGTCTGGCTGCGTTTATATCTGTGGTTATAGTTTTTATACAGATTAACCGCTT
Organism: Zeuzera pyrina; assembly: GCA_907165235.1. Classification (NCBI taxonomy): domain Eukaryota; kingdom Metazoa; phylum Arthropoda; class Insecta; order Lepidoptera; family Cossidae; genus Zeuzera; species Zeuzera pyrina. Next base: position 18,073,149 of record OU015638.1, on the reverse strand, counting down.
TGCATTGTGGTCTTATGCTTGACATTTGCGGGATATCGAGTAGATATTTATCCAGATTAGTGTATTAAATTTTTAATTTTAGTTACATGTTAAAAGATTTTTTCGTTCCTTCGAGTATTCATTTTACTTAAGTATTTATGTACACAAAATACAAAAAAAATATAAGACAAGACAAGAAAATATTGTACAAAGGCACTACTTGTCTCATAATGAAATTTCTTCTAACAGACCTGCGATGGGAAACATAATAACTATAAGCAATTTTAGTGTACACAACATAATATTTAGATTGACATACATATTAAAATAGATACTTATGAACAACTACATACATACACAGTACACACAAGTAGGTACATGTACATATATACATACATACTCTATCACTTTTATTTAGATCCTTAAGACATACATATTTTCACGGTGTATCCCAAACGGAGTAGTCAAAGAGGATGGAGCGCCAAACTTCGCGGGCCTTACTTCTTTCGCTTCCTCAAATCTTATCATTCTCCTCACACATTTTCGACTAAGTATGTGAGTGCTTTTTACATTTCCGTCGGCTAACACTGTGCCTATTTAATCTTCGTTTGTCAGCCTTGGTCTTCCTTGGCTTCTTTTACCACTCGCTTTCGCTCTGTAAATTTTCTTCGTCAGTCTATCATCACTCATTTTTTCTATGTGCCCGAACCATCCACGCATTTCTTTCTTCATTTTTACAATAACACTGTCATGTTACCCTGCCATACTGCGTATCTCTTCATTGCTTATCCTGTTCACAAGGGTGATACCGCGCATATTTCTAAGAGATCGCATTTATCATACTTTCACTCGATTTCGGGCATATCCACCCCTCGCTACCATGCAATAAAGTTTGCCTTTTTGACTGTGTTAGATATATTCACACTGCCTACTAATGCAGATAGAGCATCGTTCACACCCGTCTCTCCACATCCAACTCCACATCTTCCATCCCTCGAAAACGCACTCTCCAGAAATACAATTTCATTCACTTGTTCTACACATTTTCCATGTACCCAAATCTCGTCACCGCTTCCCTTTCAAACACCAGAATCTTAGTTTTGTTCACATTCATATTCAATACTTTCACTTCTCATTCCTCTTTCATGTATTAATTCATGTTTTTCATCCTTTATTACGTTTTTAAAGTACGAAATATTTGATGTACAATTCCATCTCACAATTTACTGTTAAATTTCATTTTTATTTTTTTTTATTTGCAGGCTACAGCGCCGCTGACAGTGCCAAAGAAAATATGGTGATGAGTCACAATTTAAACAGGTATGAAAATATATTTTTGAAACTGAACACTATTGAAATGAAATATCGAAAAAGTTTAATGGCTGAATATGGCAGGGTTGGATGAGTGTTTTTGTAAAAATGCAGAAAAGAATGCTTAAATGGTTCAGACACATGGGAAGAATGAGTGATGAAAGATCGATGAAAAAAATATACAGAGCGAAAATGACTTGTAGTAGCAGCCAGAGAAGACCAAAATTGGCTTATGACGATTCTTAGCTGTTAGCTGACAGAAATATCAAAATCGTGTGATTTTGGAATTTCTGTCAGCTAACAGCGATTTTGGGCATATCCAGGCCTCACTACCGTACAATAAAGTTGGCACCAACGCCGCATTGTAGATAGCCATTTTGGCTGTGTTAGATATATTTACACTGCCTACTAATGCGGACAAAGCATCGTTTTTAAAGTTTTATTCTTTTAAATCAAGTGTCAAAAACGTGTTTTTCTAGTATAAATGTATTGATATTAAAAAAAAAAACTTTAATGCCGCATAATTGTTTCACAAAAGATTGTCATCATCATTAGATTCGCATTGTTTTTATCATAATAGAATGTCATTGGACGTGAATGGACAGGAAATGGATCCACAATGGGAGGCGATGGAAAGGTAAAATCATAGATCGCGATTGTCGGAACTTACACTCCAGTAAAACTTAACACACTTCGAGCTGGACTACATTTAACGCAACAAGACTTGTAAAGAGGTCGTTGATAGGGTTGTCACCCGTACTTTAGAACAAAATATTGTATGTTATTACGGACAAATGTACTTTATACTTTATGAGAGCAATAAAGGACATGAAAATATTTTTGTTTAATAAGTTTTGACTTTTTATGGTTGTATATAATTTTTTACATACCTTAAATAACAAAGCGATTTTTGCGCGTAATGATGGAAATCGCATTAATAAAGGATAATGACACTGCTTTCGATTCTGAATGGTAGGTCAGTTACAAACGTCAGTTACATCCACTAAAGTTAAAAAAAAATTTCAGAATATGTAGTAAAAATACGTACTTACGCAAAGAATGTAACAGGTTCAATACTTTATTTGTACACGTGCTTTATTTTCTTTACCTCAGAAAAGTAAATGTACTTTACTTTTTTTGCTTAACATACCAGGTGGCAACCCTAGTCGTTGATGTTATTAGCATCAACATATCAATAGTTAATTTTATTTATTGAAAACAGATTATTTTTTCAACTAGTAAGAATAGCGACGTATCCATTGACTTTCCCAAAAACTACTGTAATAAACACGGTGAAGAAAGTTAGACTTGTTGAAATAGTTTTAACAATATTATATAGCTAAGGTCGATATTATATGTATGTATAAAAGTGCAAATTAACAACAACAACAAATTATAGATGCATTAAGTCCCAAAATTGTCATTAGAAAAATATTCACCAATAATAGTTACCTACGTGCACATATATTTTATAACAAATAGTATGAGAAATTTTACTTACTATTTAATTAATACTATATTTACATAGCGTGTGTTTATGTGTGCGTGTTTGTACGTACGCGTGTGTTTGATAGATAATTAATCTTGCGCATATCACGAGATCTTTTGCGAGATCGTTCTATACATCTCGTGGCTTCTTGACGAGATACATGTATACATCTCGTGGCTTCTTGACGAGCTATATGTATAGTTCGTGCTGCTAGTTCGTTAGTTTACAGCTTAGAACATAGCAGTACTGTTCGATCATGAGCTACCAACGAACTGTCACCAGAGGGAACGTGGGTCAGCGTGAGTGGTCGACACTTTTGCCAAAATTGATGAAGCATTCACTGTAAGAACGAGTCCATTTTTGTTTCTGGACCTTTTCTAATTTTTCCGAGTTTATGTGTGCGTGTTTGTATGTGCGCTGCGTTTGATAAATAATAATTAATCTTGCGCATATTACGAGATCTTTTGCGAGATCGTTCAATACATCTCGTGGCTTCTTGACGAGCTACATGTATAGTTCGTACTGCGAGCTCGTTGGTTTACAGCTTAGTACATAGCAGTACTGTTTGATCACGAGCTACCAACGAACTGTCACCAGGTAACTTGGGTCAGCGTGAGCGGTCGACTCTTTTGCCAAAATTGACGGAGTATTCGCTCTAAGAACGGATCTATTTTTGTTTCAGGACTTTTTCTAATGCACAACTAGGGAAGAGTCACAGAACAGCAACACACAGCTGAACATACTATTCTATATTGTTATTGATACTAGATGCCCAAACATTTAAGATTTACGAGTATTTTGCAAATAATTATTTCAGTAAGGTATGTGAAGTTGGTCATGAGTTGACACGAAATACGAGCTGACAGTGCGAGGTCGCCATGCTTACTATAACAGTTTTTCTCGTGATTTCAATAAGATAGAACGAGACACGAGACTTATATGGCACCAACCCTTAATTTACTTGGTTTTTTTTTATATAAAAGAGGAAGCAAACGATCAAGTGGGTCACTTGATGGAGAGTGACCAGCGCCGCCCATGGAGACACCCGCAACGTCCGGGGAGTCACGGAGACGTTGCCAGCAAGAAGGGGTGATGGGCCACCGGCACTCTCACTCACCGAACGAAACACAACAGCAATAGATGCTGTTATTTCACCCCGATATTCTGTGAGAGGGTGATATTTCACCGGGCGAGCCGGCGCTATTCGTTCTGCAATGTAGTATGGCTCTACCACTACCAAATTGGTCCGAGCTTGTCACAGTATCAGAACGCGAGCGACAGTGGACTAGAAGCAAATCACCAACTAGTTCTTTCGGTTCACCTGTGTAAGCGCTCTGTCCGATTATATTTCGTTTATGTAGTTCATTTGTGAACTAAACTTGACTAACAGTAATCTTACACGTACCTACATATGTAGCATAATATGTAGATATTACATTTAGTATTATTATTCTAGTATTACTACATCTAGTCTACATCTAGTATTACCAACATGTATCGTATAGTCAAGGGTAAATAATATGCATAGACGTATAAACAAATAAATCCTTGTGGCTTTATTGTGTTGTAATAATAGGAAATTGATTCATGCAGCTGCGCGCGCGACGTTCACGCAAGTTAAAGAGACCACGTGCGCACGAGTTTGTAAATTGTAGTACCGCTATAAGTACTAAACAGTAATACATATAGTTACCTACTTACCGATATACATATATTAAAATCGACATTACTTTTCATGTCGACTATAGATACTATATGTCTATCGGTAAGTAAGCTATTGTAGAAGTGTGTTGATCACAGATCACAAAATAAATGCCTTACACACCTTCCAATTTGTTGGAACAACTTTCCTAGGGATGGCGATACGAGATCAATTAATGAAAAAATTGATCAATCGATCTCGAGTAGAGAATCGATTTAGTGAATTGATTGCGGACACCCAAAAATGGAGTTTCCATTATTTGTAATGGTAAGAATGCAACTATAAAATAATGAGCTACCGTGGAATTTTTTAATAAATTATACATAATTATATCGAACACTACCGTCACCTTAACGCTCTCGTAGCCAGATTTAGCGCTTATTTGAGTCGTCTAACCTTTATCTATCCCATGCAAAATTTAAAAAAACCCGTAGAATGACTTTTGAGTGTCCGTCGTCTATTCACTGGATTGATTCACTGCTCGAGATCGAATGATCGATTATTCCATTAATCGATCTAAGATCGCCATCACTAGGAAAGTTGTTCCAACAAATTGGAAGATATGTAGGGCATTATAAAGTAAAACGATATCTGTGTAATACCGACTAGATTGATTGTTCGAAACAATTACTATGTTTCACTCAACTGCGGTTCGGGAACCACACGTAGCTGCTAGCTAGCTCACTTTAATTTCGAGGCTTGTGCAGTGAACAACGTAGCAAATTTTACTTCATTTCATACTGAAAACACTTTTGTAGTACTTTTGTGATAATTAATAAAAAAAAGTAATTAAAAATGAATCACATTAAATTAGTTATATTATATGCAAAATTATAACGTAGTGGGCAAGTCCATTATAGCACATTGTCCGACTCGTCCATTAGGAGCGACAACACAATCTTGTATCATCGTAATGTATAATTCAATGACTAAGGGCATGTCGGATACACATTAACTTGAGGTATCGTTACAAATAAGAACAAAGTTGAAGATGATTTAAAAAAATAAAATTGACCTGACCGGGTTTCGAACTGGGAGTCTCAGTTTGAAAGACCTACCTATCCTTCTACCGCGCTAATGAGTCAGTCAAAATAAATATTAATTAAGAAATATTTAGCAAAAAAGTCAACCTTTAAAGGGGCAAAAAGGAGAGTCGAAGTCAGTATGAAAAAAAATTAAATTCTATGTGAACGAATAGAACTCGACAGCTAGTATAATGTAATCCATCAAACAGCCGTAGTTACATGTTTAGCTCCGCACGAAATCTCGTTCATTCAACTCTGGTGAACCCTCAATAAATTGTAAAGACCCGAAATGCGGTCTTCCGCACAGGAAGTTCCATCGTTTAATTTAATATCCCTGTTAGATAAACAGTATAAGTACGAGGGTAAAACAGCCTCGCGCACGTAATAGATATCCAATAACCTAGTTGACTGTTTTTTTAGATAGAAACGCAAACGGCACCCTTATTTGGATCTATTTTGGTTTTTATGCAGAAATGCATTTTATTTAATGCATTATGCGCTCTCTCAGAAATAAATAATAAAGTGATACGTAGTATGATAAAGTTGGGTGACAGTGTTAAAATGGAGAGAGGAATGCTTAGATGGTTCTGGCACATAGTAAGAATGAGTGATGAATGATTGAGAAGAAAACCTACAGTGCGAAAGTGAGTGGTAGCAGAAACCAATGAAGACCAATGCTCTTATTAAGATCAAATAGCCAGTGTTAGCTGACGGAAATGCCAAAAGCGACTGAAACAGATCTTAGTCCCTACTTGAATTTAAAAAGTCAACTACGTGTTTTCTCTCTCATAGCAGGGTAGAGCGAAATACCGCTGCTGCTGTAAACATATCATTTTTTCATTTAACGTAATTTTTAAATTTGTGTAAAAAATTAAAGTTCTACTTACTAACGAAACGCTAAATGCTTGTTCGATACGTGCTTAGCTGGATTTTTATTTTGTAATAATTTAGTGGTTTCAGTAAAACTGCTTGTGTTATCCACTGAAACCACTCATAAATCAGTTAGAAAACTTAAGGTTGTATAAATTTCCGATATGATATTTATATAAAAGTAATACATCCTCAAGTTATCAAGAAATTTATACAGCCTTAACTTTTTAACTGCAGTTATATAGGAGTGTTTCAATAACTGTGAATATAACATAAACACTGTGCCACTCATATACAAAGGTATAAGTACATAGGTATAGGTATATAACACGTTGCTATATATTCCTATGGTAACATCGCTGGTAACATCATCTCAACCTCTCCAAACAATAAATTTTGTTATTTTAGTTGGGATACCTATATTAAAACATTTGTATTCTTTTGAAATCTACTGTGGATGAAAATTATGAATCATAAGCTTCTATGCAAAGAAGTATTGAATTTGAACTTGTATTGAAACTAGGTCGGATTCTAATTTTGAGCCTCCCACCTACGAGGTGTATCCACTATAAAATGACACCTTAGTTAGCTTCGTTTTGAAGTGATAATATAGGATTTAATATTTATCGTGGATCAAGTTATGCTGGATGATATCCAAATGCAGTTGCAAAGCACTGCAGTGAGCTTTTATTGCTTGGCTTTATTTGGGTATTTATAAATTAAATGCTGTGCCCGCTTTTATGATATTGCACGACCGCCTTAGCCAAAAATCTATGTACATATGTATATATACTGTTACTATATTGCAACAGAGACGTGAAACATATTTACAATGAAAAAATTGCAAGTCGTACAAACTTGTCGAATACTATTCCTGTTAATTGTTACCGACCACAAAACAAAGCTTGTATGTAAAGTTTTGTTTTTGTATAAAAAATGTCTAACTTACCAATTTTCTTTCAGTCTACGCTTTAACATTAACAAAACAATCATATAATTTTTTTCTAAGCGATACTTTTAAAGATTTTTAAGGCGCTATAAGGCGTGAAAGACTGATAAAAAAATTTACAGAAGGTAATTAGTTATACACTTTGCAATTCTTAATGAAAAGGAGTTCATTTGACACTTCATACGACGATCACAAAAAAAAATGGAACAGACTTAGGGATACCAAACTGTGGAAGTATCCAATTCCTTGTAAACTTGGAAGGTTATAGAAAAGTTACTTGATTTTGCCGGGGATTGAACTAGAGTCAATTTGCTTATAAGACGTGATAATATTAACAGAAGTACCTCAGTGCGAGGTAATTGATTGACCCTAAACTTCTTTAAAGGTGCTTGAGGCGAAACACGCTTCAGTTAGTCTATTAAGTTTGAATTTTCACAAAATATAGCTAAAATCCAGCTAAGCACGTATCGAACAAGCATTTAGCGTTTCGTTGTTAAGTAGAACTTTAATTTTTTTAGTAAGTTAATGTTAAATGAAAAAAAAATTTTTCGTTCAACAGTTCAGATTTTGCATTATCAATTTTCGACTCTATGTCAAACAGCTCAGTAGGTTTTAAAATGTCGAAATAAATTAGCTGTTAACAACCGACAGACAGATATGACAGAGCAAGGGTTCCACTATTAGCATTTTGGCTACGATATTCTAAAAATTTGAAACTTAGCATAGATTAATATATATAAAGAAATGAATCAGTTGTCGAAAAATTTCTAATTCTAAATATTTTTTATTAATTCCAAATATTAATTAATTTGCCTTTGATGCCTCTTCACTTTTGAACGTGGTCTATTTCCGGACGCTAACGGATCATAACACACGCATCGGACGCACTGAATACCTACTAAAAACCCTAAATAAATACTAATATCAACATAAATATAAAGTTCAGGCATCAGTTGGCAGGCGGATGAAACGGGCAGTCGACGCGAACGACGCCGCGCGTCGGCTGACGTTCTACATACGAGCTTAACATACGTAGTATATTATCGAAATTTTGAATTTTCAAAATCCGAATGTCGTAGTGATGCGTATTTAATTATACTCTAAAATAGACATTAGTGATGTAATGACGTGAACTTACGAACTCGATTACGAAGTGAAATCAGTGAAAGTGATAACTATATTGTAACGACGTATTTTTTTTCATAATACTTTATAAATATTGTTACACAGTTAAAATTTAATTGTGATATAATTGCTAATTTTGGTGCGTAATTTTATAACATAACGAAATAGAACATAAAATAGTTTTGCGTGTTTAATATCTATAAGAATATCATTTGCAAAAAGCCATTGTATCACATGCAAAATAAATGTCGTGGAGAAAACGGAACAATTATAAATAAACGGAATACAATGACCTGCACGAAATGAGTCGGACGTGAATGAGGATTTAGATCAGGGATAGAGAACATTTCAATACTTGCATTCTAATTAAAAAAAAAAACAAAATTTATATATTTTTTATATTATTCTTCTTTTATGCTCGTGACCACAATCGATGTGTAATCCGATCGAAATATTGCGTTAAAAAAGATATTGAATATTAAACATAAAGTAAATTATAACGTATTCACACGATATAGGCACGGTTATTTATAATTGTAAGATATGTCGTTGTGACTGTTTAAAACATTAGTAATAATTACATCTCAGTGGAATTATATAGTTGCCAACCAATAATATTTTTTGGCAAAGATTAAGAAAAATAAATGTGATTTTAATAGCAACATTTTTGGGATGATAACAAGATATAAAATGCTTATATTAAGGCATAAATTTGATATAGAATTACTTCCGAACATTTTGATAAATGTTAGATAAATATATAAACGGTTTAAAGTTTTGATTTTGAGCATAACAATCATAACAATAACAAATATATTTTATAGTAACTATTTATAACAAGAAATGTTTTCAAGTATTTCTCATTTGGATTATCGATCAACTTTTTTAAAACTGCATTCTTTTAATATTTGAATTACCACAGATTAATTAATTATGCTAAAGTCTTTGTTTTTCTTGTATATGTACTGTTTTTTTTATTTACTGGTGCAATTCCGATTTTTTTAAACATGGTTATACTCTTGCACATTTATCGTTCACCAATCTCATAGATATTGAATTCTAAAAGAACACTCATGTAAAGTAATTAACTTCATGTCAATGACTTATAAATAATTTCATAATTCATGCGGACAAAGGCAAATACTTGCTTTGGGTACAAAGTATATTATAACGATATCGTGCTGACAATATTCTGTTGCGTGTCATAGCTCTAAGGTTAACTAAATCACTACTGCTTCGTGCTGCAGCCTGGGTCAGAGAATAAAATAAGAGTAGTGTTCCCCATCTGTTGTAAGAGCCAACTAACAACGGAATGGCGGTTCCGGTCGTCATCCATTAGAACCCAAGAAGGATGAAAGCACGTGTGGTCCGCTCTGTCCTGGCACTACTACGTTACTCCGTTGTCCATAAAAATATGCACACGCACACACACACACACACACACACACACGCGCGCACACACACACATACACACACACACACATACACATGCGCACATACACACGCGCACACACACGCGCACACACACGCACACATACACAGACATACTCGTATACGGTATAAATTTTTTTTACATCGTATGCTTCATAATAACATGCTACCTTCTTATTATTTGTTTGTGAAGTTCAAACTTAATTATCTCCTTTCCTTTTTTGTCATTTTTAGGAACTTTATTACTGGTAATTTTTTTAACTGGGGGTGGGCGTTGTCAACTGTTTTTCGATTAGTGCAGTTGTCATTAGTTATTTGTCATTACTTAGTTCCTGTAAAATAAATAAATAAATAAAAATATTAGTATAAAAAATGCGGATCCCGGAGCCCCTCGACAACGCGCCGAGAATGACCGCTGCGGGAGTTGTAATGGGTTAAAGCCACACATAACTCAGTCTCTCCCTGAGTGGGCTGGGTACTTGTGTTAGGTTTTTCCATCATTATCAAAAAAAAGGTTCACTACTGCTAGTCTAGACTGCAATGAGTGACAACGGGGACAACTTCTGTGCCAATTTATGACTTTCATACATCAGTTTTCATAGCCAAATGAATTTGCCAACCTAACTGTTGGCGTATTCAGCACAATGTAGTATTCTGTATACATATTTAATTAATGTCATTAGGTTGAATAAAGGTAGTTTCACTGTGTCTGTCTTGAATCTCTTCGTGTTTTAGGGTTGCATAGCCAAAATAGTTAAACCGGAACCTTTACAGTTTCGTCAGGTTCGTGTGTTTGTTCGTATATTATAGATTTTAAAATTTGGTAAAGAGACGTTATTTGGTAAATCAAAGCCCCTGTTCCAGGAATAATAAACAGAAAATCAAATAATCGATGTTTTGTTCATATTTTTTTTTACTTCTAATACTCTGTAAAGGCAAGTATCTAAATCAACGCAATCAAAAGGTAGGTACGGCCGTGTACTTAAATTAAAACCTATTGGGTACTTCCCGATGACCTGAATAATGAAAATTGGCAAGAAGCAGGGTCTCACAGCCTAATAAAAGAGAAAAATAAAAAAATCGCGAATTTATAATTAAAATATCAATTTTTTTGCGCTTACAAACAAGTAATCATTATTTCAAATATTTTAAAATAACGAATAGACATTATTTTTATTTATTTTTATTTCTATTTTTATTATTTTATATTTTATAATAATAATAAATACTCCAGACAAGTACACAGATTGTGTGATCCCAAAGCAAGCAGTAAGCTCGTACTATGGGTACCACACAACGAACTCTGGGGGAGTTCCCAGTAACACTCAGATTCCAAGCCAATGTAGAAAAGTTCGTTTCCTAAATTGACCTGAGCGGGGATCGAACCTGGGACCCTAGCTTGGAAAGCAGATGCTATGCCACTGCGCCAACGGGTCAGTCGTAATAATATAGAGAAAAATTTGTTCGTTTGTATGTAATGGATAAACTCAAATATTACTCTACCGATTTCAAAAATTCTTTCACCTGTAGAAAACTACATTATCGGCGAATAACATGGGCTGTATTTTATTTCCAACAAATTTCTACCCGTGCGAAGCCGTAGCGGTCGCTAGTATATAATATGAATACATTGCATGGTCGTATTGAATCCTCGGTGAGCGAGTCCGATTCTACTGCGCTGTTTTTTTTTCTATTGAAGGCGGTTTATTAATGACTTTTTGGCGGGAACGGGAGAAGTGAAGTTGACATTTTCTTTAGATTTTATATTTTTTACATTTTTGAGAGTTTTAAAGTACTAAAGTGATAATATATTTTGTTTTAAAGTTTTAAAGTTCAGCTAAACATGTGTAGCTGAAGTTCTCGCACTTTTCCAAGAAGTCCTTTATAACTTCAGTAAAGCCTACTATCACTTTACTGGAGGAGTTTTACAATAAGAAAAAATTAATTTACTTGTAATGATTCTACTTATAATACGTGACTTAGACTTACAATACGTGACTTAGAATACGTTCGCCATGCCATAAAGAAAAAAAAGGCGGTTTAATTTTTAGCCCCATTGATTGAACAGTGATTGTGTAGGATTGTGTAATAGATATATGTACTATATTACATAAAACGAAGATATATGTTGGTATTCGTTTGTCAATAGTACCTATTGGATTATTCGTACAATGCATTCATGTGTGGACGCGGTTCAATTTCATTCATTGCACAAATTGGCGGCCATTGTAGTTACACGCCTCTTCCTTTAGCCAGTATTATTATCTTGATTAATTTGCTACTTCTGTGAACTGGAGTACTTATAATATACTACCTCGCTGTTAAACTAGAGGAGTATCCAGCAATACTTATATTGTAAGCAGTTAGACGGCTTAATAAGTAATCAATACAATAATTTATTAAGTTATACACAAATAATCATAAAAAATTAGTAAGTGTGTATTTATTTTTGACTTTTGTATCTGATACACTGACAAGAAAAATGTACAGAGCGAAAGTGAGTGGTAAAAGAAGCCAAGGAAGACCCAGGTTGACTTATAAAGATCAAATAGCCAGAGTGTTAGTCACGGAAATGTCAAAAGCACTCGCATACCTAGGCGAAAATGTGTGACGAGAATGATGAGATTTGAGGAAGCGATTGAAGTATGTAAGGACCGCGACGCTTGGCGCTCCATCCTCTCTGACTACTCCGTTAGGGATACAGCGTGAAGATATGTAATGTAATGTAAATTAATTTAGAAAATGGCAAATTATAAACTTAATTTCTTGAGATCCTAGGACGTTAGTTATATTTTTCGTGTAAACTTTAAGAAAAGATTTAATATATTATATTCTCTATTTTTTTAGATGGAGTGCCAAGAATCGCGGTCATTACATACTTCTTTCACTTCTTTCAATCACATCATTCTCCTCATACACTTTCATTGATGTATGGGAATGTTTTTCATATTTCCATCAGCTATCACTATTTGATCTTCATAAGTCAGCCTTGGTCCGTCTTGGCTTTTCTTATTTCACAAAATAATTGTTAGTTATAAAAAATATATCAATTTATTAATAACAAAAAAGTAGTGTTAGTATTTACAAACTTAAAACTACGCATTATCTTAAATAATAAACTTCCTCAAAGTTGCCGCTTAGAAAGCTGTCATTGCTTAAGGTACCCAGCAGACTGGCAGCATTGCCTCTTTGAATAGCCAAACTGATTCGTTGGCGGAACAAGCTGCCAGCCCGGCGGTCTCCCGAAGCCTCGACCAGTCTCTTACAAATATCAGAAACCAGTCGATGGGCTTCGGGCCCCAGGGACCCAAAGTTTCGACTGCAAAGGGCGTAAATAAGAAACTGTCAGAGAGAGTCGCATACTTACGCCGCTTCAAGTTCTCGGCAGTGCTGGCCGCGGCACCTGCTGACATGGAAGTCGCCGGCTCATGGGAAACAGCAAGTGTATCGACACAAATGGCATCCCACACCAGCGATCTTCCTAGTTTCCAAGGAATGAGCGTCAAACCATCCGGTCTCCTGCCGTCGCTGCGCGCAATAACTACAGGCTCTAAGACTGCAGGAACGCCAGCGGCGACAAGAGCCCGCCGAATGACGTCATTCAAGGCAGCATGTCATGACATGCGGCTCGCACTATGTGAACAGGATAAGCCGTGGTGACCTAGTACATCGACGAGATCACCACAGTGGCAACGGTGAGGAAGGTTAGTCCTGGCCCCCAGACGAAGGGATACTATGAGAGAAAGCGTGGTATTGTCAATTAAGGTTCCTAAGTTTTTTGAAGGTATTACCTTCAACCAGTGTCCTGACTCCTTCTCAGAAACAGCCAGGAGGCGAGACCGATCTTTTTCGGTACTACAAGAATCTAAAAGTTGTAAATGAACATTTTTGCATAGAGGCTCATCCCAGTGTTTCTGAGAAAAGGTCGAGGTAGACAGGTTAGTACTCGGACAAACACTTAACCAAGCATTTCGAGCATCAGTCAAGCACGGCACCTCAACCGATCCTAAGGAAGGGCGAATAACAGATAGGAAAAGGTTTTCCGTGCTGTAGGCGGACGAAAGAAAAGCAGGCAGTGACACACTCGAGATTTTGCGTATGCCCAGGCCTCCATAACAGATAGGAAGCGAGGCTTGATTCCAGACCCTGTATCAACAAAGGAGCAATTTAATATTTTAGATAATGTATATTTTAGAATATTGTCTACAGATTTTAAAAGCGTTTGAAATTTAAAAAATAATTAAAACAATAAAAAAGAATAATTTATACCATAAAACATAATTCCATGCATATTTTTTTCCAATAGATGTAATTTTTGCTGTCATCTTAACAATGACTGGTCTATGATTCAAGTTAAAAAATTATTGTTAAAACTATTAATTTAAAGTTTGGAATAGTTAAATGTTAATAATAATACAATTTTTGTGGAAATTATTAATATTAAATTACATATGATTACTGTCAGAAATAGTGAATTTATAGCGTAAAATATTAATTTAAAATATAATAAGTTGTAGTTTTTAATTACTAACTACATTGCTCACTTATATATCTATTATATATCATTCATATATCCTTATAACCTTGTGAGATGATAAGGCGTGCTTATAATGTTAATTTTAAGGAATTTTAGTAACATCTTTCCCTAGGGATGACTAGACTTTCAATTTGTTGAAAACTCCGCGGCCTTCTTACAACTTGTCTTATAACAATAAATCTGTCAATAAAGTTAATTGGGCGGTTACTGCTAAACTAAACGTACTTAATCGTAACATTTACACAATTTTATACACATATGAGAAGATCGCTCCGTTTTAAATTGAGCTGTCTACGGTATAACACACATGTTTATGAGAGAAGGAACTCACTAACTCTCTTTAATTACCTAAGATTTAAAGTTTCGCCTCGTGAAGTCTTTTCTAAATCTCTAGATCTCTCAGAAATATGTGCGTTGACAGAATAAGCTAATGAAGAGATACGCAATTGTTTTTGTAAAAATGAAGACGCGAAGGCTTAGAAGATTCGGCCACATAGAATGAGTGATGAAAGACTGACGATCAAAATTTATAGAGCAAAAGTGAGTAGTAGCACAAGCCAAGGAAGACCAAGGCTGGCTTATGAATATCAAATAGCTAGAGTACAAAGCATAGTTTTTTTTTAATATCAGAGGGGGCAAACGGGCAAGCGTCCAATAAAAGCAATAGTCTCAAACTTCGGCAATAAAATAGAGAAAATACAGTTTTCGTCTCGTTTGGAAGCTCTTGTTAAATCCATTATAGGTTTCAGTTTTTAAATTTTTTCTGCGTGAAAAAAATAGACAATATTTTTTCTTATAAATATGAATAATCCCTTTATATGTAAACATGTAACATTATATTTTATTGTACTAGTATGACTCGTCGTCAATGTGTAACAGACTAACAGACAGTGAGTCGTTGGGCCGCGCCGGCGCACGTCACTTCTATATCTGTGCGGCGGCCGCGCGACACTGTCCACAGATAGGGTTTCCACTTATTTTTTGAGCAAATGAAATATAATAAAACAATAAAGTTTACTTTTCTGAGGTATAAAAAAAAGGACGATATGTGAAAATAAAACATTAATAATACTCCTAATAATACTCCAGACAATTTTATTGGACATTATTTTATTGGACTCGCTATTTTTTCTATAACTTGTCTTTTTTTTTGTCGTTTTTAACCATATTTAACGAATACTTATATATGCTATGTTTAAGTTGAAATAAATGCATACATACTTTAAATAACCCATATTTTATTAAGTTATAAGAACGCTCAATTTCTTTCGTCCCGTCTGCTGTTATTAAAAATGCATCAGAAACAATTCTCTCTGTATATACTGAAGTGGTAGAAATGGATGTAGAAGCAGAAATGACACGATCTCAAATTTTACAAAACCATTACTGCATTAAATTTTTTTTTCCACTTGCCAATTGATATGAATATTGATGTTTTAGGTTGTGTTCAAAAACGGTATCAGTGCTTATTACCATTTATTGATGCACGTAACAAATCGATTACCACATATTTCTTTAAATGGACAGTAAAATAAAACCTAGGAAAGTGAAAATAAAGTATATTTACGTAAGTACCTTATTGCTCTCATAAAGTTTAGAGTACGTTTGTTCGAAATAACGAGCAATACTTCATTGTAAAGTAGGTAGCAACCCTATCCACAGTTGACATTTAGCGTATGGCTTACAAACAAGACGCCATGCGCCAAAAATAAAAAGTAACTGTTATAAAAACAAAGAACCGGCCAAGTGCAATTCGTGTTTGCGTAATTACTGTAGATTGTCACTTGTTACTTGTTACTAACCACTAGCCGCTAAAATTTGTCATGGAGCTTTATCTTATGTACGGAATGAAATCATGATAAGTTTTCTTCAGTCCACACCTTATCCGACGATCTCGATGGCGCAGTGGTTTAGCACTTGTGCCTTAGCGCGGAAGGTTCCGGTTCAAGTCCGGCACGCTTATTACCTAATTTGCAGTCAGCATGCGGCACCCAAATATCGCGAGATTTCTGCTGTCAAAACGACACTGTAATGTAATTTGTATACCGAGAAAAGTACATTTTACGGTCGTGGAGCAACAAACAGGCACGCAATCGTCATACATGATACCAATTTTTTATTACAATTAGTCCCGCTAGGTTATTATTATTACCTAAAAATTTATAGACAGCGTCAGCCACGCTATCACTGCGCGACCGGTGACTTTTATATTATTTAAATTAATGAATAATAATAACATAATAATTTGTAATTATGCCCGATTTCACCAACGCCATCTGAGTCTTCACATAACTATCGGTCTCCTATCCCTTTTTAGGTGTTCACTAAGTATTAGGGGCAATCGGGCATTAGTAAATTTACTTAGCGTCGTGGGCTTACTGCAGTCTCTTTTCTCAATGTCCATAATTTTTTCATATTTTTCTGAGCTATACTTTTGAAGACTAAGACAGTCTATGAGATTTTTAAAAACATTAAAAAATCGGCTAAGTGCGTGTTGGGCCACGCACAGTGTAGGGTTCTGTAGTTGCTCAACACAATATGTGTACTTAGAAATGAAAATGTTTATTTTTTACATACAATAACATTAAAAATTATAATACACTAAGTTTTATTTTATATACTAAACGTCTTCGAAGTCGAAAAAAATTGTATTTAAAAATTTTGTCGGTGTGATTAATATGTATAACTGTGCTAAATTACAGCTTTTTAGTACCACGATTCTGTGAGTTAAGCCGCGGATAAACAGACAGATGGACATGACGAAACTGTAGGGTTCCTTGTTAACTTCGGAACCCTAAAGAGGAACACAAGGCAACATTGCTCTAATATTATTTCAAACAGAGATATTACTTGTATAATAAATTATGTGGCTGACCTATATCTAGATCTGAGATCATTAATAAGCTCGTGCTCATGTGAGGTGGGGGGATGTCCTCGTAGCGTACAACTTATTATATAACTGTAAAAGAGGCGCGTCCGGAATCCGTACATTAAAGATGTGAAAAAACTATTGGAATAGTCTCGTTAGGCTTGTCATGTTGTAATTTTGTGATGCCTTCATACCGCGTTCACCTTGGCTCAGTGTTCATATCGGCTGCCTCAGAGCGAAAGCAGAATAAATAGTCATAATTATCTACTCAGTACTCACGTTTCAAAAGTAAGTCATCTTTACTAAAATTTCAGAAGATTAAAAAAAATATTTTAAGTATTAAATAAAAGATGGAAGTAGAATTATATATATAATAATAATAATATATACCTAAATATAAAGTAGAATTAAGTAGAAAAAGGATAGGAGATGATTTTTCATCGTTAGCAGTGCCCTATCTTTTTTAGGGGTTCGCTAAGTATTAGGCTTTGGTGAAATCGGGCAATACTCTTGGTAACTCGGTACTAATTATAATTAATAATAATAATATAATAATACTCAGACATTTCACACAGCGCCATCTAGTCCCAAAGTAAGCTGCATAGCGCTTGTGTTATGGGTACTAGACAACTGATATACTACTTATATACTTTTCTTTTGTAAATATATACATATTATACATAAACACCCAGACTCGGGACGGGAATCGAACCCGCAACCCCCGTTTTACTTTCCGACGCGCTAAACCGTTGCGCCACGGAGGTCGTCAATTTCTTTCTTCGAGAGAATTATTTCTTTCGAGATGTAACGAAAAGCATTTTTAAATTGGTAAAAATAAGTATAGTATACAGTATATATATATAATACATACATATCCTCACGCTGTAACCCTAACGGGTAGTCAGAGAGAAGCGGGCGGGAAACGGCTTGTTCTCTATATAATTTTTTCTATTATAATTTTTGATACGTACATATCTTCACGCTGTATCCCTAATTATAGGTTTTGATGTCATCCTAATAATGACATCTGCCAGTGTTAAAATATTTAGTGTAAATATTACATACTAGCGACACGCCCCGACTTCGCATTAGTAGAAATTTTTTTTAAATCAAATACAGCCCATGTTGCTCGCTGATAATGTAACTTTCTATAGGTGAAAGAACTTTTGAAATTGGTGGAGTAGTTTATGAGTTTATTCATACATACAAACAAACAAAGTTTACCTCTTTAGAATATTAATTGTATAGATAACTATATAGTAATAATAAAAAATTGTATTTATTGCTGTAGAAAAAAGCCAAGCCCACCAAAGTAATAGACTTTATGTTGTTGCACATTGATTTGGCACCGACTTCAATAACTGACAAATTTAATTATATAGGTATGTGTATCGTAATTATAAAGTTATTTTAATTGTACTTAAGTTTTTAATTGTTAAGGATAGTTATTTTATACTTTTCAGTGTATTTTTTGAAGCCGGTTTAATTTTTTTTAATAAAAATTTTTTATTTCTCTGTTTTGAGTGGTCTTGACCTAAATAAATATCTAGAGCAGGTCTGCAATTAACTTCATTCTAATTCCAGAGCGCAACGATATCTAGTGTATCTTCGAAGTCCAAGCTCCAATATCGGTGAAATTTAAATGAGACCACCTCTGAAGTATTACCTACCAAACGAAAAAAGAATTTTCGAAATCGGTTCATAAATGACGGAGTTATGAGGTAACAAACATACAAAAAAAAAAATACAACACAGACGAATTGAGAACCTCTTTCTTTTTTTGACGTCGGTTAAAAAGTGTAATACTATTAAATAAAATGTTAATAAATAAAATTGTTACTGCTTATAAATAAATAATATGGTAGATATAAAATAACAGTTCGCACTATTAAAATGTAATTCAGTACGTATATTTTGATACATACACATTACACACATATCTTCACACTGTATCCCTAATTATAACTATTGACGTCATCCTAATAATGCCATCTGACAGTGTTAAAATATTTAGTGTAAATATTATTGATTTTACCATAAAACTTATAATAGAAACATTGTATTTTAAAATACTAGTTCTTTTGCTCGTTTAAATATACCAATATGCATGTATGTATGTGTGTATTTATGAATGTCACAATTTATCATTTGAAACTTGTGTGCAGAGGTTTCTTATATTATATAGGCAATCGCTGCGAGAAAGGATGTTTTGTAAATTCAACTCCTAAGTGGACAAAATATTGGTATGAGTTTATGTAAAAAATCATCCTTTTCAGCAATAAATTCATTTAAATTGGCTTTTCGATTAGAAATTAAGAATTTTTGGACATTTATCTTTTAAGGGGGTCCAATCCACGCGTACAAGTCGCGAGCGGGGTCCCTAGTAATTTATAACTCCCAGAGACAATGAAATAAAATATTATCGATGTTCTAGTCCCATTGATGCGACCGCCCGCCGACTAAACTTGCATCAATTGGGATAACGAGGAATATGCCATATGCGGGCACTTATTGCGTGTGACTTTATGTCAATTATAAATGGTGATAGACAGAAATTCACGCCAATCTCTATTCGAAGCGGACAGAGCATCAAGACGCAAAATCACATCTTCAAATCCATTCTAGATAACAAGTAGCATTTCTGTTTACAGACAACTAAGTGAGATCAAATAATGATTGTTTCTAAGGCATATTTAATTCAACATATTTAAATAAACCCACCTACAGCTTCGATGGTTTCTTAGATCGAACGTTACAAGGTTTTCTTGAAGGACAGTATGAATGTAATGAAAAAAAAATCAGTAATTCAAACTACATTTTGTTACATCTTATGTACATAAAATTCCGGTGTGTTTTTTTTTATATCAGAGGGGGAAAACGAGCAAGCATGTCACCCGATGGAAAATGATCATCGCCGCCCATGGACACCCGCCACGTCCAGTGCGTTCATAATTCTTATCCTCCTAAACAGCTTGACTGATTTTGATAAAATTTATAACGGAGATAGATAAAGCTCTGAAGAAGAACGTAGACTACTTTTTATAAATTCAGCATGGACAAAGTCACTACAAAAGCTAAATATAAAGTTAACAGTGTCCACTGTACAATTTGTTTCTGATTTAAATCATACACTATTCAACATTAATGGACAAAGTCGCGACATAAGCTAAATATAAAGTTAACAGTCTCCATTGTACAATTTGTTTCTGATTTAAATCATACACTATTCAACATTAATGGACAAAGTCGCGGCATAAGCTAAATATAAAGTTAACAGTCTCCATTGTACAATTTGTTTCTGATTTAAATCATACACTATTCAACATTAATGGACAAAGTCGCGGCATAAGCTAAATATAAAGTTAACAGTCTCCACTGTACAATTTGTTTCTGATTTAAATCATACACTATTCAACATTAATGGAAAAAGTCGCGGCATAAGCTAAATATAAAGTTAACAGTGTCCACTGTACAATTTGTTTCTGATTTAAATCATACACTATTCAACATTAATGGACAAAGTCGCGGCATTAGCTGAATATAAAGTTAACAGTGTCCACTGTATAATTTATTTCCGATTTAAATCATACACTATTCAACATTAATGGACAAAGTCGCAGCATAAGCTAAATATAAAGTTAACAGTCTCCACTGTACAATTTGTTTCTGATTTAAATCATACACTATTCAACATTAATGGACAAAATCGCGGCATTAGCTAAATATAAAGTTAACAGTCTCCACTGTACAATTTGTTTCTGATTTAAATCATACACTATTCAACATTAATGGACAAAGTCGCGGCATTAGCTAAATATAAAGTTAACAGTGTCCACTGTATAATTTGTTTCCGATTTAAATCATACACTATTCAACATTAATGGACAAAGTCGCAGCATAAGCTAAATATAAAGTTAACAGTCTCCACTGTACAATTTGTTTCTGATTTAAATCATACACTATTCAACATTAATGGACAAAGTCGCGGCATAAGCTAAATATAAAGTTAACAGTCTCCACTGTACAATTTGTTTCTGATTTAAATCATACACTATTCAACATTAATGGACAAAGTCGCGGCATAAGCTAAATATAAAGTTAACAGTGTCCACTGTATAATTTGTTTCTGATTTAAATCATACACTATTCAACATTAATGGACAAAGTCGCGGCATAAGCTAAATATAAAGTTAACAGTGTCCACTGTACAATTTGTTTCTGATTTAAATCATACACTATTCAACATTATTGGACAAAGTCGCGGCATAAGCTAAATATAAAGTTAACAGTGTCCACTCTATAATTTATTTCTGATTTAAATCATACACTATTCAACATTATTGGACAAAGTCGCGGCATAAGCTAAATATAAAGTTAACAGTGTCCACTCTATAATTTGTTTCTGATTTAAATCATACACTATTGAACATTAATGGACAAAGTCGCGGCATAAGCTAAATATAAAGTTAATAGTGTCCACTGTATAATTTGTTTCTGATTTAAATCATACACTATCAAAATTAATAGTTTCCGAAGTTAATTCTCTATTTCCATTATTAGCTATTGTAAACTTTATTATCAAGAGTTTTCACACTAAATAAACCACTGTAGGACCTTTTTTTAGAATGGGAGCAGAAATTGCTTCGGGAAACATTATATACGATAATATTCATAATAGGTATAAACTATTTTAATAGTGTCATTATATTTTTTCAAATTGTAGTATAACAGTAGCATATTTAATGAGGTGTGATTATTGTTATTTTCAAGAGGTTTACAGTGTATAGTAGTATTTTATAAGTATTTAATGCATCCTATTTATGAACGTTTTTGCCTCCGGTTCAGAAAAAAAACTGAGAAGAACCAACTAGAAACTCACTCAGTCATAATATTTTCAATTTCATATTGTACAATAAATACATTAAAATAGAATATTCAGAAAAACAATAAATTCAGGTGCAGGGAAAATTATTTCCAAACTATAGTTTTGTCTTAGAAGAAATCTCTTAATTTATTGTATGATTTTTCGAATTATATTATTTTAAATTTTGTTGTTATTATGTATGCGGTACATACATATCCTCACGTAGTATCTTCAAAGGGGTAGCCAGAGAGAATGGGGCGCCCAGTATCTGGCTCTTTACATACTCCTTTCGCCTCCTCGAATCTTATCTTTCTCTTCACACACTTTCGCCGAGTTATGCGAATGCTTTTGGTATTGTTTTCAGTTAGCACCGACTATTCGATCTTCATAAGTCTTGGTCTTCCTTGGCTTCTGTAGATCTTTGTCAATCGTTCATCATTCATTCTTTCTATGTGATCGAATCACTATAAAAACTATTTTAAAAACAATTCAGAATAAGTAATAATCCAGTTTCTTATCAGTACTTTCTTTCTCTGGCTTTGGTCATCTGATGCGGCCCTAGTCTTTGTGTATATAAGGACTATAAGGACTAGGGCCGCATTATAGTTTTTACGCTAGGGCCATAGAACTCTCCGGCGTCCTCGCGACCTTGTTTAGGTCTACAACTACGTAAATGGCGTCTATTACTACGTTAAATGATTGTATTTGTGTTTAAATTTAATTATATTTATTTATATTTATTATTAAGAAATTATAATTATTACATAACTACACTTAAAAAAAATTAATACATTTGAATTGTACATATTTTATTCAAATTGCTTAAATATATTTAGAATATATACATTTATTCATGCAAACATTTGTGAATGTGAAATTGAGTAGTAGAATTAATCACGTATTTATTGGAGTTATAAGTAAATTCTTTTAGTGCGCTTGTAAAAACAGACGAAGTTGCGTGTGCCTATGTAACACATAATTATTTTTTATTTCGTTCATTTCAAGCGGCCAGTTATATTTTTTATATGTGGCCAGTTTTGTTTTTCATATTTGTTCACTTACAACTCATACTTTCTCTGTAATATTCACCTGTATATTTGAGGTATTAATAGTAAATGATGTATGATTTATTTAAATTAGGAATAGTAAGGTAAAGTGGAAATTATTATTATTTATTTTATAATTATGATTAATAATTATTATAATTAAGTATTTGAATTATTAGGTCTGTTGCTCGTTTATGCACTTATCAAATGAAAATTTGAGGAATATTATCAATATCACCTTTATAGTATAAATGTTAGGTGAGGCTCTATCAGCCTGTATACAAAAGCCAAGCGACCCGTACCGACGTTCTATGGGTCATTACACATTTTTTTGCACGTGACTCACTTTATTTCGACTCCTGGTGTAACCACATTAACGTGACCTTTATCGCCCCTCTGAGAGTGTAATAAATATACACAAGAGAGGAAAAGATGAGTCCACGTGCAGAGCTCTTTGTTATATTGCACGTAAGCATGTAGGCGTCTGACGGGAATGCGTTATTGTGACGGTAACAATTTAGTTTGCTTTAACACGTATTAGTCATGTTACGAATATTATTTTATTTTAGGATCCATTGAAAGCACTTTAAAATAGGTAAGAATAACAATAACAATACTATTTATCAATACAAAAAAAATATGTCCAATAATAAAATACTACCACTTCACTAAAAATATACCAATTTTAAAAAATATAATGAAAATGAAATAATTATAGGAATAAAAGATAATTACAATATAGAACAATATAGAAGTTTTTACTACTGAAGTACAATTCTTCCTCATTAATTCAATATAGTACGTAGTACCATCGCAATTGCGAATACTGCCAATGTCCCGTAATAACAAAAATCCCAGAAAAAGGATAATTTTGGCAAATTTTAAGAAGATTTCAACAATTAAAGCAGGAAAATACACGACGGAGATCACATAAAGTTTTCCTTTTGAAATACAATTTAGTTAAACTAATTTAGTTAATTAATTTAGTTAAACAAATTTGTGTTGTATAAGATTCTAAAGAATTTTATAGAATACAAATTCTGCTGTCATTCGAAAAGTGACATCTGCGTATGGTTTTATTTTTTTTATATTGTAGGGTATTAGATGGTTCGGGCACATAGAAAGAATGAATGATGAAAGACTGACGAAAAAAATCTACAGAGAAAGCGAGTGGTAAAAGAAGCCAAGGAAGACCAAAGCTGACTTTTAAAGATTAAATAGCCAGAGAAGCGAAATAAATATGTAACAAGGACCGCGAAGCGAAAAAATATGAAATTAAATATAGGTATATAAAATGTGAAATATATTGTATGGTATGATTACATTAAAATGGAATTGTAAAACTATGAATTTTAAAGTTTAATAGCAATTAATTAGTAATTAATAAATTAGTAGTTTCTTTCGAATAATAATATAAGGCAGAATACAACAAAATTTATTTCCTTTTTACCATTGTAATAAAAAAAAAACAGAAAAAAATCATATATCGCAGTAACCTTAATGACGCTTAGGACATCTATGAGTGAAAACTAGCAATGATCTCCCCATTCGCCCAAAAAATTGTTGGTCCATGTGCCTTCTACCCTGTATTATTTTATTTCTTTATCTTCTATGTTCTTCTTCTATCTTCTATATATGTAAATAAAAATCAATCGCCGCATGTATGAAAGATCGTCACTTGAGAACGACTCGACGGATTTGGCTGATTTTTTTTGTCGTGTTTGTAATTGTCAGGATAAGGACAAGAACCTTTCGCTTTTAGATACAACGCCTAAACCACTGCGCCATCAAGGTCGTCAATTTTTAGCTATCTTCTGCTCAAAATCTCAAACTTATTAACTGACACGTGTTTCGCCTCTCAACGCAGCATCCAGATTCCAGAGGTCAGGGGGCCTAGACAAGTGGCTCAATTGTCGTAATCGCTAATAGAATTTTAAATTGTTAGTCAAACGTTATTAACTTTCAATTAAATCCAATAGTAAGTAAAGTCGTGTGAAAACCGTCGTATGAAACGTAGCCAAATAGCACTATTGATGAGTAATACCGCCAGATTATTCTGATAACAGAGGTGGATGTGCGGATGAGATCAAACGGCGCATGGCCAACACCAGATCTGCCATGGATCGCCTCAAGAAAATATGGAGAAACAGAAACATCACAAAGGCCACTAAAATGCGACTTGTCAGGGCATTAGTGTTTCCCATATTTCTTTACGGTGCTGAGACGTGGATTTTAAGAGAAAGTGAGAAAAAGAAGATAGACGTCCTAGAAATGTGGTGCTGGAGAAGAATGTTGGGAGTATCTTGGACACAGTTCCAAACTAATGCCTCAATAATCCAAGAACTCGGCATTAAACAGCGTCTTTCTTCCATCGTGCAATGTCGTATTCTTACTTTCTTCGGACGTATCACACGTCGAGAAGACACTTCTGTGGAACGACTTGTGGTGCAGGGTAAAGTCGAGGGCACTAGAGCGCGCGGCAGGTCACCGATGCGATGGACCGACCAAGTCAAGACTGCACTCAATGGTCCACTCCACGAATGCACAAGAAGAGCATACGGGAGGAGTGGCGACGGATTGTTAAGCTTGCTACCGCCCCTGATGTGACGACCACGACCACTCTACCAAGAGTGTGACGACGAAGAAGAACGCCAGCAGTCGTTTCGATTGTACTTTTGCCACTTGTCTAGCCGCTCAGTTAGCTCACTAGCAACAATTAACAATTTGAATACTTGCTATATTAACAAGTTATCTGACTCAGTTGGATGCTTCGTTGAGAAGTGAAACAAGTTTGATATTTTGGGCGGAAGATAACTAAAAGTTACATGAAATGGATTTTCGCAATGTAACACCTAAATCCATACAATATACATTTATTAAAAAAGTTCATTACTTGAATTGAATTGACCAGCATGCGACAGCCAAATATCGCGCAATATCTGCTGCCTAAACGAAAATTTGTGTTATGTAATTATTATAGTAGCACTAATCTACCGCGAAAAGTGCATATTAGAGCCATGGCGTATAATCAATACGCTATCACCGTAAAATGCACTTTTATAATAATATATAATGGCGTATGGCAATAAACACGCAATCGTCATATATTATATAATTTTTCTATTACAATTAATCACCAGTCGCGCAATGATCGCGTGGCTGTCGCTATCTGCAAATTTTTAGGTAATAACCCCGCCGGCTTGTAAAGCAGATATTTTCATGTACCGCCACAACACCAACAGGCCGGCTAAGGAAAATAGTATCAAGGTTTAGATTATTTTAAACTTTTACGAGTACAATATCAATTCTTCATTAGACAAAAATGAAGATAAATTGGTGGCAGTGAAGTTAATAGGCATAATAAATTTTTCAATGGTTATTTTTCGTTGACTTTTAGAATTCCGTAGCATAAAAAGAAAAGGGAACCCAGGAATCAAATTATTACAGAAACTGTAATGAAAGGAATGCTTGGATGATTCGGGCGAATAGAAAGAATTGGCGATGAAAGATACTGTGAAAGCGAGTTGTGGCAGAAGCTAAGGAAGACCAAGGCTGACTTAGAGAGTTTTATCTGACAAAATTGTCTAAAGCACTCGCATACTGTGTGAGCAGAACGATGAGATTTGAGGAGGCGAAAGAAGTCTGTAAGTATCACGATTCATGGCGCTCCATTTTCTCTGACTTATACAGTGCGAAGATATATTATGTTTATGTTGTGATGTAAAGGCTCAAACTGACTATTCTCCCCACTTAATCCATTGAAACCAAAATTTTTCAAATTTCAGGGACTGGAAAACTTTACCTAGGCAAGGTATCGTATGGGTTACTTTGACGATAACCTGTGAACATTTCAGTCATAGCTGTAAACTTTTAAATTTTACAAACAAATTATAACAAAGGTCATAATTCTTATAGACTTTCAAATATGAATTAAAGAAATGTATTTAATTTTTCTAATTAATATCTGTGCGCCACTCAACTCGCAGTTGACTAATTTTGTAAATATTAATTTACTAGTGTATAATAATTTTATAATATGTACTATAATAATTTTATAAATATACGGAACACTCTACGTACATGTCAGTATTGCTCTTGCCCAATTCTTTCTAAATTCTCCTTAGTCATCACTCACCACAAATGTTCCTGTGACACCGCCATCCCGCGACATTTCGGTGATATTTTTAGATCACTGCGCAGACGCATCGGGCTTTCAAAATCCATTAGTATTTTAAATTTTTGGAAAGCATTCATACTTGAACAATTAATGGTTCATATTGTTTTACTAACCGCTAAACAAATCTCATTGCAGACCTTTTTTAAAAACAAAAATTGTCTAACATGACCTATTTTTTTGATTGATCTTTTTTTTACAATCTATTTTCAATACGGATTTATATATTTTTCAGATACTTTTGAATGATACTTTTAGACATGATACTTAATCACTAATCAAAATTTAAAAAAAAATGAATTATCTAACAGCATAACACATATATCATATTTTGAAGTTACACTTTTTTGGCGTGTTTGGAAAAACAGATCAGAGTGTAATTCATCAATCTGTCTGTGATCCAACCTCAGATCAATAACTGAATTCATATTCTTCCAAGGATGTAACCATGACCCATCACCTTTTTATAATTTATATTTCTTAAGGCAATGGTAACAAGACCATCAGCCTAATGACATAACTTCTAGAAACATTAACTGTCCCTAACACTCTTCCGTAAAGTGATAGTAGGCTTTACTGAAGTTAAAAAGGCCTTCTTGGAAGAGCGCGAAATCTTCAGCTACACATGTTTATTTAGATCTCCTCCATTATTTTCACTTACACAGAACTTTAAAACACAATATACTATCACTGTTGTACTATAAAACTCCTAAAAATGTAAAAAATAGAAAATCAAATAAAATGATAACCTCACATATCTCCCGTTCCCGCCAAAAAGTCAACGCGACACCTTCTTTATTTTTGATTTCATTTCAAAGGGCCAGTTTTATTTTCTTTATATGTGGCCAGTTTTGTGTTTTTATACGTGGCCAGTTTTGCTTAAAAACGTCAAATCTATACTTATTAATCCATAAAGCGCCAACTTTGTTCCCTTTTTAAAAAAATGACGCGGATGGAGGAGTGTGAAATTTGGTACACTGGAAGTTTTTATGGAGAACGTCAGGAGAAAGCTAATATTTTTTTTAATATGCATTAAAAATACATTAAATTGAATAAATCACTCATTGTTTACGTTCATACTGCCAATGTCAAAAAGACTGTCAATTTCAAACTCATAATAGTTTGTGATCTCATATACGTAACCTCCATGGATCACACTGTCGCACAGAGTAGAGATTGTCAAAAAAGAGTTTATATTATAAGTTTATATTTACGGTCAAATTTCGACCACAGGGTGACCTCTTGTAAGTATAACTTCTTACATGCTTATATGATATGGTAAGTCTGTATACTGTATATACATATTACATATCTATATACGTATATATATAATAGATAGTTATATAGATAGATGTAGCGTCACACAAGGTCCTACCGCCTGCAAAAGTTATAGTTTGAATTACTAATTTTATAGCTTATTTCTATATAATTCCCTTTTTCCGCAAGTATCCAAAGAACTTTCCAGTTTTTGTCGTTCCACTGAACCATCCTTATTATTTAAAAACTACCGTAATGGTACAAGATTTTAATCAGTCTTGACAATCACTAACTTGTAAGTTGTAACAGACCTGACAGACTCAGCTTTTTTTCTAATTTAAACACTATTCCTACTATCCATTAAGGTTCAAACTGCTTTGTGTTATTCATATTTACAGCGAGGTCGGTAAGATTCATGAGTCATCGAACATTGACTTTTGCTATTGGTAACAGGGGCACGGGTGTACTGTTTAGCAATCGTATGCATTTAACATTCAACTGTCAAAGACTGAAGGTTGTTAGAGTTCCGTTATTAAAGGAAAAAACGGAAGTCGAAACTCATACTTCGGTGAAAGCGTATGAGAGAATGATGAGTTTTGAGGTAGCCAAAGAGGTATGCGATGCCTTGTGCTCCATTTCTCTGTCTACACTTTTAAGGATTCAGATTAAGGATACATTCATGTGCGTATGTGTGTTTTTTATAATTCTGTACCTCGAAAGGAAAAACTTATACGATTTACTAAGGTATATATTTAAAAACACTATAAAATTGATAGAAATAACAATAAAGATGTTACAGATTTATGGCTATAAAATAATATAACCTAATGTAATAAAACGTTACCACTTCATAACATTTATACTAACTTGTAAAAATATACGAACGTTATAAAATAACTTTACTTAAGTTATAGAAGTATTTGGCACTAATATTCGATAGTATTTACTCAATTCGGCAAAATAATGTAATATGAAATTATGTCACGCACTTTTATCAGACTAGCCGAAAATAATAATGTGAGGCATAGTTTGTTTACATGTTGTACGTGTTGTTCGTTGATACATGGCGAGTCGTAGTTTTGCAGGCCTCACTGTGTTGTTGGCAGCGACGGCGTTGTCCATGTTTTTTTCTTTGGTCACAAAAACACGTGTGTATCCGAATTCAGCATTGTGTCCAAATTTCAAAGCAATCGGTAAAGAACTTTCAGCGCTTTAAGATTTTGAACAAACGAACATTTACATTTTTATTTAAATGGACTATAATTTTTTTTTCTACAGGCGCACCTAATTTAATTTGAGAATGTTTTGATTTTTTTTACAAAACCATTTCATAAATCTCTTCCGGAATCTTCTGCCAGTAAGTCGAATTCACACTTGACTGATTGTTTTAAATATGTTGTACAGACATGCATACGTAGGAAGAGAACGTGGTCATGCAATTTTAATAGAACATGAAAATATTAAGATTAAACAAATTGTAATTGCAGTTTGACACAGATAAAAGTGCAATTTTTTCAGAGCACTGCTTCTGAGTGAGTGATGACTGATGAAAGATTGACAAAGAAAATCGACAGAGCGAAAGCGAGTATTAGCAGAAACCAAGGAAGACCAAGGCTGACGAAGACGACGAAGATCAAAAGCCAGAGTGTGCGACGGAAACGTCAAAAGCACTCACATACCTAGGCGAAATTGTGTGAGGAGAATGAGCAGATTCGAGGAAGCGAAAGAAGTATTTATAAGGACCGCGACGCTTGGCGCTCCGTCCTCTCTGACTACCCCGTTAGAAATACAGCGTGAGGATATGTAATGTAATGTAATTAGAGCTTTGGAATGCTCTTAAGCTGGTATATAAAATTTTATGTAACCTCAATAAAGAACTCCCATACCTAGGCGAAAATGTGTGTGAAGAATAATGAGATTTAAGGAGGCGAAATAAGCGCTCTATCCACTCCAACTACCCCATTAGGAATAAAGCGTGAGAATATAAGTATGTATTAATATACACATTGTGTATTCCGAAACTAGTTTTAACCCGAAGGCGACGCATTGGAACTTTTGACGGTAGGGATCTCAATTTTTTTAAGTAACTACAAAACATGATATTTGGTAACCTGATTCTTCGTTTCATTGACTTCATTTTGCCAGTTGAGATACACGATTGGTTAACTTTTGTAACACAAGAAAAAATATCAAATAAACTTCTCTTGAAACAGGAGGAACGGGAGGAACGGGATCGATTTGTTTCTAAATTTTCTGCATAGTTTAATCTAAACATATTCTTCAAAATGACAGTTGGAATTTTTTAAATTAATTATAGGTTTTAAAATAAATGAAAATAACTGTCTTTTCGTAAGCTAGCGCGCGCGCGTTTGCATAGGGCAGAAGGTCTATTTTAGATTAAATTATTGTTTATCAATGCATCGCCTTAATATCTAATACCTTCGAACAAGTTTTTTTACTTACTGTATACATTAAATGTCTTTTTATTTACCGGCATAGATATTTCTTTTGAATTGACTATAATTAAATGACATTACAACGTATTGTTACAGTAAATAGTAATTTGATCTTAAGGATGTTCGTACAACACTATACACCGCAAGCGACCACAAAAGGCCACACATCTGTAGATTTCGAATGCTTTGCGTGAGGTCCGGAAAATGAACTCAAAAACGCGTAGGCGGCTGAGTTCTGTGTATTTTGTGCGCTGTGGGAATGGTACTTGAAATTCTTTACTGCGCTAACTCAAAGTAATAAAAAAAAATAGCCAAGAGCGTCGCGGTACGTATTAGCTTAGTTACGAAGTAACTTAATAAATTAATGTTAAATTATAATATAAATAAATACAGATGGGACCAAAAACCGATTATTTTTTTCTTCTCATTTCTGATGATTTCTGATTTCTGTGAGTTATCAGTTTACGTTTATACGCCAAATAGCTCAGTAGCGTAACGAGGATGAACGATGATATATCGTCTGTGTATTTTTTTCGGTCGCAATAGATCTAATTGGTCGCAGTGATACAGGTCAGGCGTGATCTGCATAGCCACTTACATTAAATAAAAAAGAAATAGATGGACAGACAGATTTGGCGAAATTATATTTAATAAATATAGCGGTTTCGTTTTTCCCATATTGGTTTTGGAACCCTGGAAGAGTGCGATACTCGATAACTTAATTATTATTTTACAATGTCGAACTTTAATTTAATATAATTTTAATTATAAATATGGGACATATCTTTATTGACATAAATTGGTACATACAAATCTTAAAGTTAATATTTACAAACTTAAAACTAAATATTATCTTAAATAATTTTAATAGACTTCCTATAAGTTGCCGCTTAGATAGGCTTCGGGGCCCCAGGGTCCCAAAGTTTCGACTGCAAAGGGCGTAAATATGAAACTCTCAGAGAGAGTCGCATACTTACACCCCTCCAAGTTCTCGGCGTTTTAATTTAATATCATTCTAATTTAATATAATTTTGCGAATGATAAAACTCTGTGCAAGGTCCGTCTGAATCGCTACCACCATCTCTTACTCGCTAATCCTGCCGCCAAACGACAGTCCTTTCACTGTTATATTCCGACATCATATTAATCCTTAGGGTTGCCAACACATTTGCAATCTGAAATGCTTTTTAACCTTGATTTTGTAAATGTCCATGGGCTTCAGTCTAATTACCATCAAGGGAACTGTTTGCTCATTTTATTATTTTATTTTATCAAAAGAGATGTTTCAGATTGTATGGAATTCCGGCCATGACACTGTACAGTATCAGATAGCATACGTAATGTCTTACTGAACATTGTATACCTATTGGTTTTGGTCTTATTTATTTCGTTTCCTCGTAGTAAATTAATTTGTAAAATACTTGCCACAACACAACAAAAAGATGGCGTCTATCCAATCTATCGTGATATTAAGCTGACACACGAGACGTCAGTGTAGTGACGTTACTGGTGTTTTGATATTGGATAAGTAATATCAAAATACACGGTGGGATCGCATAACACCTTTTTTTTGTGAATTCGAACAGTAGTGCAGATACGCACACCTGGATGAAAAGGAACAACACAACATAATAGTTTATTTTTTACATATCTTTTTTTCTATTTTCTTAGTGTCATAAAGAAGTTAAAAAATGTAGCGTAGATTACTGTTCCAATAATTTGCAAGTAGTTCTAAAAATATTTTATTGCTAGTGAAATCCGCAAGAAACTAATATTTCGTTGGAATAATCTTGTTCTCAGTATTTTTCTTAATTCCTGCGTACTACGTAGTGATTGCCAGAAATGAAACAACTTTAGTATGGAGATAACTGGGACACAGCGGCAGAACATATTATTTTCTTAAATTCTACATGAATGAAATCGTGAGTAACTACTAATAGTACGTGTTATGAACTTTTAATCGACATGTGTTTTGCCTCTCAACATAGTATCCTCAGTAAATTATAGCGATCAAACCCGCACGCTTATTACGTAACTTGCAGACAGCATGCGACAGCCAATATCGCGCGATATCTGCTATCAAAACGAGAATTTATGTAATGTAATTTGTATAGTGGCATTAAATCTACCGCGAAAAGTGCGTTTTACGGTGATAAAATAATAGATACGCAATCGTCATACGTGATACTATTTTTTAATTACAATTAGTCACCGGTCACGCAGTGATCGCGTGGCTGTCGCTGTCTGCAAATTTTTATGTAACAACCCCGTCGGTCAACTAATTCCGAAATAACTAGCTGACTAAACCTGTCTCTGTAATATCCTGAAGATGCTTCATTGAGAGGTGAAACACGTATTGGTTAACAAGGTTGAGATTTTGGACGGAACGTAGATAAAAATTATAAGAATTCATCAAATGAAATTGATTTCCGCAAAATAATACCAATACAACTTGTTCTATATTTAAAGGAGCAAAATCTCCATTTTTTCTGGTCTTAATTCACTTGGGATGGATCTAAGCTTAAGCAAAAACGTTAATGTTGTATCCTTAATCACTTTATACCCGAAACTTACTAACGCTAATGGAGATTATGGTATTATAACTACAGATTGTAATTTGATTACTTCGAGATCCAAATAATAATCTAATGTTCTATAGCCAAAGCAATTTAAAATTTGTTATTCTAATGTTTAGCCTACAACTTTGTGTAAACTTCAGAATAAACACATATTACCCACGTCATTCCCGTAAAGGATGTAATAATATTATGTTTAATACCTAGTATGTAAGTCTACGAATCTACTTGTATAAGTAGCATAGAAATCTATAAGCATATTATGTAGTTTGTGTCATTTATAGATAACGTGACCATACTTCCCGCTTTAGGCGGGACGGTCCCGCTTACAGGCTGTCTGACCCGCAGGGATATTACCTAAAATTTTGCATATAGCGACAGCCACACAATCATTGCGCGACCAGCTACTAATTGTAATAAAAAATTGGTATCATGTATGACGATTGCGTGTCTATTGCACCATGACCGTAAAATACACTTTTCGCGGTAGATTTAACACCACTACAGATATTACATTACACAGATTCTCGTTTTGACAGCAGATATCGCGCGATATTTGGCTGTCGCATGCTGACTGCAAGTTAGGTAATAAGCGCGCCGTTGTCTCCAGCCAGAACAAAAATGTCCCGCTTTCATGTCATTTCCGTGATAACAATCTCTACTGTACGAATTTTTGTTTAACTATTGAATATGTTTTATGTCTGTCTGAAAGTAACGCACCCGTCGAAAGAGTATTTTCTCTAATGAATAAGATACGGACAAGTGACGAAACACAAATAACTGTCGCAGTTCTGAAAGCCCATTTAATTACCAAAAGTAACATCAACAAATCATGTAATAAGCTCTATTCCTACTTGAAAACTAGACCCGATATTTTGAAACTGATTTGCTCCGCCGACAAATATAAAACAAATGCGTCTGCAACCGAATCTAGTGTTAAATTCAAATTAGATATTATTACAACATTGTTCTCATGTTCTTGTTTTTGAGTAAATAGTAAAATTTTTTTACTAAATTTCAAGAGACAAAAAAAAATGGTCACATTACTTATAGATGCGAATACAGCTCGATCGATTGAGCTCAAATTTTCAATTTAAAAAATGGCCACAGCGAAGCTTAGCAGAGTTCAGTTAGTATAGTATAAAAATGTACCTACTTAGCTAAAACATCATAAAAATTAATGACACATTTATATACAAACATACTTTTAGAAATATTTTAACCTTGGAATCGCCGCCTCTTGTAACAACTGGGAGATATTGTGCCATATTCTCTAGGCCGGGTTACAGGGCTGAGGCTACTAAATACATTCTTTGCAATGATTCTATGATATGCCTTCAAACGCTATATAGTCTTTGGTAAAAGGTCAGGGACACTCAAATAGACAAACTGAGTTGATATCATAAGTGTCCAATATTGAAATTTAACACCAATAATTAAAATGAAGAAACATTGCAAATTCATGGCACACAAAATAATTTGGACATCGGAATAGCAGCAGCTTACAAATAAAAAAAATCGCACGAATCGATAACTAACAATCCTAATAGGTAATCCGTTTATGAGCTACAATGCCACAGATGATACAGACAACGATGTCAAAGTCCTTTTACATTAAGGGTTAAAAACTTGTCTCGTTCATCGCATCCACTGATTATGGTCATATGGCATTGGACGAAAATATTATGCTGATATAAGTCCTCTCATTCTCAACTCATTTATGAGAAGAGGACATTGCTGTAGTGAGACGTACTTACGTACATAATAGGCTGTTGTTACTACAGTTTTTCTATCGGCTAGACGTGAGTGGTGCTTTAAAAGGAAGTATCAGTGTACTAATTGAAATGCTTACTTTGTATAACCTATTCAAAATAGAATTGTGAGCTAACCAACGGAATGAACGAGCGATGAATACAAATATTCTTAGTATAAATTAACATATTAGTACGTCTGCTTTATAAGCCAAGGGCTGTGGATTCGTTTCATTACTAAAAAATGCTAGAATGTATGAGAATTGTTATCTGAGACTTCTCACGTAAGTTATCATCAAGTTACATCGTCTGATGTCTGTGGGAATATTCCCAATAGGAAAAAACAAAAGTAGGTGAACAAAAGGATTCATCGTCAATTTTCCCGATATTTGAGAGTATTTCTAGGATTTTTTTAATTTACTTACTACTATATGCAAATGAGATTATGCCAATTCTTGGAATATTCCCGTAAATAATACGGAATGTCTTCGTACTTTATTATTTTTTTAACCAGTTTTATGGCGTCGGATAAAAAACAATATTTTGGATAGGTACTGCATTTCTATTAAACGGTAAACAGTAATAAAGACAAAAATAAAGTACAATACTGTTTTTAACATATAAATGTTTTTAACAATATAGTTTGTAACCCTGTCTCTCCGTTGCTCTGTTTTTAGATACCCACAAAATGTACTAACATACCATCGAGCCTTTTACCAAAGTAAAGAATTACAGGATGTTCAACGTCAAAACTATCACTACTTTGAAAAGATTCACAATATCCTATTCACGTTTTTTTAAGGTCAGT
This sequence comes from Zeuzera pyrina, assembly GCA_907165235.1. NCBI lineage: Eukaryota > Metazoa > Arthropoda > Insecta > Lepidoptera > Cossidae > Zeuzera > Zeuzera pyrina. Next base: position 18,036,930 of record OU015638.1, on the reverse strand, counting down.
AACAGCGTGCACCAAGAGAATTATCCACAGACTATATTCTTGTCTACTATGAAATACTTAATCTTTTAGTAAAATTTTCTGATCAGTTTATTTAACTACAAATTTGGATTAAATTATTATAATAAGCAAATTCTCCCTAATTTATTGCTTATACTACTATTCTGCATCGTATCTTCACATACATATAATAAGTATATCAGTATTTTTCTTTAAGGTTATTACAGTTATATTTAATAGATTTAAAATAAATCTATTAATTGTAGTAAAATAAATAAAAAAAACAATGTCTGTCCAGTAGAACTCCAGTTATAAAAAGTCAGATGTTTTTTCTAAATCCTATAGAAAACTGAGGGTTTTATTGGAGTGTTCTGTGTCCCACATTCCTTAAAATCTGATGAAATATGTTTGTAAAAACTGATCTCTTTCTTGGCGGTCAGGACCAGAAAACATTCTGGGCGTCATGGGCACACGGCTCCTAGTTACGCTCGGTTCATAATCACATTAAAGCCGGCGCTTTGTGAGCCACGAACTCTAATAAAAAACGTTTCCCTAAAAGGAATGCGCGTGCACTCACGTTTCTTTCTCAATGAAGGGATGCGCTTTTTTGAACTCCAAACATAACTCGATACCGTTACAAATTTAAAAAAATATTATTCAGGTAAGCCAATTCACTTCAAACAGACAACACTTCATATATGGTAATATGAATTCAGAACCATATTAGCTAAAACTTGCCACAGACTTTGTCTATATGAACTAATATAGATTTTTATATTATTACAGGTTGAATATAAATATAGACTTTTTTATATTATGTTACGTTATAAAGACAGCGTAATTTGTATATAATATCACTATAATATATTATATAATATTTGTTTGTAAATATTATCTGTACGTATTACAGTTCTGTAGCCAATATGGCCAAAATTAATCTATTATAGTTTCGGCATATCTGTGTGTCTGTCATCTACTGAACCGACGTTTTTCTCGAAATAAGTTTGACATTAGATATGAGTAACACTACGTTACTCCGCGCAGTTGCGCCGACTCAGTTCACTATGCCGGGTATCTCGACTCACTTATTCGAAATGTATTGGAGCATAATACAGGAGTTTAACGCGTAATATAAAGCGTTAAAACTAAAAGCCAGCGTGCGTGGCATGCTAATGGCGCCAGCTTTGCGACTCCCTCGTAACATTTTGCGCGTACCATTTTGCTGCGCTCGGAACAATTTGGAGTTAACTCAAAACGACAGTGCAGTGAAATACGCCTGAATTACTGAACTAACGCTAGGAGCTTTGCTGAGTTACTCACGCCTATTTGGGATAGACGTAAATTAAACGTAAACCCAAATAATGAAACGTAAAACCAGCAATGATAAACTAATAATTAAACTGGTATTTTGGATCAAATTGATATTGATACTGTGTATGTTTGTATTTTTTGCTGTAACTAGTAACTATATTTTAAATGCACGATGTATACACAAAATATGGTCACAAGAATGTTAAAGGCTTAGGTTTGTATTTTAGCATGTAAGTTCTTGTAACTGTACTGTGTAACAAATAAAATAAAAGTAGCTGTTCTCCGCGACTTCATCCGTGTGGAATTAAAAAACTAGCCTGTATCCTTTTCCGGAGCTTAAATTCTTTCCTTTCTAAATTTTATAAAATTCGGTCAAGAGGAGAGTGGAGAGTTTTGCTTTTCAAAGCATCTTCAGGAGACACACTCACACTCAGTCAATTAATAAACCTCGTACCAAGTACTGACCTTTCCTGACCGAATTTCAACTTCCTGAAGATGCTTCGTTGAGAGTTAAAGCAAGGATTACCAACAGTACAATAATAATGTATTGTACTGTATATCGGGTCTGCGTACTACTGTACTTTTGAAGAAATATCTAGTGCGCAAAAATACTATATTTAAGTTGGACAGATTATTTATTTTGCGATACCGAAACTAATAACAAACAAATTCCTCACTTTTTAAAATTTTGAACGCGCTTTAAGATTGCCTTTCGAGTTCGACTGATGCGATGTGCGTGTAACCGAACGCGACTCTGTCTTGAAATGAGCTTTTGATCTACGTTAATTTAAAAATTGAATACGATTACGCCTGACACTTTTTTTGTAGACAAAAAATTGTAAAAAAAATGCAAGAAATGCAAAAAAATACAGTTTTTATAAAAATAAATATGCAACAAATATATCTTTGTCTATTTTTTAAGCTTTTCATAAAATACTATATTTTTTTATAGCTTTTTCTGAAAAATACTATAATGACCCGAAGAAATATTGGCAACCCTAGTCAAAACACATGTCGATTGATAAGTTTGAATTTTGACGGAACGTAGCCAAAAATATGTAATAAGTATTCAAAAAATGTACGTGAAATCTCTTTATAAATTCTTTTTCTGAATCAAGCTTTCCGTCCGTTGTTGATTAAAAGGCCTCTTAACATTTAAATTAAGAAGAACGCCTTCTAGACGAATCGTAACTTAAAAACCATTGTAGATATTGTTACGGCGCTTAGGTGCCTTTTAGTCGACAGACAGCTTCATTCAATGAGTAACGGATTCCTGTCCATGTGACCGTACTCCATCCCATCACATTTGCTATACAACATAACAATCTTCTTTAGACTAATGATAGATTTTATAAATCCACATATTTTGCGGTTGTTAAAACATTAAAATATTCATTTATGAAATAAAGAGGGAAAAATTTTGTTTGTAGTCGAATTTGATTTGACCATACCCCTCTTTGCCCTCTTATCTGCAAAACTATTGGAAGGTTTCCAGAAATACTCACTGACATAGACATCCTGTATATTGTCTTCGAAGACGGCATTTACGTAATCTTATCTCGTTATCAGTTTTATCTAATTGCCGACGAACGCACCCGAATTGTCGTTCATATCTGTACTAATTTCGTGTACTCATCGTTTTTAGTTGTTTGTTGACGAATATATATTGAGGTTAATACGCCTAAGAAATAGTAATAGGAAGACGTGTCCAATATTGATCTTCTATTATTTTAGTGAAATATTTTTTGGCGGGAAACTTAAATAAAAGTTGGATATAATTTCAGTGCGGTATTTTTTTATAATGGCTTCCATTGCGGCCAGTGTATTTGTGAAAAATATTACCAGTGATATATATTGTTTTAACTCGAAAACGTTTAATCCTGGCTGTAAAATTTAATAAAGAAAGTAACTATTCAATCATCATGCCGTCGGCATTGGGCATCAACCCGTTCAGCCAACCGGAGTGGAGTGACTCCAGTGACTCCGCAGAACCCGCACCATTACCTCGATTGGGCTATTTTGTGCCAGTGAGATGCAGATGTGATCGGACGACGCATCATGTGTGTAGGAGAAGAAGAAGGTAATTGTAACAAGATAAAAAACAGGGGTTTTTTATACATATTCCATATTTCTTCACTTCATTTTTCACTTATTTACCTTCACATGTGAGTTCATTTCCCATTCGAGCTATTATCGCGTTATTATTTATTTATTTAAACCAATTGCCGTTATACATACCTATTAAACTTTAATAATAAATTAAATGTTATGAAGAAGAATTTTGATTCAATTAATATCAAAAGACAGTACTTGATACATAGCTCGCTTCGCTTATACCTCATTATTCTTTTTGTATATTCTTACAGATAAATAGAAGTGCTTTTAAAATTCTCATCATCTAATACCCTACTATTTGAGCTTCACAAATCATCTTCGATTTTCTGCTGTCGTACACATTTACTTTTTTTTCCTCTGTTAGTCTTCACTCATTCTCTCTACATGCCGAGCCAACTAAGCATTCCTTTCTTCGTGTTTACTGCAGTAGTGGATGTCAAAACTGGACACAGTGGGAATATAAAATTACTACGTTATAGGTACTATCTTAACCTCGGAAATTGATCCGAGGTCTTAACCAATCGCAAAAATCTGTTACAGAGATACCTTTGATCTTCTCTATCATCATTATTCAGAGTGTTTAACAAAGAGTTCTTGCAACCTTTAATTAGCTACTAATACAAGAATTAAATCTTAAATACGTGAAATAATGACGGTCTGGGCCACTACAACTGCTCAGGTTCAATGTTTTCCTGAAGAACATGAAGATATCTTTTTTTCTTTTATTGTTCCCGTTTGAATTCAGTCTACTCCAGTTTTACAAACCAAGAAAGCCTGTGTTGAATTACGAACTCTGTGTTACTGTTCCCGCACGAAGATTACTATATAATATGTTTTCTTGTCCGCAGAGAATCTCCCCGTTCACGACGTTCGATCTCGCAATGTTCCTGCAACAGTATTTCACGGCGGTCGTCGATGGCTCCCTCGCCGATGCTGCTGCCGCCTCTCAACAATACCATGGAGATGTACGTGGAGCCGGTCGTCGAAGACGTGAGTACATAACACATTACCGATATCGCATATAATGTATATATTTGACTGCTTTTTGATGTATTTATCATATGAAATCAATGAAAGCTAAGTTTAATAATCGTGAGCCACTGTAAAAAAATATTCGAAGTTAAAACTTAAGGCGACGCATTGATGAACAATAATTTAATCTAAAATAGACTTTCTGTTTTACGCAAACGTGCGCGCGCTAGCTTACGAAAACCGAAAAAACAGTTATTTTCGTTTATTTTAAAAACTATAAATAATTTAAAAAAATCTAACTGTTATTTTGAAAAATACGTTTAGATTAAACCATATACAAAATTTAGAACCATAAATCATTCCTATTGCTCCGAAAAATGTAAATCTCTGTTTTAAATGAGGTTTCTTTGATATTTTTTTTTGTGTTACAAAAGTTAACCAATCGGGTATCACAACAGGCAAAACGAAGTCAATGTAATGAAAAATCAGGTTACCAAATATCACTTTCATACGTTGTGTAGTCACTTAGAATAATAGAGATCCCTGCCGTCAAAATTTCCAACGCGTCGCCTTAAGTAATGACAGTGTATGTTTAGAATTTCAAATCATCGTTTATGATCAAATTCTACAGGACTACAGAGAATAGATCTATGATCTCGTTTACGTAAGTCTATGTAATGTATAATCAGTAGCAATGGAGTTAAACTACTACGCGAAGTACGGGAGTAAGGGCGCCGGTGAGCCTGGACTACAGTACATTTCTGGATTATCACTATTGACCCGCCCTGGCTTCCTACGGGTAGCAGAGCCATTTTGGACAGGACTGTAGTAAAATCCGTTCTTAGTGAGCGTCTACACCGCGAAAGAGGTATCTATGCGAAATTTCAAGTCAATCGGACCTATAGTTTCGGAGATCTTGGGATGAGTCAGTCAGTCAGTCTGTGAGTGGTATTACGCTTATATAGATACGTATTATGAATCGATGACAATGCAATAATTTCATAACTAACCTAACTTCCTGACCAGGATCATCAGATTAAGCGTGTTTTTTTTTATTTTTTTTTGTCTATTGTGACTACAGAAGATTGACGGCGATGCCTTAAAATCCCCCACTTTTTTATTGATTATTGAATACCCCATAACTTTATATTATTAGAATTTAATCACAATTTTTTTATAGATTATTGCAATAAATAAATAAGTGTAAAAAATGTCTACGTTATTAATATTTTTATTGCCTAATTCACACCTCTCATCTAACTGTTCCTTATGTATATTTTTTTAGTAATAAAAAAAATAGAAGAAAAACATATGTTGTAAAATAATCGATAATCACAATGTTATTGATTCATTCGTTCTTGACTAGTTAACAATCGATTTTACGCTATAACTTCGCTTGTGCTACTGGGCTTTATTCCTGGAATTAAGAAATTCTTTGTGGTATAATCTCGCTCTAATAAATTAAAGGTTAATGAGATGTCCGCAAACTTTATTCAAATATATTAACTAAATGTTTATGGGTATGATTTGAGGGATACATCTCCGCTCTATGTGTAAATAAACTCGTCATACGTCAAATTGTTCATGTTTATATTTCTGCAGGACTTTTCTCATGGATTTAGCGATTTGCTCTGGTCTGCTGTAAAAATATTTGTGTTGACTGCTGCCGTCCTCGTTATAAATGTCGTGATCCACCAGACCCTTCGGTGATATGAAGATTATTCTGTGAACAAAGATCAAGAATTTAATTTCCACTGAAACAGCAGCTTCATAAATCTTATATTCAATCTCTCGGACCAATTACATGACAGATTCCGAGATATTTTAACGATCACATCCGTGAAAATTTTCAATAGAATCAACGATTTTTTTCTATTCTTAAAACCGTAACTTGCGCAACCATTTTGGTTACAAAAAGTGAGGTTATTTTTTGGTAAATAGTATTGACCATTACTATAATTACGATAATTACTCTATTTATGGTTTCCATTATGAAGCTAAGCCAAGGGAGTCTGTTCTAGAGTATCCAGCAAACATCAGGTCTGGAAGTTAAAGTCAAAATCAAATCAATTTATTCAAGTAAACCCAAGGTTTTTTTGAACGTTGAATCTACTTTAGTTCGGTACTGTTACTAACACCGACCTGCGTCCAGATTCCATATCCGCGAACTTACGAGTGCTTTATATCCTTGTATAACATCACCGCTTTTTCATTCATTCATACCAAATGATATATGTTTGATTTGCATTTGAATAAAGCCATTAGTACTGCCAGGAATACAGGTCCACAGTCTACAGTCTACCTAACATCTCGCTTTTGAGTATAGGATTATTCTCCGATATGAGGGTGAGAAGGTGACGGTCTGTACTGGACCATGGCATAATCATTAAGGATTAAAGAACATCTATTCAATATGTAACTACGTGTAACGTTAGTTTAATTGATATGAAACACCAAAGCATCACTACATTAGTAGGTTTGTATATGCCTCTAAGGTCTTATCCTTTTTTTAACGCAGGAGAAACCTGAACACACGTACTGTCACGTATCCAGCCCCCTTTGAGTGAGACCGGCTAACTTATTACTTAATTGCAGTTGGCCGAATCTTACGCGATCAATTGCTGATAGCAATTGCAAATTGCAAATAGGTGTATGTCGCAAATTGCTACTGATTAATCAATGAATAAAAACTACTGATAGATATGATACTGATCCTGTTTATGCTACAAAAGGACATTTTACTGCATGGCATCGTAATCACGCAATTAGGTGATAGTGATACCAATTTAAACAAACGTTGCGCGACTGCGGTGCAGCTATCGCTGTCTGCAGTTCTTTACGTGATAGCTATGCGAGAGATTTAATCCACTATAAAACTCCTACGGTTCATGCTCTGAACACTTTAGAGGGGCTGCGTGGTCTCTTACAGATGGGAGGTACCGTCAGCTTATTCCTCTGGCCGGAGTGCTATGGGTGTCGACTATATGCTAGCTTAGCTAGGCTTTGGCCAGTCCATTGTACTGGGATCCCGAAGAGCAGTAAACCGAAAATTCCGCATTTTCTACGTTAAAATAGTTAATCAAATGAAACTTAGCTAAAATAAAAGACAAAATCTAGTAACGGCGTTACAGAAATGGATTTACCTGGGTATGTAGTACCCATCTGGAGCAAAACTATTGTTCCTCGGCTCCTCCTCATCCACTAGATTCACCATCACGAAATGTTTACTTAAAGACTGTATTTCTGACGAACTAGCGAACTTTGGCTTCAAGGCTTTGCATGCTGAGCACCAAGATTTGTGGATTATCACCATCACAGGCTTCTGATGATGTGTTGCTATCTGCAAACCTGATTCTAGCGACCCTGCCCATATGTATGTGTTTCCAAAACCATTGTCACTGCCATGCGAAGCGCAATGCACCTTCTCGAATATCAAAGCAAAGAACGCCTTCGCTAAACTCCCAGCTGCCATAATTTTGGTGTTTTGTATGTCCTATGAGTATAAGTACGTCTAACCGGTGTTATGTAATATAGGGAAACTATTTACATTTTATATACTTTCGAATTCTGTTCCGTTGGTTCGCCATTTTTGACAAACAGTTTGATTGAAGCGTCACACGATAAATCATTTTAAGAAAGTGGTGCCATCTAGTTATTGTACAGAAAAGTTTTTATAAGAGCTCCTAATGGTATTAAACATTTTGTATTTATTCATGTAACTTTAGTAATTGTCGCTAGAGGGCGATACATGTATGTTGATAGCCAATTTGAGCGCTTGAAAAAATTAGAGCCAGTTCGACTCACGCACGGAGGATTCCGTACCATTTTATAAAAAGTAAAAATTTTATTTTAACTAGAAAAATGACTAATTTAAAAGTGCAATGGTTAATGATTAAAGTTGTTTATTGTGCAAACTATTAATTTTAAATTGTTTATGATTTACGTACATCGGAAATACTGAACACTGTAATTTTAAATATAATAATTTGTATTGTGAATTACTGATTGCGTAAAATTCTTTTTTCTGAATTTCTGAACGGCTTTGATTTTGATGAAATTTTTTGTTAGTGTTGTTTGAGTGGCTCCCTGGATGGTTGAGATCAACTCGGTAGGTGGCGTTGCAATAGAGTTCTACAATTTTTTTTTTATTCCAACGTTCAGACAGGACGTCTGTCAGGTCCACGTATTTCATTTATATATCTCTCATATAAAATTTTAAGTCAGATCGATTCAGAGATAGGGGTGGAGGAACAGTTCACTTGAATCTGAGTAACCGATTTTTAATTCTCCTATGAATTTTTTTTTTGTCAATGCTACTGAGAAGACAAACGAATAGACAGTCTACCTGATGGTAACATTTACAATAATATCTAGGTTAAGAATGCACTTTACATTGCTAATAAAACTAATGTTAACTAGAGCAACACATTATGGTTTAACGAGGTGCCAGTGCACTGTGCTCAAATCAAGTTTGTACGTAGTTTTTGAAAAAATTAACTGTGACAGACGAACAGACGGACATATCGATAGACATATGAGTGTTCCCTATATTTATTTCCTCCCATTTTTCCTTGTAATGTACGGAACCTTGAAAACAGAGCCTCTATTTTCGCCTATGTTGTAGGATTTTCTTAAAAACTACCGAACAGTTTGAAAAAAGATTTTACTCCAATCTTTGATTTTTTAGTTAGTAAAAGATATGTACTTATGCAGACGTAGAAAAGGGAAGAGGCTTTGAGGGCAAAATCTATCTATTTCTATGGAAATATAATTTCCACGCTCCTATAATAATTTTCTTGCTGTAAATACCTACTCATAATATTCTCGACATTAGTTAAATTCTGTTAAATCATCAATGGAAGAGTGGGTGCAGCATCCAATATGCATCGCATCATGAGACTTTTTAAAATTATCGAAGTGTATCCATGCGTGTTTAGAGTAGTTTAGACACACCATCGAACGAAGCTAGGGGCCTTGCCCTCCCTATAATCGTCATGCCCCCTTCTCCTCTCCTAAAGGGCTGATGATTGCTCTCAAAACTGGCATATTTTACGCATTGTATTAAAATAATTAAAATTTCGATACCATTGTGAAAAAAGTAATTGAAATTCATTGACAGAAATTGTGTTTTTTAATTTTAAACTTTTGTAGTGGGAGCGGACTGAGAATAAGTTGGAGGGAGATAGCGTTACAAAGATGTGGCGTCATAAACTCGCAGTGTCGTTGTTCAGTGTTAGGAGTAACAGAGACGGAATTTATATTCTCCCCGTTCCCACTACTTCAATTTAAGCAAATAACTTCTAGTCTTGAGTATATGTGTTCTTTAAATTTCCGAAAAGCCTTAATTGATTTTCTCGAGACTTTAATTGGTAGGTAGACTACTTTGTAAAGAGTAATCTAAGCTAGATTTTATAGATAAAAATGCTGAATTTAATGCTAGTGAAACCGCGGGGCACAGATAGTTCTAAATTACAAACCTATAGCAAGTAAAGTAATAGCTATGGAGTATTTGTAAGGATTTCTTATTATTTTATTTATATATTATTAATTTATCAAAATTTATAAACAAAAAATCTTCAAATGTACACTCCGAAAATAAAATTGTATGTGAAGATATAAGAACAAAATGAGGAAGTTTAAGAAAGTTAAAGAGACAAGTCCAGTGTTACTTCATCTCTATTAGATATATAGCGTGAAGATACGTGTGCTATAAACGACAATATTTTTAATTAGACATGCATACATATTCTCACGCCATATCCAGATTGAGTAAGGTGCCAAACATGACGGTTCTTGTATTCTTTTTTCGCTTCCTCAAATCTCGTCATTCTCGGTATACGAGTGATTTTTACATTTCTGTCAGCTAAAACTCTGGGTATTTGATCTTCATAAATCAACCTTGGTCTCCCTTGGCTTCTGCTACCACTCACTTTCGCTCTGTACATTTTCTACAGCGATCGTTCATCACTCATTTTTTTCTATGTGGCCGAACCATCTAAGCATTCCTTTCTTCATTTTTACGGTATCTCTTTCAGCCAACCCTGCCATATTGCATATCTCTTCATTCCTTAGTTTATCAGCGAGGATAACACCGCACATATATCTGAATGATCACATTTCCATTGTATTCATCTTACTTTCAGTCTATTGCGGAAAGGCTTCATTACCATACCTCAAAGTTGGCGCATATTTATTGTAAATCATGTATAATAATGTTATGACACGTTTGTACCCAATCTGGATATTTAAAAATTCAAGTAACTGAAGTCAAGATCTTTGTACTAGTAAGGGTTTCCAGTCCCCCTTAACAGAAAACCCTTGCTATGTCCATACATGCGTGCTTGCGCAGACGTACATTTTTCTCTCGTTTCCACACATAATTATACCAATATGTTGCGCTCCACGTAACTCATTGGAAAAAGCAGATAAAACTATGATAATTCGTTGTGAGCGCATTAATATCAAAACCAGACAGCATCTCATACTGAAAACACAGCGTTCATAATGTACACGCATTCCTGTTTTGATAACCATTAATTAGGTGCTAACGATTTGAATATTACAAAATATTTATCTGTTAGAAACCTTAATGTTAAAATAAAAGTAATATTGTGACTTATTTTTTAATAAAAAATAAGATTTACTTACACAAAGTTAAAAGTGAGAAACATCTGCTTTTGGCGCGATTTCAAGTGACATTTTATTTTTTAAACGTGATTGTATTTAGTTAATAAACTGTAATTCCAGTGTATCAGTAACATGAACATAATGTATGGACGAAAGAATAGTTTGTACAGTACTGTGCGGTCTGTGGTCCCGTCTAGATCAACGCCCATCACTCGGATTGAGGATATCTTGTACACGCCGCCTTATTTCTACCACATACCACCAGTTTCGCAACATTTAAACACCTATCCTGTTAGAAAGAGACGGAGAAAGGTAGGTTTTTAAAATTTAAGCATTATGCGTTACTTATTCTGAGATTTACAGTAACGTTTTATGCACTAAAATCTTTTATAATAAATGTAATATAATGTTTGATGTGTCTGTTAGTTATCGTTTATTTTCTAAACGACACGATCAATTGAAAGCATTAACCAAATTAAATATTATTTAGTAAAGGTAATATCTAACTAATTAATCTGTGGTAATATTTTACGGTAGTAAACTAATTAATCTGTGGTATTAATTATGTAATATGACGTGATATATTTCTTATTCATAAAACGATGATTCATAGTAATGGTAAAATCCAATAGGTGGCGCTGTAGTTGTTATTAAAAAATTCTATGAATAGATGGCGCTGTACGTAATTTATTAACGCGGGTGAAGCCGCAGGGCATAGCTAGCCTTAAAGTGCAGTCAAAATTGCATTAAAATCTATGCTATACAACTAAATTTTTAGGCGAAAAAACAGTTCAATACGTTTCGGCAGCAAACGTCCGCCGAAAATACGACTTATACCGAAAATGCACGTTCTTCGGTGGCGATCGGCGTAGTGAAAAGACAGCTCATCCCATGCCAGAAGTTTCTACACTGGAAATTATTTTTTTAGCAACAAAACTATTCATTTATCAAATAACTGCTACTAAATACTAGCCGTTACTCGCGACTTCGTGCGAGTGGAATTAAAAAGTAACCTATGCCCTTCCCTAGGGCTTAATCTAACTCCATTCTAAATTTTATCGAAATCGATCTAGCAGTTTAGTCGTGATAACTCTACGTACGTAGACAACAGTTTGTTACAAATTTCAACCACTCCCTCTCTCATTTCGACAGTGGAGTTTTACAAAAATATGAAACTCATGTCTAATTTATTTTTAACTAGGTGTTGCTCGCGACTTTGTCCGCATTTTTTATTTTAAAAGCCCTATGTCCTTCCTCAGGATTCAAGCTATCTCCATACCAAATTTCATTGCAATCAGATGAACCGTATGGCACCCCATAAAATACAAATAAACATTCCTGTTTATATATTAAATGAACAATATTTGTAGTTACTCAATTTCACAGCCGTATCGCGTTCCGTATAAAATTCAACCACCCCCATTTGCTCTCAAAATTTCCAAAAACACCTTTCCTCCTTTCCTAATGGCCTACATTACACAAATTATCATTAGATCCTAGCTTGAGAATTTGTGATTATCTGTCTGTCAGTGAGTGGTATTTCACTTTTATATGGGTATAGATTTATATGGGTATAGATTCTGTCTTAGATTTCTGTCTTAGACCATCATATACATACATACATACATATCCTCACGCTGTATCCCTAACGGGGTAGTCAGAGAGCACGGAGCGATAAGCGTCGCGGTTCTTATTACTTCTTTCGCTTCCTCAAATCTCATTCTTCTCTTCTTTTCACAAACTTTCGGCTAGGTATGCGAGAGCTTTTGACATTTCCATCCGCTAATACTCTATAACCCTGTACTCTCTTACCATCATGTAAGTAAGCAATTATGTAGTTTAGTTAGTATACTTAACTACTTAAGAAAAGCGACATCGTCTGCGTACAATTTAATTTTTCCCAAACTAAATTACACAACATTTTATAACCCTTTAGGAGTTAATTTCTCAAAATCAGCCAAATACTGGTATCGTTATTTATTTGATAGATTTTTTGCACATCTTTGATACCCTTTTCAAACATCTAAAGTCTATTACAACATATACATATTATTCTGCATACCTACTTACCTATTTCGTAAAAGGAATTTCTGTTCAAAATTCCAAGTTTCTAGACTGTACGATTTGGGCTGTGCAATGATAGTATAAGTATCAGTTAATAATGCAGTTTTGAAGGTTTGATTAGCAGGTGAAAAATCCTATTTATTTCTTATCTTCCATTACAGTTCGTGCTACCCTTTTAGTGCGATATCTCTCAATAAGATATGACATAACTTTGTAAGAAGTGTAAAACGAAACAGAAAACACTACGGTATCAATAAGAAATTTCTTCATATTTCAAGTATGAACACTGTTTATACAATTTGTAACTTTTATTTATAGTAAATATTATTTCGGCTAATAATTATCATTTTTTTTTTATTTTTATAAAGATATTTTCATGCTCTTTTATTCTGATGTCAACGCTGTCAACGTCACTTTCTTCTTTTAGTACAGAATTCTTTTTGGTCAATATTTTAAAAATACGTCTTTCGTTTACACTAACTAAAACTATAGTATGAAAATTTGCAATTCATCTGTAAATATAAATAAAATTGGTGTCTATGATATCAAAATAAACAGCTTGTATGATTATTTACATGTACCTACTTAATCAAAACTCAAACGTTATTTTGTTTAATTTTTGTCAGTCTCTCTGTTTATTTGTTCGGTCTAATCTCCGAAACGGTTCAACCGATTTTGACAGGATTTTTAAGCAAGTAGAATGCTTTTTAGAGAGTAACCTACGCTACTAAAATAACAGTTCTAACGCGCGTGAAACCTCGAGAGGCACAGATAGTAATAAAAATTAAAATAGCATGTTATTTCAAAAGTTATACTTGCGTACCCGAACCATCTAAGCATTCCTTTCTTCATTTTTACAATAACCCTGTTGTGCAACCCTGTCATACTGCGTATCTCCTAATTGCAAATTTTGCCCGCAAGGGTGACACCGCACATATTTCTAAGAGATCGCATTTCTAGTGCAATCTTTTTCTTACTTTAGAACATTATTTATCTTACTTTAGAACGGGTACATAGATAGAATGAGTAGAATGAGTGACGAAAGACTGACGAAGAAAATCTACAGAGCAAAAGTGAAGGGTAAAACAAGACAAGGAAGATCAAGGCTGACTTATGAAGATCAAATAGCCAGAGTGTTAGGAGACGGAAATGTCAAAAGCATTTGCATACCTAGGCGAAAATGTGTGAGGAGAATGATGAGATTTGAGAAAGCGAAAGAAGTACGTAAGGATTGCGATGCTTGACGCTCCGTTCTCTCTGACTACCCCGTTAGGGATACAGCGTGAAAATATGTATGTATGTATACTTGCGTAGTTATAGCATTTCATATTATGGTTGTTATCGATCCCCATCCACAACCATAAAGTTTATGGTAGTACTTTGTCTTTACATAAAAAAATACTGTCAGCTGCAATACAAATCTTGTCCTAGAGTCTAGGTTCCCAAACTTATTTTGTCTACTGAGTCGAGAGCTCATGCAGTCGTTGTCTAAGATGCCTCCTAGCTAAATGAAATTACAAATCACCCCCCAGGCCTCTACACAACGCCCCCATTTTTTTTCTGGGTCTCTTACCGCCCTCCTTTAGGCCTGCAGCGCCCACAGGGTGGCGTTATCGCCCACTTTGGGAATGGGTGTCCTAGAGTCTACTTTTTATGTAAAAAATGAATTTAGTAAATAATTTAATTCCGATATGAACACAATTTTCGTTTATGTTTTATTTCACTTAAACATTCCCTCAACAGGTGTTATAAAACACTCGTTTCATGAAAAAAGTATTAAAAAGATTATTTGCCTTTTTGACAAGATTGATGCGCACTAGACCTAGATATAAACAGACATTTATTTGGCATCACTCTTGCAATATAACAATTAATACAAAAACAAAAAAAAACAAAAAGATGACTTATAAACTATGCAATTTACTTAGCCCGTGAGTGATGCATTGCCAAAATTGGACACCCACTCAGCATATGCTGACGCAAGCGCTACAGCACTGATTTTCAGCGGTGCCCGTACAGAACATATATCCTACTAATGTTATAAATGTGAAAGTTTGTGAGTGCGAAAAACTACTTAATGGATTTTAATGAAACTTTACAATAATATAGCTCATACATCAGAATAACACATAGGCTATAATTTATAATATTATGATTTGAAGTTCACGCGAAGTCACGGGCAATAGATAGTAAAATATAAAATCAGGACATGTTGCTTGCTCTATATAAGACAAAATAAATAAATATTTATTTATAAACATATATATATATATATATATATATATAATGTTGGAAAAGACAGGACAATTCGTGCTCTTGAAACTCAGCTATGAGAAATAGGTACCTTATCTACGCAGGAGGCCAACTACACGATAATGTGCAAACTAGAGAAAGCTCTTAGTGGCAATTATTGGGTAGGTAATTGGAAATTTAATAATGGCAAACGATCTGTCGGAGAAATGCACCGGTCGCCGTACTCTAACAGTTCCGTTAAAGGCTTTAATCACGGTGCAATCTGACTAGCGATTTGTTGCTGCAATCTGTTGCAAGGCCAGGTTGCTATTGTATCGTAAATAGGCAGGTTGCAGGTCGCATGCAACTTATGTTACAATTCAATTAGTTGCCTTGCAACAAATTGCTAGTCAGATTGCACCGTGAGTAAGGCCTTTTAGCGCGCATCCCTTCCAAACCAGAAACCGCGCTTTGCCTTAGTATAGTCAAATGAGTGTCTTTCGTGATTTCCACTGACGTATATTTATTTTATTAAGTAGGTATATGTAACACTATACAAACACATAGGTACATACTTTCACGTCATTACCCATGCGAGGTGGTCAGGGTATGTAGGCGTAGGAAGCTGTATACCTGGGTGTTAATTCTAACCATAGGTATTTGGACTTATAGCTAGCATGATTTTGAAGTTTGTTTATATGTGGAGGGTAATCTCCGGAACTACTGCACCTATTTAAATAATTTTTTTACCGTTTAAAAGGTACATTATTTGGACATAGGCTATTATATATATTACGTATTCAACCCGGGCAAAGCCGGCACGGGTCGCTAGTCTATTGTATAGAACTTGTATAGACGACGAGTTAGCAACTCCTTCTTTCGGATGGTATTGCTAATGCGGGGTCCACCCGAACCATTACCACCATCTTACTCGCTAATCCTTTAACCAAACATCGGTGCTTGCATTGTTATGTTTCTGTCCCGGTGTGGAATGTGAGACAGCCGGGAAAATTTACATACTT
Source organism: Zeuzera pyrina (assembly GCA_907165235.1). Classification (NCBI taxonomy): domain Eukaryota; kingdom Metazoa; phylum Arthropoda; class Insecta; order Lepidoptera; family Cossidae; genus Zeuzera; species Zeuzera pyrina. Next base: position 18,020,590 of record OU015638.1, on the reverse strand, counting down.
CTTTTGCCTCCTCAGATCCCATGATTCTCACTTTTGCCTAGGTATGCGTATATTTTTGATGTTTCTATCTAAAACACTTAAAGAAAGTACTTGCATATAAGTAGGATATATGTAACATGTATTTTTTTATTTGCATACATAAAATTACATGCCAATTTACCAACATTCTCTACGATTTAGAAAACCTTTAAAAGGCATAGGGGATTCGTAACACTATTTTGTGTATGAATGTATCAAACGTTAGGGGCTCCCTACGAGTTTGCCTTAGGAATTGGTTTGGGGACCCTTCTATTTTAAATAGGCAGCGCAAAGTTAGGTGGCGATTTAGGTGGGGTTGAAATAATCGAGCATAAAATTTTGAGCATTGACTGAAATATTTTAAACACGGTTGAAACATTACAATATTAGTAAAGTTTTTATTTATAACTTTGTTAAAAATACTCATAATTACAATTAAAATACATATAAAAAGTATATGTTGGACCTCATCATCTTGCAAGAACAATGATAAACTTACACAATGTACTATGATAGCACAATCTAATAAGTCTTCTTCGAAACCATTCAATATTACTTAACTGTTTAAATCTGGATCTGGATCTAGTCCCGTCCCTCCATCATTCCTGTTGTCTTTCGGGAGTCTCACAGAGCTTTTATGGTTTCTGTTAGGTACTGTCGGTATTCGGTTAGGTCTAGAGAATAATCCGAAGGAATACCCCATGCAAGATGCCATAGACATAACTAAGAAAACGAATTTCACTTGTTCCTTTCTGTCCATTTTATGCTATGAATGTTCCATAATTAGTTTAACAGCTAGGTTAATAACTAAAAATATTGTCGAGATAAATTCTCAGAAGTTCTGTTTTCTTGGTGTCAATCATTCCCGTCAATTTATCAGTGTCAGAAATTGCTCCGAGTTATCTATTGTTGTCTATGATTCTTCTTTTTGTTTCTTTCTGATATTTGCTCGAATACGCCTTTTTTGTACTGTTCTTATTTTACTCACGTTTATTTAAAACGCAATAATGGTAAGTAGCAACGACAGTCACGGAAACTAGAAGAGATTTAACAATTTGTTCCATTTCTTAAAAAAATATATTCCTACTAAATAATTTAAGTAAATATCAAACAATATCAAATCAATGACAAGTTTAAGTATTTTTACACATTTCTAATTGGTTACGACGTCAAATTTGGAAGCGGTTCTCTTTTTATTCACCTAAAGAGTATTGGTATATAGATAAACGCTTCTGTGAGGAGTCAATAGCCCATAAAGCGTCTTGCTGTAATTCGAACTTGGCTAATACAATTGAAGACAGGAAAACTTTTCTACCCAAAAATGACTTCTAGCGATTAGGTTAAAATTTATCGAAGCGATCCTCTTAGACTTCGGTGCATTATATTTCTACATGTTTAGGTTTATTTTTAACTGTACGAAAGGCTTCTATCAATAATCAAATTCTATTAGTGGCTGCTAAGTTCGAACTGTCGTGAGATGTTCGTATACCCCCCGTCAAAAAGCAAAACGGAAACGTTTTGTTAACAGCTGAGACACTTCCACTGTTAATACGTTCCACGTATGCTGCTACATAAATACTTCTAACGACTTTACCATAAGTCATTTTATGTTAATATAATCTAATAAATAAAACAATATTATTACTTCACAAATTGTATTTTTGTAATATCAGCATTTTTTCGGTGGACAAGGTGGTTCCTTTACGGGACAAGGATTATTGGGATCGTATCCTTTGCCTTTGGGACAAGGTCTTCTTGGCGGAGGATCACACGTACCCGGCGGCCGTATCACTGTTGTTAAATGCTTTTCTGGTGAGAAAATGCCGAAAGCGTAAGACATTCCTAGAGTACTGGCGACGACAAAAGCCAGGAGCTGCAGAAACTCCCTTCTATCTCTATGGTCCGTGGGATGAGGCCGGTCCAAAGCAGTAAGTCTATCCTGAATCCATTTTTGAAAATGCTTTCGCCCCGTCAAGTGCCAAAACCGTGTTGGTTTTATGCCGTTTCTCAATGATTCGATCATATTGGACTATAGTGGATTCTGGGTTCTTTAAATTAATGTTCTTCTGTTTTTTCGGTAAGTAAAATGCTATTAAGCTTGTTGGAACATAATGAAATTTAGTTGTAGATAATTTGCTTGAGAGTCCAGTAAAATTAGAATTTATGACGCCGTTTTATGAGTAACCATATTGAGTATATGTAAAACAGTGAAGAGAATTGCTGCAAGCATGTTGGTGGCCATTGGGTGTTCGACTTGTTAGACGATAGTAGTGTTAACTTCTAATTTCTTTGAGCCTGAAAGAAAATGGTTATAAACTTAAGTTCTAGTTCTGGGTTTTTTGTAACAACTAGTAAAGGTTAATGAGAACTCTGAATTGCAGTAATAATTTACATATGAGCTTACATAGGACTGCTGGAGAAAAGCCTCTTCTCGTAAATGAGATAGAAGAAGACGGAACCGCTATTCTATGTACTACGCGGACTCGGAGTAAAGATAGACCACTGGCCAATCTACTCTCAGTTTCCTAAGGGCTCTGATCTTTTTTTACTAACACGGGAGAAATTTGTAAAACGCAGCTATGCTCTAGAGAAGAGTAGTTTCCCCAGCTAAATCTCCAGTGGTAATTGTCTTTGGTATATATCGAGGAGTTCTAGATCTCTTATGAGAGCGCCAGAGACTCGTAACCTTGTGCAGCCTCGTAGTATTACGACAGGAACACACCTACTGCTGTCCACTGGCAATCGAATCTCGACCATCATTTTAATGCTTGGAAAAATTATATCTAAAACGGGTTTAACGCGATTGCTTTTTATTCTAGCTTGACGTTTCGACCGAGTTGCATCGGCCGTGGTCTCAAGCAAAAAAGTGAGTTTGCTTGAGACCACGGCCAATGCAACTCGGTCGAAACGTCAAGCCAGAATAAAAAGGTAATCGCGTTTAATTTCCCGTTTTAGATATATTCTATAATGCAACGCGAAAGTTTAAAAGTTTATACTTGGATAAATACTGACTGACTGACTGACCCGAATCAATAAATTAGAATAAGAGTTTAGGTCGGGTCGGGTCACTATAAAAATCCATCAAACATCCTGACCCTAATTAGCCGACCTTGTCTATGCTCTGGAATTTCCTGGGTATGCTTTGCCGAAAAGGAAAACACGTATCGATCTTTAAGTTTGATAGTTTGCGCGGAATATATCTAAAGAATATTTCTGTATCTGTACTAATATTATAAAGAGAACAAATTGTATTGTTTGTTTGTATTGGAAAAACTCAAAAACTAATCAACCAATTTCAAATATGTTTTCACCTATAGAAAGCTACATTATCAGCGAGCTCTATTTTATTTTCAAAAAGTTATCTACCCGTGCAAAGCCGGGGCGGGTCGCTAGTAATATTTATGCGGAGTAATGTGTCTATGTTGAAATAACTAGGAGAAAACCATTACCATCATGGCCACCGACGTCGTCGGCCGCTATTTTCTAAGACTTTCGCGAAACATGTGACTATTGCTGAAACGGTGACTATGAACATAAATTCTCGCTTGTTCATCACATTGTTGCCATTTTGTGAAGTGAAATGACATGACTCGTTTTTTTTTTACAAAATTGTCTGACACAAGTAGAATTCTATACAGGTTCATTCAAAAAATGTAATGTAACAATTTTCTAATGTGTACAAAAATTTTAAAAACCTATCGCTTACGAACCTCCGTGTCTATTGTCGCAGTTATTTTGCTTATATTGTTTTTTTTTTTAATTTGCTTCATCAAGCTTCATTAGCTTAGACCCGACAATATCATTATTTCGAAACCACATGCGTCATAGAATTAGTCAATAATTAATTTATTACTATGCCCGTTTGTGTTCTGAAATTGTGTCGCAATTATGGGCGGAGAACTAGGGGAGGGACCATCTAAAAACACAAAGATCTCTTTACATCGGTAAATCTTGAACTTTGTTCGTGATTTTTATAAGAATAACCAATATTTATTTTCATATTTTTATGTTAGTTGAATTATTCTGATGAAGGTCTAGTGATACCACGGTGATAGAAATTTTTTGTACGCACATAAAAATTCCATGGAAATAAATGGGTTTCCATCTAAACAAATAAAAAAATCAGTTTATATCAAAAAGTACCTATAGTTCCCAAATTTGTGAGTAAACTTTTGACGTCACATGTAGACAAAATGAAATTAGCCGAGTACGATTACTACTCCAGTGTAATGGTTCTATACCATATTTTCAAACGGATAGGAAGCCTAGGGCTTACTGATATATTTCACCCTAAAACTTAATACATTCCCTTCAATTATGTTATAATACAAAAGAGGTAGACAGGTTATATACACTCGAAAAGTGGCACCCCAAAACTTTGCTAATTAGCCAACCCGGACTTGATGAAAGAATATGAAAAGTAATGTTACAGAACCAACAATGTCATGCAATGCCTATTGCGCATTCAAAATTCTAAAATATTTTAATAATCCCAACCTTTTTTATAATATACACGATCATGTCATGATACAGCCACCCAGTTTTAATCATCGTTTACATTTATTAAAAGTAATAATATATAATTAGTCATTTTAAAATTTATAATTAAAAGATGTTGGCGATCTTTTTAAATAAATATGTCCTCATGTACATGATTCAAGAAAAACGAAATTCGAAAAAAGCAAACATCATTTTTTACTGTCTAATCCCATTAGGTATCAATCATATTTTTTTTAAATGTCTGTTCTGTGGTATTAATTACTAATATTCTATGAATTAGTCACGGATTCGCTTAAAATGTAGTAAGAAATTGAAATTGACCAATCACAATGATTTAGAGAGCTATGTGATTTGTTAGTTTGAAATGCAATTATGTTTTACATTGCATAGCGACGCAGTGCAATGTATATTTGTCTCACTTTGTAACGTTGTAACTGGGACAATATTTTACTTGGATTAGTACTAATGTAACCTATCTACCTCTTTTGTACTATAATATCATTGATTCCCTTATATTTTTTAATTCTAAGGCCAGTAGTTATAGGGATACTCGGTCCAAGTATTTCAACAAACGGAGCAAATGCTCTATGAGCGTGTCCTTACCGAGTCCTTTTTTTGTTGACCAAGTTTCTAGATCGTTACTAATCTGCGATACTAAGGAAGGTCACAGCACAACGATGCACAGGTGAACATAACATATTTTTATTTTCGTGAATACTAGTAGTAGTAACACTTAAGATTTACGAGTATTTTGCAAATGATAATTATTTAATTACCGACTCATAAGCCGACACAAATTGCAACGACAGTGCGAGGTTGCCATACTTATTATAGCTAACCGTTTTACTCGTGATTGCGTTCAATGAGATAGAAAGAGACACGAAAATTCCTTTGACACGTGGTGGTAAGAGCGACAATTTATTATGGATCCGTCCGTATCCGTCCGTTTCTTGGCCCGAGTTGATGGAAAGAAGATGAAATATTCATTTTAGTGTTTACATGTAATAACTAATAAAATATGTGAGTCAACAACTAACCTAACCTAACTATTACTGTTATACAGGGTGTCCCGTAAATAATGGATCAACCTTAAAGGAAAGGTAGAACACCTGGCACTCCGTCCTCTCTGACTACCCCGTTGGGGATACAGCGTGAAGTTATGTTATGTTTAGAACACCTAATTACCTAAAACCTATTTCACTAGTTTTAAAAAACCTTAGGGTTACCGAGAATTTTTTTTTTTTCATTATTTTGACCATTTTCTCCGCCAGGTTTCAGTTTTTTTAATGCTGTCGTTCCAAATGATAACATTTTTTAAATCTGATTTTTGTAAAATATTGCTTATGTAGCTTAAAAACGATTTGGTTAGCTTATCTTCATTTCTAAAAAAAAGAAGACCACAAACGAAGAAATTATTTTTTTCAGATTATGATAACCCAAATTGGATAAATTCTCCTGTAAAAAAAATTTACCACACTGAAGTGGCCCATTATTTTAAAAATTTGTACCATTATTCAAGTTTCTAAAATAGTATACTATAGTATAGTATTTAGGTAATTAGGTGTTCTACCTTTCCCTTAAGGTTGATCCAGTATTTACGGGACACCTGTATATCCCATAGTTAAGATTTAGAGAAAATTAATGACAGATGAACGAATGCGTGAGACACCGTGATCTCATAAAGGTCCCTTTTTCCGTTTTCCATTTTGTGGTACAGAACAATAAAAACTGGCCAAGTGCGAGTCAGATTCGTGCAACAAGGATTCCGTACCACCACACAATTTATTTGTGTTATTTATTTAACAAACGAATATAAGTTAAAAACAATTTTAACTTTGCAGTTGAAAGACACGTTCTCCCATAATCTCCAACTGCAAATTTAAATTAGTAATGGCAAAAACGTGGATATTTTATCATATAAGTGTAGGATTAGCCAAAAGAATAACGGCAGGTACAAGTAATTTCTTCTTTATTTGCTTGCAACACAATACACACGGTATCACTCGATGTCTCCGCCCGAAAAACGTCTCGATCAACCAAATGCATCTACTTTATAGTCTACCTTCCATATCACAGATTTTTCTCTAGCGCGTAAGAGTGCCACCTGGTGTGTTTTGCAAAACTGTGATCATTTTCCAACTGTTATTGCGGATTTATCAATTAATCACAATTTCTTAGAATTAAAGTATTTTGTAATAAAATATACTATTTTAGAAATATTTAATTATGTTTTTAGTTAACATAATCAGATTTTTATAGTTTAAAGTTACTGATTTGACTAATATATTTAACTTCCTTTATATAATAGCTAATACGCTTTCCGTACTGAATACTGTTTTTTTATTATAAATGGGGTAATTTTTTAAAATAACTATATTTATTACTTATTATCTTACTTAAGAGAACATTATTTAAGGGAAAAATTAGAAAATGGAGAATTTGCAATTACAAATTCTCAATTGTAATTACAAATTCTCAATTGTAATTACAAATTCTCAATTTTTCGCTTCATTTACTCTGTGAGGTCTCACTTTTTGCCAAATTTCATGATTTTGTCAATAGAAACTACCTCATATAGATTTTTGTTTAAGAACAAAAAGAGCCATATCTTTTGATTGCGTTGACTTAGAAACGTTTGTACACCTGCAATGATCCGTAAACCTCAGTGTTCGATATAAATTTCAACTAGATAGCTTTACCTGTCCTCTAGATAAAGGGTATTGACTGATCGGGCAAACGGACACATGGACAGCGAAGTAATCCTATAAGTGTTCTGTTTTCCTTTTGACGTACGGAACCCTAAAAATAAGACAATATAGAAAAAATCGATAGTCCTTGCTACGAGTACTTTACTGGAAATGCAATAACCAGGTCTGTACATCTAAATAAGGACAGATGTTGGTCAATTCACAAAAAATGCCAATTAATAGAACGCATTGTACACCAGGTAAGAATAATACCGGTGCGTTTCTATGTGTTGGATTGGGAGTGTCTCTGTGTGTGTGTGTGTGCGTGTGGACATGGGGTCCCTGCGCAGGAGTCCCTTGAGGTTAAAACTCTTGCGGCCTTCACCAGAGATGCATTGAGGCAGCAGGTTTTCAGTTGATCGATTCTTTATACGATTTAACTGTCTTTCGATGCCAGTCAAATTATAAAAACGATTATATATAAACTTTTTATAATTATTTACTTTTACAATAGTTTTACGAATAAAAATCGTTACATTATAATAAAATAAATCTGCAGACAGTGTAAAAATATGCATGTAATTAATACTAGCAATCTCCCCCGGCTTCGTTCGGGTAGAAACTTAAAAAAAAAATACAACCCATGTTACTCACTGATAATTGATAATGTAGCTTTCTATAGGTCAAAGAATTTTTGAAATCGGTTGCGTAGTTTTTGAGTTTATGCATTACATACAAACAAATTTTTTCTCTTTATGTTATTAGCACAGATTAATTAGTTGTATACTTATTAGTATAGACACCTATACTAATAAATAAAAATAATGTATCTATTAGTTATTGTGAAATAAAGCCTTTTTCGTTATTTGCACGTTATCAAAACCCAAATGCGCTTTTTTTAAATGTTTGTCTGTCTGTTTGATCAACTGAGTTAATCTCCCAAACAGCTGGTCTAATTTTGTCGAGACTCCATTGCAGGTCGGGGACTTTTCAGACATCAATTTAGGCTATTTTTAATCCTGGAAAATTTAACACGAGTGAAACCGGGGGGCACACACCTAGGTAATTCTAAAAAAAAATTCTACAATTAAACTCTTATATTACTCCATTATGTATAAGTGGTAGTATAAATCTAGAAAGGCCAAGACTGTCTTATAGAGATCAAATAACCAGTAAACGCCAAAAACACTAAAATAGCATGACAAGATGAGACGAAATAATCGAAATAAATAAGCAAAAAAGAAAAGACTACGATCTACGACACCTGCTCAGTCCTCCCTGCGTACCCTTTTAGGGATATAGTGTGAATATAGGTATGTACGTGTGTATAATATACTTCCATGCTGGACTTGGAGAAAAAGAAAAACAGAACGTAATACCTTTCACCCTTTTACAGCGCAGGTAGCAGAAATGTAAGCAATTAGAATTTAAACGAGTAGAAATCCATTCAATAAGTTCTTCATATTCGTAAGGTTGTATAAACGCAAAACAAGTCATAATTAAAGGAAAGTTTTGAATATAGAAAACCTTAAATAAAGGATCCTATTTTATCATAAGGTAAAAAAAAAGTTCTACTGTTTTATTGTACACTGATTCGCGGTCTCGGTCTTAACCGCGTTACATTTGGTATTTTCCAGTATAAAAAGCCGCCTATATTACTCTCTGAAAAGTGCTCTACCTGTTTATAAAAGTCCCTTCAAAATCGGTCGATGATCATCCGTTTCGAAAATTATCTCGGACAAACAGACAGACGCAAAAATTTTAAAAAGCGGGCTTGAGTTTTCGCTACGTGTAAATAAGCATATAAGCGTAAGAAATAGCCTTTATTTTAAAATGACAGACAGACACTTCCATTTTATTTATATAGGGGTATATAGATGTATATACATATATAATATAATAAAATATCTGTACTAAAAGTCATTTATAGTTTATAATGAAATCCCAACAAACGCGAAGAGAAGAAATTCAACATTTTTTTTAAACAGACATGTCTAAAAATCATATCCCAACTTTATTCAAAAATTTTTATAATGTACAGACAGCTCTGTTGCAATTTTATAGGTTAAGTACTTTGCGCCACCTCCCATCCGGGGCGGACAGAACATCGGAATACAACAAAATTACTTTTTTGGTGTAACGTAATCAATAAATCTTAGAGATAAGCGTACAGTGTTATACTTATTCGAATACTTATTAACTGTATTCAACATCATTACCGTTAATTTAAAATGACTAAACTTGTGTTTGTACCTGTCATTCACTAAACATTAATTTATTAAACAAAGACTGCGCTAAAAACATCAGTGTCAATCTCAAGAGCATAAAAAATCGCCAGTGTCTAGTAACGAGACGACTATGCAATGCTTTTTAAAAACAACTTTCAAGCTCGGAGCCTCTGAATCCGCGCCGTGGCTTGTAGTGGGAGCACGAAACCTGTAGATACTGCCCGCTCGGTTGAAGACGGCACACCTTACCTACCGCTATCCCTTTCACTCATACAACCTGCAGTAATCCGCGTCTCGCCATCTCAAGTCACTCTGGTATGCAAAGATTGATAGCTTATATGACCATTTGGTTTCGAAAGCGCCCAGAAATCACGTACGTTCAAAAGTTTTCGCCGCCTGGCGTCCTTAGGACGGACCAGACGTTCAACTTGTAAGACATTGTCGGAGTTTTATAATAGACGATAATAATGTATAATGCGGTTTATCGATTCAATGCAATAGTGTACTTAACCAGTTTAAAGCGTGTTACTGAAGCCTTAGCAGTTCTAGTATCTACTTGCGTTTAGGAAATGTTTTACTTGGTATAAAGTGTATTTAATTCGTTTTATAACTGAAATTGTGGATGAAATGTGTTTTTGGTGATCGGATAATGTTAGCACGATGGATCCTTTGGTATCTGACAATGGATTGATGGTGAACAATTTGAATCATGTCCGGAGCGACTCCCAGGTAAGGCCAATTGGCTATTTCTCGGTATTAGATATCGATGAGGCCGAAACACGTTTGCTGCATACTTATAAAAGTACAATGACTCCACAATCATTCGATACATTTCATGAGTCGTTCTAGGATTATAGTGTCCTATCCGTTAGACGTAAATTACGTGAAGAATTTGAGGTTATTTTATTTATATTTACAATTAATTACATTGTTTATATTTATAGTAGCTTTTATTGCTTTTATAATCATCATTTTCAGACTAAAGACTCGTAATTATCTCTGATTTAAAATAAAGATAATGTAATCTGTTTACTGGGACGTTTAATACAGTTCGAGAAGTTTTAACAGATAAAAATGAAAAAGGTCAATCAGAAAATATCTAAAAAAGTTTTTTTATATTCAGATAAATTTATCTCACGACTATAGTCATCATTATAAAGTAGCGTAATGATGCAATTATAACTATTAAGTAATTAAGACTTTAGCCATTTAAATAGAAATCCAATTAGTATTTTAGTGAACTTTGAGCAACTAAACAGTTTATTAAACAATTTTAAAAATCTTTCTTATTTTATACTAGCTGTGCTGCATTAAATTTGGTATTTTTAGTCGACTTCAAAAAAGACGAGGTTCTCAATCCGGTTATGTTTTTTTAAGTATAAAAGTAAGCTAGATTACTCTGAGAACTCCTCTACCTGCCAATGGAACTTCTATTAATATCGGTTCAGCTGTTTCGGAGATTAGCCCGGACAAACAAACAGACACAATAAAACAGTGTGTTTGGGTTTTGGTAAGTACGAATACTAGTACAGATTTAAGTAAGAGCCTTTATTTGGAAATCAGAGACAAACACTTCAACTTTATTTACGCACAGTTCAGTTTGACAGCAGAACTGTCAAACTGAATGTCATATCGTGACGCCATTTTTAACATTTTTTATTAAGATTTTCATACAATATAGGTCATACACTTTTAGGGTGGATTTTTCCAAAATTTTCTTTCAAGCAAATCTTGTCCTAACGATTACGTACACAACAAAAAAAATCAACCGAATACCGATTCAAGTGAGCCTTGGTAAAGAGATGATCTTTCACAAATGTGGTAATTGATTTTATTTGTATAGAAGAAAAAGATGACGTATGACAGGGTTGCACGACAGTGTTATAAAAATGAAGAAAGGAATGCTTAGATCGTTCGGGCACATGGAAAGAATGACTCATGAAAGATTGACGAAGAAAATCTACAGAGCGAAAGCGAGTAGTAAAAGAAGCCAAGGAAGATCAAGGCTGACTTATGAAGGTCAAATAGCCAGAGTGTTAGCCGACGGAAGTGTCAAAAGCACTTGCATACCTAGGCGGAAATGTGTGAGGAGAATGATGAGATTTGAGGAAGCGAAAGAAGTATGAACCGCAACGTTAGGCGTTTCGTCCTCTCTCTCCCGTTGGAGGTACAGCGTGAAGATATGTATGTATGAATGTAAGAAAAATATATATAATGTAGGTATAGATTCAGAAAAACTCGTGCTGTTTTAAAATTCTGTTTTCAAAACTACTAATGCGAAATCCAAAGCAAACTACAATTTCGTTGTGTCTTTCTATAATAGGTACGTCTATCTGTATGTCACACTCACGGTAGATCTATAAAAATCTGATACAGAGACGTAAATCTATACTTATGTTACAAAGACAGCGGAATTTGTAAGTTTGTTTATATGTGGAGGGTAATCTCCGGAACCATTGCACCTAATGAAAAATTCTTTCACCATTTTGAAGGTTCATTATTCCAAATGGACATAGGCTATGTATGTATTTAACCCGAGTGAAGTCGGGACGAGCAGTTCATAAATTGGTGAACTCGATGTTGATGTTAACTGATTTTCTATTAATTTATTGTGATCTGTATTTCCGAATGTCGATAGTCTGTGTTAAGATATAGGTATACATATATTGTTTGTGAGTTTGTGATAATGTAAAATGTACCAAAAAAGAAGAAATATATTAAATAGTAATAATTACGGCCGCTTATTTTGTTGCTAATAATCCATTATATCCATACTTAATATAAATGCAAATGTCTGTCTATCTGTCTGTCTAAACCGCTGTGTCGATTTTGCTGAAATGTAGGATGAAGTTGGATAAACCAAGGGGAAGGACATAGGCTACTACTTTTTTAACAATATTATATAATACTTTACAAATATGTTATGGATATAATAATTAAAAAGGCTAGTCAATAGTAAAAGTAAATAGGATAGTGATAGTTGCATAAATATAATCGGACCTCTAAAATTATTCAACTCCTAATACTCAAACGCAATCATGAAAGACACAAAGTTTAATAATGGATACTTAGTTACATTGTTGCCTTTATTTTTTTAATGTAACTTCCTGTCTAAAACTGCTTTGAAATTCTCACGTGATGAATTCCTAAAATCTTCAGCTAACCAGCACCGATTCGGTGCTGGTTAGCTGACCGAGTCCGATCTCTGGTATATCCTGAGGATGCTTCGTTGAGAGGCGGAACACGTGTCGATTGGTGGTTTTTGGGGTTTGAGCTAGAAAATAGCTAAAGATTTTAGGAATTCATCACATGAAATGGATTTTCGCAAAGTCATACCTGAGTCTATAAAATATTTTGAAATTCTCAGTTAATCCGTGTCCGACATGGTCTTAACCAGTTATTTCAATGATATCTTCAAATATGGCTTTATTACCGTTTTGAACTCGTACTGTGTCCAGCTGACTACTGCGCCACCTAGCGGATCCTAACATAGCTACGATTCATCGTTTCAACAAAAATATATTACAGGAATATAATCTTAATTACTATGACTATTACATAAATTGGTGACGTTCTCAAAATTCAGAGTACCTGGGTCTTGATCTGTCAATTCCACTATCGGATGGTACATTTAAGGTGACGCATTGGAAATTTTGACGGCAGGGATTTCAATTTTTTTAAGTGACTACAAAACGTATGAAAGTTATATCTGGTAACCTGATTCTTCATTTCATGGTCTTCATTTTGCCAGTTGCGATACACAGTTGCGATTAAAAATATCAAAGAGACGTCTTTTAAAACAGACATTTATATTTTTCCGAGTAACGCGACCGATTTTTATTTTTAAATTTTCTGTATAGTTTAATTTAAACATATCGTTCAAAATGACAGTTGGATCTTTCAAAACTAATTATAGTTTTTAAAATAAACAAAAAATTGTTTTTTAGTATTTTTCGTAAACTAAGCGCACGTTTGCATAGAGCAGAATGTCTATTTTAGATTAAATTATTGATTATCAATGCGTCGCCTTAAGCAAGATTGTATCTACATGTATTCTAATTACACGTTAACAAGTCGCATGGTCCTCCGAGCCGGATGTGTAGTGAGTGTTTAACGCACTTGTCACATGAAAATGAGTATTAGACTTATTAGAGGAATGTACACTCAGAAACCGTTTATGGAGACTGTAGGTTTGATATTTGTACTTTTAAGTCACAACTAGTTGTTTAATAACGCATTAGTTTAGTAACGGTTAAGGTGTTTATTTTTAGAATAACTTCAAGTAACATTGTATTGATGGAAAATCCTGAAACATCACCAATACTTGAACTCAAAGATAAAAATTTCAATAACCAGTCGTAACATGAATCAATACGAATGAAATACGTTTTTTTCTTCAGGCAACATCCAAAAATAATAAAGTTGGATTCGTTTTTTGGCACGACAAGACAAGTAAAATTCAATAGTTTGGAATTTTCTTCTATGTTTTTAGAAGCTTAAGGTAGAATATGATAGAATATTATGCAAATGTGAATGGATTGGAAAATCTAAATATGCGCAAAAAGCTTTCACGTTTTTCCAAGAAGTTCATTTTAACTCCTAGTAAAATCTATTATTGGAGAAATAACAGTGATAAGCAGTGGGATAAGCAGTTGGTTAATAGTCAATGCTTTAATTAAAAATAAAAAAGTAAGCTGGAACTGGCATGTCAGATGACGTCACTATTCCCGCCAAAAACCAGTTTCGCGCCAATTCGCAGCTGTCGAGGCGGTCGGGTCGCATGTTCTTGCGTTGTTTTTCTTAGCCTTGGATACAAGCGTACAGCCTCAAAGTAACACCGTTAACCACAATATAACATTGTATTTAATTAGGACCTACTGTTATTATTCCGACTAAACTTATTATGATTCTTGGAAAACTGTCATTGACATAAAACCAGGGTCACCACATTTTCGAAAAATAAAATTAGGACCATCAAACCGACTCGGACCATATAAAATCTAAGGGAAATATTGAAGCACTTTCTGTATTTTATGTTTATTTATTTATAGCTTGTTTTTCCATACATTTTACATACAGACATACATATCTTCACGCCGTATCCGTAACGGGGTAGTCAGAGAGGACGGAGCGCTAAGCGTCGCGGTCCTTACATACTTCTTCCGCTTACTCAAATCTCGTCATTCTCCTCACACATTTTCGCACAGGTATGCGAGTAGTGCTGTTGACATTTCCGTCGGACACTAGCTTCGATCGATAGACACGATCTTCATAAGTCAGCCTTGGCCTTCCTTGGCTTCTTTTACCACTCACTTTCGTACATTTTACATTTTTTATATTACGGTTCATAGTCTCTTTTTAATACATAATTCCAGGTCATTTTAATATTTTTTTTTTGTAAATTTTGAGCAAGACATATTTAAGTTGACAAAAATCTACTTTTTGGCTTTTATTAAATCAATAGAACAATTATTTCTGACGTTAGACCATTTGACTATCATATACTTAACTAATTAATCTGTGGTGAAAATTAAATGAAAATGAAAATACTCGCTCAACTTATGCGTATGCATAATTACGCTTATGAAGGAGGTATGCTTCAAGAGATTAATAAACAGAGTAATTTGAGTAATATCATAAATCAGGACAAAGTTGCGCACGTGGACGCGGGATAACTTCGGGACAAAAATCAGGACTGTCTTGACTAAATCGTCAAGTATCTCGGTCTTTTTTGGGTTCTGTATCGTAAAGGAAAAATGAAACCTTTATAGCTCTCATAGATCTATCCGTTGTCACAGTTAAGTTTCTCAGAAAATACATGTATATAACGTACAAACTTATTTTCCATTAAGCAGCAATGCTCAGTAACCACTAAGTACACTGAAAAAATACTTCAGTTGAATTCCGAGGGTAGGTCTGTTGATTTGTAAAACCAACCAAAGTTCGCTAAAGTATTAATTATTTTTACAATGTCACGAATGTTCAATTTAAAAATAAAAAAGATTGAAGTTACACATACATATATATGTTCACACTGTATCCCTAACGGGGTAGTAGAGAGTACAGCACCAAGCGTATAAGCCAAGCCAAGCCAATAAAATTTACATAATGTTATGTTAAATTTACTAAAGAGTTTAGTTTAAGAGCATATGGACGGTGTGCACCGGACTTACCTTAGTTGATATTACTTAACAAAGTTAAACATGCAAAATAGTTTTGTAAATATTTCAACATTTTAAGTTTAGTGAAATCAACTACTTCCGTGTGTGAGTCCGAAATTAACCCGCGAGTGTAACTAAACTTTTAAAAATCGACTAAAGTATTTTTCAGTGTACTGTACTGTACCTCTTTTGGTTCTTCAAACGTCATTTTCCTCGAACATATTTACAAAAGTATGTGGGTGAATTTCATTATGTTCCTTTTAGCTGTAGTCGAGCAATTAGTGCAAATATTTTGTGTGAATTACATATTTTACTTAATAAAATGTATGAGACGAACGGAAACTCAACAAAGGCTCGGACAGGAATTTTTAACGTGGGAATGTGAACATGGATGAGTCACAGTAGTCGCTTGACTAGTCTGTATTTTTACAAAACTTGCACACTTATAAATACCACTGTTACATATTAATACATACAATATTACGGTGTTATATTACATCTCGTTATGCATGGTTACATTATAAAACAGTTAATATTATACCTTACCTAAAAACAGGAGAAATCCGATAAATACATTTAAAGGCACTTTAAAATTGGGAAAGATATTGACAAAATTGCTATTTATTACTATAAATAAATATAATGCTATACAATTAAAAAATGTTACTCCTTCATTAAGAATTTAATATATTTAAATTTATGTACGCTGTACAATAATCATGACCATTAAAAACCTGGAATAATTTTTATTATTTAATTGATTTTGCTATAAAATTATGAAATTATCTATACGATAAATGATTTAACTGGACAAACTGTCAAGCTGTCATCCTGACAACGACATCTACCATAAGGTTTACGAGTGTCTCGTCACAATAATTCGAACTTAGCTACCGCTGATAGAATTGGTTTTTTGTTTATTGAAGAATTTCGAACAGGTTTTAAAGAACCTAACAACGAACTTCTAACCTAACCACCAGAAATCGTTATTGGGTAAAATATTTTTCTACTTACAATTACGGCAACCAAGTTAGAACTATCGCGAGAAGCGACGAAATATAAAAATTATGTTTTTTCGTGAAAACAGTTAATTTTTAAGTTAACCATATTTACTGGATAAAAGTAATTTACGTGTGGAAATCAAAAATAGCTTTAAGTGAAAACTATTAGTTTTAAATGATAAATTATAGTTAGGAATACAATTTCTGTTGTTCATTTATCTGCATACATAATACATATATCCCAAAACATAAAGAAAGTCCTCAGTTTAGAAAGTCTTATAATATATCTCCAGAAATTAAGTTAACAAATTTACAATTTTATAAATATCTTACTCAGCCCTCTGTGCGTATGTCAAACTGAGACTAATTTCTATCAGTAATAACTCGCAGTTGACTGATTTTTAATACATACATCATCTTCACGCTGTATCCCTAACAGGGTAGTCAGAGAGGGCGGTGCGCCAGGCGTTGCGGTCCTTACATACTTTTTTCGCTTCCTCAAGTCTCATCATTCTCCTCACACATTTTCGACTATAGATATGCGAGTGATTTTGACATTTCCGTCTGCTAACACTGGCTATTTGATCTTCATAAGTCAACCTCTTTCTTGGCTTCTTTTACCATTCACTTTCGCTCTGTAGATTTTCTTCGTTAGCCTTTCATCACTAATTCTTTCTATGTGCCCGAACCATCTAAGCATTCCATTCTTCATTTTTACAATAACACTGTCGTGCAACTCTGTCACTATGCGTACCTCTTCATTGCTTATTTTGATTTTAATCTCATGATAATCATCCTATTATTCTATAGTATTGTGATACGCTCGACAAATGCCAACAGTTATTTCGTTCAAACATTTCAGTTTCAATGAAATAATAATAACAACTCATACAACTGCATTAATAATTCTCGCACTAGCTTTATAAAAATCAAATTAACTATCCATGTAACCATATTTCACCTTGTGGTCAAGCACGCGACGATTCGCGTGATTTCTCCGGCAATAACTTTTACTTGATCTTGATAAACTGTATCAAAACTCTCTCCTTTCTTACCTCGACTACTGCGTATCTAATCGGCAGCTTCTCTTGAATTACCGTGCCGTCATTAAAAGTCATTAAAACGAGCCTTTATGGCGTTTATTTAGTGGTATTTCGACGTTTCATGTGATCACAAGTCAATTTTATTGTATGGATTATCTTGTAGTATCCATATATGGATCCATAATACTCTCTGTGCTTCTGAATGCACGATAAGCTATATTGGCTTCTAACAATAGCGGATTCAGCCTTTCAATCGAGAACTGACATGGACTTGCAAGATATAAAAAAACCAGCCAAGTGCGAGTCGAACTCGCGCACCGATGATTCCATACCAGCTCTTAATATTTTTGTAACCTAAAAACTAAACCTAAAACAAACTAAACTGCAGTTTCAGCAGACATTCTCAAATACTCTCCAACGACAAATTTGAGTATGTAATAGCAAAAAAATTTTTTTCATGTGATATAACTACAAATTAACGGTTTTCGGATTTTTCCCTTTACTCATGCTTGCGACATTGCTTCATGCCTTTTATAATTCTGTCTGGGTCAACGGGAAGTACCTTATAGGTTTTGATTACTTTGAGAATGTCAAAATACGCGGCATAATTGGCCATATCTTTTGATAGCGTTGACTTAGAACTTTGATTTTTTCACAGCTCCAAGGAATTGCAGACCTGAGTATTTCATAGTAATTTCAACTTGATATCTCCACGCGTTCCTGATAAAAAGAGTTATAACAGACAGACAGACAGACAACGAAGTGATCCTATAAGGGTTCCTTTTTCCTTTGAGGTACGGAACCCTAAAAATTGCATTTATTTGGTAAATTGTAGAAAAGTCGTAGAAAGTTAATAGAAAAATCGTCACCGGTTCGCATAATTCCAAGATTTCCAAGGAGAAATGAAACCCATGAACCACTCCTGGAAACGCCTGGAACGGCATGTTTGACAGGGAATGCGCGAAGTGGAGTTTAATGCCTATGGGGTATGTTCATCTATAGCGTTCATTATACTCCTTTCCATATAAGAATATACTTTACTTAGTTTTACATAAACAAATACTTACACGTTTTGTATGAGTTATATGAGTTCTCTCTACTTTCTTTAGGTTTACCTACTGTACATGTTTTTACGTTAAAATACTGGTTCTTCTAGTTACTTCAAGTTGGTAGAAAGTGTAGCACCATCTTTAGTTAATTGTATAGTTGCACGCCCTTTCTAACTAGACGCTGCAAAAAATATAACAGTCAATATTTTTATATATTTTAAATGAATACGTATAACGGTTTATTTTTTAAACAAGATGTCCCTGTTCTTCTACACGTCACTATTATCATACTACAAATTTTTGAAAATAGAAAAAACAAAGAACAAAATGTCAAGTTCACTTATTCTGTTCTTCCGCCAAACACACTTCTAATATTATTTAAAAATTAAAAAAATATGAACTTTGCCCTAAATACATAAAATATGTCTGTGATTGCTGTGAATTGACAGTGTTGAATTATAAATTAAATCAAGTCGTTGTTAAAGCACGAAACAATTATTTATACCTAGCTAGTGCACGCGACTTCGTCCGCGTGAAAGTCCGTTTTATTACGCACCCTGTAACGATGACGATAACTTTTTTCACTGTCATCCGATTTCAATAAAAAAGGCTTATTACTTCATGCTGAGCCTAATCTACCTGTGAAAAGCGCAAGAAAATCCGTCAGTAGTTTCGGAGATTAGCGTGTACATACAGATAGATAGACAAAAATTTCTTAAAATGTTTTATGTTCTCTTACTTTTTTTTTATCACCCACACTCATTTTTAATAAATTTATTAAATGTACGGACACACGGTTTCTACTGCTTTATTATATGTACAGATGACGTCACTTGATCTGATATTTATCATTACTGTGACGATACTTTTCCTAGTCTAAAGAGAATGACCGCAATGTAATTTAATTCGACGGATTAAAGAAAAATAAGTTATCTGTTAAGGTCAATTGAGTTCATTTTCTTGTCTTAAAAAAATATTAGTACTCCAACAGTGCAAGTCCAAATCGGTTCTAAGTTCTTGTTAGTTTCCTTTGCAGCATTTGCATCACGCCGTAATGTAAAATAAATAAAGAGATGTCAATGCCAAAGGAGAGTCCAGAACGACTTACATAATAATAATTTTTCTCCCAAAAAATCAGAATCGGACTTTTACTTTCCGGAAAACCGGTTAAGCCAACACCTGGCCAAACCAGAATTGAGTCTACCGACTTGAATATTTATAACTCAAATCGATACCAAAACTAACTAACGTAGCTTTTTCAACACTTATCAAGTGGAACTAATTAATAGACCGAGGATAATCCGCCCAGTTAATCATTTGGACATTAGATAAGAGCCTATCTACAATAATTATGTGACGCAAATATCGGGGACTGGGATAAAATCGTATTACGTCAAACCCAGAGCAGATGGAATTTATTGCTACGTACATAACATCGAATACCATATACGAGAAGACATTATTTTTTGGCAATAAATATATGAATGAGCAACTCAGTCGAAACTTTGGGTCCCTAGGGCCCGGAAGCCCATCCACTGGTTTCTGATATTTGTAAGAGACTGGTCGAGGCTTCTTGAGACCGCCGGGCTGGCAGCTTCTTCCGCCAACGAATCAGTTTGGCTATTCAAAGAGGTAATGCTGCCAGTGTGCTGGCCAACTTAAGCAATGACAGCTTTCTAAGGGGCAGCTTTGAGGAAGTATTATTTAAGATAATGTGTAGTCTTAAGTGTGTTAATATTAACGTATTGAAATTGAACTTGAAATTGTTTATTAGGAACAAAAAATATAACAACAACTTAAAAAATGTTAACAGCTGCAAAAGTTTAGAACTGTAGCGCAGCTACAGTATATGCTATGTATGTACTACAAACTAATGAGCAACAGGATAGTAATAAAACGAAAACTTAGTTAGCTGTTGTCTTTAATTTTAATAATAATAATTCACCGTATGCAGAACAATTCAGCAAAGTTTCGTCACAGTAGGATGATTTAGGAACGCATACAGGATATTTTTATATATATAGATTAATAATTTCCTCTGTAAATGAACTATTTTCAATTTAAATTAATGTATGTATTATGTGATTTAAAATTAATTGCCTTTCAGTTTTGCCTGTGCCATTTTTAACCATGTAATATAAACTTCAAAATAAATATACACATCAAAAAAGGCTAAGCAACATGTACGATTTCGAACTTTTGAACGATTTTTACTATTGTAATATATTTATGTTTCTTTTATAAATAATAACTAAGCATTTTTTGACGCATTAGTGACTAAAGCAACAAAATCCTTCATTCAATTGTTCATTTATTCACAGTAATTAACAATATGTGTACCGTAACATACGTAGTATACAATAAAGTTAAAACGAAATTACACTTTTCATGTTTTACAAAATTAAATAACGACATTTTTTTAATTATTTGGTAATTCAATACAAAGTGTGACCGCCTCTGTTGTTTAAAACTTGTCGGCAGCAATTTTTCATTGAATTTATAAAATTGTTTATCTGATCCTGCGGCAATCGCTCCCAATGGAATTTTAACAGGTCTTTCAGTTGTTGGGTTGTCGACACTCCGTCAAAGTTCTCTAGAACACGTCTCTGGAGCATGTTCCATGCGTGCTCGATGTGATTGAGTTCTGGCGATTGTGCAGGCCACGGCAATATCCGGATGTTTTCCATTGCCAAGTACTCTCTGGTCCACCGAGCTGTGTGTGAACGCGCATTGTCATGCATCAGCGTGTAATCTGAGCGAAGACTTTGTGCAAATGGGTGAACATAAGGCCCGAAGACATCTTCAACGTAACTTTGAGCGTTCATATTGCTATCTACAAAAACGAGCTCAGTTCGTCTGTTCTTCATAATACCCGCCCATACCATCACTGTGGAGCCACTGCAAGGGTGCACTTCCTGGACGAATCTCAGGCGTTCAGCATTTCCGGGAAGACGATACACTCTTACCCTTCTCGTATCAGGCCTAAATCCAAACCGGGACTCATCACAAAATAAAATTTCATCCCATTGCTCCTGGGTCCATGTCAAGTGTTCCTTACACCATTCGTTTCGACGGGCGCGATTCCCATGGCGTATAGGTGGGCACCTAATTGGGCGTCGTGCTCGTAGGCCGTATTCATGCAGCCTATTTCTCACGGTTTGGTGGCTAACAACAACACTGCTTGAGAATTGTAACTTTAAACCTATCTTCCGGGCGGTTAACATCAGCTGACGTCTTGCAGACAGTTGTATGTATCGGTCCTGTCGAGCAGTTGTACTCCTTCCACGTCCTGGGTGCTGCTCAGCAGAATCCCCTGTATTAACGTAACGCTGCCAAAGACGTCAAATCACGCTCCTATTGACACCAAAATGCCGAGACACTCGGGACTGATTTCTTCCCGCTTGTAGCATTCCTACAGCTCCATAACATATAAAAAGACTCACTACTAATTTTTTCCAAAAACTGTATATCTCAAAACGATAAAAGTGCGATAAATACCAAATTTATCAAGCAACGAAAACACATGAAATCGGGAAAAAATAATTAGCTTTTATTTTAATGAAAACAAAACACAACTGAAATGGTTCTATTTTTAAAATCACCCAGTATATGTTTTCGAGAACAAAAAAGATTGTTTACCAATTTACTTTTATAAGAAAAAGTAAAGTATTAATTAATAAAACATGCAGTTTCTGTAAATGATGCGTGTTGCTTACACTTTTTTGATGTGTGTACATATTAGTTTTTAAAAGAAATAGTTTTATTTACTTTTAAATAAACTTAAAATATAAACCGTAAAAAAATTTGAATAGGACATTATGTACCTGGAAAAAATTATATATTGAATTTAAACAGTTCAGACTATTATTTTATATTATATCATTTTTTTTTAAATCTTATTCAATATTATTTTATAACATCGTTATGTATTTTCAGGTTAGTATATATATTTTCATTATAGCGATAACATTTTATTGTACGGCATTGTATTTTTTGAATCTTTATAATAACTTTGAACTTCATAGTTTCAATTTTACGTATAAATTCGCTATTACAAATACCTGGTGTTTCCTAACTTGCAAAAGCGTATTGACACTACATTGGTAGTGTAGTTATATCACAGTTAATAAACGTCTATATGATTCAAAAAAGGTTCAATCAAAGGTTAAATCCAAATAATATAATGTATCAGTCGCATAGTGGTCGTGTTGTAGTCGGTTATACAGCAAGTCGTATTAATATATTATATAGACTTAGGTGTTACTTTGCGGAAATCCATTTCATGTGATAAATTCCTAAAATCTTTAGCTATTTACCGCTCAAACTCCAAAAACCACCAATCGATACGTGTTTCACTTTTCAACGAAGCATCCTCAGGATATACCAGAGATAGGATTCGGTCAGTTAACCAGCACCGAATCGGATTCGGCGCTGGTTAGACGACACACGTGTCGATTGGTGGTTTTTGGAGTTTGAGCGGAAAATAGCTAGAGATTTTAGGAATTTATCACAAGTCGTATTAATAGTCTATACATATAATAATATTATTATTAAAGAGCTTAAAGTTGTATAAATCCCAGCTTTAAGGCTGTTTTTAGCTTTTTGCTTTGCGCTTGCGCTTCTTTAACTTCCCAGCACGTTGCGCCCGTGACTAAATACACAAAATCACTGGCCATCACGACTTGTGGAGTCGTGATGATAGGCGCATCGCGTGAGATGAAACGGTGCAACGTTCAAACAAAGCGATTATCAGTTTTGTAACGAATTATATTGTCTCGAAACCGAATATTATTGTATTTTGGAACGGAATTATTATAAAAGTTCGTAAAAAGTAAAAATAATTAGGACAGACTTTTGAGCTTCTTTGATTTTAAAATATTTTTAGCATTTTGTTTGAGCTTCTACTTTTTTACTGTTATATAGGACTAGGTTTTTTTATGGCGGAGGGGGCAAACAAAGAAGCGAAACACTTGATGGAAAGTGATCACCGTCACCCATGGACACCCCCATCGTCCGGGGAATCACAGCTGCCTTGACAGCCTTATGGTCCCCTGTTATTTAATATAATTTCTACTTACTATTTCACTATTTATGTTGGGTGGGTAGTACAATTCAGTGGCGTAACTATTTTAGGTATGGGTGACACGAGGTATTGATGATATGACCCTATGAAAACAGGCAAAATTAAGTAAAATAATTAGCGTGCAGAAATAAAGAATTTGACATATTTTTAAATTAATGAACGCTGCTCAATAAAAAATATGAAAAAAGACGACTGGAAGAAAACATTTATAATTTGCGATTATTTAATTTTTTGTATGAATAGGTACTTAGATGATTCTGACACATAGAAAAAATGAGTGATGAAAGATTGACAGAAAATATACAATGCGAAAATGAATCGTAGCAGAAGCCAATGTTAAAAGCACTCGCATGTGCTAGGAGAGTGATGAGTGAGATTTGAGGAGGCGGATGAAGTAGGTATGTAAAGATCGGGATACTTGGCGCTCCGTCCTCTCTGACTACCCTATTATACAGCTTGAGGATACGTATAAGTACACATAAATGTAAGTATTTATATAGGTATATATTTATTTTTTTCGGGTATCTGCAGGTAAATTGCAGATACCCAGTGGGGGCTGCTACGTCATTAATGCCATTGAACACTCAAAGCTTTACTCAAAGTATCCTAATTTAATAAGTATTATAGAATATAAATAAAATAAAACCGCGATCAGCAACTATTAACCTAGAATCACCCATTCCCAAAGTGGGCGATAACGCCCCCCTGTGTGCGCTGCAGCCCTAAAGGGGGGCGGTAAGAGACCCAGAAAAAAAATGAGGGCGTTGTGTAGAGGCCTGGGGGGTGATTTGTAATTTCATTTAGCTAGGAGGCATCTTAGACAACGACTGCATGAGCTCTCGACTCAGTAGACAAAATAAGTTTGGGAACCTAGAACCTAGATAGATAATAAGTACTCTTATGGATTATACCTAAGTATATGATATAATATCAAAGATAATATCTTTATTTGTACTAGTAGGTAACATTAAATTAATAATAATATACGTATAAAAGTGGGCGTTAACACTGATTCATTATTATCTTCAATCACTGGACCAGACCAGTTTTATCTGTAATATCAATAATTAAGTAATCCAATTACCTATGTTTTTATTATGTTATAGTACGCGGGAATTCAATTTTTTTAATTCGCTATATTGGGTAAAACGACCAGGTGCGTTTCGGACCACGCACAGTGAATGGTTCCGTATTAGGGATGCACAATATTTATTTAATTGGCAGCAAAAATAAGTGTATTTCATAGCGTTTCTCAATGCAACTGAAAAACAAAGTTTCTCCGGAACGTTGAGTATAACCAAAAACCCTCTATAAAGCTATAGAATAAATAAAAAATAAAAAAATTATTGTGAGGGAGTATTGTGCCAGCTTAATATATTGACACATTTCCGTAATCTCGATACAAAACCTTGTAATATTTAAACATCTGCAAATTCAATGTCAGTGTCGTTGCAAAGAGATTATGGAAACGAGAAGCCAAGGAAGACCAAGGCTGACTTATGAAAATAAAATAGCCAGAGTGTTAGCAGACGGAAATGTCAAAAACACTCGCATACCTAGGCGAAAATGTGTGAGGAGAATGAGGAGATTTGAGGAAGCGAAAGAAGTATGTAAGGATCGCTACACTTGGCGCTCCTTCCTCTCTGACTACCCCGTCAGGGATACAGCGTGAAGATATGTATGTAAGATATGTTTCCGGACACATACTATCTCTGCACCTTTCATCATAATTAGTTCAACGGGTTAGCATTTCCGCTATAAAGTTTCACTCTCTTTTAACCCCTTTAAGGATAGATTTTTGATAAAAAAAGAAGTATATGATTTTTTAATAGAAAACCTCTATTTCTGTACCAAGTTTCATTTTAATCGGTTCATCAGTTTAGCATTTCCCATACAAAGTTTCATCGCCCTGTTCTCTCCTTCAGAGGTAGATTTAAAAAAAAAATTTGCATTTGTCCGTCCCCTGGTGTCAAACTATTTCAATACAAGTTTCATTTTAATCGGTTCAGCAGTTTAGCGTTTCCCATACAAAGTTTCATCCCCTGTTCACTCCTTCAGAGGTAGATTAAAAAAAAATTTGCCTTTGTCCGTGCCCTGGTGTTAAAACTATTTCAATGCTAAATTTAATAAAAATCGGTTTAGCCGTGAGAACGTCCAGACAGACAGACTTTGGCATCGATTATATTGGTATGGATATAATATGGTAGTATGGATGCTTTAAGTTACTTTCTGGTAGTATGGGCGCTATGTGTTACTTTCTTGTTCTCTTCTATAATATAAGTACGCGTTTCATATTTTTTATATATAATTATCTCTAACGTAAAATGTCCGTCTTCTTATTACTAAGTCGCACTCTCCAATAAAGTGATAGTAGGCTTTACTGGACTTAAAGAACTTGTTGGAAAAACGCGATAACTTTAGTTGCACATCATGTGTATTCAAACTTTCCAGTTCTTAACAGTTTACGAGCTTTAATGCACAATATATGCTATCACTTTTGTACTTTAAAACTGCCAAAAACACAAAAAATAGAAAAATTCAATAAAATGCAAACTTCACTTCTCGTGTTCCTTTTTTTTTTAGTACGGTTCTCCCTTAGGCGGGAAGGTAAAGGGTTCTTTCTGTGCCCATATAACCGATGTCTTCAGTAGTAAAAAAAGATAAATTCTTCATATTATTTCATTAAAACGTCGAAGTAATACATTTTAATGTCTTTTGGAGTTTCTGGCGATAAATATATTGAGGCAGTCTTCTAGTAGATTCCACTGAGGCGGACTAGGCCACTAAAAGTCTCAATGTCACGCTAGTAATTAGCACTTATTTCAACAATTCCACAATAATGCATAATAGTATAGACACTGGGACGCAAAAGTACGTCAATTTTACATCACATTATCCGCCGATTCGCAAATAATTAAAATAAACGCCCAACCGATCCCCATAAAATTTCGCCAAAAAACTCTTCTGTTCCTTTTTTTTTAATGTGTGTGTGTGTGAGAGAGTACGATTTGCCCTTAGGAGGGAAGGTTAAAGATCATTTTAGCCCATATAACCATGTCTACAGTAATAAATACATAAATTCTTCGTGTTATTTCATTTAAATGTAGACGCAGTACATCGTAATGTCTCTTGGAGTTTCTGGCGGCAAATATTAATGCGGTTTTTCTAGTAGGTTCCACTGAGGCGGACTAGGCCACTATAAAAGTCTCGTCACGATACTAAATAAGCACTTAATTCAACAATTTCACATAACATCACAACATCGTTGTGATGTTATGTGAAATTGTTGATTCACATAACATCACAACAGCGTTGTGATGTTACAGCGTTGATACTTGGGACGCAAAACTACGCCAACATTACATCACAATATCCGCTAGAAACCATTTGCAAATAATTAAAATAAACTCCCAACCGCTCCCCATAAAATTTCGCCAAAAACCTCTTTTATTAGTACGCACTTAGTACGGTTCTCCCTTAGGAAGGAAGGTAAAGGGTTCTGTGCCCATATAACCAATGTCTTCAGTAGTAAATAGATAAATTCTTCATATTATTTCATTAAAATGTCGGCGTAATACATTTTAATTGTTTCTTGGAGTTTCAGGCGACAAATATATTGAGACAGTCTTTCTAGTAGGATCCACTAAGGAGGACTAAGCCACTAAAAAAATCTAAACATCACACTACTAAATAAGCACTTATTTCAACAATTTCACATGACAGTACAACAACGTAGATACTTGGGACATAAAACTACGCCAATTTTATATCACAAAATATCCACTAGAAACCATTCACAAATAATTAAAATAAATGCCCGACCGCTCCCCATAAAATCCCGCTAAAAACTCACTTCTTCTGTTCCCGCCAAAAAGTCGTACGTTACTTTATTCTATATTAGTCTGTTGTAAAAAGTACAGCTTATTTCAAAATTAATTCAAGCCAAGTCATCTCTCATGACTAATGTGTAGGTGCTTACCAAACTATACAGAAAATATGATTTATTAATTTTTTTCCTATACAATAATTAATCCAATGTATCGATTTACAAATGTCGTCGTTTTAACTAATCATTCCTGGCTAAACAGAAATATCACGAAACGAAACGCAGAGATCAACGTTTTTGTCGACCAATGACGTGTCTAGTTCCAAAAGCAAACGCAGCAACTTCACGTTTATCTCTGTGACGCTTGACTTGACGCATATTCTGTCAATTGGCTTCTACTCCTAACCTGTTGTATAATATTTTATAACAAATCTCTGTTATGAAATGAAACAATCACGTTGTGTACTATATATTAAAGTTATTTTAATTCAATGTGAAAATGTCTATGTTGGCGGGACCTCGTCGTAAACAAAAAGTGATTAATCTTCGCGCTAAGAACAACGCGTGGAGCAATGACAGCAACAAGTTCGGACAACGAATGTTGGAAAAGATGGGTTGGAGTTCAGGCAAGGGTTTAGGTGCGAATGAAAACGGAATTGTTGAACATGTTGTAGCCAAATACAAGAATGATGAGAAAGGACTAGGTTTCGAGGACAGAAACGACCAGTGGATCAAACACGAAGACGATTTTAATGCGTTGCTGGCCAGTCTGTCTAATAGTAAGTTCCACATTTCTTTCTATATCAGTTTATAGTGTCACCCCAAATAGGTAATTGCGTGACGCAAAATTATTTTCGCTAGTTTTATCCTATAGGGAAAGGATAGGTTTAAGCCACGTGTGAAATGTGACCTATGTCAGCGTACGCCTTTTTATTTTTTTTACATAGAATAATCAGTCTGCATAAATTACAGAATGTCAATTCGTAAATAATAGTGTTATATTAATAAATTTAATTAAATTCGTGACGACCCCATTGGGGATATAGCGTGAAGATATGTATGTACGTAATTAAATTTCAATTTAAAATTTAATCTTGAATAAGATAATGGATAAACAATACTCATATAACTTTACTTTTTTAGCAAGCAGCAATGAAGACAAAATTATAAGTGGAGTATCTTTAGAGGATAAATCTAAGAAAAGTAAAACACGAATCCATTACCACAAGTTCACACGTGGAAAAGACCTGTCTCGTTACAGCGAGAAGGAATTGGCCAACATACTTGGTAAGAAGAGTCTTAAAAATAAGGAAAAATGCAAGGACATTGTAATAGAAGAAGTCAAAACTACAGATCAAGTATTCACAGAGAAAGGAAGCATGGAAGATTATTTTAAAAATAAATTAGCGGCTCGCAAATCAAATAAGAATTTATCTTTAACAAGTTATAATAATGATGAATACACAAATTCCGAATATGGGTTTCAAGGGTTTGCTGGTACAGATAATAAACATGATGAGGAAGGCAAACATAAGGGGTTCGGAGTTCAGACATTTTCATTTTATTCATTAGATAATAACTTAGACAATTCGTTAGAACAACCAAAAAAAAATGATATAAATCTTTATGGAAAGAAAAAGAAAAGATCTAAAAATTCAGAACAAGAATGTATAGTAGCAACACAAAATAATGATGAAAACATTTGTTCAGAAATCAAAATCAAAAAAAAAAAACAATTTAAATCGAACACTTTGCCTGATTCTGATGCAAGAGATGTTACTGAAGAGATACAAACATTAAAAAAATTGCAAATGAAATTACATTTAGATAGTGGAATTACAGACAAGAAAAAGAAAAGATCTAAAATATTGGAACAAGAATGTACAAAATCAACACAAAATAATGAAACTATTTGTTCAGAAATAAAAAACAAGAAAAAAAATAAATTGAAATCTAACACTGTTCCTGATTCTGATGCAAAAGGTGTTACTGAAGAAATACAAATATTAAAAAAATCGCAAAAGAAAAAACATTTAGACAGTGATCAGTGGACACAAAATGTAGAAGACTATGAATCAAAAAATAAAAAATGCAAGAAAGGTAAAGAAAAAATCACTTAAAATATCCGAAATCAATATGAATTAAGTGAAAATTATAGAAAAAAGAAAATGCAAAATAAATATTATTTTGTTTAATTTATATTAAATTATTTCAAATCATTTTGTACTATTTTTTATTTGCTGTTATTAAATGTGTATGATATAATTTTATGATAATTATTATCAGTAATTATTTTTTAAGCAATGATATTGATCTAGGCATGCTTAAAAAGGAACGTAAAACTTCCATGACCGCCATCTTTGTAACACGGCGCATGCGTCGCAGCGGTTGTAGATAGTGATGCGTATTCACAAATATCGATATTTTTTTTTGGAGTATGATCATAGTACTTCAATATTGCAGGTTGAAAATCATTTTTGTAACCTAAACAATAGTATATCTACATTTAATTTTTAAATAACAATTGAGAAATATGACAACGCGTAATAAATTCAGTTTATTCAATATACTTATTTGTAGCTTAGATTCGTAAAAGATAATAATCGAATTAATTCTCATTACCACAAAAAACAATAGGTTTTTGGGATATTTGTTCAGAACACTTCATTATGAATGAAAGTAATAAATATGTCCGAAAATTATTATAAGCTATTCTAATAAAAGTTTTTAATATTCTCAAATTATTCAAATTTTTTTAATGATAAAAATCAAAATAATATTAATTTAATATTGTTATAAATGTAACCAAATGAGTACCTTGAGCAATGACAACTTTCTAAGCGGCAACTTTGAGGAAGTTTATTATTGAAGATAATGTGTAGTTTTGTTAAGTTTGTAAATATTAACATATGTATGTACTTTTTGTTAATGTAAATAAAGATGTAGGTATATTATTTCCTTGATAATATAATACCAAATTGACCAATTTACATTTTGGTCAAGCATAACTATCGATATTAACATCGATAAACGAACGAAACCCTTCATCTGTCAATTCAACGCGCATTGTGTTTGTCAATTGTCAAACTTGGTATTCTTGGAACTGCGCATTCACACCTTCTAGTGTGATATTTATAGTTTTAACGAAATATTGTTTTATGTTAAGTAAAGCGTGCGGTTTTTATACAGTTTTATGAAGAATTTAGTAAATCTACAATGGTTATTCACGAAGAAAACGAAGCACCTGTGGAGATAGCAATCATTAAAAAACCTGCAGTATTAGAAACTAAAAAGTATGTTATTGTTAAAAATCACGTTCGAGAATTAACTGTAAATGGAGAAACAGACAGTGAACATTTACCCGAAAAAAATACGTCGACAACTTCAGAAAATAAGAAAAAAAAGAAACAGGAAAAGAAAAAACCCAAATGCACTAAAAAATTGCAGAAACGCAGCCACCCGCCTGCTTCAAGCACAGAAAGTGATGAACCTAGTGGAAAAATCAGTAAAAACGATCTCGAAGAACTGAAAACAGTGTATAATAAGTGCAAAGCCATTGTACAAAAGATAGAAACGAAGTATGGACATTTATTAGATTTAGACAATGAAACGGATAGAACATTAGATCAAAGGACAATTAAGAATAAAAAAAACGATGATGATAATGTATGCAATTGCACAGTAAACAAGAAAATCATATTTGATGATAACGGTGCTCAGTCAGTCTCCGTAACATCTTTGGAAAAACATGTTTGCCCACAGAAGTTGGCTCACAAACTTGTACACAACTCTGATGTCAAAAAGGTCCAAATCGTATGTGATAACGTAGATGCATCTTTGCCAGATGATTTGAATGAATTAGTGAGTATTTTACGAGATCCCACAATAGAAACAATTCATAGGAACAATGTTATTGCAAAGATTAAAAATATGAAGCGAGATGCCCTAGACGAAATCAAATTTAATAAACCCACATTAATAGAGCAACTAAAAAAGAATCCTGAAGAAATTTTGGAGTTTAGTGGTACCAATTTATGTGAATTGCCTGGATATGTTCTTAATCAAGATTAGTATACTTGTTACATATTGTAGTGTATAAATAGTGTCATTTTTATATCGAAATAAAGTTTACATATGTATAAATAAAATAAGACATAACAAAATGTTTGTTTTTCACACTATTTAGTTATTACTAATTCAAATTATCATTAAAATGTTGCACATATAGAGAGCAACCAAACTAATAGTTAATTTTTACATTTTCAATCTCCATACAAATACATAAAGATCTATACCCTCTATCCCTAACTAGAAAGATTATAATAATAATAATAATAATATAATAATAATACTCGGACATTTCACACAGCGCCATCTAGTCCCAAAGTAAGCTGCATAGCGCTTGTGTTATGGGTACTAGACAACTGATATTAATACTTATATACTTTTCTTTTGTAAATATATACATATTATACATAAACACCCAGACTCGAGACGGGAATCGAACCTGCACTCCCGTTTACTTTCCGACTTGATTACCCGTTGCGCCACGGAGGTCGTCACATATAATATGTAAATACGTCATCACATATAATATAATATACAAACACATATATTAATATACATATATACACAAAGAACGTGACCGTCGCGGGATGCGCGGTAAATGTGATGCATCGAAATTTATGGTTATTGAAAGAATTAATATTAATTAAAGAAAACCAATAAAAAGTGTGTAGTATACGTGACATGCACGCACAATGGAGAAGAGAGCGATGGCGGAGAGGGGTATCACGGCATAAGAGAGCGTCATGCCGTTTGCCGTCACGGCATATATACGAGTCTTTCTTACCCCAAACAGCGCCAATAGACGTTTCACATCAAAACGCTATTTTCTGTCTGTGTTAGTACATACTATACCATTCTCATTTGGCCAAAGGACTCGCATCCAGCCATAAATAAATTAAAAAAAAATAGGATTCTCACAACTTTTTCTTCTTCTTCCTTTCTTAAAATTCTATTCAATTCCTAAAACAAATATTTTGAAGTTTCTAACAATAATACTCGGACATTTCACACAGCGCCATCTAGTCCCAAAGTAAGCTGCATAGCGCTTGTGTTATGGGTACTAGACAACTGATATTAATACTTATATACTTTTCTTTTGTAAATATATACATATTATACATAAACACCCAGACTCGAGACGGGAATCGAACCCGCAACCCCCGTTTTACTTTCCGACGCACTAAACCGTTGCGCCACGGAGGTCGTCAAATTATTCTGAACTGCAACATGTTTTATGTACTATTTTAAGATTATTTATTATAAATCAAGATTCTGAATTTTTGCATTCAGCCATTTTCATTCTAAGGTGTTACATGTAGATTGTACAATTGTACATATCTTCACACCATTTGACATTTGGGGTGAATGAAACATCAAACTTAACAGAACTATGCCACATACTCGAAAATAGATTTCCGCAACTCAATGTCCATTTTCTTCATTTTCTTCGTCCATTGAGAATAGCTCTACTGCTGCCATCCCATCTCCAGGACGCCCAGCATCTTAATATTGGCAAAGGCTTAGAAACAATTTTAACGAACCAAGATGTTTCACTCGGTAAGCTGCCAGTCCATTGCACTCTAGTAAAACATGAGCAGCTGTTTCTGTCTCTAGACATCAGAAACCATGCCACATCTTGCAATTAATATTTTTAAGCTTGCAGAGGGCAACATGGAACCAATTAGTAGTAAGTTGCTACCTAGTACATCATCTATGCGTCTTTTTAATAAGCCCTGCCCATAGACCTACTCTTAGACATTTCAGCGAGAACTGAAGAAGTGAAAGTACTTTGTTTTAATTTTCTATTTTTTACAATATTTGTGTTTTAAGGCACAAAACTATTAAAAAAAAGTATATTGGTTTGCTATGGTATTATGAGTTCTCTGCATGTGCGGAAGAATCAGAAAACAGAAATAAATATGTGTAACAAACTATTTTTTTATAAATTCTTAATTTTATTTATCATAATTCATAATACATTGTGATATTATTGATAAGCATCATTACTAAATCGGGGTAAAAACAAAAATTTCATTCACTAGTGAGCTTAAAGCAAAACTTTCGCATTTGTCTAAGAAGCCCTTTTCAACTCCAGTAAAGCCTAATATTTCTAATTCCATCAAATATGAAATGGGTTGCCCTTTAAAAGAGAAGAAGACCTACTGTTCATTTCTTAGACTAGTATGAAGCAATTTTGAATCATATTATTATTTTTTAGTTTTATTTTTAAATTAGAAGCAATTGAATTAATATAATTAATGGTGCTCTGTATGCATTAGCAAGTGTGAATATATTTGCCAAAATGGCCATTTACAATATGGGCTTAATGCCACCTTTATTGTACAGTAGTGAAGATTGAATATTAACAAACAAATTATTGAAACTTTTAGCTTGATTAAAAGTTGAAACCAAGTAAAAGTAACATAAATGCAGTGGAAATGTAATCTATCAGATATAAGCGTAATGTCACCCTCCCGGAAAAAATAGGCAACAAAGAGAAATGTAGTATGACAGAAAGATTGCAGGAATGGATGATAGTGTTATTGTTAAAATGCAGAAAGAAACGCGTAGATGGTTCGAGCAGAGAATCTAAAGAGTGATGAGCGATAGACATGCAAATCTATAGTGAACGTGAATGGTAACAGAAGTGAACAAAGATCAAGGCTGGCTTATGAAGCTGAAACAGCTAGTGTTAGCTGACAAAAATGCCAAAAGCAATTGGCATACGTAGGCGAAAGTGTGTAAGGAGAATGATGAGATTTGAAGAGGCAAAAGAAGTATGCAAGGACTGCAACGTTTGGCTCTGACTACCCTTTTACGGATAGCGTCTGTACTGTGTACGTATGTAAGTATAACTGAAAATTTACGAGTAAGGGTGGCTTGCGCCAATATTTAAACTTGACTTAAGGATTTGACATCTCGCTTGCATCAATTATTTAATGTTGGTGCAAGCGAGATGTCAATTCCTTAAATCACGTTTTAATAGTTGGTGCAAGCCACCTTAAGTATATATAACACAATTATAAAATATTCATACCATTGTGTTCATTAGTATTCCTGGCCCAGTAATGTGAGCTGCCAACTCGCACATATTCAGTGACCATTTTAAGTAAGTTTTTATTTCAAAGTATTTGTTCAATAGACATCGAACACATGTTGTAATGAATTGTAATGTAATAGGTCTATTATACATCCTACCTATAAGTGAACTAGCATATACTAACTTTATGATCCCACCCAGTGGGCAAAGGCCCCTTTAACTAAAAACTACAACAACCTCTTGCGGGAAATGCAAACACAGCAAATATAAACTTTTAACACTTCTTTAAAAAAAACATTATGGAAATTAAACAACAACTTTGAATATTTTTGTCATAGTGTGACTTAGAGATCTCATTCTTTAAAACAGGGCAATCTGCATTAAAATTAATTAAGTATTTTTTTAGTAAAACTGAACAAACAGGCAAGAGTTTTAGAAATGTTTCTTTTTGATTTAGTAAAGTTTATTTCAATAATCGTAGCGGTTCCGTACTAAGTACCTACATGTACTAGAAAAATATATTATGTAGTTTAGATCTATCCTTCTTTCTATTCGTCTACCGTCTGCCTGTGTGGCAGCTGGTATATGTATTTATATGTATATTCGTCATCCACTTATTTATATATACTTACTATTTACTGGATACAAAAGTTAGATTAATAACATTTTAAGATTTTGTACAAAACTTACCTGTACCTACCTATTAGTATATTTTAGATGACATCTTCGGAAAAATAATGGTATCTAACCCCTCCTCTAGAGTGAAATCTCTTTTTTTATTTGCCCCCATATATCGTGAGGTATCTAAGTGGACCATTCCATTCATCTATCAGTCACGAGATTTTATTTTCTATGTTGTAGAAAAATTACCAAAAAGTCCTATAAATAAATCCAAATTCTTAACCTGTTTAGTGTAATGTACAAGCATTTGCTGCTTTTTTATAGTGATAGTATCTGCTTATATATTTATATACAAGGCGTGCTCGTTATAGGATATACAGACAGTGAAATTATATACATATCTATCTATCTGACCACAATAGTACATATAAAGCTAGAAGGCAGTGTCTGGCACCACGACGGATAGAATGTCCATTGTCTATAGGACAACACCATATTATCTTTACGAGCATCAAAACAACGTTCATTGCAACATAATCCTTATTGCGAAGCAATAAAAGCAAATAAACTTTTATTGACAGCTTTATGGCAGAAGCTGGTTCGGGTTGCACACTGAATAATGATGGAGCCACATACCGTTCCGTGAACTCGACAGCTTTGTGAAATTAGCGGAATACATTGATATCCATCGATGGGAGAAACATTTGACAGCTATAACACCTATTATATCTATTGAAATTCCTAGTTAAAATCATAGACTTGTATACCACATCACAATCACAGCTGCAGGCATATGGTTGCTGCACGCTTGATTTTTCTTTGGTTGTCAATTGCCAAGTCAAGTATGACAAAACAAGTTTTTTTACTTCTATTTAATAAGTAAAAGATGACAACAAAGTTATTATAATGTATTGCTATAATTTTATTATTTTTAGGAGATATCATGTTTTTGTTTATAAGTATTTTGGTAAACTACCTTTGTGTAGTACTACGCAATTGCCCTCTGGGTACGAAGGTGGAGGTTTGTATCTGGATAACTCCAGCACAAAGCACTATTTGTTATGTGAACATTTTATCTTTGTCGTGTGGTAACTCGGTCTAATTTGAACTTGCCTCAAGTGTATACACTTGCATCGCAACCTTGCCCCTTGCCTGGATTAAGTTTTAATTGCTATATGATAACAATAATAATATCACAGACTGGCCCGTTGGCGCAATGGCATATGCATCTGTTTTCCAAGCTAGGGTCCCGGGTTCGATCCCCGGTCAAATCAATTTAGGAAACGAACTTTTCTAAATTGGCTTGGAGTCTGGGTGTCACTTTAGATTTAATTCTTAGATTTAATTCGTCGTCCAAATGTTAAAGGCTCACATTTTGCTTCACAAATCTCAACTCTATTTCTTTACTTTAGCGTAACGGCACCGTCTCAACTCGTTCATTACCTGCGAATATCTTGTGTCGCACGTTCGATTCCTGCTTAGGAAACCGTTTACTAAATCGTCTTGGAGTGGTCGTTACAACGTCGTTCTAGTTCTCAATTTTTTTATGTGGTATCTTTATCCATTGTATTTATAGATGTGTTAATGGGATCTCAAAATATTGATGTTAAATTTTTTTGTAGTTTTTTTTCCACAAAGTCATAGCACAAAGTTTATACATACCATTGAGTTATCTCTAAATAACCTGTATAAAACAGTTAAAATTAGCATTCGTCTCTATATTCTTAAATGTATTCCTGAACTAATTGATGTAAGTAAATTAATTTCAGTTGATGAAAAAATATTTTTATTTTATTGTTATAATTATCTGGAATACATTTTATTTAATTTTTTTCAGTTATTTCAACAAACCGCCACCAAACAAACAAAGTTCTGAGTTTATTTTGATAGAGCATTTATTTTGAATTCAAATGAGCCTAAAATCTCTTTCCACAATCTTTTCAAATTCAACTTTATTCGTCTGGATTACAGGTTGTATTTACATATAGATTATAAACAATACAAAACAGTCCTCTGTAATTTGCCGAAAGCGTACAGACAAAAAATAAGTTATTACAATAAAAATAGAAAATTAAAAATCATGCACAATCCATCAAATATAGAAAAGCTATAATTATTAAAACGACATAATATTGCATCCCTTTACTTTACGATAGTAACTAATTAATCTGTGCCTTTACTAAGAATGATACTTACTACTTTTTCGAAATATCTTCTGTACAGACAGTTCTGTGTTTCTGTTAAGGTGTCGTATTACATATATATATATATATATATATATATATACGTCTTCTGTTT
This sequence comes from Zeuzera pyrina, assembly GCA_907165235.1. NCBI lineage: Eukaryota > Metazoa > Arthropoda > Insecta > Lepidoptera > Cossidae > Zeuzera > Zeuzera pyrina. Next base: position 17,982,967 of record OU015638.1, on the reverse strand, counting down.
ATGAAATCTGCACAGCCATAATTACATGTTAGTCGCCTACACACAATATGTAGAACTTGTTTCATCACGTACCACATATCGAGTTATTATCGATTTAAATCTGTATTTTCGTAGTGTTAGACTTTTTGAATATACCTAAACGCGTATAAGACATCGAATTCAACTATGTTCATAAGAAAGTTATGTCAATAATTAATATAGTATTGAGTCGCATGGAAAATAAAGACCTAGGGTTCCGTAGGATTTCACACAAAAATGTTTCGTTGAAGAAACATAGTGGGTCCAAACAATAATGTTATATTTAGAAAAGAAAGAGGTTATAACATCATTAGGTCAAAAATATTCATTCTACCATTATTTGATCCTCATTTTTGTTTAAGATGTTATTGTTTATTTTCATTTGCTTTGGCTGCATTAGTAGGCAGTATGAATACATCTAATTCAACCAAAATGACCATCCACGATGCTGTGTTGGTGCCAACTTTAGTTTACGGTAGTAAGGCCTGGACATGCCCGAAATCAGGTGGAAGTAAGATAAATGCAGTAGAAATGCGATCTCTTCGAAATATGTAATACGCTCTCGCCCTTGTGGACAAAATAAGCAAAGAAGAGATATGCAGTATATGACAGGATTGACGACAGTGCTATTGTAAAAATGGAGAAATGTAGGAATGCTTAGATGGTTCGGTCACATAGAAAGAATAAGTGATTAAAGAGTGACAAAGAAAATCTATAGAGCGAAAGTGGTATAGCAGAAGCCAAGGAAGACCAAGGCTGACTTACGAAGATCAGATAGCCAGTGTTAGCTGACGGAAATGTCAAAAGCACTGGCATACCTAGGCGAAAATGTGTAAGGAGAATGATGAGATATGAGAAAAGAAGCATGTGAGGATCACGATACTTGGCGCTCCGTCCTCTCTGACTACCCCATTAGGTATACAGCGTGAAGGTATGTACGTATGTATCTTTATTGTAATGGTGGGTAAACTCTTGAGGTCGGTATCTCTGAGTCGGACCAACTTTTTATCTCCAGAAAAGTAGGTAGTAGAGTCATTTAAGGCGATACATTGGAAATTTTGACGGCAGGGATCTCAATTTTTCTAAGTGACTACAAAACGCATGAAAGTGATATTTAATAACCTGATTCTTCATTTCATTGACTTCATTTTGCCAGTTGCGATATAGGACTGGTTAACTTTTGTAACAAAAAAAAATATCAAAGAAACCTCTTTTAAAACAGAGATTTACATTTTTCGGAGCAACAACCGATTTATGGTTCTAAATTTTGCGTATAGTTTAATCTAAACGTATTTTTCAAAATGACAGTTGGTTTTTTTTAAGTTGTTTATAGTTTTTAAAATAAACGAAAATAATTGTTCATTTTGGTATTTTTCGTAAGCTAGCACGGGCACGTTTGTATAGAGCAGAAACTCTATTTTAGATTAAATTAATGTTTATCAATGCGTCGCCAGTCGTAGACTAGTAGGCGATGAGTAGCAACCATTTTCAATTGGGGATGGACAGAGCACTAAAGTGCAACTAAATCACGTTATGACGCCAATTCTAGCAATACCTATATAAGTATTGAGGCTTACAGATAAGAACTGTAATAGTAACAGTTTACGGTAGTAAACTAATTAATCTGTGGTAACGGGTTGATATCCATTCGCGAATATATAAGTTCTTTGTATAGGACCTAGTAGAGTTTCTAACTTTTTACAAAAAATATAGTAAGAAAATGAACAGTATATAAAAAACTCCAGTGTGTTATTTTTATTTAATGCTTTAACTACAAGTTTTTTAATTTTTCGTTGAACTTTTCGCCATTTTTGAAAGAAGGGATCTGGAGAAGAAATTATTCTGTACATATTCTTTTAAAATGGGTTTAATGGCTTCGGATGCCAATGTTTCAGGGATGGTTGTCAAAACATTATTTTGAATACCTACTTAACTTATAATTAAATAGTAAATAGTGATATATAGAGCAAACAAAGTATAATGCTGTTTTTTACATTTCGATTGGCAGCTCTAAGACCTACCCTTCATAATAAGCAGATATAAATATTAAATATTGTTTGTTTGAACGGCTGGAAAGATTTGGCAGTTCTTTTTTACATGTTCGTAACATTCCGAGTAAGGTTTTTATTGAAAGAAAAATTGCAAAAGTTGCCCGGAAAATTAGAAAATTGGGGAAAGACTGAAATTACTTTTTTCTATGCAATTTTTGTATAATTCAAGGCCGTAATTTACAAAAACAATAATATAATTTAAGATAATGTTTAGTTTTAAGTTCGTAAATATTAACGTTAGGATATGTATGTAATTTTTTTATTATTAATAAATAAAAATAATACCTACTAAGCTCCAGCAACACTTGGCCGAACACAGCAGGCTAGTATGTATATTTATATTTTTTATACCAATACCAATTTTTTTTCTATCTGTCGTTGTTTCCATAGTGAGAATCAATAAGAAAACTTATATAATTTGTTTTGTCGATATTTTACTCGAATAGAAGGACCTATTCTCGTTTAGAACACTCAATAATATTTAATATTATTCGGCTTTCACTCATGGCTGTCTGTCTGTCTCAACTTTGCAGCCATCCATTTAGTAATCCAAAGCCTGATTTGAGAAACAAAATATTAAATATTGCTTATATTTCGGACCCAATTTTTTATCTCATTATTTTTAGTTAGCCTCTGCTTTGTCTGACTTTTTTTTGACACACTCTTCTTAGTAAGCTTTTTTTAAATAGTCCCAGTTTCAGAGGACATTATATTTATTATTGTACAGAAGACATCAATTTTATATTTCGGCCAAAAGAAAAAAAACCGAATGGGAGTAGGCCCAATTTCCAATACGCTACCGTCCGCTAACTTTGAATAAACAAAGAAACATAGTTTGCATAGCAGTACGCGTGACGATGCTATTTAAACTGATTTAAACCGATCACTTTAAAAGCACGACATGTATTTCGAAAATTATTAGTCAGGTTGGACGTTTGTATTTGGCATTACAGCGCTTCGTACCTTCGTTTTCAAAGGCGGAATCTCATAAAGCGCGAGGTGGCGTCGTCGTTGGACGTCTACAATATAATCTTCAAGTTATAATTTAAGTAATAATTCCTTGTGCAATGATTATCCGGTAACATTATCATAATCCGAAAAGTAACTTTAGAGAAACGTTTTTAGTGTAGTCATAATCGCGTAGTTGTAAATATGTTTAATAAGAAATGTGATATTTTTCTGTGCATTTTCGAATTACCATACTGACCTACTGATTAGTAAAATCTAAAAATATTTAGGATTGTTCATATTTTATAGTGTTGTAAATCGAATTCCGGCTTCATGATGAAGTTGGATAACTTTGGATTTGAGAAATTACAGGTATCAGTTATTTTTTATTTTTGATCAGAATATCGGTAAATGGCATCCATTAGCTTTGGCATGTAAATATCAAATAAAAAAAGAGAATAAACAATGTTTAAAGAACTTGTGTATTTACAGAATTTTTGTATTTACTTTAGTAAAAGGTATTCGCATTTTTTTGCTGTTTAGGGTTTGGTACCTCAAAAGTAAAGGGTGACCCCTTGAACCCATACGCGTCACAGAGGATTTTCTCAAAAATCATGCGTCTGTCACAAAAATTATGTAACACATATACTTAAAATTTGGCATAGTATCTTATTAACACTCTTAAATTCATTTATGTATAATTTTAAGTTTTAAAAACATTCATAAAGTAATTTGAAACGACTCATAATATGGTCAAAATCAACAAAATTATTTCTACTTATCTAAGAAACTAGGTATTAATTTCAAAATTTTAAAAATGATTTCCAAAAAAATAAAAGTTATAGAAATGAAACCCGTCAAAGTATTTAATAAAAATTCATACACAATGTGAAATATCTAACTGTAATTTCCTGAATTCGTTGTCAGAGTCGGCGATAACCAAGGGAAATTATACCTAGGCCTCTAACTCCACAAATGAATTCAATACATTATAGTTATTTCTTATTATGTGTAACTTTTTATAAAGTATTATGTAGTCGAGTTTTAGTTTTGTGACTTCTATTTTTATAATTTTTTTAGTGCGCAAGTAGAATTCGCACTTGATCGATTTTTTTACTAATTTACCAACTTTTGGGTTCTGTAAAACACCGATTAACATCGTCCAAACCTACTCATTATTAAACTTCGCAAATCATCTATAAAATTTAAGAAAAAAATTAAACCGACTTTGAAAAAAAAAACACTGAAAAGTATGAAATAACTATCCTTTACTAATCGAAACTCAAGCACAAAAATAACTTTATAAATACGATACAGATACCGGTGTAATTAAATTTGACAGTCACTGAAGTCGATGTCAAGCCTACCAAACAAATAGTCGTCGTTGCACATCGATTTGGCACCAACTTCAATAACTACCAAGTTTAATTATACAGGTATTTGTATCGTATTTATAAAGTTATTTTTGTACTTCAGTTTTAATTAGTAAAGGTTCGTTAATTCGTACTTTTTTTGAAGTCGGTATAATTTTTTATTTTATTTTTTTATTTTTCCTTTTTGAGTGTCTAAATAAAGATCGAGGGTAGATCTACAAGCAACTTCTTTTCCAACGAATTTTCGTTGATCTTTTCTAGTTCTGGAGTAATTTGTAGTTGTAAGGAGTTGTAATAATATACAAGAGAATCATCAATATAATATTATAATATAAACAGTTAGTGTTATTTGGTGTATCCTAGAAATTCATAATACCAGCGAAATACCAGCGAAATTTAAATGGAACGAACCTGGAAGTATATTCTTTGAAATAAAAAATAATTTTCCAAATCAGTCTATAAATGACGGAGTTCTGAAGTAACAATAATAAAAAAAAACACAACCGAATTGAGAACCTCCTTTTTTTGAAGTCTGTTAAAAAAGGTTGATAAAAGTGTAGGGTTGGAATGCTTCCCTGTGCCTAGCTGTCATTCATAGTTCCATCTGTTGTAGAGTAGCCAGTATCAATGCACCTATATTTCAATCTATATCCTTGAAAAACGTTTTGTGCGAAAATGAGTTTTTCAGAGATAACGCCTATTCTAAACAAAATTGGAAATAAAACATTAGATAGAAAATTTCATCGAAACTGTTAGAAAATATTGCACTATACATATATTAAAAACTATTATATATATTAAAAAGGATTGTACGCTTAAACTAATAAGACTGAGTAATTAATGTATTTTAAGCAATAAAAAGTAATGTTCGTTTTATACTTATATAAATATCTGCACGCTATATACCTAACTCAATAGACAGATAGATCTATACTAGCATATTAGGTGGTATTTTTTGATTCGTTATAACTGAAAAGTAAGAAATTTTAGATTAGGTGCCTACTTTTATTTTGGGTTTGGTTTATTTATAAGGATGCAGTCTGTCATATTACGAGGATCAAAAATATATAACATGTATATCTACATATATAATATAAATATATAGTATAATAATATACTATAGCGAAAATAATACTAGACTATATACGTATACACATATTCTAGTAAGATACGGTTATACACTCTTATGTCATAGAGATAATCTTAAACAAATCCAAACATTCGTCAGAAGAATTATGAAAAAATTATAAAAGTAGTCATACATACAAACAAACGAGACATGAGATTTGTTTTATAACATTTGGCCAGAAGATAATTATAACATACTGTTTTCATTGTTCTCATTTCCGTGCACAGACCTCATTCGTCACCTGCGAGTATTTGTTTGTTAACAATAATTTAATCCATAACATCTAATGTTCATCGTCTCTTTAGAAATCGTTAACCAAATTAGGTACTGATACTGTAGTTAGAGAAATCTTAATATATTCGAAATCAACGGAGAAAAGTTGTACTGTTTTTTTATTTTTTGCTTGTTTAGTTTTTTTGTTTATGTCTAAACACAAAATCTAATTCAAAAAAATATTCATAAGTCTTTGTAAACAATTATATTATAAAAAAATAAAAAAACAAAATATTTTTTCAAAACCTAAAAACAGCTCACCTACTGGATGGAGTAAGAGAAAAAACTTGAGATCACAATAACTGTATTTCGTCACAAAAAACGTTTTTCACAAAAATCGCATCCCTTCTCTTTTAGATTATTAAATCGCATTCGTATATTCATTTTAATCTGTATGTAAATGGGATGATTGGAGACTTCATTTTTTACTTTGATAATATACCGACAAACGTACAGACAGAAAATATATAAGATCCTAATTACTAGTTACTTTACTTAACTCAAACTTTAATTACTTTTCTCAAAAACGTTACTTTCCTTCTTGGGTGGTTAGGCAAAAATTATTATTCTATAGCACTGCCGCGATCAAGATGACTCTCATTTCTCATCATTTTTTAAAATCCATTAATCCGTTTAGGCTAGAGGAAGGAACCAACATACATACAGCCAAAAAACATAACTATCCTGGGGCAAAAACGGACAAATATTTATGTTGTTGACTGTACACTATACAATAACCATGTGGGTTTAACAAACATTTGATGTTTCTATTAGAATACAAAATTCCATCTCCATTTCTTGCAACGCAGTTATCTTTCGCGTAGGTGTTGTTTTATGGAACCCAACGACATCTCCAAGATACTTTGACCCGATGTTACCTAATAAATAGTAGGTAATTAAGTAACTATTCAGTTTTCTGGTAATAAATTGAAATTGGGAATGGAAACATTTTATCCATAAATGGTTAAATAATTAAGTTAGTTTAGTAATTAATCGACGGTTAATTATATGCCTCCTATTAGTTGTGTAGTAATATGTTTCTATCGTTTGCTAGACAAGATAACACTGGGTGATAGATAGAAATAAGGAATGTGCCAATCGCTCTGTTCTGGAAAAGAGAAAAAATGCAATTTTCGTGCTTTTTTGGGCAGTGAAGACGAAACTTTTAATATATACATACTTACCTTACATAAAAAAATCCTACGTAGGTGAAAATGTGTGAGGAGAGTGATGAGATTTGAGGAAGCGAAAGAACGAAAGAAAAAGTAAGGACCGCGACGCTTGGCGCTCCTCCCTCTGACTACCCCGTTAGAGATACAGCGTGAAGATATGTATGTATAAAAAAAACTGGGTCATGTCTGACTATATCCACAAAAGCTCCTGCGGTATTTGTGGTATTTGTCCTCGGCGCATGTCGAGGTGCTCTTTCAGATAGCAATTTAAACTTGAATCAGGCATGCCCTAAGTTTGCTGTGCAACCGTATGCAATTAGAATAAGTTTAAATTAGACTTTCTAGCTACCATGTGACAAAGATACAATGTTGTCATAACAACTAGTGTTTTGTGCTGGAGTTATTCAGGTATGACACTTCGTCATCGTACCAGAGGGCCTAGACAAGTGGCTCAATCGTCGTAAACGCTAGTAGAATAGAATGACAAATACCACGTGATCTGGCATAAGGAATTTTAAATTGGCAATCAAGACTTATTACCTTTTTATTAAATTAAACGAAAAGTAAAGTCGTGTGAAAATTGCCGTATAGACATAGCCAAATGGCACTTTTGACGAGCAATAACACCACCAATCCTTTCGATTTTACGAAGCGGTTGCCACTTGTCTAGCTGCTCAGAAGTCTATTGTGTGCTAATACACAAAAGTAGGTACCAAAATATAAAACAGTTGACACCTACTATAAAATCAGAAGATTGTAAGCAATATTATCGTAAACTCTGTTGTCATATTTGACATAGCAGTTTATCATTAACTGTCACAAACTTGAAGTAGCCAAGGTGGAACAAGGCTGACCTATGAAGATCAGATAGCCAGTGTTAGCGAATGAAAATGTCAAAAGCTCTCGCATATCTAGGCGAAAATGTGTGAGGAGAATGATGAGATTTGAGAAAGCGAAAGAAGTATGTAAGAACCGCGACGCTTGGCGCCCCGTCCTCTCTGACTACCCCATTAGGGATACAGCGTCAGGATATGTATTTATGTATGTATGTCACAAACTTGCTTTATCATATTTTACTTGGAAATTAAAAATAAAAGAAAAATCAAGCATGCAGCAACCTTATGTGCTGTCTGGGCTGGAATCTCCTAGGAAACGCATCGAAGCCTATTTGGCGCTATACCCAAGTACTTCTTGAGAGGCAGAGCGGCCCTCCAGCACCTCCATCCCTCCAGCCAATGCTACTATAGCGTGGACCACACGTGCTGTCGTCCTTGTCGGGGTGGCTCATAGCCGACGAATGGAGGATCCGCCCCTGTCGTTTACAATCTTGAAGGATCACCTTTAGTCACTTTGTATCACGGGTGGAAGACGAATCTTTTCAGTACAGGTTTATTCCGAACCGGTGGTAGATTCGATGATCAAAAATATCTCGGAACCGGCACACTTATTACCTAACTTGCAATCAGCATGCAACAGCCAAATATCGCGGGATATCTGCTGCCAAAACGGGAATATGTATAATGTAATTTGTCCAGTGGCGCTTAATATCTACCGCGAAAAGTGCATTTTACGATCATGGCGTAATAGACAAGCAATCGTCATACATGGTAGGTCGATGCATACATGATATCCATTTTTATTCCAATTAGTCACCGGTCGCGCAATGATCGCGTGGCTGTTACTGTCTGCAAATTTTTAGGTAATAACCCCGTGGGTTTACCTACGTGAATAAATTGATTTGACCAATGTCAAAATCAATGTTTTTGTGGAATTATGAAATAACAAGTGCCAAAAAAGAAAGAAAAGTGCCTAAAAAGTCAGAGAAACGTTATTAGTTCATCAATTTGTATATATTATTTTCTATCTTCCGACCAAAATTTCAATTTTGTTCACCGACTCGTGTTTATAGTTTCTCAACGGAGCATCCTCGGCAAGTTCTAGAGATTAGGCTCAATCAGCTACTCAGCACCTGTTCTGTGGTCTGTGCTCTGATTTACGTAAATAATACCTGAGTTTATACAGCCTTATTACAATAAATCCAAAACTCCACAATAATCTGACCTATTAACCACCGATGACCATTTATCTTCGTATGTTTGGTGCGTTAAGCCACTCCCTTTATACAGCGTGAGAATCGACTTTATACGAGTCTCAATTCAATTTAAATTAAATTCATTTCATCTAAATATCACTAGGCGTTTTGCTATCACTTACTACATAAGGAAACTAAGGCCCGTATTCCAGAACGATACTCAAGGTGAATATCTGCTTGAGAATAGTTAGAAAGAAATGCTGCTATTCATCGCGTATAGTGGCATCCGTTTCTAACTGTGCTCGGTCAGATATTTACACTTGTGTGTCGTTCTGGAATACGGACCTAAGTCTTAACATCTCTCCATAAATATGCAAATGCAATAGAATATTGACATAATATTATTATAATAAGTAGTGTCTGATGCAAGTTTACAATAGAAACCGATATTTTTGTACATTTTATAAGTTTCTACCCATTTTAGCTAATCGCAAATAGTAGAAATCTAAAATCTCTTGTAGGACTTAGTTATGCTTAACTACCAACGGGGTTAAAGGTGGGGCGTTATAAGTTTAACGCCGTTGTCTGTGCGTCTGACTGTTTGTTTATGGCATTAGGCTCTTGGACGCCTAAGCTGATTAGCATGTGGTTTATTTTGTATGAAAGTTTTAGTTTTCACAAATGTTTTTAGATATACATACCTATTCGGCAGAAATAGGTTATAGCTAGCTAACGTTTCGATTATATTGTGTTCTGAACGTTAAATATAAAACGATCTTAGGCGCTTCGGTTTGATCTCTGTTCATAGTCGAAGATCTGACGACCACTTAAATTAAATTAATTATAATAAATTGAATTACTTAAATTAAATGTTTATAATAAAATAATGACAGAATGAATAAGTGATGAAAGACTGATGAAGAAAATCTATAGAACGAAAGCGAATGGTAGCAGAAGCGAAGAATGACTAAGGCTGACTTACGAAGATCAAATAGCCAAAATGTTAGGCGACGGAAATGTCAAAATCACCCGCATACCCAGGCCAAAATGTATGAGCAGAATGCTGAGATTTGAAGAGGCGGAAGGTGTAAGCACCGCGAAGCTCGGCGCTCCGTCCTCTGACTACCCCCTTACATACAGAGCGAAAATATGTATATTTAAAAAATCCTAGTGATCTCCAACGCATTTATTAATTTAGATACTCCACTGTCAAAGTTTGACCCTTTAAAGGCCAAATAAAATAGCGAACATTTTTCAATGACACTTCGAATATTCTTACTTCATACTGTTCTCCAATACTCCAATAAATACTCCAGACAATTACACAGATTGTGTGACCCCAAACTAAGCAGGAAGCTTGTACTATGGGTACCACACAACGAACTCTGGGGGAGTTCCCAGTAACACCCAGACTCCAAGCCAATTTAGAAAAGTTCGTTTCCTAAACTGACCTGACCGGGGATCGAAGCCGGGGCCCTAGCTTTGGAAAGAAGATGCTTATGCCACTGCGTCAATGGGCCAGACATTCTCATTAACTTCTTCCATTTAGTTCAAAAATGAAGAATAATCGAATTATTGTCATGTCACCGAAGGCGCTTTAACTCCTGCTACGAAACGCCGCCTTATCGGCAAATACGTTACGTGATCCCATATTGTTCAGAGAGTCTTTTGTTATGTTCGTTTTATCTCCATCACAACACCATTGTATTTTTGGACCATCAATGATGCACGACCTTGTAACACAAACAATATGACAAGATGAGATTAACAAACAAAAACTGTATAATTTAATTACATACTTACTGAATAAAATACTATACAGCAAAAAAACAAATAATGTATATAGATACATTATTTAATTACACATAAAAAGAATGAGTGATGAAAGACTGACGAAGAAAATATACAGAGCGAAAGTGAGTGGTAAAAGAAGCCAAGGAAGACCAAGGCTAACTTTTGAAGATCAAATAGCCAGAGTGTTAGCGGATGGAAATGTCAAAAGTTCTCGCATACCTAGGCGAAAATGTGTGAGGAGAATTATGAGATTTGAGGAAGCGAAAGAAGTATGTAAGGACCGCGACGCTTGGCGATCCGTCGTCTCTGACAACCCCGTTAGGGATACAGCGTGAGCATATGTATGTATATGTAATGTATGTATTATTTAATTACTATTCCAATTATTATTAATCCAATAGGAACAAATATCTTGTTTGTTCATTTCTAAATTACTTAGCTATGTCTCGCGATTTCGCCCGTGTTAAATTTGATATTTTTCTGATATAAAAAGTAGCCTAGATTACTCTCTGAAAAGTCCTCTACCTGCTAATCACCAGTACCATCAAAATCAGTTTAGCCGTTTTAGAGATTAGCTCAGACAAACAAACAGACAAACAAATAAAAATTTTAACGTGTTTGGGTTTTGGTTTCTTGCAAATAACCCTGAAAGCTTAAGAAAAAGCCTTTCTTTCGAAATCATAGACAGATACTTCAATTTTATTTAAATCAAATCAAATGTTTTATTTGTGATACACAGGTCGGCGTACTTGTAATACAGATGATGAAAATAAAAAAACAACTTATTTGGATATGCTGTGATCAGCTGATTTGGCATACGGATATACATATATGTACCAGTAATAATTAAGATAAATACATATATATTTCTATCTCATTATTGTGACGACAAATTACTTCAATTTCAATTTGATTTGTTAATTTCAATTAAATTGTTCTGAAAAATTAATTATAGTTAATCATTACATATTTAGTCAAATCAGGCAACTGAATCAAAATTTATACTTTAAAAAACTCTATACTCACACAATGTTTTGTTTGTGTGCTTTTATAATTCTATTCCTCAAAAGAAAAAAGAAAACCCTCTAAGATCACTTGCGTGTGTGCATAAGTCCTCCTATCACTGTCCATTGCCTCAGAAATTAAGCGACATCCATACTTAAAAGACACTAAAACATAATTATTGTTAATTCACACTACCTCAGGGCTTTCATTGTATTTTTCTTTATACTTTAATAAAGACTTTGTGTACTTATATTAAAAGTTTTAAAAGTTAACGTTCAATAGTTTTATATCAGAGGGGGCAAACGAACAAGCGAGTCACCAAGTGATCACCGCTGCCCATAGACACCCGCAACGTCCAGGGAATCACGGGTGCGTTGCCGGCCTTTAAGGAAAGAGTAGGCTCGTTTCTTGAAGAACCCTAAGTCGTAACGGTTCGGGAATACCGTCGCTATAAGTTGGTTGCACAAAATTGCCGCGTGGTAGAAAATGTAGTTTCTGAGATAAGGGAATTCTCGAGTTGAGTAAAGGACCAGAAGAATTCGTCTACTCTTTATTTATCGCAAAATTATGTGTATTATTACTATAATTTTCAAGTTTGTCTGTCGCATAATTTCTGACAAAATCGACTGTGATTCAGACGGACAATTCAGTGATCTTATATATTTTTTTCTGTTTAAGATACGGTGCCCTAAAAATTGCTCACTTAAGATATGGTTTCACGGCCTGTACAGATTGGCATGGAAATTAAAAAACTGAAAATTTACAAATCCCTGTACAATAAATAATCCCGATCCATTTTCACCTGTAATAACATTCAAAGCACACTAAATACAGCTTTGTACAAAAAAAAACAAGCAAATTGTTTCATTCGTTTTAGTGCTACAAAATGACCACACATCAATGACCAATGACTACGCAAACTACACTGACAGACAGACAAATAGATCAGGACATTAAACTTGTAACATTATTTTTCCATCAGGGGGTTAAAAATGGCAAATGTTTCTTACAAACGACAAAATGTAATTTAGTATTCGTTTGCTGACCAAGAAAATAAGTAATTTAATTTCAACTCTCTCTTTCCAGACGGCAGAACGCAGCAGTGGCTGGGAAACACATAGAGTGCGTTTAAATCGAGTACCTGGCTATGGGTTCGGAATAGCGGTGTCCGGCGGCAGAGATAATCCGCATTTCGCTAGTGGCGATCCCTCAATAGCTGTGTCGGACGTTTTAAGAGGAGGACCTGCCGAAGATAAGCTACAGTAAGTTCAAATTCTCATAATCCCATCATTCATAGGTTGACTGCAGGGGGAGACAGTATAGGATACATTCGTAATGTGAATTGAAACAAATTTTTCAAATATTATTGGTCATCATATGTAGGTGATCATTATTGAGCGTCTCCATGAGATACAGTGGGACAGTAGTATCTCTTGCATTTCACGTGAGGCGACCTAAGGAGAGCCTTGAAGGTTACTGGTGCTTGGTGCGGGACACCAATCATCCTATTCCAGATGGTACCACGTGTCATTCGCACTGTCGTACCACAACGCCTAAGAAAAGTTGCTTACCGTTTTTGATTGATTAATTCTTATAATTTTAGCTACCTTCCGACCAAAATTCCAAAATCACTAATCAATTATATCACGACACGTGTTTCGCCTCTTCACGAAATATTCTTAAGACATTCCAGAGATCAGACTGTCAGCTTACCAGCACCGAATCGTTTTTGAGATGACAGATTATTTTGCACATTGATTTGGCACCAACTTCAATAACTGTCAACTTTAATTATATAGGTATCGTATCGGATTTGTAGTTAGTTAATTTTAGGATAACTTTACAAATATCTTTATAATTAAATTTATATTGAAACGGATAGTTATTTTGAACTTTTCAGTGTTATTTTTTTCAAGGCGGTTAAATTTTTTTTATTAAATTTTTCTATTTCTCCCTTTTGAGTGACTTTGGCCAAAATAAATATCTAGAGTAGGTCTACAATTAATTTCTTTTCTAATTTTAGAGCGCAATGACATACAAGAGAGAATCATCAACAAAAATAAAAGTTATAATTATTCATATAATTATAAGCAGTTAGCGTTAATTGGTGTTATTTGATGTATCTTCGAAGTCCAAGCTCCAATACCGGTGAAATTTAAATGGAACCACCTTGAAATTATACTCATTAAAAAAAAAATTTCGAAATTGGCCCACAATTGACGAAGTTATCGGTGAACATATATAAAAAAAAATACATTCAGGCGAACATAGAGGCTGCATTTTTTGAAGTCGGTTAATAAAATTATCAACAAATCGTCTTTTTTCCAGAGTAAATGATAGGATAGTGTCTGTGAATGGTGTGCCGTTAGAAAATGTGGAGTACGCACGAGCAGTGCAAGTGTTGCGCGACTCCGGCGCGACTGTGTCGCTGGTGGTGCGGAGACGGGCGCCGGCGCCGCCTCCCACCGCGCCCACCACCATCAAGCTGGCACTCAGCAGGAACGGGAAGAAAGAAGGTTGGTACTCAGAATATTGCTTGCTCATAGTGTGCCGTCAGGATTTTAAACTGAAAGTCATGAAATTAAAGACTGACTGTTCATCTGTTCATCAAATCAAATCATTAAAACCGGCCAAGCGCGAGACGAACTCACGCATCGAGGGTTCCATTCCACCATACTATGTATTTGTGTTACATATTTACAAAATAATATAAGTCAGCTTCAAAAACAAACAACAAGCTCCTAAAAAAAGTTTCTTGCGTAGTTCCGCCCTCACACTCCGCCACCCGAACGCGACGTAACTGTTATTAACTGGAATATTAATTCATATAATAAAATATCCTTTTGCCAGAATTTAGTAAACTGTATTGTCTTCCTGTTAGCCGCAATTTTATGTAACCTACTCAAGTAATTTAGGAGAAATACTTAATATCCTTCAAAAAGGCATCACATTGCAGGAAATAAGGTATCGAACAAAAATACATAAACTGCGTTATAGTTTTAGGCAGTCGCTAGAAAAATGTATAAAGAAATATATATTTAAATTTCACATTCACTAAGCGTGTGCCTCAGCAAACTTACTTAAAAACGCTTAAAATTTTGGCAGCCGCGTCTTAAAGGCTTTCTATACTGTAAAGCTAAAGTAAAAGAACCCTAAGCTAAAATAAAATAAATCTATTCAAGTAAATCTAGTTACAAGGTATTTTTGACAGTCAAATCATCATGAATTCGGAAAAACTCTTCACCGAGAAACCCCGGCATAAATTTAGGTTGTTTAAAAAGTTTTAGTTGCAATAGATTTCTTTACAAATAGGATTCAAACCTAGAGAACCAAAGGATGTGTGAACCCATTTCCACCAAATTCGAAAACTTCAACTTTTAAAATAAGATCCGTTTAAGAGCAACAATTCACGACACTGTGGTCCATGGACTTATAGACACAACACATACAGATAAATAAACAACAGACTGGGCGTCAAACTTATCAAATTTTTTGTCAATGGTTAACAAAAAGGATTTATTATGCATATTATATTCGATGTCATTGCAACTTTTTATATCACAAAATGTAACTAGTTTTTACACCACAAATAACTAAATACATGACGCATCTCTGAAGAATCTTTAATTCATCTGAGACTAGCTATTCTATATTGACAATAAGACTATAAACGGTAATTCTCATCTGGGGGTCTCAAGTGGCTCAATTGTTGTAAACGCTAGTAGAATAGAGTGACAAATAATAACACATGATCTAGCGAAATCTAGCGAAACAGATTTTAAATTGGTAATCAAATGTTATCAACTTTTTATTAAATCAAACGAAATGGAAAAACTGCTACCACCAATGATGTTATAATACAAAGGAGGTAGATAGGTTACATGCACTCGAAAAGTGGCACCCCAAAACTTTGCTAATTAGCCAACCCGGACTTGGTCAAAGAATATGAAAAGTAATGTTACAGAACCAACAATGTCATGCAATGCCTATTGCGCATTCAAAATTCTAAAATCTTTTAATAATCCCAACCTTTTTTATAATATACACGATCATGTCATGATGCAGCCACCCAGTTTTAATCATCGTTTACATTTATTAAAAGCAATAATATATAATTAGTCATTTTAAAATTTATAATTAAAAGATGTTGGCGATCTTTTTAAATAAATATGTCCTCATGTACATGATTCAAGAAAAACGAAATTCGAAAAAAGCAAACGTCATTTTTTACTGTCTAATCCTATTTAGGTATCAATCATTTTTTTTTAAATGTCTGTTCTGTGGCATTAATTACTAATATTCTATGAATTAGTCACGGATTCGCTTAAAATATAGTAAGAAATCGAAACTGACCAATCACAATGATTTAGAGAGCTATGTGATTTGTTAGTTTGAAATGCAATTATGTTTTACATTGCATAGCGTCGCAGTGCAATGTATATTTGTCTCACTTTGTAACGTTGTAACTGGGACAATATTTTACTTGGATTAGTACTAAGGTAACCTATCCACATTTTTTGTATTATAATATCATTGGCTGCCACCATTTTCACGGAGCAGCCAAGTACCAGCTGGAAGCTATAGAATCAAGTTCTTAGTGGTAAGTATTGAGACTTGAGACTCAATACTTTACACGAGGAAATTTTGTTTAAAATTATGTTTTTTATTTTTGTTTTAAATCATACGTGAGTTTTATTATCTCATTATTGTAATTAAGTTTTTAGAAATGGAAACTGTAACTTATGAACTTCATTTCTGACGGGGGCCCCGACCACAGTTTTGATTTCATTTTCGTATATTATTATTTCTTTTTTTTAATGAACACACCTTTATAATCAAGGGAGCACAGGTTACCCTCATACATTTTCTTTTTTACCTAGGTGTGGTGGTAGATCTCTTAAAGAGATAAGCTTTTGTAGATTACTGCTTCCAATTTTGTTCATATGTAATTTTGTTTGTGTGCAAATAAATAAATAAAAATAAAAGATTATGATGCCATAAAAATTCATATTTTTTCCAGATTTCGGAATAGTCTTAGGATGTAAATTATACGTAAAAGAACTCACTGTGAGAGCGAGAGAGCAGTTAAACCAAGCTGGCCAAGGACTATGTGAAGGAGACGTGGTGACACGAATCAACAATACACCAGTAACAGATAATATGACGTTGAAAGAGGCCAAAAAATTGATAGAATCATGTAAAGATAGATTGAATTTAGTTATCACGAGGGAGCTTATAAGAGAAGAGACGGTGACGAACGGGAATTACCAAAACAATTATAATAGTTTAGGTGAGTAAATTCATACTATAATTTTCTGTATATTAAAAAATGGTATTAGTTGTATGTTTGTAATCACTGAACTACGTTGGCCTGTATATGTGAATTTTGATGGAGAAGGTTTTTATGTTATCCCCTTTGTTGTAAATTGCTACCACGCAGTCGAAGTCGCGGGTAAAAGCTAGTCTATATGTATAAAAATCAACGTTAAACTCTGTGTCACATTAGATTTAAATACCTTTGACTAATTGAGCTCTTATATGTTGTTCGACAAATTACTTTACGCTAGAAAAGTAACTCATCTGTAACATTAGTAATATGATTTGGAGATGAAAGTAATTCGGAAATACCGTGGGTCTTGGCACTTCGTCTTGTCTGCCTAGCCTATTAAACGTCATTATATACAACATGTAACGTATCTTACTCGCTAATTTTGCCGCAGCTGCAGACAGCAGTGTTTGTGCTATTATGTCCCCCAGTATGGCGTAAAAAGTAATCGGTGAAACTGGCAGAAGAGGTACAATAACTTAGACCTCAGGCTTCCTAACGTTTTTGCAATCTGAAGTATTTTCTTAAATATTGTTTTAGACCTCAGTCTACTTAACATTAAGGGGACTGCTCGTTTGTATTTTCCTTTTTCTTCGCAGTGACTTTTGAATTTTCAAAATAGTTGCAGAAGCATAGCAGGATTTTTGAATTATCTTTATTTTGATGCAAGGGATGAGTCACAGATTTACTACTATACTATATGCGTTGATGTGGCCCCCATGTGGCCACTGTAGTCTTTCTCGCTTTGATAGACAGACAGAACTCGGCCTTTGTAGCCGTATATACTGTATTCTACCATCACGCCGAAAAGAATCTCTATCTCACACATATTTATAAAAATTTTATATTAATTTTTCACTTGTTAAGTTCAAAAATAATTGAAAACTTTAAAAATAGTGATAAATAAAGATTTGATTGGTTCATAGGTCTGTCAAATGAGACTGCTTAAAAGTCGTAAAACATTCGACGACTGACGAAATATGCGTATCCCCATCCCTTTCTACTATAAGCTTACGCCATATATTTCATTTAGTCTTACAATTCGTGACGTGTTCAAGAAGATGTCTATTAGCGGTAAATCTGTGGGAAAAGTGGGTAATTTTTATAGCATATTAAATAATAAAGATTAATAAAATAAAGTTAAATAACTTCATTGATAATATTATGTATGAGAAATTTTGACTTTTGTTTTGTTCTAACCTACTACACATACAACAACCCTGTCCCCAGATTCATCCCCTTCGTACCCTGGGGCAGAACCGTACCCCGGCAGCGGACAGAACTTGTATGTGGCAGCACCAGTCAGAGACGCGCGCCGCCATCTGTCTCATGATGATCAGCCTCCAAGACCACCACCGCCTAGAAACGATGGTACAACTACTTTCTTAAATTCATGTTGTAACACGGATGAGGTAGACAGAGGACGGAGCGCCAAGCGTCACAATCTTGTATATTACGTATTTCTTTCGCCCTCTCAAATCTCATTTTCTTCACATAATTTATAGGTATGCATGCTTTTGATATTTCCATCAGCTAATACTGTGGCTATTTGATCTTCGTAAGTCTTGGTGTTCCTAGGCTTCTACTGCCTCTCACTTTCACTACGTGGACTTTTTTGTCCATTATAATGCAACAGTCGGTTTAGGTACATCTATATAAATAATTGGTGACCCATCCCGACTTCGCACGGGTAGAAACTTTTTTGAAAATAAAATGCACCCCCTGTACCTCGCTGATAATGTAGCTTACTGTAGATGAAAGAATTTTCGAAATCAGTTGAGTAGATTTTGAGTTTATCCATTACAAACAAAATTTATCTCTTTATAATATTAGTATGGAAAAAAAATGTTGTTTCTTACTAAGCGCAAAGCTTCAGAAGTTTGATGATTTGGCAAATTTTTTTACATTGTTTAATAAATTATTAACTGTCAATTGCGCCCTCGCGCTGTCTCTCCCCTTAGTCTGGTAGTAAAAAAATCACTGAATACTGAAATAACTATCCTTTACTAATCAAAACTCAAGTACAAAAATAACTTTATTAATACGATACAAATATCTATATAATTAAATACAGTTATTGAAGTCAGTGCCAAATCAATGTGCAACGACAGAAAGTATATTAGTTTATTAGGTTTGGCATCGACTTCAGTAACTGTCAGATTTAATTATGTAGGTATTTGTATCGTATTTATAAAGTTATTTTTGTACTTGAGTTTTATTAGTAGTGGATAGATTTCGTACTTTTCAGCGATTTTTTTAGTTTATTTTTTTTTTTTATTTCTATGGGATATTTGTATGTATTCAAGAGCTTAACTCATGAATAACAATATAATACAACCACACCACAGTAACGTACTACATGTATGTATGTAACACAGCTGTATTACATACATGTAATGATACTGATTGGTCGGTTGGCGCGGCAGTCATCCATCTCCCTTCTAAATCGTGGGGCCCAGATTAGATTCTCTGTCAGGTTAATTTAGGGCACAAGTTTTTCTACATTATTGTATTAACTCAAGTCTAAGGTGTTACTTTGTGGAAATTCATCTAAGTAATTGATTTAAGATTTCCTTAAATCATGCACCCATTCTAACTTATTGGATAGGTTTAGCAGTAAATTACATTTGCATTTGCAGACTATTACACCAGCAGAAGACAATTGTATGAGGAAGATGGAATGGTGAATCAAAGAAATAAACCACCGTGAGTACATAGATTTAAAAATAAGTGTTAAAACTCGATAATATGGGTCTGAATTAATATATACTTTAAAAATCTTTATGAATATTCTTTTCTTCAGTCTTGTTTTTCAAATTTAGGGAATAGAATTTTCTAAATTGTCTTGTAGTCTAGATGTTAATGGGAGTTCCTTCAGTTTGTTGGAACTTGTAAAACAAACCTAGATAGCTTAGTTCGAGGTCACTTAATTAGTATAATTGTCACCTAATTAGTATCTATTACTATATATTATATACACACTAAACACTACATATAATTAATACAAATACTCATAAAAACATAGACAATGTTCACTTGAACACCATTTATTAGAATATCTTTGAAGACTATTTTCTATTTTGCTAAAATACCACATTTAGAGTTTCATCAAAACACCATATTTAATGTATGTAAATTAAATTAATTGTAACTAAATATTACTCTTTCCACTAATTTTATGCTTTCATTAAAAATCATGCAATAATGTGTAGTCTCGATATTGAAATTCAACTATAATTCTTAAAAATTTTTTTCCAAACATTCTGCAGTCTTTCCAAAAAACCAGATCAACCGCCAAACAAATCGTTAAAAATCATTTTTTTCATTTCAGAAGTGAACCTCGCCTCATTAGCTTCCAAAAGGAGGGTTCTGTGGGTCTTAGGCTATGTGGTGGCAATCGATCAGGAGTATTCGTGTCCGGTGTACAGCCTACTAGCCCAGCTGCACTGCAGGGGTTGCAACCAGCGGATAAGATACTGAAGGTAGAAATACATAATTCAGTTTTTTGTAAACTTATTAGGCAAATTTTATTTGCCTACAAGTTAGTCATGAAACTATAAACAGCTCAGAATTGGATGACAATGCAATACTAATTCGGTTTCTTTCTTGTTTGTTTGTCTATTTGACGACCTCCGTGGCGCAACGGTTAAGCGCGTAGCAAACGGGGGTTACAGGTTCGATTCCCGCCCCGAGTCTGGGTGTCTATGTATTATATGTATTTATTTACAAAAGAAAAGTGTATAAGTAGTATATCAGTTGTCTAGTACCTATAACACAAGCGCTCTGCTGCTTATTTTGGGACTAGATGGCGCTGTGTGAAATGTCTGAGAATATTATTATTATTATATTATTCGATACAAATTTTGGAATACATTGTAAATAGATTCTAAACGAACTCCGATGAACTAGATGCATAAAATCGATTACAAAGTTACACACACACAACACAAAAAAGGAAAAGATAATTATTTAATAAAAAAAATAATTTAAGGAGGTACCACTTTTTAAAATGGATGAAAAAATTTTTTTTTTTGTGTAATAATAATTATTATAATTATAATAATTTCCCCTAGTTTCATAATCACAAATTTCTTATATAGGTACTGTCTGTGCCCTATTTCCATACATGTAAATACTTAAAATATCTAAAAACACCGGAAATTAACGCGAATACCTTTTATTTGGGCGTGGTCTCAAATAAACTCACTAGTGTTCATCGTTTCAAGCCAAATAAAAGATAATAACGTTAATTTCCCGTGTTTTTAGATATTTTATAGTGCAATGCGGAAGGTTAAAGGTTTATATATGAAAATACTTGTGTGGGGCGCATGCGCATGCATACATAGACGCACTAACAATTATACTGCAAATGAAGTTCAACATCGACTGTCGGGCCACATCAACGACCTGGTGCAGCGTGAGGGAGCAGGCAGCCTTGAGTTTAGAAGACTCAGACCACAGCCTTGAGTTCAGAAGACTCAGACGACAGCCTTGAGTTCAGAAGACAGACGACAGCCTTGAGTTCAGAAGACTCAGACGACAGCCTTGAGTTCAGAAGACTCAGACGACAGCCTTGAGTTCAGAAGACTCAGACCACAGCCTTGAGTTCAGAAGACTCAGACGACAGCCTTGAGTTCAGAAGACTCAGACGACAAAGCATACCTAATCTGTACAATAGATTTGACAGCAGACAAGAGTGAGAAGTCAGTGGACGACTGTCTCAAACACACAATCTACCCAGAGAAAATGTCTCAGTTATAACAGTGGCTCATTATTCAGAGAACAGTATGCCATGACGCAGGATATATAATAAAAAATTTAAAAAACTGCAAAGGATATTTTAAACTGTTTTGTGAGTTTTCTGAACAACATCGGCAGCTATTCTTAAGACATCGTGCTGTCTATTGCCTACGTCCCACGTTTATACCATATATGCACCCCAGAGTATTAGCGGATGGAAATGTCAAAAGTTCTAGCATACCTAGGCGAAAATGTGTGAGGAGAATGATGAGATATGAGGAAGCGATAGAAGTATGTAAGAACCGTGAGGCTTGGCGCTCCGCCCGCTCTGACTACCCCGTTAGGGATACAACGTGAGGATATGTATGTATGTACGTATGTATGCATGCACTCCACGTTTTTCGCTTTAAATATTACAAGTATATTCATAATTTTTTTTTTCATCAAAATTGAATAAATGAAACACTTATAAAATCAACTTGATGTCTGTCACATACATTTTTCTCACAGACGGTGATATAAGCCGCTGAAATAGGGAATAATTACAATAGATATAAGTTAGTTGGAATAGATGACGACCTCCGTGGCGCGACGGTTAATCGCGTCGGAAAGTAAACGGAGGTTGCGGGTTCTATTCCCGCCCCGAGTCTGGCTGTCTATGTATTATATGTATTTATTTACAAAAGAAAAGTATATGAGTAGTATATCAGTTGTCTAGTACCCATAACACAAGTGCTTTGCTGCTTACTTTGGGACTAGATGGCGCTGTGTGAAATGTCTGAGAATATTATTATTATTATATACGCGTAGTTATACTAAATATGGAATAGTTATAACAAATGTAGTTCTGAGGAATTGTTTGGAGTACTACCCGATGCTGAATTCTATTAGCGTACGTCACGCAATGGACTGTCTTTCCATCTCCACCTCCTTGATGGAAGGTGGTCTACAATTGTGCGTTTTTTTACATTTCCTACCACTTACGGCAATTTTATGGATGCAGCTTGTAGCGGCGGTATTCCCGGAACGTTATCACTTAGGGACCTTCAAGAAACGAACCTACTCTTTCCTTAAAGGCCGGCCACGCACCCGTGATTCCCCTGACGTTACGGGTGTTCACGGGCGGCGATGATCACTTTCGATCGGGTGGCTTGTTTGCTCGTTTGCCCCCTCCGCCATAAAAGAAAAAGATAACGGCCTTTTCGTAATTGAATTTTGGAGGTTTAAATAGAAAGTGAAATAAAAATTTTTTAGGTCATCGTTTTTGGTCTCTTTTGCGGCGTTACGATCTATGCGTTCGCTTACAACTTGTAGTAGTATTGTAGACATCAATCATAAATCCGTGTAGGTGAACGATATGGAGATGAAGGGAGTGACGAGGGAAGAGGCAGTTCTATTCCTGCTCAGTCTGCAGGAGCGTATTGACTTAATCGTTCAGCACGCTCCAGAGGAATACACCGCAGTGGCCAGCGGACAAGCACGTGAGTAGAATTGAGCTTATATATACATACCTTAGAGTCCCCCTATGTAGACTTTAGTGTATTTGGTGACCTGGATCTCGATATCTAAGAAGACTAAAAGTTAGATATATGGACACATACAATTTCAATTTTTTATCTTAAGGCGACGCATTGGAAATTTTGACGGCAGGGATCTCAATTTTTCTAAGTGACTACAAAATGTATGAAAGTAATATTTGGTAACCTGATTCTTCATTTCATTGACTTTATTTAGACAGTTGCGATACATGATTGGTTAACTTTTCTGACACAAAAAAATTATCAAAGAAACCTCTTTTAAAACAGATTTAGATTTTTAGGAGTAACAGGACAGATTTATGTTTCTAAATTTTCTGTATAGTTCTAATCTAAACATATTCTTCAAAATTGTATTGTATTATATTACATTGTGTTGCATTGCTTGATTGGCCCGTTGGCGCAGTGGCATATGCATCTCCTTTCCAAGCTAAGGGTGCCTGGTTCGATCCCCGGTCAGGTCAATTTAGGAAACTAACTTTCCTGAATTGGCTTGGAGTTTGGGTATTACTGGGAACTCCCCCAGAGTTCGTTGTGTGGTACCCATAGTACAAGCTTACTGCTTAGTTTGGGGTCACACAATCTGTGTGTAATTGTCTGGAGTATTATTATTGTTGCATATTATTGCACCGTAGTACATTGTAAAGTGGTCGTTTCCAGCGGGCGACTCATTTCACATAAAGACGCATTTCCACTACACGGAGCCGACGGAGGGCGAGATGCCGTTCCGGTCCGGGGACGTGTTCCACGTCGCGGACACGCTGCACAACGGCACCGTGGGCGCCTGGCAGGTCTACCGCATCGGTGCGTGTTCTCACACCTTCCTTACACCCACAACCGCCCACAACACATCGTACAACCCGCACGCTTGTTACGTAACTTGCAGACAACATGCGACAACCAATATCGCGCGATATCTGCTGTCAAAACGAGAATCTGTGTAATGTAATTTGTATAGTGGCGCTAAATTTACCGCGAAAAGTGCATTTTATGGTCATAGAATAATAGATACGCGCTCGTCATACAAGATACTAATTTTATATTACAATTAACCACCGGTTGCGCAGTGATCGCGTGGCTGTCGCTGTCTGCAAATTTTTAGGTTATAACCCCACTGGTTGAGTTAAGTTTGCACTTGGCGCGGATGTCGTCATTCGAGTATGGTATGCAAAAAATTATCAGTGAAAAAATCACCAACCTTAAACACAATAAGTTTTTAATCATTCTTATGTTAACGAAACTTAACAGGAATAATCTCATAACAAAACTACAATAACAACAACGATCAACAAAAAACTTAACAAAAATAATCCAAAACTAAACAGGTAGGTAACGAGACACGTGCGTATCGGTAACAAAGATGCAAACCGTACTGACACCACTGTGCAATAGCGGGGCAGGCGCGGGGAAGCGCGAGGGGGCTCGCATTCTAGCGAGGTGCTAACTTAGCTCAATCGAGTAGTACATGAAGTGGACAGAGTATTTTGTAATATCATTACGTTATTCTGCTGACAGATGTCAAAAGACTGCATCTGCAAAACACTTTTTGCGCCAGTTTAAGTTAAAATAATTATTTTATCGTTTTATTTCAATGCAGCCTTTTGACAGATTGAATTTTATTTTCTAAAGAACTTACCTGTAACCGTGAATATAATCCAGCTTGCCAATTAGGCTTTGTTATGCTAAAACATTTTATGATCCGACAGCAGTATTACAATCATTCAAGACTCTGATGTATGTGATTTAAAAAGAAAAAGTCAACCTTTATAAAAAATCGATCATAGCCGAATTTCTCAGAAACTGCAATGTGGTAACTTTATATGTGGCATTATGATACATCAGTTCATGTATTTTACACTAGCTTATTTTAAAACATACATAACGGATGTAACGTCGAGAAGGGTCAATATGGAAAACTCTAAAACTATGAGTGATATGTTCTTAGGAACCATTTCAATTTTAAAGTTAAGCAGAACTGATTAAAAAAACTCTTAGCCAACTATGGAATAACGTAAGTTATTATTGGGCCAATTCATTGAGTAGATTGGAATATTTAAAATGCTATATTTAATTATTTTATGCTATTCTGGAAGTTATATATATTATCAATCGTATCTGTTTATATTATTAATCATACATAAACAATTGTATGAAGTGTACCTGAAGTTAATGCTTACCTATTCATACAATTCATTTGAAAAAAAAAATTATTAAAAAAAATTAAACCGCCTTCAAAAAAAACACTGAAAGGTATAAAACAACTATCCTTTACTAATCAAAACTCAAGTACAATTAAAATAACTTTATAAATACGATACACATACCTATATAATTAAATTTGACAGTTACTGAAGTCGGTGCCAAGCCTACCAAACTAATAGACTTTCTGTTGTTGCACATTGATTTGGCACCGACTTCAATAACTGTCAAATTTAATTATATAGGTATGTGTATCGTATTTATAAAGTTTTTTAATTGTACTTGAGTTTTGATTAGTAAAGGATAGTTATTTTATTCTTTTCAGTGTTTTTTTTGAAGGCGGTTTAATTTTTTTTAATAATTTTTTTTTATTTCTCCCTTTTGAGTGATCTTGTCGTAAATAAATATCTAGGGCAGGTCTGCAATTAACTTCATTCTAATTCTGGAGCGTAACGATATACAAGAGAATCGTCAATATAAATAAAGATTATTACCAGGTCGTGTTATCTAATGTATATTCGAAGTCCAAGCTCCAATATCGATGAAATTGAAATGGGACCACCTCTGAAGTATTACCTACCAAACGAAAAAAAAAATTTCGAAATCGGTTCGTAAATGACAGAGTTATGATGTAACAAACATACAAAAAAAAAAACAACACAGACGAATTGAGAATCTCCTCGTTTTTTTGAAGTCGGTTAAAAAGAATACCGATTGTCTTGTCTGCATACCAGCATTTTAGATTTGAGAATGCAATGTGAACTCCATGGAATGTAAACTTCTTGTTTTGCCAGGCCGAATTGAAAATATATTCAAAAAAGAATACAGTAAAATAAAATTAGCGGTAAATTTTAAAACTCTGTTCGTAATATTTGATGTATTTCATTTTTGCTAGTGTTGTGTAGTAAAGCCTTTGACAAACGGTGAATCATTTAAATCTGTTAAAAGGATTTCACATCTCGCTTGCACTATTCTATTTAATTGCTATTTAATTGTTGGTGCAAGTGAGATGTCAAATCCTTAAATCGAGTTTAAATAGTTGGTGCAAGCCATCCTAAATACCTGGAATCTTAAAAACAAGTACAAAAGAAACTGAAAGAGAAGTGAATTTGATACAGAAATGAACATTTTAATGTTTTTTGAAGCTTCATCAGATGCCTCGATTCATCATGCAGACGTGATATTTCACACGTGACTCATTTATGAAACTTCCAGTATTCCCACAAAATATGAAGATATATTTAGTTTGGAATACCTCAGTTCCTCCTCTCTCAGTTTGTTTGAACCTAGTGTGCGCAATTTAATATTTTAATACATAACGCATTCATCTATGAAGTGTATGCTAGTTTCTTCCCTATTGTAGTGTCTGCTTAGGGGATCCGATGTTAGCCTGAATACTGATATGTGTCTGTTTAGTGTACAGTGTCTTGTTATGATACCTACCAGTTTTCTTACATTCTTTCCACCCTTAGAATGTACCTTGTCTTCGTTATGATTTTTCTCTCGAAATAAATCTTGGTTTGCCTGAACGTTTGTTTCTCCACTCCTCGTCTGTTTCTTCATTTATTATTATTTCGATAGCATCTCAGATTACCTTAGTGAATATTTCGGTTGATATGGTTCGGATCCTACTATAGATGTACAACATTCGTCCTTACAATTGACATTATCAATTAAGTACGTTCTAAGTATTTAAAAAGGTCTTCAGAGAGTTAGATCCTATGCGCGCAAATCAAACCTCTCATTTGACTCGACTTTTGAGTATTAGTTTTATAACAATTTTTTTAAGAAAAGATAAAAATAAAGTTGAGCCAAAAATATTTACGTGCATATAAATATTTTGTATTAATGTCACAGGCCGCAATAACCAAGAAGTCCAGAAAGGTATAATACCCAATAAAGCTCGGGCAGAAGAATTGGCGACAGCTCAGTTCAACGCGACCAAAAAAGAGATGTCGGGGAATGACGGGAAACACAATTTCTTTAGAAGAAGACGGTCCACGCATAGGCGGAGCAAGAGCCTTGGCAAGGTAGTCGACCCTTATTTTTTAAACAGTACCACATATTCATTGTCCTAGGACTTGTGAAGCAAGTAGGAAATATGTGTTTTCCACATCGTCTATTCAGTAGCAATACGGTTCTTCCTTAGGAGGAAAGGTAAAGAGATCTTAGTCCATACAACCGGTGTCTTCCGTGTGTCATTAATAATATTTTACTGCTAATAATACTAATCAAAATTTTGATTTTACGTTTGAAAGCATTTTATTTCTCTAGGTTGTCGACATGGATGGAAACGTAGGATATATGGAGATATAATGATAATTCGTGCTTTCACTAGCTCGCGTAATTTTTTAAAACTGCCGGTAAATTAC